>CANSZD010002988.1:482500-1682500 GCA_947648045.1 Beta corolliflora
GCATCATATGATTGTCAAAATTTACAAAATATGTGCACGAATTCCTATGAATATTCCCATGACCCTAATGAGTCTTATTTGCTTGATTATACTCAATGTTATCAACTCCGAAGTGAATAATTATTTTCAACCCGAAACATCGGAGCGTCGAGAACTATTTAACATGATGAAAGAGTATATGGTTAAACAAAGCATGAAGATTTAAATGAATTAGCTCATGATTATCAAAACATAGCGAAATCTATTGAATTACTTGCTGTGCAACAATCTACTAATCAACAGGTTATACTTGATGATGATGATTTTGGTGTTGAGAATTATACTCCGGAGGAGAAAGGCGTTGATATGACTCATGATAGTTTGGTAGAAGGTAAGGGTGTAATTGGTGAAGTTGGTAGTGAGTGTCTCTATGTCGACGAATCCTTAGTTGAGAGTGAAGTGTCTCACACTTCTTCTATAAACTTTTCATCCGCATATGAGTCTAAAGTTGAGAGTGAGATAATACATGAGTCTTTGTCGGTTCCATCCGATCTTGTTTTTGAGTCTCATGTTCCCTTCTCTAAAAAACTTGATCTTATTCCTTCTTCCCCTTTATTATATCCTCTATCGTTCCTTCTTTCTCCCCTTTTGAATGACTCTCTTGATAATGTAAGCAATGTACAATTGGTTTCTTTTCCTTCTTTTGAGTCCTGTAAAAAGACTAATGATTTTTCTTTTTCTTCTTCTTGTAAATATAATTTTTCCTTTGATTTTTCTTTTTGTAGTTTTAGTATTTTTTTGGTACTAATTTTTTTCATTTTTCCTTTCCACTCTTATATAATATGCTCGAGATGTTTGCGAGGAACATATGATAAGCTTCTTAGAGCATTGAACTATTATGAGTGATCTACTAGTCTTAAACGGTCATGCAAGACCTTAAATCAGCGCTTATCGGGAGGCAACCCGACTTTGTTCATTATTTTATTTTTTTATTTTTTTTGGTTTGACTAACTTTGCTAATGTGTGATGAAGTCTTTTTCTAGGTACAAGCATAGCCAATTTTTTTGGCTAAGTTCACTGCCTCATTACAACTATCGATTGTGGTGGAGGTGTCGATGCTTTTTGACACTCCCTTTGATTACCCACCCCTTTTGTAAGTTGTACCTCTCCCTCATTTAATTCCTCTTTGTTTACATTGAGGACAATGTGTCATTCAGCTTGGGGGAGGATGTTTGTCATCATTACTTAGCACATGTTATTTGCATTTAGAGTAGTTTTTTTTTATTGCCTTCATAGGTTGTTGCACGGTTTGTACTGCTCATTAGGAGTGGGAGTTTACGTGTGACCAAAAAAATTGTACTGCTTTCTTAGTTGCATTAGCATATTTCATTTCATATTAGACTTCATCTCATTTTAGTTGCATCTATAGGACTATTGCTGGCACTCTTTGAGAACTTTGATGATATTTTACTACATTTCCTAAGCGTCATTCATCTTGAGCATGATACTTTATAGCACGATTGTTTCGCAATTGATTGTTTGTGGTAAGATTGATTGATCTCTCTCTGGTTCGATTTAACTTTACTGTGCAGACACCTTAACCTCAGTGAGCTTTTGTGCCTATAAACTGACGTATCTTTGTCAGTTATGTTTTTTTCATGTGTGATTAGTTCCTTAGTTGTCGCATTCATCTTGATTTTGACTTGGTACTCTTTGATATTTGATAGTGCATACATTTTGATATGATTGAGGCATTCTATTTCATGATCTTAGCTCCAGAGTTATTCTTGTTTTCATATTATCCTTCCTCTAGCCCCGCTGAGCCTTTTTGACTATGTTTGATTGCTACCTACATTACAAGCCATTGGCCTCATTTGATATTTGTCCTAAGCCTAGCTTGGGGGAGCGAGTATTAGTTTTGGTTTGGTTTGTATTGAATTGAAATGCTCTATTTGTGGTTTAGAAGGATGGAAAAGTATGTTTAGTGAGCTTTGAAATTGAATTGAAAGTTCGAAAAAAAAAAGAAAAAAAAAAGAGTGAAAAATGAAATGAAAAAGAAGTGAAAAAAAGTTGTGAATAAAGTGAAATAAAAAGGGTTATGATTGAATTTCTTGAGTGAATAAGGTTGTTGATTATATTTGGAGATTGTTGGTTGTTACGTGGAGTTGTTGTGACCTTTCTTGGTCATGTTTTCAGTTATATGATGCTCCCCCTTCTTGGTTTTTCCACCACAATTCCCAAATTATTCCATACCTTTAACCTCAACCCCATTACAATCCTTAAAAGTCCTCTTGATCATTGTGTATTGCATTGTTGAGTATTAAGTGAGTCAAAAAGTCAAAGTTAAAGAGTATTTGCTTCATCTGAGTCGACTTGATTAGGTTGAGTGTCATCATTTATGCCTTAAACACATGAGAGATTTGAGTGCACATAACTATAGTGAGGTCTGTCAGGTTTTGTTAAATCCAGCTTGGGAGAGATGGTATGTGGTATGATTGGAGAGTCGATTGCGATACATGACATGCTATGCGGCTTTGTTCGATATTGTTTCGATGCTTGGTTTGTGTAGTGATTATATCTCTTGTGTTTTCAGTTGAGTGTTTAGCCCTGTTGTAGTCCTATATTGTAGGTCGTCTTACTTTTCCCATGTCTATGTCTTATTGCTTGGGGACAAGCAATGGTTTAGCTTGGGGGAGTTTGATAAATCATATTTATATATAGTTTTAAGGTGCATTTAGGTTGCATTTTAGAGCATTTAGATTCATATTTAGGTTCATTATTGCATCATATTCTTAAGTTATGTTATTCTACTCCTATTCGGTATGTTTTCTTGTTTTTGATGAATTTCAGGTAATGAGAACGTATTTGGAGTATATTTAGTTGAGCTTGAGGATTAGGAGCACTTGGAAATAAGCTACGATGCATAAGGATAGTATGGATACGTCTTAGTACGAGTTTGAGCGAAAACGAAGCGGAAAATCATTAGAAGAAATGTGAAAAAGGAGTCATGTATACTCTTCTGATCATAACTTTTGATTTGCTTCTTAGAATCAAGAAATTCCAGTTGGGTTGGAAACTAGACTTGAAGGGCTTTCCAACAATAGGTCACACGCCCCAAATGGACTTCTGGTTCGAGAGATACAGCCTTCGCAAGTTGACGCAAAATCACAGTTTTTCCGCCCGGTCGACCGGGCGGTTTTGCCCGACCGGGCGAGATGAAAATTTCTTCAGAGTACAAGGCATGTTTGCCCGGTCAACCGGGCGAAAGTGGCTCCAAAATTGCTTGCGCGCCCGACCGGGCGGCTCTGCCCGGTTGACCGGGCGGAATTCCATTTTTGTCGTAGTTTCAGATTAACGTCGCCCGACCGGGCGGTTAGGCCCGATCGACCGGGCGGTTTTTCGGGAATGTTTATTTTTGCCTTTTTTAGCTGGTTTTGTAAAAACTATAAATAAGTCTTCTCTCTCTCCCAAGAGACTCCTCTCCCCCTTTTTCTGACGTTATTTTCTTAGTTTTAGTTTCTAGTTTCCTTCTCCCTTTTCTCTCTAGTTTTTCATGGCAAACCCTAGTTTCTCTTTTCTTCATTAATTCATGAGTTTATAATTTTCATCTCTTTTCTTTCATTGATTTCTTTGATCATGCTTTTCTTTGTAGATTTAAATTTCTTTATTTATTTCATGATTGAGTAGTTTATATTCTAGGGTTTGGGAATCCATGTTTATATGCTATGATTCTTGATTGATATTTATTAATGGTTTGATTAGTTATTGATATCTCTAATTGATTAGTGTTTTTATTGTTAATCTTGCAATCTGATCAATTGTCTGATTAAATATTGCTAATATCGAGTCATAGATCGAGAGATAGTACTCGTTAGAGGCTTACCTACAATTAGCAAATCTGATTATGTTGAGCGACCGTACTAGCATATGTTGATTTGAGAGCGTTAATGCCCGACCGTAGGATTAACATGTGCTCTAGATATCTGATTAATTGAATCATTGATGATATTTTGATAGATTATAGTTATTAACATGGTGAACCATTGCCCTAGATCCTTTTTAGCTTGATTTTCGTAGTTTGATTAGTTTAGAACTTTAATTCATTATTCCCGATCTTGTTTAGTTTCTCCATGCATTAGAAGCTAGATTAAAACAACCATCTCTCTGTGGATTCGACCCTACTTACCCTACTACATTGTTAGAAGGTTTTGCAGGAATTATTTTTGACAGGTGTACGACAGCCTATCAGTAGAGCACCGCTCTTGCAATTGGGTCGTTGCGATTACATGTTGGATGTCTAATTGTCCAGGCGGTAATGATAGTATCTTGTACCTGAACCAGTGGCTCACTTTTTCTAAGTAATGGGGAAGAGGACCGAAACATGCCACTGAAAGACTCTACTGAGACAAAATAAAGATGGGATGTCAAGAACGTAGAGGAGGTAGGATGGGCAGTTGGTCAGATCTAGTATGGATCGTACATGGGCAGTTGTTGGAGTCGGCGGCTCTCCCAGGGTTCCCTAATCTTGGATCCTGGGGAAGAGGATCAAGTTGGCCCTTGCGAACAGCTTGATGCACTATCTCCCTTCAACCCTTTGAGTGAAATGCGGCACAAAGGAAGGAAAATCCATGGACCGACCACATTGTCTCCACCCCGTAAGAACTACGAGATCACCCCAAGGACGCCTTCGACATCCAGGGGTCACGGGCCGACCATAGAAGCTTGTTCAATTCAATAAGTGGAACGCATTAGCTGTCCGCTCCCGGGTTGGGCAGTAAGGGTCGGAGAAGGGCAATCACTCATTCTTAAAACCTTAAAACCAGCATTCTTAAGACCAAGGAGTCGGGCGGAAAAGGGGGGAAAGCTCTCTGTTCCTGGTTCTCCTGTAGTTGGATCTTCCGAAACCACAAGAATCCTTAGTTCGAATTGGATTCCAACTTATCACCTTTTTTTTTTGAGATTTTGAGAAGAGTTGCTCTTTGGAGAGCACAGTACGATGAAAGTTGTAAGCTGTGTTCGGGGGGGAGTTATTGTCTATCGTTGGCCTCTATGGTAGAATCAGTCAGTCGGGGGCCCGAGAGACGGTGGTTTACCCTGTGGCGGATGTCTGCGCTTCGAGTCCCCTTATCTCCAACTCGTGAACTTAGCCGATACAAAGCTATATGATAGCACCCAATTTTTCCGATTCGGTCGTTCGATCTATGATTTATCATTCATGGACGTTGATAAGATCCTTCCATTTACATTTAGCAGCACCTTAGGATGGCATAACCTTAAAGTTAAGGGCGAGGTTCAAACGAGGAAAGGCTTACGGTGGATACCTAGGCACCCAGAGACGAGGAAGGGCGTATTAATCGACGAAATGCTTCAGAGAGTTGAAAATAAGCAGAGATCCGGAGATTCCCGAATAGGTCAACCTTTCGAACTTCTGCTGAATCCATGGGCAGGCAAGAGACAACCTGGCGAACTGAAACATCTTAGTAGCCAGAGGAAAAGAAAGCAAAAGCGATTCTCGTAGTAGCGGCGAGCGAAATGGGAGCAGCCTAAATCGTGAAAACGGAGTTGTGGGAGAGCAATACAAGCGACGTGCTGCTAGGCGCATCTGTGGAGTGCGGGACCCTAGATGGTGAAAGTCCAGTAGCCGAAAGCATCACTAGCTTACGCTCTGACCAGAGTAGCATGGGGCACGTGGAATCCCGTGTGAATCAGCAAGGACCACCTTAGTACCGTGAGGGAAGAATGAAAAGAACCCCCGTCGGGGAGTCCGGCGACAAGACCATTCATGACATTGAGGTGGCTGAGACTCTTCACCGTCAATCAAGGGAGGCCTGGGAAAAACGGTCGGCCACGCTAGAGGCTAACAACCAACAGTATCTCGTCACCATCAACCTATTGTACAAGGATCAGGATAAATTGAAACTGGCCTTGGACACCGTCTCAACTGAGTTGAGAGGCGAGAGAGATACTGCCCTTTTGGCCGCTGTTTAACTTAGAAGGGAAAATATCCTTCTAAGGGCTCAAAATGCTCGGCTGAAGAAGGAAGCGACCCAGGCCTTTGATGACGCTAAAGAAGGCCTTAATCAGGTCATCGAAACGTTCAAGGATTGGGCCGTCAAGGCCTTTGAGATGCTGGCGGAGCCTCATGAAATTCCCAGCTTTGTGCACCGCCTGGAATTTCAGGAGAGCGTCCACCGTGCAATGGTGACTGCTCAAGAGCCTCCTGAATTCTTGGACTCAGAGGAGGAGGTTGCTGATGAGGAAGAGTCTCCTGAGGACGACCAAGAAACACCTGCCGAATGAAGTACCTAGATTTAGGTTTATTCTTCTAAGTTTCTTGGCTTGTTCGCCGTTGTAGCTTAGTCTCTTCTTTTTGTCTTAGACTAAGTTGTAAGCCTCTTTTGACGGGTATATAATGAAATGACCTTTTGCCAATGCTTGTCCTTTCTTTTATTACACTTAAATTTTCATTAAGTATAAATGAGCCTCGTCCATCTCTTATTGGACATCTTTATAACTTAATTTAGCAATGGATGCATCTGGTCCTTGTCTTTGGACGGTCTTCAAACATTCCGCAGATTAGCTTAGTCAAGGAAAGGGTGAGCCTCGTCCTACTTTTTAGACGACATTCGAGCTTAGTCAAGGAAAGGGTGAGCCTCGTCCTTGTCTTTGGACGATCTTCTAACTTTCCTCAAATAAGTTAAGTATAATTATGGCTCGTCCTGATTTTCGGAGGGCCTTCAAGCTTAGTTAAGGGAAGGGTGAGTCTCGTCCTTGTCTTTGGACGATCTTCAGACTTTCCTCAAACAAGCTAAGTATAATTGTGGCTCATCCTGATTTTCGGACGGCCTTCAAGCTTAGTTAAGGGAAGGGTGAGTCTCGTCCTTGTCGTTGGACGATCTTCAGACTTTCCTCAAACAAGCTAAGTATAATTGTGGCTCGTCCTGATTTTCGGACGGCCTTCAAGCTTAGTTAAGGAAAGGGTGAGTCTCGTCCTTGTCTTTGGACGATCTTCAGGCTTTCCTCAAACAAGCAAGTATAATTGTGGCTCGTCTTTCAAACTATACTCGTCCTAAAAGTTCCAAGGGTTTAGTTGTTTCCCCCCCTTCTTGGGCTTAGATAGTCCTTGTATTCAGGACGAGATTTGCACAAAGAAGGAGAGCGGCCAACATTGGCCAAGCCAAGATAAACTTTTTAGTCTAGGACGAGCTTAAATACTTGTGCGCAATTTATATATTGCTGTTTTATGGACGAACCATGTTTTGGCCGGCTTCCTTGAGGAAGCAACCTTCGTCGTGAAGTAGTGAACCCTTACTAGAGCCTTTACTACTTAGCTGACCCTGCATTTGAAAGTAAGACTCCTTTACTAAGGCTTGCTTATTTCTGGTCGGCTTCCTTTTAGGGACCGTGACGTTTCTCTTACTAGAGACTCATTATTTGATTAACCATATGTGCGATATACCTTTTAGGTTTATTACACTTTGGCCGGTCTCTTTGAGGAAGCAATGCGCGTTAGAGAAATGGTTATTCCCTGTTGTGTCCATTGTTTATCTACTACTTTGGACGTTTTATTGTTCTTTGTAATTTTGTCTAAGTTAATGTCACTTTTAGACCACTAGACTAACTGGTGGTAATAATGCCCCAAAGTGAACAACTTAGTAAAAAATAAAGGAACAATATAAGGAGGAAGTAGAAATTGTATTGTATGAATTTTACTTGACTAAGAGTCAAGATACATGCATACAATTCTTTTTTCTCTTGTTTGTGTCGTGGCACTTGTTTGGGATTACAAACTACTTGTAGAATCCTTGGCGATTGACTAAGTCAGACGTGGTACTTCTTCAATGTATCTGAGTTCCAAGTGCGCTGTATTGGTCATCCATCCATGTCTTGGGGACGAAAGGTTCTTCGCACTTCTTGGACGATCAGATAAGGTCCTTCCCAGTTTGGTGTCAGCTTACCCAGCTCCTTAGCACGTCCAACAGCCTCCATCTTCCTTAGAACCAAATCCCCTACCTTGAGTGGTCTTCTAGAGACTCTCTTGTTAAAGTCCCGAGCCATTCGTAGTTTGTACAATTGCATTCTTAGCAGAGCATTGCCCCTGACCTCTAGAACTTGGTCCAAGGTCGTGCGTAATGCAGCCCAGTTGGCTTCTTCTGTGTACAGCATGACTCTCAGGGTGGGTTCTTCAATCTCAATGGGCAAGACGACTTCAGTACCGTAGACTAACATGAAGGGTGTCTCTCATGTAGAGTTTTTGGCCATGGTTCTGATAGACCATAACACCAACTGCAGTTCTTCAACCCATAGTCCCTTGGCATTGTCCAGCTTTCTTTTAATGCCATTTGATAGGATTTTGTTGAACGACTCTACTTGCCCATTGGCTTGTGCGTGGGCGACTACAGCAAAGTGAGCTTTGATTTCCCTTTCTGCCAACCAATCTTTTAGCTTAGGCGTTTCAAACTGTGGACCATTATCAAAGACGATGGACTGTGGCATGCCAAATCGAGTTATAATGTTCTTCCAGATAAAGCCCTTGACATCATTCGTTGTTATACCCCGCATGGCTTCAGCCTCTATCCATTTGGTGAAGTAATCCACAGCTACAATTACGAACTTCTTTTGCCCAGCGACCACAGGGAAAGGTCCCAGAATATCCATGCCCCATTTGGAAAAAGGAAGTGGGAACAAGATAGGAGTTAAGTAGTTGGACGGCTTCTGATGCATGTTTCCATGTTTCTGACAACTGTCGCACTTCTTTGCATAGACAAGAGCATCTTCCTTTAAGGTAGGCCAGTAATACCCAGTCCTTAAAGCCTTTTCCCCCAATGCTCTTCCCCCAATGTGGGATGCATAAGCTCCTTCATGGAGTTCCTTCAGTACTTCTAGCCCATCTTCCCTGGTGATACACTTGAGGAGAGGACGATTGAATGACTTCTTGTAGAGGGTTTCATCCCACAACTCAAACTACTTGTCTCGGGCTTTTACGTACTTAGCCTCTACAGGATCTGAAGGCAGTCGTCCTGTCTTCTTGAATTCTATGATAGGATCCATCCAAACTGCCCCTCGGCTAAGAAACATTACTTGTTCTTGGTCAATACTCTTTTTTGGTTTAACTTCCCAAAACACTGTTCTTGGTGCATCACAGTCAGCTAAGCTGGCTAATTTTGAGAGAGCATCTGCTTGATGATTTTCTGACCTTGGTACTTGGTCGAGAACAAATCGTTTTAATGGCTCAATCTCATCCTTGATCAGACGCATATATTTGCTCATTGACGCTTCTTTACATTCAAAATCTCCATTGACTTGACTGACGACTAAGAGAGAGTCTGATTTGGCCTCAATCTCTAAAGCCCCAGCCGCCTTACACATCTTGATCCCAGCCAAAAGTGCTTCATATTCCGCTTCGTTATTAGACGCTTGGAATAGGGGAGAGTGAAGATCCAATCTTTAAGGTTCTTTCTGGGCGAGCTTCATCCAAACAAACATCTTCTGGGGCCTCTATCGGCTCTGGACGTTCTATTGTCACGCCCATAATGGCCATTACTTCTCCAGACGGGGGTGGCTCTTCCTTGACGGGCTCATACTTTCTTTTCTTGCTAGGAAGAATCTCGGACGTTTTCCTTGAGGGAGCAACCTGCGTCTGAGGACTTTCAATTGTTATTCTCAGAGAGGCCACTTGGTCCTTTACAATCTCGGACGCCTTCCCTTCGCCAGCAACCTTCGTCTGGTCTTGCTTGTCTGCCTTCCATGAAGACGGTTTCAGAGTAGTTAGGTAGCATTCCCTAGCCGCCTGCTGGGTCTCCCTACAAGGAGCCAATTTGACCACAATCACATTCAAACTTCATAAGCATTAAATGAGTTACTATCACAGCTTTAACATGATTAAGAGTTGGTCCTCCAAGAATGACGTTGTAAGCCGTCAAATTTCGGACAACCAAGAACATGATGAACAAAGTTCGCGAGGCGTCCTTCTCCCCAACTCGGACGGGCAGCGTGACTGTCCCCAAAGGATGAATGATTCCTCCCCCAAACCCAATGATTGGGTGATGGACAGGGACCAATTTCTTCTCATCAAACCTCAGTCGAGATAGGCAGTCGGCACTAATAATGTCCGTGGAGCTTCCAGTATTAATTAGAATCCTCCATACTCTCAGGTTGGCTATCTTCATCTCCACAACCAAGGGATCATCATGGGGGGTTATCAGCTTTCCCCGATCTTGCTCGCTGACGACTACCTTGGGGAAGGGCTCAGCCTTTATCTGATCTGTCAATAAAACTTGGCCGAGCTCCCTAAGATAGTTCTTATGCCCCCTGTTGGTTGGCCCTCCAGCAGCAAATCCTCCCGAGATAACAAGGATAACATCCTCGTCTGTGCTTTCACTTTCTTTCTTCTTGCTCTGACGGTCATCTCTCTTTTGAAACTTCTTTCCCCTTGGGGTAAGTATGGGTTCATCTTTCCTTTTCGAGCTAGATTTTCTAATGCCCTCTTAAGGTGTTTACATTCATTGGTCTCATGCCCACAGTCTTTGTGAAAGTGGCAGTACTTGCTCTTATCCCTATTCCTGTAAAGGGTCTTCATTTCAGCCGGAGCCTTTAGCTCATATTGATCCTTTATCTCCATAAGAATGAAGTATTGATCCTTGATTAATTCAATGGGATTAGCCGAAGATTCAGACTCTTGCCTCTTCTGGACGAAGTGGTTGTGGAGGTTATAGTCCAAGTCTCAGCCTTTTTGGGGTTGCTCTTCTTTGGTTGAGCTACCTCTTCAGGCTTCTTGGACTCTGGGTGCTTTGCCTCAGCACATACTTCGGTGGTGTGTATAAACGCTTCGGCTTCTTTTAAGGCTTCGGCAAGAGTGGTGATTTTCTTCTTCACAAGATCAAACTTAAAACTTCATGGCCTCAATCCCCTGATGAAGGCATCAAAGGCCACACCAGCATTGAGGTCTTGAATTTAAAGGGCTTCTAGATTGAATTTCTTAACAAAACTTCTGAGGGCTTCTTTTGGTCCTTGGACGACCTTACCCAAGTGCATGTTTGTTTTTTGCTCTTGCCGATTGGCAACAAAATGACTAGTAAATAAGAGACTGAGTTCAGTGAAATTGTTGACTGAATTGGGGGGAAGATTGTTGAACCACTTCTGAGCTACTCCCTTCATAGTGGCCGGGAAGTTCTTACACCAAGTAGCATCATCTACTCCTTGGACGTACATCTGATGTTTGTAAGCGGATAGGTGATCGTCTGGATCGGTTGTTCCATCAAAAGGCTCTATGGTAGGGAGCTTTACCTTTGGGAAGGGGGGCGCCTCCATGATCCTGGCCGAGAATGGAGTAGGTCAGTTGATCCGGAGGGCTCCCAGCTGTCCCTCAATGGGTATGAACTCCTTACGGTATTCTTTCAACACAGGGTTAGATGAAGTGTTTGCAGGGGCTGGACGCCTATAAACCATTGGTTGAACCACCGTCTTCTCTTATCTTGGACGAAAAAGAGAAGGACCCAAACTTCTTCCTTTCGTTCTGGATGGTATCCTCAAAGGAGGGTCTCTCAAGTACGGTGTAGATCCAATGGCCGACCGTTGTAATGCAGCAGCTTTCTTTGCCTCTAGGTATTCCCTGGCATCTGTTTCCATTCTGTGCCCATTTGGATGAACATTATCCTGGGTCCTAACCACCAGGTTCCAGTCCATCTTCCTTCGCTGCTCACTATCTTCTGGCTGCTTTTCTCTGGCTGTTCTCCTAGAGGGTTCCTGACGAACAGGTCGACTTGGACCTGGACGGTTCTCCTGGGAACGCCCCCTAAGAGGAACTGGATCGTTATTTGTTGGCTCCGGATTAATTTGGAAAAACAACATGTTGTTCTTGATCTGTTCCTGGACGACTACTGCCATCTTAGTCTGAAAATCATTCAAGACGTTCTCTAGATGGGCAGCAGTCACTGGACGTTCAAGATTCTCCTAAATAACAGGTTGTTGGCTTTGTCCAGGGACATTGATGATGGACGGAGGTCTATCCCTTCCTCGAGGCGGTCTCTTGTGATCTACTGTATCTTCAACATTAATCTGAAAGCTTCGATTCCTTGCCACGTTGGACGATTGACAGTCAGTCATCGTTGCGTCTCCCCACAGACGGCGCCAAATGTTTAGTCTGCTTGACTGGCAAGTAAACTATTTCCCTCAAGATGTTCTTCAATTGGAGACTTGTGCAACAATGGCTGAGTTTGCTCTGTCCGAACCTGAGCTTCGTTCCCGAACCTGCAAAAAGGGATCCACCCTAGAGGTTTGGGTGGTGGTTCCCCCTCCGAACCGTAAGTCATATATCAGGAGTGAGAAGGAAAAAGTAGAGAGAGAAAGTGAGAGAGTATTTCCACAGAGTAAGTTTACACTGTTTGCATTGAATTACCTTTCTCCTGATTCCAGGGGTATTTATAGTGTTTGTGATATGACTGCTGCCCTTTTAGGTTACCCTAGAATAGGGACACCTGATTGGCTAGGCAATCAAATCATGACACTTGGCAGGTTATGACTGGAGAGGGATCATCAACCAATCACATGCAGCCATTTTAGGGATTTTGGGCTCTGGCCAACTTTTAGGCCAAAAGGTGAGCCTTTTCTCCCACCTGAGCAAAACCCAATGGTTAAACCATTGTTCCTTATTTCTTCGGATGGGACACGTGTACGGTTCTGATGAATCCATGTGTCCGAAAGAGAGCCGTTGATTTTTAGGCTACAACACTTTGTACTTTGACGCTATTCACATAATTCACTTTTACCATGCATGAATTATTATAACCTATACAACAACAACAACTAAGCCTTATTCAAGTGATTTGGGTACTGAATGTATCCAAAGGTGGAGTGATAAAAGTTTTTTTTTTTTTAAGAGGTTTAACAGTTTTAAAGGGTTTTCAAAAAGGTTTTATACCAACACATGAGAAAACAAATAAATGCGAAATACTCATTCCCTCTCATTCTCTCATTTTACTTTCATTACTTCTTATTTGGTTATCTCCTTTTTTCAATTATTATAACCTATGCGTAAGAAAAAATAGTCATGTGTTATGTTTTCAGATTTGTATTGACATATGTTTTATTAGTTTCACTTGTTTGTAATTAAGAATATCAATGGTTAAACTTCGACATTAGTAAGCATGAAAGTCAAATTTTGTAAATTTTGGAAGAAATTAAGGTTGTACTTAGTAGTATTATTTACTCAGCTCCCTGCATCAAATATAAATTGATACATTTTGACAATATGTACTATTTACACAGCTTATTTTAACCATTTATATATATAGATAAATTTTAGTATATAAATTTTTGGATTTGTCTAAATGTATGT
This sequence comes from Beta corolliflora, assembly GCA_947648045.1. Taxonomy (NCBI): domain Eukaryota; kingdom Viridiplantae; phylum Streptophyta; class Magnoliopsida; order Caryophyllales; family Amaranthaceae; genus Beta; species Beta corolliflora. The sequence continues at coordinate 495,816 of CANSZD010002988.1, forward strand.
TCTCAAAATATCAAATTTTTAATAATTTTGTTTATATATAATGGTCAAAGTTGTACATTGACATACATTTTAAGTCAAATTGTACTAATTAATATAGGAGGCCAGGAAAGGTGTATACATTACCAGATGAAGTCTAACAGTTCAAGAAGACATGGGAAAATGAAAAAATTTTAAAAAATTTAGTTAATATCCTAAGTTAATAAATTTGTTTTAAAAACTTAAAAATTAGAAATACTTGACAATCTGACATGTGTTCTCAATTTTGCCTATAAAAAATAGTAATTTCTCTGTTTCACAATTGTTGCAACCATTTGAGTTTCACACTTGGCAATACACATCTTTGACCAATAATATATTTAATTATCGATTAGTAAAAATTTTAAAAAATGATATTGGAAAAAAAACATATTGAAATTTATCCAACAACAATAAAAGTAAAATAAATTTTTTATTTTATATATGACAATAAATTTAAACCAAAGTTACTAGATGAATAGTGCAAAAGTTAAAAAGTTGCAAGTATTTAGAGTCAGAGGAAGTAGTATCAATATCATAATATGAGCTTGTTTTACTGAAATTAAGAAAGACGAAAAGTAAAATTACTTAAAGAATACTCCCTCTGTTTTTTTCTTTCTCACTTGGAATCTCGACACTATTCATACTTGAATAGAATCTTCTCAATTTTTTTCTCAATTTCTAAGAAAAAATATAGTCATGTGGGGTCTTGTTTGATTCGTCTCAATTAGTACATCATTAATATTCAATCGTTATAATTTTTGTTAATATACAATAAAAGATATTTAAGTTTAAAGAGTTGCATTGGAAAACGCGCACAGGAAGTGAGAACGATAAAAAAACAGAGGGAGTATTAATTTTTTTTTACGGGAAAAAAAAAAGTTAATTATTAACTTTTTGGAGTTATTTGTTTAAAAAAAACATATAGGTTGAGGTCCAGAGAAAATTTCCAAGGGCAAAGTGTAAGTTAGTGAATTTACAACTGTAGAAGGGAAAATTGCTATGACGTGTAAGACATTGTGAATATGTGATATTTAAAAGCAATTTCACTCATACTTCAAGATAAATAAGCAATTTCACTCTAACATCAGATATTTTTTTTATAAAAATAGAAAAGAAAATCCTCACACCAAAAAAAAAAAAAAGAGAAGTATCATAATCATCATCAACATCACCAAATATAACAAAGGATGAGAAAATGTTGAGTCTTAGAAGGGCACGTTTGATTAGAGAAATAGATGGGGAAAAAGTGAGCGACAAAGTCATTCCAAGAGTTGATAGAAATTCACACTCAAGTTCATCTAGTTTGCTTGATGAATTCGATTTACAAGATGCTCTGTTTTTCAGTCATACTACAACAACTTCAAACTCTTCTTCATCTTCTCAAATTGATTTTTTTTACCCCAAACAAAAACCACCACCATCATGAAATTCGAAGGTGAACGAAGGAGATATGGGCTTGTTCAAATTGCTTGCTCTAATTATGGGTTCCAAGTAGAGAGAAAGAGGGAGACGGTTTGACTTTGGCGACGATGTCTTTGGTGAGCGACTCGGTTGCGCTGCGGCCTGCGTGTGAGGATTTGTTGCCTCTTTGGTTGAGTGTTTCCTGTTTTTTTTTTTAAATATAATTGTTAGCTAGGGTGAGAATTTAACAGTAAGTTAACGGAATCAGGCAAGTAAAGTCACGTTTAGGAACTTAATTAAACCTTAGGGTTATTTTTGGGATTTGAAAGAACACGAGGTTACCAATGGGAAAACCCAAAAATATAAGGTCACCAATGGGAATTTCCCAGTAAATAATTGGGAAGAGAGGTATGCGTATCTATTATGCCGTTCCTTGCTGTGTGGAAATCAATCTCCGTGTACTCATCGTCGGACACGTCAATATATGAGCTTTAATATATTTTAGTATTCACAATTTCACGTGAATAACGCAGGTTGGCGCCAGAAAATAATTGCATAATTGCTGTAACTGCAAGAGAGATTATATTTTCACTTGATGACTTAAATCATATAAGAAGTTTGAATAAAGATTATAATTCATCCAGTTCTCTTCACATACAAACAGAATTGTTTTAGGTGTACTTACAGTTAAGTTGGCTAAGTGACAAATTAAGTAAAAGGACAGAGAAGATATGAGCAAATAGTGATTAGTGCTGTAGATAACAATTTGTGGGAAATCAAAGCCATGTGAAGTAAAGATGGTAGGGTGAGTCCTATGCGTAGGTTTCTGTTGGGTACGTACTGTAATTAGTTTAATTTTTTAATTATCAACTTTTAATTAAGAAGATCACAAAAAAGTAGTTGGTTTAAAGTTCAATTTATTAATGGGTGTTCTAGATAATGATCTATAATAATATTTTTGATAAGGACAATAAACTTAGAATGACACCCTAATTCGGGGCCCAGCCTAAAACATTCTTACGGATGATAAGTGAAAAATCAACACAATGTGGAGGAAACCAATACAAAAGGGAAGGATTGTTATGAGCCGTCCTAGCCATGAATTCTGCCGCTCTATTAGCTTCACGATTGGAGGAAACGGCAATCTGGGAACTGAAGAGCATCCACACCAGCATCTTTAATAATGTTAGAAATATCCCACGGAATTTGCCAATAGTTCTTCATAGAGTTGATAACTCCCAAGTTCTCTCCTTCTATAATAAGATGCGAGATATTAAGAGAAAGGGCGCCCTTGACTCCTTCATTAATGAATAGGTGATTTGTATCTTGAATAGGTTGTATTATTGTTTGAGTTGTGTTTACGCCATCTGTTTGAGGGCATCCTTTTCCAGCAAAAAGATCAGTTACAAGTGTTGAGACTTTAGACTAGAGGTGATCATGTGCCAGGTTCGGGCCGGTCCATCCCAAAAACAATTGCCTATTAGTAGAGCCGGACCAAATTCGGGCCAAAATTTTGTGCCCAAAGCCACTATTTCGGGACAAATATAACGGCTTTTCTGGCCAAAATCGGGCCAGGTCGAAATTTAACCTAAAAAGTCATTTTCGACTTGCCTAAAACCCGTCCCAAAGCGAAAACAATTGGGCCGGGTCGGGCCCGAAAAATAGTCAAATTTTTTTTGCCCAAACCCGGGAAAAATTCGGGTCGGGCCAGGGCTCATTTGATCAGCTCAACTTGAGACATTATTTTCATTTGAAGGAAACTAAATATATTGCAAATGTTATGAAATAAATTAATTGTGTGTTTGATATAACTCATAATCGAGGTCGTATGGTTGTGCAAAGACCACGGTCGGATCGGAATTTGGATCGGATTGGACCGAAGATTCTGGTTCGGTCCTCGATCAATACAAAATCCCGATTCCAAGTTTTCAGATATGTCCGGTCCAAACCCAGGAAATTCCGGTTTAGTAAAAAAAAGTTTAGATTAAAAAAAAATTAAAAGTTAGAAAGTGTGAAAGCTAAAAACCTACTAATTATTAACTTTAGGATTATTGTTGTTAAAATTAAAAAATTTTAATGTAAAAAACTTGTAAGCATGTTTAAATCAAATAAAACAGTTTTTTTCCAAAAGAAATATAGATTCCGGTCCAACAGGTCCAAAATCGGATCGGACCGGACCGAAAAAATTCCGGTCTAGATCGAACCGAACTGGAATTTTTTTCCGGTTCAGTTCTGTCCACAAAATTTTCAAATTTCGGTCCACTGGTCCTAGACCGTTGCACACCCCTGATCGAGGGCGGGCCCGGTCCACAAAATTTTCAGATTTCGGTCCACCAATCCAACCGGTCCTGATCGGGTCCGGTCCTATCGTGGACCGGTGCACACCCATGATCGAGGGTGAACAAAGTGTTTTATGTATTGCGTAATGCATTGAACTTGGCTGACTGGAATGTACTACTTCTAGCTGCACACTTTCTGCTTATGACTTAAAAAAAAGTGAAGGAAAAGTACGACTTGTATGGACCTAGTCCAGAATAACGTTATTATGAACCAAAAGGTCAACATGTCAAAAATTGTATGTATAACACATATATAGTGACCCTTATTTAAATATAGTCACCTTTTTTTTTGACATATATAGTGACCTTTTTAAAACATATTCTCTAATTCATAATTAAAGTATCAGTTTAGACGTAGTTACCTTTGTGGTTTTGTTAACATTTAGTTATTCCTTGTTATAGATAGTTTATACAAAATAAAGTCACCTTCATACATTTATCCTTAAGTAATCCTTAATTTTATTATACTGACCCTTACTTAAAAATACAATGACCTTTTTTTAGAGGTAGTGAACCACGCACATGTGTTAACCAATAGATTTTTTTTCATAATAAGGGTAAGAAGAAGAGATATATGAGACCCTCCGTACGAGTTAAACTCCTAAAGCATCGTTTACAAGATTAAATTTAAAGCTGAAGTAGTACATGGTTCAACATAGAACTGAGAATCAACTAATGACCATAGCAATCCAATCGCCTGCTTTGTTTGCTTCTCTGTAAATGTGTCGAATTTTCCAACTGTTGAAAGTCTCGAGGAGAGAATGGATGTCTTCTATAATATTAGAGATCTGCCATGGAGCCTGCCAGAGACCTTTAACTGTGTTGACTACTAACAGGTTGTCGCCTTCAATCTCTACGTGTGGGATGTTTCTTGGATGATGATGAGTAAGCCTTTTTGAAGGGAAACCGCTTCTGCAATAAAAACATTGGAACTGTCAAGACTGAAGATGCAAGCTTTGAGGAGTTTTCCTTCATGATCCCTATTGATAATCCCGGCTGCTGCCGAATTAGTAATAGTCGTGCTAGTAGAATTTTTGAACTCATACACCTTGATTTATGGGGACCCTATCAGACTCGTTCGTAGATGATTTTTCATGAAGTGTATGGATTTATTTATTATATATTAAATTGGAAGTTGAAACCATGTTTCTTAATTTTGTGGCTTTGGTGGATAGACAATTTAGTCAAACTATCAAACGTGTTAGGAGTGATAATGGCATTGAATTTAAATATTTGTGCCCTTACTTTTTGAAACATGGTATGATCTTTGAGACTTCTTGTGTGAAAACCCCTCAACAATATGGATGTGTGGAATAGAAACATCAACATATCCTTAATGTTGCTCATGCTTTGCACTTCCAGCTAACTTACCCTTAAATTTTTTTGGGGGGGAGGGGGGGTTGGGTGTTAGTACTTGTCATCTGATTAATAGAATTCCTTCCACTGTGCTCATGTATAAGACCCAATATGAATTTTTATTTGGAAAGCCTCCCTCTATGACTCCTATTCGTGTGTTTGGATGCCTGTGCTATGCTCATATCTGAAACATGGTGGTGATAAGTTTGCTAGTAGAAGTCGAAAGTGTATATTTGTTGGTTACCCCTTCACTCAAAAAGGTTGGAAGTTATATGATTTGGAAAACCATAAATTTTTTTGTCTCACAGAATGTGAAATTTATTGAACATGTCTTCCCTTTTAGTGTGAATGCGGATCCTAAATCCCCTGCTAATTGTTTAAGTGATGCCTTGGCGGCGATCCTGATGATGGATGAAGGGGGAGCCACAACATATGATGAGGATGTGATGGTTATGGATGAGGTCGCGGGAGTGCGAGACATGCTCGGAGTTGCACCTCTCGTTGAGACCGAGCGGAATGCTCGGATGGAGGTTATGCCACAACCCTTTGATGATGCCTACCACCGCGAATGAGTGTAATGCTCTTGTAGGTCCTCCGGTGCAGAAGGAGTTGGCGAATAGGACGCCCAAAGAGCAGGATGAAGTGATTGAGGCACCAAGAGAGTTGGGAAAAGGGATTGAGGACTAAAATCCCAAACACAAGGTTCCAAGATTATTTGACACATACAATTGTGAAAAAGAAAAGTCTATTTGCATGTGCATCCACTCTGTCACTGTTTTTAGGTACTCCTTATCCTATTGCACATTTTGTTCATTGTGATAAATTTTCTTACAAGCATCGCAAAAGTCTGGCAGCTATAAATGCTGGAAGACCTCCTAAAATTTTTAAGGAGGCAATGAAATATGAAGGATAGCAGAAAGCCATGGGTGAATAAATAAAAGCTCTTGAAGATCAAGGAACATGGGCGTTACAACCTCTTCCTCCTAGAAAGAAGGCTCTGCGAAGCAAGTGGGTGTAGACAGAAATATATGATGAGCAGGTAAAGTTGCAACGATTGAAGGCGCGCTTAGTTATTTTTTCCATCATCGGGTCGAAGGCATTGATTATAATGAAACATTTGTTCGAGTGGCAAAAATGACTACTTTTCGTACTTTCCTAGCCATTGTAGTAGTGAAAAAAATGGGAAGTTCAGCTAATGGATGTACACAATTCTAATCCTATATGGTGATTTAGAGGAAGAAGTGTATATGAAGATTCCTCATGGATTTCAAGAGAAAATTAATAATTTGGTTTACAGGACGAAAAAATCATTATATGGTTTGAAGCAGGCACCTCGCTGTTGGTTTGCAAAACTGGCCACCGCGCTTTAAACTTATGGGTTTAAGCAGTCATACTTTGACTATTGTCTGTTTACTCTGACTAGAGGGAAGATTCAGATTAATGTTTTTACATAGGTAAGGTTGTTCAAATACCAGGGTCGGACCGGAATCTAGACCGGTCCGGACCGGAATTTGGACCGGACCGGACCGAAGAAAATCCCGATTTCGGGTTTTCGGTCCGGTCCGGTCCAAACCCGGAAATTCTGGTCCGGACCGGTGGACCGGACTTTCTGATATTTAGTAAAAAAAAAGTTTATGTGTAAAAAAGTTTAAAAGGTAGTAAAAAATTAGAAATTTATAAACCTACTATTTATTAACTTTAGGAATATTGTTATTAAAATTATTAAATTTTAATATATCTAATTTATAAATATTTTTAAATCAAATAAAAAAGATTTTTTATAAAAAAAATAAAGATTCCGGTCCAACAGGTCCAAAACCGGACCGGACCGGAAAAATTATGGTCCAGTCTGGACCGAAATTTTTCCGGTCCGGTCCAGGTCCACATTTTTTCCAGATTCCGGTCCACCAGTCCAGCCGGTTCCGGTCCGGTCCGATCCGGTTCTGGACCGGTGAGCACCCCTATACATAGGTAGATGATATGATTATCACAGGCAATGATTAGAGAGCATTACTGTTGGTTTCTAAAACTGGCCACCGCACTTAAAATTTATGGGTTTAAGCAGTCATACTCTTACTGTTCTTTGTTTACTCTGACTAGAGGGAATATTCAAATTAATGTTCTTATATATATATATATGATATGATTATTGCAGGCAATGATCAAAGCACATTACTGAACTTCAAAGCTTACTTAGGAAAGAATTTTAAGATGAAAGATTTGGGAGTTCTGAAATACTTCCTAGGCTTGGAGGTTGCTCGTAGTCCCCAAGGAATTTTTATGAGTTATAGAAAATATGCCTTAGATATTAATTCTGAGACAGGTTTGTTAGGAGCTAAACCTGCAGATTTCCCTATGGAGCGAGTTCGCGGAACCATCAACTTGCAGTGGCAGAGGGACCTTTGTTCGATGATGTGGAGAAATATCGTAGACTAATGGGCACATTATTTATCTGGCTGTAACTAGACCTGATTTGGCATATGCAGTACATATTTTGTCGCAGTTTATGGAGGCACATAAGGTAGTACATTGGGAGGCAGCCCTTCATGTTGTGCGATATTTGAAGAGGCATGGTATACTATTTCATTCTGATAGTGACCTACGCCTAGAAAGATGGTGTAACTTTGATTGGGATAGTTATCCTATTAATAGGCATTCCTTGAGTGGATGGTTTGTTTTGCTTGGATATTCTCCGATTTCCTGGAAGGCCAAAAAGCAGCCTACAGTTTCTCGTTCCTCGGGGATGACCGAGTATCGTTCTACGGCTGCCATTGTTTGTGAATTAAAATGGCTCAATGAGTTATTGGGTGATCTAGGGATTAAGAATCCTAAGGGTATGTGTTTGTATTTTGATAGTCAGTCTGCATTAAATATTGCGAAGAATCCAGTGTTTTATAAATGCACCAAGCACATTGAGGCGGATTGTTATTTTGTTAGAGATGTTGTGACCGAGGGCCTAATTACTCCATCTTATATTCCTACCAAATATCAACTTGCAGATATATTCACCAAGGGCTTAGGCAAGACTCGGTTTGACCTTTTTGTTACGCAAGCTCGGCGTTCGAGATCTACACGCTCCCACTTGAGTAGGGTGTTAGTGATAGCATTTATTTTTAATAGTGTTATATTTTATATTTACCGAAATTGCGGATTACAACTTTAGTCCTCTAGGTTGTATATATTGATTGATTGAGGAATATAAAGACGAGATGACTTGATTAAAACTTAATTGAAAATGTCAATCTGACATAATTAGCTACTAAAATTTAGGATTATAATAAGACTTGATATCAAATTCTATTTACACCCATTAGACCATGTTCTTGAGTTGTACATAGATTTTCATTTTCGAGCTACTCCATCATCGGGATAGGAACAAGACTCGTAGGATTGTTTTTTAACGCACGATATAGTAATAGTTCAATCTCCAATATAATAAGATTCGCATAAATTAAAGTCATGCTCAATACTAGATCTTTTGTGAACTCCATACAACAAAAATGCGCAACAATGAGTTTGTACTTGCTCCATTTCTTTTTATAAGACATGCACAATGTTCAACGTCAAATTTGCAATGCTAACTATCCAAAATATATTTTGTAAGAAAATATAACCAAAAATGTTATAAAAGTATTTATAAAGGTGAATCTAATTATATAAGTATAGAAGTGATCAAAGATGCACACTAATTAACTTATATTTAATAGCCATCATTCTTTAGATATTCTCCTTTTCTAATGTGCATTATTAGGCTTTTAGAAAACGATAGTCGCTATCTTTATTCTCTCTCTCCCTTTCCTTCCAAATTTGCTCTTTCATTGGTCTTTGAGGTAGGAAATAGTCTTTTTTTTTTACCCTTTTTCTTAGTTTCAATTCACTTATTCTCTTTTAAATTCTATAAATCTGTCTATTATGAGGGTAGTTTGTCGTTTTTTGTTTGTCTCCGGCCTTATGGCGGAGTATCTTTTACGTTGTTCTTTAGTTTTCCTATAATGAAGTCATTGTTTGTTTGTCTAGTTGTTTGTTTTATCTTAGTTAATTACCGTGAAATTGATATGCTAACAAATAGTTATACTAGATCACAACAGAAGTCTTTCTTTTGAATACATTTAAAAGAATCCGATGAAAAACGTCCTCCTCGCTACATCAAATCGTTAGGTTGTGTCTCTGAATTAGTTGCATTCTCCAGCGAACTATACGAGAGACATTCCACATTGCAAGATCTACTCAATGATTTTGTAAATCAAGGATTTTTTTAAAAAATTTAGTATATTATGTATATGTTTGTTTTAGATTTCTCTTATAAATGTACAACTTTTTATTAATAAAGTAACTAGACTATAAAAAGAAAACTTGTTTTCAATAGCTATACATGACAAACTGCTTAGTAAATGTGAGTATCTATATGTATATAACTTCCATAACCAGCTGACTTAACATGTCTTTCGATAAGCTAATCGAGCATCAGATTGGTTAGCTAATATTTGGGCACCTAGTTGACCAATTTTTTGTTATCAATCTTTGTACTTCCTCCGTAACAAAATAGATGTTACACTTTTAAAAACACACTTTTCTAGGCAATTTTTTGAAGAGGAGAGAGATAGAGAGAAAGAAAAAAGGGACCCATGTGATAGGAGAGAAATAGAGATAGATTGTTGCTTAAAAAGGAAGTGTTGTAATACCCCTCATGATTGCTTTAAAGGGATTTAGCAGGCTACTCATTCCAACAAGATGCATCTTTCTTTTAGGAAGCTCATTTCCTTAGTTACTCCACAGTTAAGCGTGCTTGGCTGGGAGTAGTCCAGGGATGGATGACCTCCGAGGAAGTTTCTCAGGGTGCGCATGAGTGAGGACAAAATGCGTCGGAAGAACTTGTGTTGGTTATTGAGGACATTTGTTGGCCCTGGATGCGCATTGGTGACGATATACTCGACTCCGTATGGGTCGGGGTGTTACAAATGGTATCAGAGCAACCCTGCGACCGCGTGTTGGGGCGACCTTGAGGCCGTCAGGCCGAATATCAGGAGTCCTCAGGCGCCTAGTGGGGGAGGATTATGGGGCTGCATTGTCATAAGGAGCGACCCAGAGGTCGTCAGGCCGAATATTTGGAGTCTCCAGGCGATCAGTTTCCAGGCTGGGGCGACCCACAGGTCGTATGCCGAATATGTGGAGTCCTCAGGCGCAACAAGGGCGTTGCTGTTCTCAAGTGGGGGTGTATGTAATACCCCTCATGATTGCTTTAAAGGGATTTAGCAGGCTACTCATTCCAACAAGATGCATCTTTCTTTTAGGGAGCTCATTTCCTTAGTTACTCCACAGTTAAGCGTGCTTGGCTGGGAGTAGTCCAGGTATGGGTGACCTCCTGGGAAGTTTCTCAGGGTGCCCATGAGTGAGGACAAAATGTGCCGGAAGAACTTGTGTTGGTTATTGAGGACAGTTGTTGGCCCTAGATGCGCATTGGTGACAATATACTCGACTCCGTATGAGTCGGGGTGTTACAAATGGTATCATAGCAACCCTGCGAGCGCGTGTTGGGGCGACCCTAAGGCCGTCAGGCCGAATATTAGGAGTCCTCAAGCGCCTAGTGGGGGAGGATTCTGGGGCTGCATTGTCATAAGGAGCGACCCAGAGGTCGTCTGACCGAATATCTGGAGTCTCCGGCAATCAGTCTTCAGGCGGGCGACCCACAGGCCGTATGCCGAATATGTGGAGTCTTCAGGCGCAACGAGGGCGTTGATGTTCTCAGGTGGGGGTGTACGTAATACCCTTCATGATTGCTTTAAAGGGATTTAGCAGGCTACTCATTCCAACAAGATGCATCTTTCTTTTAGGGAGCTCATTTCCTTAGTTACTCCACAGTTAAGCGTGCTTGGCTGGGAGTAGTCCAGGGATGGGTGACCTCCTGGGAAGAACTTGTGTTGGTTATTGAGGACAGTTGTTGGCCCTGGATGCGCATTGGTGACAATATACTCGACCCCGGATGGGTCGGGTGTTACAAGTGTAACATCTATATAGAAAGTGTAACATCTATTTTGTTATGGAGGAAGTAATAATTATTCTCCTTCTACTATCCTTGCAAACGACGTATTAGGATTTTCCCTCATACGGAGGGCCTTCTAATATTTTATTTCCTTACCTTTATAAAATAAATCAAATACATTTTACTATTATTAGAATAATATTTATAGTAATAAGAGAAGAGAGGAGCAGGTAGTACATTTTTTGTTATTCTAGTATGAACACTAGATCAACTACAAGAGGGGGGTGAATTATAGTTGTGGGGAATTTTATACTATTTTGCGGAATTAAAACTAACTTTAAAGAGATGAGAAAAAGACACACAATATTTAACTTACAAGGAAAACTACCTAGGCCCAATAGGAAGAAAAACCTTGACCCCAAGGGATTTTGACTCAACACTTCTCTTATTAGAATAGGCCAAATGACTCGTTCATATAACCTATCTCTGGACCTCACTCTGTTCCTCTAGGAACTTGTTCCCAGTCACCCAGCTCCCCATGAACTAATGACACTCAGTTGACTTCACTCGAATTCTTCTCTTTCTCACTTTCTCTTTTCTCACTTGATTACAAGAATACTCTGAAGTTTTTCACTCACCCAAACACTCGAAATTATTACAATGATATATTGTGGTTGATGAGAGGAAAAATTACAGAATACTTTCTAAGTAAAAATTGAACTTTTAATGCTAGAAAGTTGTAAGTTTTTCGAACAAGTATTTTCTCTCTTAAATAGCTGTTGTAACTTCTTGTTCTTCACTCCACGTTCTCCATATTGTGTTCTTACTAAGTTCTAGTAATCATGGCCCATTTACTCGCTGCACATTACCCAGGATTTTGGCAACTGTAAACAACCTCCTCCACTAGCCGTTTGTGCGCCATATCTAACAGGAAGTTAGAGAAAATCTCGCCCTCTCTTCCTTCTTTGTAGGCACGGATATATAACCTGATTTTTCTTAACAAAACAACTACCATAAAATATCTAATAACTAGGAATCTTTTTATTTAAAAGATTCTAAGTTAATAGATCCATTAAACATACCATATAATAAACCTATGCGTGTATAAGGGATAATATCTTGATTAGATTAACAATCATTAATCTTTCTCTACAAGATAAAATACACATTGTACTGTAACAAATAATAAAATAGTATTTTTGGAATTTTATATTTTTCGAAATAAAACTAGACAAAAACCTAAGTATGTGGCATCATCAAAACATGGAATACGACGATATTCCCCCTTTTTGATGATGGCAAATATAAAGCAAATAAAAATATTAAATCGACAAAAAAATAAACATAGAAAATAAACTAAAGCAAAAGAATCAAGAGCTAAGACATTTAAAAGAAAATCTAAAATAAAGCAAAGCAAAGGAATCAAGAGCTAAGACATTGAAAATAAAATCTGAGCTAAAAGAAACTAAGAAATCAGTTTTGAAACAAGAAGGAATACAGGGAGAAAGTTAAAAAGCATCACAATAGAAACTAAGCATACTAGAATCCCTTTTTATATGCCAATTTCACTTCCCCCTATTGTCATCATCAAACTCATTAAGCAACCTGCAGTACTCCAAGAGTGAAACAGTAACAAGAAGAACAAGTAAAAGTAGCTATAGCAGGATATCTAATAATACTAGCCATCCAGACATTGTAATGAGCAGATGAGAACAAGACAAATGCAAGTAAGCATGATGTAGACAAGTGCAGAGTTCATGTATGAAAAAGATGAAAGAACAGATGGAACGCTTTCTACTTCAGGAACAAGTATAAAGAAATGGATCCTTCTTAATTTTTTTTTGAATATTCAAATCTAAAAAAATATATGGAAATAAATTGAGAATGAGATAATAAAAAATCAAAAGAGAAAGAAAATAAGAACTAAAATAAACTGATGTGATGAAAACATCCAAAAACCTACAGTAGCAACGATTCACCAATGTTTAGTTACAAAACCAAATGTTATATTGCTTGACAAATTAAGGAAAAATAGAAAGTGGGGGGGAGGGGGGTTCAAGGCTTGGAGCGAATGGTGAAGGAGGCAACAACTGAGTCTATCTTCTCGCGGATGATTGCTTCACTTTTCTTCACAGCAACAAGGACTTGTTCTTGTTGAACATCCAAGTGAGCAACACGAGCTTCCAGACCCTGAATCCTTGAATGCAGAAGGGATCCTTGAGTAATTCAGTAAGACCGGCAATAAAGAGCAAGGGAAAATCAACAGCCCTAGAAGTAGACCCTGGAGGAATCAGATCATCCTCCAGGTCAATCATAACAGCATCACTCTCTCCCTAATCCATGGGGAACTTCGTATCAGCCAGTCTCTTACTCTTCCTCACAGTCTTAGGAACCCCAGCACCCTGTTCCTCAGTCTTCTTTCGCTTGACCCCAGATTCCCCTTTTACCTTTTCATCCTCAACATCAAATTCAATACTACCACCCTCAATCCTCAACCTCAGCTTTGTTAATGTGTCTTTTGTAAGGTAGTTTTCAGGTTCAAGATCAAAGGAGGGTTTTGAAGGAAGTTTAACTCTGCATTTTTGAAAAATGCAGGTGAGAAGGTTTCCATACCCAATGCGATTTTTGTGTGTGATGCAATGAGTGAGGTGGGAAATTATCAAAGAGGGAAGGTTGATTTTGATGTGGTTCGCTAGGCAATACATGATGGCAAGATCCATCAGATTTGCTTGAGTTTTCTTGGAGGAGCGAGGAAGAATGAAATGCCAGACTAAGTGAAACAATAGTTTGTGAAAGGGACTAAGGTCTTTTTGGTCAAGGGAAAGGTCTGAGGCATTCCCACCAAAGAAAGTCAATACTTCATCATTAGAGACCCCATTAACACTCAATTTTACTTTACCCTTAAAATAAGCCTTGTACCCTTCAGCTGGTACATCAAACCACCCACTTAACTTGTTTTCATCAAATTTAACTAACCCACCATGAACGACACTTATGCATAAACCATCAGTATTATCAAATTTTGAGCAAAATTCGCTCATCTCTTCTTCATATAAACCCTCATCTACACAGATTATTTTGGACCATTTTTGAAAATTTATACACTCAAGAAATTCTACCCATTTAACTTTCTCGCACCAAGAAAGGTCAACACAGAACCCTATTAAAATTTTTGAGGATTTCGTTTTCTTACCGCTTTTGGTAGGAACCTTAAACACCTTTTCTTGCTCAATTTCCTCGTCATCAAGTTCTTCTTCTTTCTTGGGAGAAACGATTTCATTTGCCAATGAATGTTCTTGAGTGCCTGTTGAATCGTCATTAGAATTGGATGATCTGTTGTCACTTTCATCATATTCGACCAATGGAGAAGATTTTTCGGCAGGGAAATTTGTGTGGGTTTTGGTTTCATCGGAGGTTTTTCTCTTTGGTGCCATTGTTGAAGCTTGGAGAGGTTTGGGGAAGATGAGTGGTTTTGAGATGTTGATGGTTTTGGGTAAAAAGTGAAACTTGCCATGTAGAAAGGAGGTGATGTGATGGAGGGTTTTATTAGGGGGCAGATTTATGGGGGATTGTAAAAAGATTTATGGCAACTTTTCCCTTTCCACTTAATCCATTGTATTTTAAAATTTTCGGCTTTAAACTTAGACGTAGGTGATTCGTTGCATTGTTTTAGGAAAAGATATTTTGTGGATAATTAATGAAGGAGAGAAAAAGAAAAAATAAATCTGTGGATAATATATTTACGGAAAAAAATAAAAAATAAAAATAAAAATAAAGAATAAGAGAAGTTGAACTCATGCAGTTTACATGATCATGCTACGTATACACAAGTCTCATCAAGTTTTGCGCATTATGTATGTGTGGACACTAAGGGGAGTATTATGACGACATTTGCGAGTCCTTTACCTTGACTTTGTATCGTATGAATAAATTCATAAAATTTGTTGGTCACTTAGAGTAAAATTAAAAGGGAGTTATTAGAAGTAGCATACTCAATGAATTCTAATCATCCCTAGCTCTAAGCGAATTTTCTCGAACTTTTCTCTTGGAAGAGGTTTAGTCAAAATGTCAGCAATTTAATTTTCAGTTTGACAAAATTCAACTTTAACAAGACCTTTTTCAACATTGTCCTTAAGGAAATGATGCCTAATATGAATATGCTTGACTCTAGAATGATATACTGGATCCTTGGAGATACAGATAGCACTAGTGTTATCACAGTATATAGGAACACACTTATATTTAATACCAAAGTCGCGTACCTGTTGCTTGATCCATAGGACCTGGGAACAGCATGCAGCAGCAGCCACATACTTTGCTTCTGCAGTGGACAAGGCAACAATATTTTGCTTCTTTGAGCTCCATGAGACTAAGCTTGTTCCTAGGTACTGGACAATGCCTGAGGTGCTTTTGCGATTAACCAAGTCCCCAGCATAATCCGCATCTGAGTAACTTACTAGGTTAAATACATCACTTCGAGGATAGAACAAACATAAGTCATCGCTTCCTTTCAAATACCTAAGAATTCTCTTAACTGCTGTTAAGTGAGATTCTTTGGGATTTGATTGGAATCTTGCACATAAACCAACACTAAAAGCAATATCAGGTCTACTTGCAGTTAAATAGAGTAAAGATCTGATCATACCTCTATATTACTTCTTATTTACACACTTACCATATGTGTCTTCATCTAACCTTGTTCCTGTTCCTATGGGAGTGTGGTTGGTTTTAGATTGTTCCAGTCCATATTTCTTCAGAAGTTCCTTGACATATTTTTGTTGATGGATCATTGTTCCTCTTTCGGTTTGCTTGATTTGCAAGCCCAAAAAGAAGTTCAACTCTCCCATCATGCTCATTTCGAATTCACTACCCATAAGATCAGCAAACTCCTTACAAAGAAGATCATTAGTAGTACCGGATATAATATCATCAACATAAATCTGGACTACTAATATGTCTGTTCCTTTTGAACGAAGGAACAGGGTTCTATCAACTTTTCCTATGTGAAAGTAAGAATTTTGATAATCTTTCATACCAAGATCTAGGAGCTTGTTTTAACCCATATAGAGCTTTATCAAGCTTATAGACCTGATTTGGAAGATTGGGATTTTCAAATCCAGGAGGTTGTTCCACATAAACGTCTTCTAGTAAAAAGCCATTTAAATATGCACATTTTACGTCCATTTGGTACAACTTAAATCCCATAAATGTAGCAAAGACAATCAAAATTCTAATTGCTTCTATCCTAGCAACATGAACAAAGGTTTCACCAAAATCAATACCTTCTTGTTGATTATACCCTTTGGCTACAAGTCTGGCCTTGTTCCTCACAATTGTACCATGTTCATCAAGCTTGTTTCTAAAGACCCATTTAAGTCCAATTACTTTCTGATTCTTTGGCTTGGGCTCCAGGTGCCAGACCTTGTTCCTCTGGAACTCATTCAGTTCCTCTTGCATATCATTTGTCCAATCAGCCTCTTTTCGTGCTTTCATATGATCCTTAGGTTCTGTCATAGATAGAAAAGCATGAAAAGCACAATAATTCTTCATTTGGGATCTCGTTTGAGTTCCCTTTTCAATATCACTTATAATTAATTCTAAGGGATGAGAATTTTGGTGTTTCCAAGGCTTTGGATCAAATCTCCTTATTGCTTCTGGTGCTTCTTGAGGTGTTTGAATAATTTGATCTTCTTCTTGTTCAGGAGTTCCTTCTTCTTCCTGAGTTCCTCCTGCTGCTTGTTCCCCCTGAGGATCAGGCACAAGGTTCTCAGGTTCAGGAACATGCTTCTTTTCTTTATCTGCAGGGATTAGTTCATCATCATAATGATTTGACTCTTCAGGTCGAGTCAAACTGATTTCAAAGTTATCATCATAACTCGGTTCCTGCAGGGAGTTAGTTTCATCAAAGATAATATGGACACTTTCCTCTACACACATTAGTTTCATCAAAGATAATATGGACACTTTCCTCTACACACATTATTCGTTTATTGTAAACTCGGTAAGCCTTACTATTTGAAGCATATCCTAGAAATATAGCTTCATTACTTCTAGCATCAAACGTTCCTAAATTGTCCTTTCCATTGTTATGTACAAAACATTTACATCCAAAGAGAAGAAAATAAGAGATATTGGGTTTTCTTCCTCTAAGGAGTTCATAGGGCGTCTTCAAAGTGATTGGCCTTAGCATGACTCGATTGATAATGTAGCATGCTGTGTTCATTGCTTCAGCCCAAAAGTTCTTTGGAAGACCGCTTGTAATAATCATAGTTTTAGCCATGTCTTCCAGGGTCCGGTTCTTTCTTTCAACCACACCATTCTGTTGAGGTGTCCTCGGAGCAGAGACATTGTGATCTAGCCCTTCATTGCTGCAAAATTCATCAAACTTGGAGTTTTCAAACTCCTTACCATGGTCAGATCTTAAGTGTTTCAATTTATAACCACTTGTTCGTTGAATCTTTTTAGCAAAGGTTAGAAATTCATCAAAAGTTTCATCTTTGCTATGAAAAATAATAACCCAAGTGTATCTAGAAAAATCATCTACAATGACCAACACATATCTCTTACCTGATCTACTTTAGATTCGTACAGGGCCCCATAAGTCCATGTGAATGAGTTCCAATGGACTTTGTGTGCTTACCATTTTCTTAGATTTGAAGGAGGAACTCACTTGCTTGCCTTTTACACATGGATCACAAACACCATGGTGCATAGACTTAATTGTTGGTAAACCAATTACTAAGTCTTTCCCACTTAGTTTATGTAATAGTGACAAGTTGGCATGACCGCAACGCTTGTGCCATAGTAGGGGATTTTCTTCAATCACGCTCAAGCATGTGAGATTGTTCCTAGGAACAAGGTTTAGGTCAACCATATAAGTATTCCATTTCCTTGTTCCTTCAAGGATCTTGGTTCCTGTACTTTCATTGCTGACTACACAAGACTCGTTAGTAAACTTCACTATATTACCCTTATCACAAAACTGAGAGATACTAGTACACTATGCTTTAAACCCTCGACTAAAAATACATTATCTATGGAATGTGACTGAGATTTTCTAATCTTACCAACTGCTACTATGTTACCTATAAGATTGTCTCTGAAGGTCATAGTTCCTCCATTGTAAACTGAAAGTGAGAGAAACTTTAATTTGTCTCCGATCATATGCTTAGAACAACCGCTGTCGAGGAATCACATGTTGTTCCCCCTCACTTCAGTCTGTACAATAACAATTAGTCAGTGGTAGGAACCCAGTCTAGCTTGGGTTCCTTTGTTGGACTTGATTCTTTCTTAACCTTCCAAACTTGTTTAACTAAGTAAGTGTTCCTCTCAATACGTTCTTCTCTGGTGGAATAGTCAGACACAATGTGACCACTGTCCCCAAAGTAGGAACATATTATGCTACTTGGCACATCAACATACTTTTTCTTTTTGTTCTTCTTCTTATGATTGAAACCAAGACCATCTCTTCCTTTGTTATGATATTTTTGTATCCAACTAACTGGATTAGGAAGTTTGTTCCTTGAGGGTTCTAGTTATTTTCTTAGTACCAGATGTTCTTGTAAAATATTTTCATAATCAACTTTTAAATTCTCAAAATCAGTTCTGGTATTAATTGAAGGAATTGTTCCTTCAAGAATAAATAGTTTCAATTCTATCATTTCCATGTTAAAAAGATAATTCTCATTTTTGACTTTTTCAAAGGCTTATTGAAAAGCTTTGTTCTTATCAAAAAGTTCAAAGAATCTTTTCTCAGTATCACATTTTAAAGTATTAAGCCAATTTGAATGTTTCTTAGTGACTCTCAAGGCGTTTTCTACTTGTTCTCTTTTTACGCAAACTTCCTTGTAGTCATCTAAGGTTTCTAATAGAAGTTTTATAAGTTGGCTCTTATTTAGTCTTGTAAGTTCCTCCTCAATAGTATTAAGACATACCTTAGGGTTTGATGATTCCTCTTTGTCCTCAATATTTGCAATGAGACATAGATGGACAGTTTCTTCCTCTGTCTGTTCCTGCTCCTCGTCTGAGTCAGACTCTCCCCATGCTGCTACCATGGCTCTCTTCATGTCAGTTTGCGAGAAAGGTTTCTGTTGTTCCTTCCCCTTCTCCTTGAACTTTCCTTTTGCTTTCTCGTTTCCCCTTTGAGGACACTCCTTGACTTGATGAAATGATCAAGGCCTCCACGTTTATGACAACTTAACTTTGTTGGTTTCCTTGTGACCTTCCCTTTGTAAATCTTGTTGAAGAATTTCTTGTACCTTCTCACAATCATAGCTGCTTCTTCATCATCAGTCTCTGAATCTTCTTGTTCCTCTGACTTAAGAGCCAGAGCCTTAGGCTTCATTGTTTCAGTCTCATGAATTCCTAGATGCAACTCATGGGTCATCAAGGAACCAACAAGTTGCTCAATGTTGAACGTCGGGAAGTCCTTTGTTTCCAACAGTGATGTAACCTTGGCCATTCATTTTTCATCCCGTGGAAGACTCCTTAGAACCTTACGAACATGTTCCTCTGGAGAGATAACTTTTCCAAGAGATTCAAGCTCGTTTATTATGTTCGAGAAGCGAGTGAGCATGTCTTGAACATGCTCCTTTTGTTTCATTTCAAACAACTCATATTTATGCATGAGCGTATCAATCTTCGATCTTTTCACCTCGCATGTTCCTTCATGAGTAACTTGAAGGAGTTCCCACATTTGCTTAGCAGTCTTGCATCCCATGACTCTGTTGTGCTCATGGGGACTAAGACCACAGTGGAGTAGCTTCTTTGCCATGTTGTTCATTTCCATTTTGTCAAAGTCGTCTTTGTCAAAATCTTTAAGGGGTTTAGGAACCAGCTCACCCTTTTCATTCTTCTTTGTAACTTCGAAGTCACCAAGTTCGATGACTCTCCAAACTTGGTAATTTTCTGCTTTTATAAAGATCTCCATACGGTTCTTCCAGTATGGATAGTGCTTGCCATTGAACATAGGTGGGCGTTGGGTTGAGTACCCTTCATCAAGTTTTTCTCCCGTAGTGTTCATTGTGCCATGTACAATCTCCTTAGTGTTAGCTGATTCTGGAGGTACTAGACTCTGATACCAATTGTTATTCTAGTATGAACACTAGATCAACTACAAGAGGGGGAGTGAATTGTAGTTGTGGGGAATTTTAAACTATTTTGCGGAAATAAAACTAACTTTAAAGAGACGAGAAAAAGACCCACAATATTTAACTTACAAGGAAAAACTTTCTAGGCCCAATAGAAGAAAAACCTTGACCCCAAGGGATTTTGACTCAACACTTCTCTTATTAGAATAGGCCAAATGACTCGTTCATACAACCTATCTCTGGACCTCACTCTGTTACTCTGTTCCTCTAGGAACTTGTTCCCAGTCACCCAACTCCCCCTGAACTGATGACACTCACTTCATTTCACTCGAAGTCTTCTCTTTCTTTCTTTCTCTTTTCTCACTTGATTACAAGAATACTCTGAAGTTTTTCACTCACCCAAACACTCGAAATTATTACAATGATATATTGTGGTTGATGAGAGGAAAAATTACAGAAAACTTTCCAAGTAAAAATTGAACTTTTAATGCTAGAAAGTTGTAAGTTTTTCGAACAAGTATTTTCTCTTAAATAGCTGCTGTAACTTCTTGTTCTTCACTCCACGTTCTCCATAATGTGTTCTTGCTGAGTTCTAGGAATCATGGCCCATTTACTCGCTGCACATTACCCACGATTTTTGCAACGGTAAACAACCTCCTCCACTAGTCGTTTGTGCGCCATATCTAACAGGAAGTTAGAGAAAATCTCGCCCTCTCTTCCTTCTTTGTAGGCACGGATATATAACCTGATTTTTCTCAACAAAACAACAACCATAAAATATCTAATAACTAAGAATCTTTTTATTTAAAAGATTTTAAGTTAATAGATCCATTAAACATACCATATAATAAACCTATGCGTGTATAAGGGATAATCTTGATTAGATTAACAATTGTTAATCTTTCTCTACAAGATAAAATACACATTGTACTGTAACAAATAATAAAACAGTATTTTTGAAATTTTATATTTTTCGATATAAAACTAGATAAAAACCTAAGTATGTGGCATCATCAAAACATGGAATACAAGTATAAAACAATTTTTTTTCTCGAGAGCAGGTAGTACATCTACATTTTTTAAAAAAATTTGGTAAGATAAATTACATTAACGCCCCCTCTCACTGGGCACCTAAATACAACCTACCCCAAAGTCCCCCAAACCTCCCTGATGAGAATCAAACCCACAACATGTGGGTAAAAGATGAAAAGACTTACCATCCTTCCACTCCATCATTCTCAGGTAGTACATCTATTGATCTACATGTGAAACACTTGATAAACGTATTAATCAACGGAACGCGGTCTTTTGAGCAGACCCCTTTTTTATTTCGTCACACTCTCGCATTATTGTATCACCAGTCACCACAAAGACACCAATATATTGGAATTTGGTAGAGATAGAGACAAAACTTTTCAAGTTTAAAAAAATACTAAAATTACCACTGTGCATTCACTCACTAATAAATGGCTATATATAAACAAGGCTGAGAATAAGGGATCTCGGTAGAGTAAATATAGCACTACACAACCTCTCTTATATTCTCTCTTTAAAAAAAAACATCTACTTTCTAGTTTCTTTATACTACTCCCCTGCTCACTGCTCAGAGCTGTTTTTGTTGCGGTTCTATAACAAGAACGTTAATAAAGAAGTAAAATAATTGACAACCATGGAAGCTTGGCTAGCTCAACTGGTATGATTTTTATTGACATCATATTTTCTTCCTTTATTTATGTTGCTGCTAGCTACTCTATATTGTATATATTTATACTTTAATTTCTTCGTTGTTACCGAATATTCTCCATTTCTGGAAGGTTGACAACTTTAACTGTTAATTATACTCATCTATTCTTCGATTAATTTACATTCGAACATTATTAATCATTTATTACATATTAATAAAAGATTATCCGATTATTATTGATAGAAGTGGGAAAAACATCTTGCCGAAAAAAAGAAAATAAAAAAGTGGGAAAATCATTTAGAAACACACCGGGAACATATTATAGTAATTTTTTGACCATCAGAAATCTTGGGAATGTATTTCAACAGAACAGGAGCACTACGTTTTGGACATCTAGAACTATACCAAATAAAAGTATTTTGGCTTTAAGGGTGGTTATTTAGACTTTGCCTTTTCCAAATTTTATCATACACACAGGTGTACCATAAATCCAAGACTGTTTTTATGCTTATTGCTCAATAAAAAAAATTATTTAAATGAGTAAAATATACTAAAAAGGAGACTTTCAAAAAATTAAGAGAGGGAAAGTTGGGGACCATAATTAAGAGATAAAGGCAAGTAAATTAAATAACTTAATCACTACACTAAACTAATTTGTCTCACCAAAACTGCCACCGGACCCAAGCACCTCAGCCACCTCAAGCCAAGCACCGCCGCAACCAAAACCCGGTCAATTACCACCGCCACCTCAACCCAACCACCACCGCTGCCGCCTCCAACCCAACCACCACCGCACCTTAACCCAAACACTAATTTCCACCGTCGATTGCCGTTACATACATCATCCTCCACTTCCAACTTGATCTAAAAATTGCTACCACAAACACCACCCACAGGCCACCACAAAATTACCCAGAAATCTCTCTCCGTAAAACCCCATAAATCGCATTTTCTTCTCTTCCATCTTCCACCACTACAATCTCGAAATTTTTCATTTGAAATTAAAAGAGAACAAAAATAAACAAGATCCAAACAATATGTAGATCTACAAAAATTTGAAGCATAACAAACAATTTTACCAATTTTCGTATCGCCAACCACCTCCTTAAGAAGAAATTACTACATTTTCTCAACCACCATTTTCGTTTCTGGGTTTATGAGGAGAGAGAAAATGGGTGGTTGTCGAGTTTTTGAGTTTTTGGGGGGAGACGAGAGAGAGAGAGCGCACTAAAGGACGGTGGTCGAACGGTGGTGGCAAGGATGGTTATGAGAGAGAGAGATGAGGAGGTCTTGGTTGAGGAGAAAGAGGATGTGTGCGTGGTTGAACGGCGGTGAGCCGGAAAAAGTGGTGGTGGGTTGAGGTGAGAGAAGATAAGGGGGTGAGAGAGGAGGAAGATGGTGGTTGAAGGGTGGTGGTTTAGTTCTTAAAATGGTGGTGGGGTTGAGGTGAGAGAAAAAGAGGGGTTGAGGTTGAGGAGAAGAGCAGCTAAGGAAGACATAGGGTGTGTGGGTGATTAAACTTGATTTGGGTTAGGTATGTAGTTAGGTGATTAAGGAGTTTGGTTTATAAAAAGTAGTAATGTCAATCTTGTAATAAAAGCAACAAAAATTTTCCATTTTGAGCTATATGTCACTTATTGTGACATTTCCATAAAAAAAATACGTGTCACTTATTAAAAAACGGAGGAAGTATATTTGTTTTGCTGGCTTTACTTCTCGGGATTTCGTTGTCTCTATGTAAGCGAACATGACATGTTCAATCTAAGTTACAAGGAATTTTTTTTTTGTATTGATCAATTAATTAAGAGTGATATTGGATGGAGAGAAATCGAGGCAAACTGAGACTGCAAAGGAAAGGGATAAAGAAAGGAAAGGGAAATGGAAAGCTCCATTTCCTTATCTCTTAATGAAACAAACCTTTTCTAATATCGAAAAGATTTGAAAGCAAAATAAAAGCTCACTTTTCATTCTCATTCCTCCTCCCTCCTTTTCCCTTCATAACTGCTCCTCAAACGAAGCTTAAAGTGAACTTTTATAATATATGAAAAATTGATCCTAGTTAATTACACTTCTTACATTGGTATTTGCTATATGCCTATTTTTAATGCCTAATGTGGAAACTTTATCATTTAAATGCAAGACTATTCTCTCACACATATACATAGTAAGTTCTTGATTTTATTTATTTATTATTAACATACAATTTTAATGAGATGAAGGAATTTTTTTTTTTGGCAATTTTATTTATAAGGTATCATTGGTAGAATACTGAATATGATTTCATTATAGTGAATTTTCTATATGATAGAAGAAGTGAGTAATTAAACAACACGGAAAATGCTAACCTTTTATTATTTTTTTGGCTCTTAGGGAATGTAGATATGGAATAAAGTTTAAGGGTAGTCTTTCCTGTTCACCTTATTTTAAGTTATTATAAGAAAAAAAAAAGTTTAGATAAGTTTAGATAAGGTTTAATAAGGACTAATAAGGTCTAACAAGTTCAAATAAGTTCAGTTTTAGTAAAAATAAGCAAAAATAAAATTTGTTACACTTATTACAATATAAGGTCTAATAAGTTCAGATAAAATTTAATAGCTTGAGATAAAATCTAATAAATTCAGACAAAATTCAAATAACTAAAAGTTGAAATAAACGAACCTAAAATATTGGAAAAACTGACCCAGGCAAAAGGTATCATTTAGGTAAGATCTTTTGGATCGTTGTTACAAAGAGAATTGTGGGCTATGGAAGTTGGACATGGACATAAACGTCATTAATTCATATTCTCTTTTCAAGGGAAAGTCATTAATTTATATTATTTGGTGCAAATAATGGAATGCTCCTTGATCTTATTCATAATAATTTTATTATGCTACCTAACTGTTTTTTTTATTCTTTTTCTGTTAGTCTAATTAGCTTTTTGAAAGTCAATCACTTAAACTATAATTGAAACTTTACTTTATAGAGTTTTATTGCATTTTCTTACATGTATTTTTAAAATAATAAATTTTACAATTTTAATCAATATTCTGCACTCGAGACCATTTCACATTTTGAAATGTGACTAACTACATAAGGTGTGATATGGAAAATCACTTATAACATATGGAGTAGTATCTAATTTGCTTCTGACCAACCTCCCTTAGGAGATTGGTCAGCCTAACTAGTGGAGGAGATTGAAGAAGGTGTTTGTAATTGGTTGCTTTATTTGGCTGGTTTAGTCAATTATCTTTATTGGTTGTTTATTGATAAGTTGGTTTTAGACTTCATGGACACGCTTATCATTTATGTTGATTGTCTGACTATTGACTGTTATTAAAAGGGTTTGACACTCACTACTCATACTCACTAGTTAGTGTAGGTTGTTTAATGTAAAATAAATACAAAATCCAAAAGCCAACTGAAAAAGCTACTAAAAATAATTTTTTAACTGAAAAACTGATTTTATCGACATAGAAAGCCATTCATCAAACTAACTTTTTAGCGGCTTGACCACACAGAAAAATCAAACGCCAAGAGTTAATAAAAACTCCACCCAAAAATAATTTACCAAATTCCCCAAATAGGAATTACACTTTGCACATGTGCTAGATCACTTAGTCAAGGTGGACAGCAAGCTATATTTTAATTTGTATTCATATTAATTAATCCATATGTATTCTTATTTGTACTACTAATTTTTTGTCAGTTGACTAATTACTTGGTCACTTTTTACTTGGTGTAGGAAAGGGATGTAGATCCTTCAATTCAAACTTTAATCAACAACTCTCACCACCAATCTCAACAAAGTGAAACGGTAGAAGCATCTTTTGATGAGCAACTTGCTGCTACACTTGGTGAGGATTTCCCTTATCCTCTTTCCGGTGAGAGTCATACCACCTCTTCTCAGTTTGATTTTGACTGCGATCCCATCGAACAATTTATGCTTCCTCAAATACCGAATAACAATAACAAAAACAACCATTACAATAAGGATAATGATAAGATTCGTAGCTCAAATGTCCAAGAAGATACACAACAATGCATGAATAAGGAAGAGACTAAGAAACAAGCAACAAGCAGTGGTACAAAGAGAAAACGACAACCAAACCAAGTGCAAGATCACATCATAGCCGAGAGGAGGAGGCGAGAATTACTCAGCCAAATGTTCATTTCTCTATCCACTATTGTTCCCGGCCTTAAGAAGGTATACTTTCTTTCCTCAAACTTTGCCTTCTACATCGTATAATAAATGTGATCATAGTTCAAATTTAAACCTACTCTAGGTGTTGCACTTGCACTACCTATGAAGCAGTGAAAATTTCGAAAACCTGAATTCTATCGCTTCCTGTACATTTTGGTTTCGCAAATCCCAATCGATTCCGTGTTAATGACAAAGGTTGGCACCTCAGGTTTCTCCGTATCTAGAAGTGTTCGTTTCAAAACCTCAACCATTTGAGTGCTTTGTAGAAATTAACCATTTTGGTAATGTTAGTTTTTCATAATTATCTTTTTGGCAGAAGAATCTTATTTTTGTAAATAGAAAATCTTCTTTTTTGTTTAGTGGACAGTTTTTTGGTGCAAGTTTAGGTGATTTATGTAAGAAACAATTTGTGCATCTTTTTGACCTTTTAAGACCATAAAGTGTTACAGTTGACGAATGAAATATGACTTAAAAAAGATATAATTCATGTCTTTGACCATTGTATATCTAACCACTACAAATAGAGTACAAAATTATTTTACTTTTGTCAAGTTGGATTATTTGCATATTTTTAGTAGGTAGATTACCAACTAGGTGCCAATGTGGTAGGACAGATAAATAGAGCGATTTAAATTAAGTTTGTTTTCTATCAATAATAAGTGTATTCAAAAGCATGAACCTAAACCTAATTAACCCATGCAGTAAACGGATTGGAAAAACTCAACTGCTATTTGACATATTTATTAAACAAATGACCCATATAACATGTTTAACCCATTTAATCATAATAATTATTACTTAAGATATCGATGAATATGTTATTTTTGAGCTTTTCAGAAATAATTATGACTTTATTTTACTTTCATGTTTAATAACTAAATTTCACATTTATCATTATGCAATTTTGGATTTTGTTTCATGTAACTAAATTTTTCATGCAGCATGAAGTTTGGGACACAATGAGTAATTTTTTGTTACACCTTTTGGTCTTATGCAGGTGGACAAAACATCGGTTTTGGGAGAGGCAATTAAATATATGAAGCAACTTCAAGAAAAAGTAAAGGTTCTTGAAGATGTAGCTGCAAAGAGGACTGTTGAGTCCGTGGTGGTGGTTAAAAAATCTCAATTGATAGTCGATGATGATAAAGGGGTGGATGATAACGAATCTTCCTCCACCGTGGATGACAACTGTGAACATGGTGTTATTGGCTCCAATGGTAATGGTGGCAATATCAACGAATCAAAGAATCTGGACGATTCACTTCCAGAAATTGAAGTTAAGATATCTGGAAAAACACTCCTCTTGAGAGTATATTGCGAACAACAAAAAGGGATTTTGGCCAAGTTATTTGCGGAGGTAGACAAGCATGATATGAATGTTACTAATTGTAGTGTTATACCATTTGAAAATTTGGCTCTAGACATTACAATTTTTGCACAGGTAATGCCCTTTCCATATCTTCCCTGCCACCTTTTCTGATTACATAATTTACTTTGTCTAAGCCAAACAAGACTCATTTTATATGAAAGTAATTGAATCGCTTTGGAAAAAAATAAATTTACTCATGAAACACTAAACATCACTTTGTCAAGAATTTAAGAGAGTATTTTATGGGTAAACTTCATGTAGTAAAGTTTTTGCTGAATTTGATTTATGCAGATGAAAAATGGCTTCAACAAGAATGTGAGAAATTTTGTTAGAACACTTCACTCAGCGCTGCGATCCGCTAGCCATCGAGCCCATGTATCAAGTGAAGATAATCATACCGCATAGTTGTCACTTGTTTATCTTTGAATTATCATTCTGAATAAGACCTAGACATTTTGCACTTCTTTTTTCAATAATAAGGGCCTTTTTCTTAATGATAAGGTAGTATCTAGCGCAAGAGTCAAGACATGTACATTAAGAACAAATTTGATCCATTTTTGTGTTATCAACATTCTATTGGAAGGCAAGATGGATCAACATCAAAGAGACCTGGTAGTTACTTTTGGAAGGCAGCATGCAAACATGTGTTGTGTCAAAGTGGATGGAGCTTGGAAGAGGGATGTTCGAAAGGATTGTCCGTCAGCAGGGATTGGATGGATAGTTAGACTGGAGGATGGTTGTGAATTCCAAGGGAATGAAAAGGTTAAAGCAATTTCAGCAATTCAATGCGAAATGCTGGCGGTGCTTAAGGGCTTAAGAGAAGGTTTAAGATGTGGCAGTTCGACAATTAGTATCCTTACGGATTCTAGTCAATTAGTATATATGCTTAGCAGGTATCAATTTCCTTTCCACTTATGTACCTTAGGACATGAGATATTGAATAATTGTAATAAGCTTAGTTATTGTGAAATTAGGAAAGTACCTAGGGAAATAGTTCAAGGTAGTCATGAACTCGCTATAGCAGCTAGGAACGGTAAGCTTGCTTAGGTTTGGTATGTATTATGTTTGTACTTGTTGTCAAAAAAAAAAAAAAAACATTCTATTGGTTAAGAGATATAAATGGAATGAAAATTTTCGTTTCAAATTTAACATCATTTCTTAATTAAAATTTCAATGGAAACTAGTTATTCATCTTCGAGAAGGTTCCATGCCCTGATCCTCAGGATTTGGAAACTAAAATTGTATATACAAATATCATAACATAGTGCTTTGAATTTTGGAATTGATTTCAATATGCTGACTTTAGTTACCAATTTGGTGTACCTTAAATACAAAAAATTCTATCTAGATTTGAAATTCTACTGAATTGTTAGACAATCAAAAGAGTTCAGATGCCAAAATTCTAATTTTACGAACTACTACATTACATTCAACTAACAAATGACACATTTAGCATGTATAATTGCACTCTGATCCACTAGTATCAATATTTGTTCTCACGATATTAATTTATACCTTCAATTGATGAGATGACCAAAATACCTATCAATGTCCACTTTAATCCTCCATGGTTAGTTGTTGGGAGCTTGAGACAATTTTCGCATGGCCGTGTCCATGTCCATACGATAAGATATAGGTTCCTATATATCTCTATATTTTAACCGACACCAAGCTTATTATACATGGATCAAAATTTTAATCGAGTTCATTTACTAGCCGAATTAGTAAATGTATGTAACATGTCTTTAGGTACATGGAACTAGGTAGTGTACGTAGTGGCGGCCCTATTTCAAGGTAAGCCTGGCCAAATCAAAGACACCCTACACCCCCTCCCCCTTTACCACTTTAAAGTTGCTACCATATTTTGTTGATTTTCTTTCTGGGCAGATAGACAGCCATACTACATGACCCAAGGGTCTTCAATATGGATGATTCTACTATGGTCATTTTATACCACGGAAGTCAAATCTAGTCAAACAAATGTGAGCCACACATTTGTGCTAGTGGACCCCTCACCCATTTTCTTTTCCCTTTTCCTTAAATTGTGAAAACTAATTTGTTTTCATTTTGTTTTTTTTTTTGAGGGAAAAAAACCAAGCTAGTATTAATTCAACAACAAAGTGTCAGAGAGTACATAAGGAGCCACTTCCATAGGATAATGGGACTATCTTAGCTAAATGATGACCAACAAAATTGTCATCTCTTTTAACAAATGACCAAGAAAGATAAGTAAAAGAGCTACTAATAGAGAGAATATCATTCAAGATAAAATCCAAATCCGAGAGAAACAAGACGTGCTTTGAGAGACGGTTGATGACGACTTGACAATCCGATTCCAAAATAACCTTTTCAATGCCGTAGCGCTTGCCAAGTCTAACCGTGAAAGCTAGAGCCTTAGCCTCGGCTATTTCAGGTGACCAAAAGGCCTTCACACGCCGAGTGGCTGCAAAGAGAACATGCCCATTCGAGTTACGAGCAACGACCCCAAGGCCGACCCAACCTTCGACTGCCAGTGATGCATCTGCATTAAGTTTGATGATTTCATCAGGGGGGCAGCCTACGTACTGGCAAAATTAGACGATGGACCAGGGCGAGGGCAATGATAAATTAGTTTCGAGTATTGGCCCTGCTCTTCCACAAGTTGTGCAGCCCGGTCAACAAGCACACGTTGGGGCGTGGTTTGCTGATTAAACACCAACTTATTTCTTTCCGCCCACAATACCCATGCAAGATACATACCTCTTTGAACTACCTTAGAATCAATATGTTGCCAAGACACCACAAGATCACACATAGAAGACGTTGCAGCTTGTGCACAAAGGGATGCACCATCACAAGACCTCCAAAGCTCTACCACCCAAGGGCACATAAATATAGCGTGAGCCGTGGACTCGTCCTCCCCACACCCCCACGGACAGGTAGCCTCCTCAATGAAATGACAGTGGCGCAATAGAGTTCGAACAGGAAGAGAGTTTGTGCATAACCTCCAAAGAAAATGTTTAACCTTTGGAATACCCTCCAAACTCCAAATATCGATCCAAGCTTGATGGAAAAGGTCAAGATTCCCTCATTTCCCAATCATGTAGACTGTCTTGACCGAATAGTCACCATTCTTTGTAAGTGCCCAAGTCAATTCATCGCACCCAAGCATAGAGCTCAAAGGAATAACTAAAATTATCCTTACATCATTCTAATCAAAAGTCTCTTCAATCAAAGGGATGTTCCACTCAACATTATTAAAATCAATTTATTCACTCACCTGATTCAACCCCTCTTTCTTCTCATTAGTCATGAATCTTCCTTCATCACCCACCACCCACAGATCTGCCCAAATGTTTATCTTAGTACCATTGCCAACACGCCACAAACACCCTTCTTTAATAAGCGCTTTTGCACTCCAAATACTCTTCGAAGAAAACCTACAAGAGTAACCCAGGGAAGCATCCATGAAATCACAATTTGAGAAATATTTCGCTTTCATTACTCTTCCAAAGAGAGAGTTAGGAGAGCGAGTCAAGCGCCAAGCTTGTCTCTCAAGTAAAGCATCATTGAACACAACTAGGTCCTTAAAACCCATTCCACCCAAACATTTTATAGTGCACATAGTCTCCCAATTTTTCTAATGCACCTTATGATGAGAATTAGAATTTCCCCACCAAAATCTAGCCATAGCAAAGTAAATTTTTTGAATGATGGAAGAAGGAATATTGTATACTTCCATGAGATAAGTAGGAATGGTTTGAATCACTGACTTCAGAAGTGTTTCCTTCCCGGCTCTGGATAAAAACTTTTCTTTCCACCCTTGGAGTTTCTTCCAAATTCTATCAAGGAGAAGGTTGAAGATAGTAGTCTTCGATCTACCTGTAATAGAGGGGATACCAAGGTACTTGTCATGTTTTCCACTTGTCGCATATTCAAAACTCCCAACAAAGCTTCTTATTGTTCAGCACTGACATCTTTACTGAAAGAGACTTTCGACTTTTCATAGTAATTTTCTGCCCAGATGCTAATTTATATTTGTTGATAATATCAACTATTTCAGCGCATTCCTGTCGGGTAGCTCTGGTGAAAAGGAGATTGTCATATGCAAAAAGAAGATGTGAAATTTTTGGACCGCTGCGACTGACTTTTGCTCCATGAATCAATCTCTCATGAACTTTACTCTGTATCATTTTAGAGAAAGCATCAGCAAACAAAATTAATAAATACGGAGATAAGGGGTATCCCTGTCAAAGGCCTCTAGCAGGAGTTACTGAGCCACAGACATCTCCATTAATAATGAAGGCATAAGAGACTAAAGAGACGCAGTTCATGATAAAGTTGACCCACCGCTCATCAAATCCCATAGTCAAAAGGAGCTTCCTGAGAAAACCCTACTCAACTCTATCATAAGCTTTGCTCATATCCAGCTTCATAGCTATAGTGCCCTGCCTACCACGAAGACGATACTTCATACAGTGAAAAACTTCCATAGCAATAAGAGCATTATCAGTTATGAGTCGACCAAGAACAAAAGCACTCTGGTTCTCTGTAACTATAAAAGGAAGAAATTCCTTCAATCTGATCACAATTACTTTCGAAACCAGTTTATAGAGCACATTACACAAAGCAATGGGGCGGAATTCAGCAGCTTTTGTAGGGTCTTTGACTTTAGGAATCAAAGCACTATTAGTCTTATTCACATTAGTAGGAGAGAGAGATCCATTAAGAATATTACTAACATAATTAGTAATATCATCACCCACAATATGCCAAAATCTTTGATAGAAAATAGCAAGCATACCGTCTGGCCCGGGGGCTTTACAAGGGTGCATTTGCTGGAGGGCTCCATGAACCTCATCTTTTAAAAATGGCCTTAGCAGCGCACGGTTGCAATCATCAGAGATGGTTGGAGTAACATAGTGCAGAACATCATCAATGCTATGGTCAGAGGGGGAAGAAGAAGTGAAAATGTTGCTAAAGTAGCTTGTGAAAATATTTTCCACTTCCTCTTCCTACTCACACCAATTACCCTTGTCATCAAATAAGCCTTTTACATAATTCCTTTTCCGTCTTTGAGAAGCTTTATGATGAAAATATGACGTGAACCTGTCTTCATCACGCACTTCCGCCACTCTAGAACGCAGATACCAATAAGCCTCATGTTTTTCATGCAGATCATCCAACCTCTTTTCAATATCCGTACAAGTGCTGCAATTCTCCGCTGAAATTGGAAGTTTTTGGGCTTCATGAAGCTCTTTTTCTACTTTCTTTATCAGCTCACCAATATTATTAAACTTCTTCCCACTCCAACCCACCAAACTGCTAGCCATCGAGGCAAGGCACGAGTTGATTTCCTCACCAACCGAGCCAACCCACGATTCACGAACCGTGGCTTCACATCTCTCATCTAAAAGCCACGAGGTCTCAAATTTGAACCCGCAATTCTTCTTTTTATGTTGACGGTGCTGCATTATCTTGGTGAGAATGGTCGTGTGGTTCGATTTGTAACGGAGGAGATGGGTCACATATGTATCCGCGAATAAATTTAGCCAAGAGCTAAAGCATAAAAACCGATCAAGACGCTCACAAATACGAGTTTCAGTAGTGAGACCACGTTCCCAAGTATATCAAGTGCCACTATAACCTAAGTTGCGAAGAGTAAACTCCTCAATGACAGCACGAAACCCGAACATTTCACGCCTCACCCGGTCTGAGCCTCCCTCTTTTTCATCATAGCTAAGAATTTCATTAAAATCACCTCCGAGAATGATTGGCAACGAGGACTCCTCACATAAAAACCGAAGCAGGGTCCATGTCATGTGTTTCTCCTCCTCCTTGGCCCACCCATACACACTAATAAAACGCCAAGAGTTCTCACCATCCTCCACATCTCCACAAATGTGATTTCTAGAATAAGAAACAAGGGAAAAGTTAACAATGTCACTCCAATACACATACATCCCACCTGCATTACCTCTACTAGCTACTCCAAACGCATGACTATAGCCCCAGTTCCTCTTCAAATTTCCAGCTTCAGATTTATTTATCATCGTCTCGCACAAAGAAATTATGTCAGGCTTGTGAAGAGAGCTCCATCTCCGGAGCTGACGAACTGACCGAGGGTTGCCTATCCCTCGGCAGTTCCAGCATAGAAAACTCATGGCGCTTGGCGGGGTTGGGTCTCGCCAACCTCCGATGGAATAATGAAACCAAGATTATGAGTTGTGTTCAACCTTAAGCGCTTCATATCACCCTCATTCACTTCAGATTCCATGTCAACAATTTCATTTTGAGCATGTTTTAGAGATACATCATCACACTCCATCTCCATATTTTGCACCATACCTTTCTCTTCCATACTGCCACGAGCAAGACGTTTCCAAGATCAGGTTTTAACAGTTTCAGCTCCCTTAGCACTAGAAAACAAAAAGGCCTCAGGGTTTGGGCTTGGGTGGGGTGTAAAAACACCTTATGGGTGGGTGAGTGGGGAGATAAGGAGTTGGGTTGTAATAGCCCGCCCATACTTGTAAGCAGGTTTAATTAAGAATCAATTATATTTTATTATACTCACGATAATGTTTGTATGACTTTTAGAAATATGAGGTTGCTTTTATAATTATGAAATGATTTTAGTGACTTTTGTGCTTAAAGGAAATTGAAAGATGAAAAATCTGATTTTTGCAACCTCAAATATATATTTACAACTTTGCCCTTGTTAAAAATAAAACCCTCATTCACTTCAGATTCCATGTCAACAATTTCATTTTGAGCATGTTTTAGAGA
The DNA here is from genome assembly GCA_947648045.1 of Beta corolliflora. Classification (NCBI taxonomy): domain Eukaryota; kingdom Viridiplantae; phylum Streptophyta; class Magnoliopsida; order Caryophyllales; family Amaranthaceae; genus Beta; species Beta corolliflora. The sequence continues at coordinate 530,000 of CANSZD010002988.1, forward strand.
TACATCATCACACTCCATCTCCATATTTTGCACCATACCTTTCTCTTCCATACTGCCACGAGCAAGACGTTTCCAAGATCAGGTTTTAACAGTTTCAGCTCCCTTAGCACTAGAAAACAAAAAGGCCTCAGGGTTTGGGCTTGGGTGGGGTGTAAAAACACCTTATGGGTGGGTGAGTGGGGAGATAAGGAGTTGGGTTGTAATAGCCCGCCCATACTTGTAAGCAGGTTTAATTAAGAATCAATTATATTTTATTATACTCACGATAATGTTTGTATGACTTTTAGAAATATGAGGTTGCTTTTATAATTATGAAATGATTTTAGTGACTTTTGTGCTTAAAGGAAATTGAAAGATGAAAAATCTGATTTTTGCAACCTCAAATATATATTTACAACTTTGCCCTTGTTAAAAATAAAAAAAAAAAAAAGAAAAGAAAAACATATGTGTTTCCTTCTTATTTTTCGTGGGTCTCTCTAGAAGAAACCACCATCTTCATTCTCTTTCATAAATAGTAAGAACCAACATTGTTTAGAGGAAGGAAGTCATTCTAGAAAATTATCAAGCAAACATCTCCTATTGATTTCTTAAAATCCAACATTAAGGAATCTTAAATCTCTCACATCCTCTCTTATTCTTCGTGGTGGTTGTCATATATGCCTCATGAGCTGCGTCATTTAGCCGGCCACCGTAAGTCGGCGTTCCGGTGTTGTGGTGTTGCTTACCTCAAGGTTGTATGCTCCTTTCACTTCTTCCATTTCGTTTCTTCTCGAGCAAATGATGAATCTGATATTTCTCTCTTTCGAAAATAAAAGGATTATCTATCAAAGATTTAATCTTTAGCATCCCAAGTTCATTAATTTGTGTTCTAGCTTGAAATAGGGGGAAAATTGGAAGAAACCCCAAAGACCCAAGTGTTTTCTCTCTCCTCTATCATGCATGATTAATTGATGTGATTCTTGCTCTGTTTTTCTTGGCCACTGCTGTTGTCGCGCATTTGACGCCGGTGTTGTATCGCTGGTGGTTTTGCTCACCACCGTTATTATTTTACCTCATGTGGGTGTATACTACTTCATCCTTTTCTACTTAGTTGTTGTACGTGTACCTGTACCACTGTTGCTCTTCTTTCTCGTGTGTTGCATTGCCATTAGTGGTGGTGATTGATGGTGCTTATGTTTTCCAATCTCTCCCCTTTTCTGTACAGGTATAAAATCCAGCTCCTTCCTCTATATTCTTGATTTACAAGTCTAGAAACGCATATTTATATGGGTCTAGTTGTATGATGACTCACTATTGGTTTAGTTCTACATCTCTATATTTTTCAGAACTAGTTTGCGAAATGAAATATAATTAGTGTTACTTGCAAGTTATATCAATGTTGTTTAGAGGAATATAAATGGAGGAAGGTTACATGGAGATAATTGTGGAGATTTCATTTATAAGTTATATGTTAGCTTTTTCTGATATGAGGAATTGAATTCGAGTAATAGAGCAATTTATGCTAAGAAAATTTGATCGAGTAGTGCATTTTAGAATGAGTAGAAATGAGTGCTAATTCTTCGCTATCTATATTGTTGAGGGAAATCTTTAAGTTTGTGCTTCGGAGATCAAGCAAATAAGGAAATCAAGGTTTTGGATTCCTGGTGTTTGTACTATTAAAATAAAGGTGCACATTGTCCCTCCACCTTATAATTACACTTGTCTGCGCAACCGTAAGTTTTATGAATTTCATGATTTTATTAAAAGAATAGAGTTATGACTTGAACATGTTATGAAATTATGAATATAAAGTTCAGCTTGTTGAAGGTGTGATTCATAAATACTAAGTTTTTCCGATTTTCCGGAGTATATGATTTAACTCCAAGTGTTTGATTATATAGAGTTAGCATTGATTTCCTAATTTTAATTTGAGGTATATTTATAAGTTTTGGCTATGGAAGATAGTTTTATTCGGAATTTTGGAGTAAGTAAAGGTTATCCAATGATATCAACTTCTGCTACAATAAGTCAATCTTGTTCCGTATTGAAGAAATTTTTGGTTTCTGAAATCTAATAGTATAAGTTAATCAATGACCCACATGTTAAGATATTATATGAAAGTTAAGAATGTTTGATTATAAGTATTTAAGTAATGTTGATATAATTTTCAGTGTACTTGTAAGAGTATTATAAGTGAGATATTATGAGCGATTTCGTGTGTTTTTTTCATTAAGTGATAGACTTAAGTCAATGAGATTGATAAGCTTATGAAATAGTATTGAGAATCCAAGTGTATTGAAATGGTCAAGTGTTTTAAGATTTAAGATATATAAATTCCGAAATATGTTCAGGATACAAAGATTTTAAATATGTTGGCTATCAACTTTGAGGAACATGGACTTGACTTTTTGAAGATATGAGTTAAAGATCTGACTATAATACAAGATTTTCGGGACATATCTTATTATGAGTTTTGCTTGCTAGGGATTACTTGGGTAATGAAAAGTTCAAGGTTAGAGATTTTAAAAGTAAACTGTTGTTTGGAGATGTTATATATAATACAACTTATGACTTGTGGAAGATCTAGCTATATGAAGAACTTATGATAATTACTGGAGTTGGCCATAAATCCTTTGGGATATTAGATGGAGTGTAAGTTGATAAGTTATAGAGTAAGCTCTATGCATCTGTTTTTGTGAAAAAGGTAAATGAAAAGTTATTTCTAAGTAAGAGAACTTCTGTAACTAAGATATGAAGTTATGTAAGATTAAATTCTGTTTTGACTTTCTGATTAGTAAGCTACGTTTTGAGCTTCAATTATAATAAGCTTGGACTATATTTCCTTTAAAAGTCCGTATTTGAATGGTTTTAGCAAATGAATTTCTGTAAAGGATTGAATTGTACCCAAATGTGATTATGTATTCTGTTTGAATGATATATCCGACTTGAGAATTATGAATTTGAGTTTCAGAAAAATATTGAATTGAGAATTATGTATTTTGATTTCGTTTTGTAAGGGGAAGAAGCCGCCGGAGCGGTGATGAACAACATTCTGTATTCTGTATATTATGTACTCTGTACATATTTTGGGGACATGTCCTAAAAAGTCTTGCAAGCAGTACATAACGGAAGAGGGAGACGTCCCTTGTAAAAGCTTAGAGACTTTGCCAGAATGGCAACTCTATTCGTGTTCTCTTCCCCAGTATAATATGTATTATTCTGAAAGAAAATAGAATATGTATTTGAATATGCAAATGGTTTCGTGAAAAGTTATTTCGAACTCTATTGTCGAAGTAATGTTTTACTCTCCTAAGTCTATGGAAATCATGTGCCGAATATGGGAATGATTTACGAAGAAATTCGTTAGGAAAAAGAGTTAGATATGCTACATATATTTGGATTAAAGGTTATTATAGATAAAATACAAAAGCATGAGATATTACTATATCTTAGAGTATGTCAGAATTAGAGTTGATTATGGGAAATTGTATTAGATTCTATGGAACTCTATGGTTCCATCAATTAAAAGTATATATTACTTACTCTGTGAGATATTCATATTATTATTTTAAACCAGTAACATTATAATTGTATTCAAGTATTTGTTATATCATATATGATTCCTCAATTATAACTTTTCTATTTTCTGGTTTCAAATGTTTCGCAAGATGAGCTAACTACGAAAATACATTTTAAGCCACCAAAATGACCTTCTGGTTGGACAGTGTGTACTCAGTTTTTCTGATTTTTGTTCTTGGAACTTGTCCGATGGTGGGGGCAGTGTTCATTGCTAGTGATTTTGCAGGTATAAGGATTTGACATGATTGATTCAAGGACCAGGAGCATGAAAGGGTAAAGTCCTAAGTGATACGACTGGGAGAATATGGTGATTAATAAAGAATGATTTCTATGTTCTCATATTGTATACTCTGGAGATCTAGTATAAGATAAAATTGTTTTAAGAGCACTTAGAGGTTTTGTTATGAGGATTATATATAAAGTTTATATTTTCGCTGAAAGTAAGTCTAATTGTGGTTTATTAATGATAATTGAGATTTGTGAATGTTAAGTATGATTAGCCAGCAGCTCGAAAGTGCGGGCTGTTACATGGGTATTTTGTGGTATTATTTGGGTGGGATTGATGTACATAAGAGGATTAACATCAGGGGTTTTAGGTTCATTATGGGGAGGGTGAGGTGGATTGGTGGGGTTGGGAGAAAAAACGGGTAGTTTAGAGTGGGGGGTGGGGGAGGTGTCAAAGAGATGTGGGCATGCTTTCGTGAGAGAGGGGGGTCTACTTTGAGTGGGGTTTGACCTTCACAAACAATAATTACATTGTTTTCAATAGTGTGATTGTCATCAGGTGGCTTAGTTTTATTATTAATGCAAAGATTTTTGTGTTCAACTTGATTCAAAGAGTTAGTAGGTTCGAAGAGGATTTTCTTGCTTTTTCTATACTTCTTTTGCTCCTCAATTTCCTTCATTCTACCTTTTCTTGGAGTGGCCTTCAAAGCAGTACTCCAACCTGGCGCTTCTTTCCTGTCCTCTTCCAACACTCCATGACAGTCCCTCTTCGAATGCCCCATAATTCCACACGCAAAATAGAAAAACGGAAGTCTTTCATAAGCAAAATCAATTTGCAATTCCCTCCCTTTGTTATCTTTAATTTTCCGGTACCTCCGAAGGGGCTTGGTAACATCTAACATTACATTAACATGCCGGTATCGAACTATACCCAATACATCCTCCTCCAACTCCAAGATTTCACCCATGTTACCAATGAAGGCTTTAATAATTTCATCTGATCTATAATTAAAAGGTAGGTTCTTTAAACGAACCCAAAGGGAGAGTGCGTGATGGATACCTGATCAGGTTGTTCATCGCCGTCCGCTTCTTTCAGCATCACCAACATATTATCAAAACACCAGGGACGTCCATCGAGCACCTTAGCCATGTCCCTCCAATGAAAAAATTGAAAGGCGTATAGATTGGGGCTCAATACACGAATGACCAGGCTATGAACAGGGGCCAGACCATACACTAGTAGAATAAATACTTATTGATGATGCGGTCATTAAGTGGCCTATTGCGGCGGTTTTGGCCGCGCAGCAATTAAGGGCGCATCAATAGGTAATTAACCTATTGCTGCGGTTTTTGACCGCAGCAATAGGCCAAGCTATTGCTGCGGTTGCTGGCACAAACCGCAGCAATATGTTTATTTTTTATTAAAAAAATACAACATATTGCTGCGGTTCTTGCCCAAAACGCAGCAATAGGTTTATTTTTTATTAAAAAAAATATATTGATGCGGTTCTTGCCCAAAACCGCAGCAATAGGTACTCGTACAGGTGAAAAAAAAAATTTTTTTTGCATTTTGCCATCAACTTTGAAAGATAAAAATGTTGAAAGAAAATAAAACACAACAAATTCAAAGTAATGACAAAGAATTTTTAACATACAAAAAATATCCCGCTCATACAAAAGAAATATATATAAAAAAAAGAACAAATAAAAAAACCTAACATCAGAATAATTCTAAAAAATAAAAAAATCCAAAAGTTGTCACCAACTGTTGTAATGCAACATATAATTCGAAGAACAGATATGGTAGAGCAAAAATGTATGGCTGAGCAAAATTAATCTCCACCGTGGCTTATTGCCGACGAAATTCGAACGGCTACCGTAGTTTTTCTTTGTCACTTCTAATCCTCGCCTCTCTCATCTCTGGTGTCGCTGAAGCTCCAGAAGCGGCTCGCCGCTAGTGTACTTGGTTACGGGAAGAAGAAGACTTGGCTCGATCCTTTTTTTTCCTTTCATTTTCATTATCATTTCAACTTTCTTCCTTTTGATTATTTTACATCTGGTATGAAAATGATGTTATCAAAGTCGACGAAGGAGAACGACACGGAGGAAGCTCAAGGAGACGAGCGAAATTGAACCACCGCGAAACTCTGCGGAGGCGGCGAAACTAGGGGCGACAAACATCTACTCGTCGAAGGAGACCGCAGCCCCACGTGAGGTTGAGGGAGTTGAAGGAGACATTGAGGATGGTGAGATCTGCCATGAGAGAGAGGGAGGAGTAGGAGTGAGGTTGAGGGAGGAGGAGTGAAATGAAGAGAAACGGCTGAAGGGTGAAGAGGCTGAAATGCGGGATCCCAAACCCTAGCGCCTCTTATATGAAATAAATGGGTATATTGCTGCGGTTTTTACAAAAAACCGCAGTAATATATTAAAATATTATTTTTTAATATTATTTTAATATATTGCTGCGGTTTTTACTAGAAACCGCAGCAATATGTCTGGTCAAAAAGTCAACTTTTTTCAAAAATTTTCCTGTTGAAACCATATTGCTGCGGTTTTTGGCCGAAACCGCAGCAATATCTTTATTTTATATTTTATCTTTTCTTTTTACGTGATATATTGTTACGTATAGGTAAAACCGCAGCAATACCACCGCAGCAATAATCAATTATTCTACTAGTGATGGTAATGGTGCGTTTAAGCGCATCTAGGTTGTAAGATCTCTCCGTTAACAATTTCCCGAAGAGGGTCAGCGAGAGTTTTGGGTTTCATTGCTAGGGTTTATGGCTTTTATGTCCAGTACTACGTCCTCCTCATCATCTATGCAAAGCTTTGAGCAGTACTTGGTAATCTCCTCAGCCATAGCCAAGGAGAAACACCAACGCAGCGGAGATGCGACCGGAACCGGTAGCGTTTTCTATCCGGGGATAGAGAGCATTTTCCTTTCTTTCAAGGGAGAGAGGTTTTTATTTACCAAAATTTATGAAAATAATTTCTGAAAATCCTAAAAATAATTTTTAAAAATGAAAAAATTCCAAAAAAAAATTTTACCACCGAAATTACATTTTACGAGGGAAAAAAATTTTGGGACCCAAATTTCTTTACCCATTTTCTCTCTCCTCCCTCTTCTCTATTGTTCATGTTCTTCCTCCTTCAACACCCCCATCTTTGTCCTCCTTCCACGATTTTCAACCGGATTTCCACCCAAAATTAGCGACACAATATTCAACCTTCTCCCTCAATTTCGACCCAATCTTCCACCTTCTCCCTCAAGCTTATCACCTCCATTGTTGAACTTGGCCCAAACATTGAGATTTGAGCAAGCATAGTAAAATTGGGAAAGAACCATGAAAATCGACCTAAACTCTTCACCCGTAGATGAAATTGATGTAAGTTTACTTGAATATTTTACATATAGTAATGAATTTATGATTTTCTATCTTCATTTGTGCATTTGAGTAAGATTAAACTTCCAATTTATGAAAATTTTCCGCAAAAAAAACTAGGGTTTTAGGGTAAATAAAATTAAGGCGTGGGTGAGATAATTGCTCTAAATCAATGCACTTTAAATTTGGGCTTAGCTTTTCAAGTTTTCGTTAAGACTGAACCAATTAGGATGACAGTATGTTTCATCATTGGGTGCTAAATGGGGAGACACGATTATGTGTCTGCAGTTGTAAACAATCAATTATTTAAAAATGGATATTATCCCTTATCTCTCATTTAGATATTTCTTAAATTACTTCAATAGTTTTTTTTGATAATTTAGTTCATTTCATTAAAACTCTTAAAAGAGTTAAAGGCATACATCGAAATGCCAAGACTACAACACCTTGAACAGAAAGACAAATACAAAAAACGCCAAAACCAAAATGCTCCAAAACACAACAAGAACCCATCAACAATATCACCCTTAGAAGGAGCTAGAAACAAACACAACTACCACATCAAAGAACCACGAGACACCCAAGCTTACCGACAGAAAAACCGCAAACTAAGACAACATCAAACAAAACAACAATAGAACTCATGAACTCCTTGAGACGATTTTGAAGCAATGACACCATATTAACCATTGGGATAACCCTCACTACCTGCAGAAGGATCATTGTAAATTACTTCAATAGTTATTTGTCTATTTTCACATAATTGTTCTAATGTAAATATCAAAACATAATAAATTTACTTAATTAAGATACTTTGGGTATTAGGACCCCCTAACGTTAAATTAATAGTTTACCACAAAATTTAATTTATTTGAACCCAAAATATCTTAACACTAGAACTTAGAAAATTCATTTCATATATTAATTACAAGATTATGGTAAAAAGATACAACTATATTTAATTAAACTTTATGTTACTCATGTTTTTATATTTTTTTTTCCTTAAGTAGATGACACTTTGTACTAATGTGAAAGTTTCTGACTTGGTGCCCAAAATTTTGATCTTAATTTCATAAAGAAAAGTTAAATGTAAGATATAAATGAATTATATTGTCTATTTAATAAGTTGGACTCTTTAAGTTATTTATATTTAGTATGTAGGCTATATTAGTATGTCAGTACTTTAATGTCGTTAATGTTTCATTAATTATTTATAAATATTTAAACTATAATTTTAGAAAAAATATCATAAAATCTTAATATTACAAAATAAAAAAATTCGGTCCAACCTGCATGGGTCAAAAGCTAGTTAAAAAACCAAAATTTCAGTAGTCTGCAATACTTTTTAGATGTTATTAACCTATTTCTAAACTTGCTACATTATATGATTCATGAAAAGAAATATATCTTTTATAAGATGGAGATAACATAACGTTACTAACAAGTTATAACCGACTTGCCGGCCAGCCCAACGAAAAGGAAAATAATAAAAGTATGTGTTCGTTATTTTCAATTTATTTTTACTTATATGGACTTAGTTAAACTCATCTAGAACTTATTAGACTTTACTACCTTATCTAAACTTATATGAACTTATTAGATTTTATTTTGTGAGTATGTCAAATCTTATTTTTGCTTATTGCTGAATCGAACTAATATGAACTTATTAGACCTTAATAATCTTTATTAGATCTAATATAAACCTATTTTTTTTTATAAGTTATAAGGATGGAGAAGACATATACTATTTCATTATCTTTTTTTTTTTGACAGGATATACTATTTCATTATCAATATCGAAAAGCATAATGAAAAAAAAAATCAGCAATTGATCCCTTGCCCTTGCGTTGCACGGGGCGATAGGGAGAGCCACGTGAGGACGCGAGGACAGAGTTACATCCTCTATCCCATCGGTGACAACTTTATCCACGATTTCTATTGACATCATTTGTGGTTATCGTTAATGTCGCCCAATTGCGGAAAATGACAAATTACAACCACTTACAAAGAAACAAAAATTATTAAACTAACAGTATGCACATAAGTAACGAGTAATGACAGTTGCACAAACTTTTTGCTAGTCCCTCCGTTCCAAAATGATATTTCCATTTAAAATATTGGCACTGTTTAAAAGTTGAGAAAATCTTTTAAAAATTTTCCAATATACAAGAAAATACATGACCATGTGGGATCTTATTTAATTCTTCTTAATTAATAGAGTACGAAAAACAAACATTTATAATCTATATATAAATATATTAAAAGGCGTTCCTAAACAAGGAACGGTGTCACGTGGCGCTCTCCCCGAGGGCTTTTTTTACTTCATGCAATTCATGTACAATAAAAAAAATTAGAAATTGCATAGTATAGGCTTTGATCCCGTGACCTCATGTTCATATACTAAAGTCTTAACCACTACACCAAGTGGTATTTAGTGTTATCATTTTAAAGTACAATATTAATAAATGAAAATTTTCCTTACCCGAGGCATAGCCCGGGCCTAATAACTAGTTTTTTACTAAAATGTAACTCAAGATATTAATGATACAAAATATGTATTAGCAAAAGTGAAAAGAAGCATTAAGAACTTCTTTATGGGACAGCGTGAGTAATAATAAGAAAGTGAGTAATCTTAGGCTATGTTCAGTTCACCTTATTTTTACTTATTTCAGATCAGATCAGATAAGTTCAGATCATATCAGATCAGATAAGTTCAGATCAGATAAGTTCAGATCATGCTTATATTTAAAAACTTATTATTATTGTTATTATTTTTGTTGTTATTATTGTTGTTGATATCATGATTATTATGATGATTATTATGATCATTAGTATTCTAATGCTATTATTATTATTATTATTATTATTATTATTATTATTATTATTATTATTATTATTATTATTATATTATTATTATTATTATTATTATTATTATTGTTATTATTATTATTATTGTTATTGTTATTATTATTATTATTATTATTATTATTATTATTATTATTATTATTATTATTATTATTACTATTATTATTAGTATTACTTTATACGATTACTATTACTATTAATACTGCTACTATTTTCTTGTACATTTGTTCAAAATAGGGTTGGCAATCAGGTCGGGTTGGGTCAATTTCAGGTTGACCTGATTTATATTTCAGGTCACTTACCCCTAACCCAAACCCGACCTGATTCTAATTTCAGGTCGAAAATCATAACCCAAACCCGAAACCAACCCAAAATGACCTGAAATGAAATTCAACTATACACGCTAAGCTATAAAAGTATGAGTTAATAACCTGAAATGAAATTTAGGTGATCCAAGAAATGAGATTGGCCCAATACAAATAAGAATAACAAAAGATAGGTTGTATAAGTTATGAAAGTCTGGCTTAATTTCAGGTTGACCCGACCTGAAAATAATCCGACTTCTAAATCAGGTTATTCGGGTTATTTTCAGGTTCAAAAAGTCAACCCGAATCTAACCTATTATATTTTCAGGTCGGGTTGGGTGGACCCATTTTTTTATTTCAGGTCGAAAATCTCAACCCAAACCCGGAATTTTCAGGTCAGTTTTAGGTCGGGTTATCAGGTTGGATCAACTTTTGCCAACCCTAGTTCAAAAGGATTATTATTGTCGTTGTTGTACTTATTAATTATTAGTATTGGTAATTATTAATAATGTCGTTGCTATTATTATAAATGTCATTGATATCACTATTTCAAGCTATTTGTGTTCAAGAAGAAGAATGTTATTTTGGCATTTGTACGTGTTTTTTTTTTATATTTGTTCTAATTATCAATTTTGATATGCAATGTGTTCTTATTTATGTTGTACATGTAAAGAACATGATAATAGTATATGATGTTTATTTTTTTTAACAATTTTGGCAGAATAATATAGAGTATATATTACTAGTTTATATAAAACATGAGTAGGAAGATATAACCTAATGGTGTTAGCATCACCTTCAAATTTCCCCATACACGGGATTTCAACTTATCTTTAAAAATAAAGTTTTTTATAGAACTGGACAACGATATATATAAGAAGAATATTTAACAATTTTGTTCAATATCATATGATAATATATATTTATAGGTTTATTTATAATGAAAAAGAACAATTGATTGATATAACAAAAAAACATGTTGTTAGTTAAATCCAAACATGTCATCAATATAAAAATTACATTAATCTTTTAAATTTTATTTTTGAGAGGACATCTATCTTTTTTCTTAGAATGTGTTCTTTAAATAGAGTTTATATGCTCTTTCAATATATGTTCTTTTTTTATTACTCCCTCCGGTTCCTAAAGATCCTCCCTCTTTCCGTTTAAGTGCGTTTCTAAAAGATCCTCCCTCTTTTACTTTATTCCTTATTTGGAAAAATTTTCCCCTTTTTACCCTCTCATGTCCTATCATATGGTCCACCATTACACTATTAATTCAATTTTACTCCATTTCTCTCTCCTACTTTACCCCTTTTTATTTGTTTATTTGCCTTAACCCCCTTTCTCTCTCCTACTTTACCCACCCAAGACCCCACACAAATTGATCCTCCTTGGTATCTGTAGTAACAGTAACAAGGAGAATCTTTCGGAACCGGAGGGAGTATCATTATATGTTCTTTCATTACTACCTAAATTCATATTATAAACGGACCTTAGATATGAACAATATGTTCTTTACTTCTTTTTACCATAAAAAATATGGTTTTTTTAACCTAAAATATGTATTTTTTTATTTTTAATTGTATGTTCATATACTATGTGTTCTTTTAAAAAAAACTAATTATGCTATTATTATTATTATTATTATTATTAAAAGTTGTGCATAGTAATGAAATGATAGTAATAGTAATACTAGTAATGATACAAAGTAGTAATAATATTAGTAATAATATGTTTTATAAAAGATAAGTTCAGATCAGATCAGATAAGTTCAGATCGATCAGATAAGTTCAGATCAGATCAGATCAGATAAGTTCAGATCAAATCAGATAAGTTTAGATCAGTAAAAATAAGGTGAACTAAACATAGCCTTACTCGACTAATATTTTGATCTATTTAGGCTATGTTTAGTTCACCTTATTTTTACTGATCTGAACTTATCTGATCTGATCCGAACTTATCTGATCTGATCTGATCTGATCGATCTGAACTTATCTGATCTAATATGATCTGAACTTATCTGATCTGATCTGAACTTATCTTTTATAAAACATATTATTACTAATATTATTGCTACTTTGTATTTCATTACTAGTATTACTATTACTATCACTACTTTTAATAATAATAATAATAATAATAATAATAATAATAATAATAATGAGAATAATAATAATAATAATAGTAATAATAATAATAATAATAATAATAATAATAATCATAATAATAATAATGATAATCATAATAATAATAATGATAATAATTGCATAATTATTATTATTTTTGAAAAAGAACACATAGTATATGAACATACAATTAAAAATAAAAGAACACATATTTTAGGTAAAAATAACATATTGTTCATGGAAAAAAGAACATATTGTTCATGTCTAAGACCCGTTTATAATAAGAACTTATTAGATAATAATGAAAAGAACATATAATGATAATAAAAAAAAAACTAAAAAGAACATTTATTGAAAGAGCATACAAAATCTATTTAAAGAACAAATTCTATAAATAAAAGATAGATGTTACTTTTATATTGATGGCATGTTCGGATTAAACTAACAACATGTTCTTTGTTATATCAATCAATTGTTCGTTTTTTTTTATTATAAATAATTAAACCTATAAATTACTCCCTCCGGTTCCTAAAGATCCTCCCTCTTTCCGTTTAAGTGCATTTCCAAAAGATCTTCCCTCTTTTACTTTATTACTTATTTGGTAAATTTTTCCCCTTTTTACCCTCTCATGTCTCTATCATATGATCCACCATTACACTATTAATTCAATTTTACTCCATTTCTCTCTCCTACTTTACCCTTTTTATTTGTTTATTTTCCTTAACCCCATTTCTCTCTCCTACTTTACCCACCCAAGACCCCACACAAATTGATCCTCCTTGGTATCTGTAGTACCAGTAACAAGGAGGATCTTTCGGAACCGGAGGGAGTATATATAGTCATATGATCTTGAACAAAATTGTTAAATTTTCTTCTTTTATCGTTGTCATGTTCTATGTAGTTGTTTTTAAAGATAAGTTGAAATCCCTTGTGGGGGAATTTGAAGGTGATGCCAACATCATTAGGTTATCCTATACTACTCATGTTTTATATAAACTAGTAACATATACTTTAAATTATACTGCCAAAATTGTTAAAATATAAACATCATATACTATTGTCATGTTCTTTACATGTGCAACATCAAAAAGAACATCGCATGTTAAAATTGTTAATTAGAACAAATATAAAAAAGAACACTTATAAATGCCAAAAGAACATCCTTCTTCTTGAACACAAATAGCTTGAAATAATGATAACAATAACAACGACATTAATAGTAATTACCAATATTAATAATTAATACATACAACAACGACAACAATAATAATCTTTTTGAACAAATATACTAGTAAATAGTAGTATTAATAGTAATAGTAACCGTATAAAGTAATAGTAGTAGTAGTAGTAATAATAATAATAATAATAATAATATTTATATATACCAATACCAATAACAATAACAATAATAATAAGTTTCTAAATATAAGCATGATCTGAACTTATCTGATCTGATTTGAAATAAGTAAAAATAAGACGAACTGAACATAGCCTTAATTTCTTAAGCAAATTTTCAAAAAAAAATGGTCTTGCCGTAAGCTTGTAAGACTATCTCATTGTTTATCTTAATGTGTCATTTTGATTTAAGTTAGCTTTTCAATAATCCTTTTGAATTTATAACAAGGTTAACCAGTCTTTTGATGAATCAATTATTTCTTACACATAATTGTCAAAATGTTTATCTTAAAATGGTCATTTTTGTTTATTCTTCAACTAATAGTAAGGTAAGACAATCTTTTCATAAACCAACTATATTTCGTACATAAGTTCATAAAAATAAAAAATAGTAAGATTGTTCACTTGATAAAGCTACAAATATATTATATACTTCCTCCGTTCCAAATTAAATGCAACAATTTGGATGACACATTCTCTTAGGCAAAATTTCTTAAGGTGAGATTAAGAAAAAGTAAGGGCATGTGACTAACTTAATTAATATGGAGAGAGAAAGTGGGACCACAACAATTAGTGTAGTTGAATAAGACTTAATTAGTTTTAGTAAGGGTATATTCGTAATTTTCCACTCAAAAACTTTACCAAGAATAGAAAGAAGTAAAATGTTGCATTTAATTTGAAATTCCCATTTGTGGAAACTGTTGCATTTAATTTGGAACGGAGGAAGTATATCTTATATAAAATGAATACATATCTTATCACCCAGGAACCTCCTACAAGAGGCATTTAATTTGGAACGGAGGAAGTATATCTTAATTAATATATTGTGAGGCTAAAAGTGCTTAATCAAACTAAACTAAATTGAATTTAATAGAGCTAAACTGACTTAAATTAAAATGTGTTGAAATTAAGCTCAAAATAACACGGCGTTCATGTACTTTTTGCAAAAAAGAAGAAGAAACAAACTATATATTGAATAAAGGAAACTACCAAAAAAGCAATATTTAAACGAAATTAGAGTAACGTTTAAGATTGTATGTAAACCTCCAATGGGCTACTCAATTCGACTGTGAGTAATTCAAATTCCTTTTAAGCCAAATTTAGGTAGTCATATTTGATGTATACTCAATGTGCTTATCATGATTACATAAATAGTTTCAACCATATTATTTCATTACTCTATTCAAATTGTGTCCGAGCCACAATCAAGATGGTTTGAGCCAGTCAAATTGTTAGGGGTGTCTCACTAGAGTCGATTAAATTTTGCCAAGTCTTGTTTTGAACACGAAGTAAAACATATGTGAGGCAATCTTATAATGATACCTTAAATTTACAAATAAAATGCATCAATATAGTAAATGAAAGATAACATGGAATATCAAGAGTTAATTAAATCGTTAAACAATAATAAAAAGAACCAAGAGTAATCATCTACATTATAGTTGTAGTTGAGATCCGACATATCTACATGTCCAAATTGTTTGAGAACTTTTAAACTTTTGACTAATCAACAAACTAATTTGCACTAATTAATTAATTTGTAGTAATTAAGAAAAGAAAATATAGAGACTGAAATAGTAGACACGATCCTTTCCATTCCGTCATAAACAAATGATTTATTTCCTGTATCAATGGTTACGATTACATGAAGAAGGAATAGGACCGGGGGTTGATTTTGTACATTTTATGTATCATAATATATAAATTAGAAACGAAAAACAAATGAAGAGTATTTTAATTTCTTATATGGATAGATTTACTCTTTTTTTTACGGGGATATAGAATAACTCTCTACCACTTATGGGAGAAAAGATAAAAATTTATTTTTAATATATATTGACATACCAATTAATGAATTTAAGACGTACTATCAACTAAAATGTCCTCCCTTCATTAAGAACAACTAAATTGCTTGACAGCCTGCAGCATTGACCATGTCATGAATTTTGTTGGGTTTAAAAAGTCAAGTGCCTTGCACATGACATGGTGAATGCCGGAACCTTGGGTCAATGATCGGAATTTGCCGGAACCTTGGGTCAATGATCGGAATTCGGCATAAGGTTTGTTCTCGCAAAAACATATTTGTTTAAGGTTCGCAAAAAAAAATTATATAAGGTGGTTTCTCACAAATCTATATCTATACTAATATATTAAAAGGCGTTCCTAAACAAGGAACTGTGTCACGTGGCGCTATCCCTTAGAGGGTTTACTTCATGTACTCCACATACAATTATAAATTAGAAAATACATGGTATAAGATTTGATCTCATGACTTCAAGTCACTATATTAAGTTCTTTACCCCTAAACCAAGTAGGGGTGTAAGTGGATTGGACTGGATTAGACTGGATTGGACTTTGCCAAATCTAAATCCAGTCCAAAGTTTTTTGGACTCGAGAAATTGAGTCCAAATCCGATCCAATTTTTTTTTTGAGTCCAGTTTAGTCCGAAACTTTTTTCTTAAGTGCGAATCCAGTCCAATCCAGTCCGATTATTATATAATATTTTTTTCCGATTTAGATTCACAATGTTTACTCATGATTGAATCATTGAGATTTGAAAAATTGGACTCATTTTACATCCATTGCATAAAGTAAGTTCCATACATCTTTAAAATCTTATAAAATGCAAATTGCAAAATACAAAAGGCACGAAAAGGGTTAAAATGACTTTTGCCTTTTCAGTTTTCAATTCTCATTTTGGAATTTTGGTGGGTAAGCGAATATTTTGGCGCCAAGTAAAAGAATTTAGAGCGGGAATGTTAAAAGTCCAAAATTTCAACAAAAATGTTAAAGAAATTTTTGTAAGTATACATTATATGTATATGTATTTATATATTATATGCTAAAATATTTTTTTGGACTCGATTGGACTTATTGGACTCCAAAGGGGTGAGTCCAACTCCAGTCCGAAAATATTTGGATTCAAAATTTTGAGTCCGAGTCCAATCCAAACATTTTTGAGTCTAGTCTAGTCCGACAAGTTTGGACTGGACTGGATTGGACTTTGGACTTTTCGCAGTCCACTCACACCCCTAAAACCAAGTAATGTTTGGTGTTATAATTTTAAAGTAAAATATTAATAAATGAAAATTATAATTACTCGGGGCATAGTCTGGGCCTAAAAACAACTAGTTTCATGTTTTATAAGTTGGTTTTTGACAAAAAAATCCAAAAAAATAGGATATCTAGGGGTAAAAGAAACACAAGAGAGAATAGGGTGA
The DNA here is from genome assembly GCA_947648045.1 of Beta corolliflora. Lineage (NCBI taxonomy): Eukaryota > Viridiplantae > Streptophyta > Magnoliopsida > Caryophyllales > Amaranthaceae > Beta > Beta corolliflora. The sequence goes on from CANSZD010002988.1 coordinate 547,078, forward strand.
AGTCCTAATTACTTCATTATATGCGCCTATATAAACTGAAGCTTGGCTAGTTGCTCTCAACATCGTCCTATGCGCCTTTGAGTTTTTCAGGTACTTTAATTTGTTTATTTTCCCTGTCTTCGCTTAGGTAATGTTTATCCCTACTGTATGTTCAGCAGTCTTTCATCTATTTTTTCTAAGAAAAACTAGTTGTCTTCATCAGAAAGGGAACCAAAAGAAAGAAGAATAAAATAAGAGTGGAGACTTTTGGATTTTAAATGGAAGCATACCAATCTGCAGAACGCGTAAGTAATAAGTTTATGGCAATAAACTTCTTCTTTCTTCATCTTATTATTATTATAATCATTCTTTTTTGGTGCACATTATTATTATAATCATAGTAAAACGGTCAAGTGAAATTAAATAATTTCATAAAATTTACATGAGTTAAGTAGCGAAAGATTCATCTTTTATGCGTATATCTCATTATCTCTCGTGTTTGGTGTTTCAACTTGCATGCTTCTGTAATTTGCTAGATGACTGGATCTCTTCTCATAATCGTCTCAGTTTAACAAAAATAAGTCCAGTTTGGAAAAAATAAGTTTAATTCAGCAGAAATAAGTTTAGTTTAGTGAAAAAACAAGTGAGTGAAATGGTCTAAAATGTGCTTTTGAGGAGTATTCACTACTCTCTAATCTCAAAATTTTATTCTGATCTCAAACAGTCAAATATTACACTTGTACTTTTAACTTTAGTACATTGATAAATGATTAAATGCTATCGATCTATAGTAGATGGACGTACTCCTAACGTTAATAACATGAAAGCAAATCAGTTTTTACGTCATAGTCGATTTCGATAATCTACCCACAGGGCCAATCCTCCCAAAAAGGCATGCGAAGAAACTAGGAAAAATGAGCACCAAGCACCAAACTAAACTCACTTTCAATTAAGGAAATAAAAAAAACTATCAAACCATATCCAAGTAATGTACCAATACGGCAATACCGCGTCAAAAGAAATGTATCGATAATTGTTCTTGTTTTTAAGTACTCAATTAGATATTAATAATTCCGTTTTTTTTTTCCTATAGCTTGCGATAGGTGGTAATGGAGTTGATGAAGATGACACAGCTACTAGCGATCTTATTCTTAGTGGCTCCAAACATAAGAATTCACTTCCGGAAATTGAGGTTAAGATATTCGGGAAGACAATCCTCTTAAATGTCTACTGTGAAAATAAAAAAAGAGGAATTTTGACAACATTAGTTGAAGAGGTGGAAAAGCATGATATGAAGGTTGTCAATTGTAGCATGATTCCCTTTGAGAGTTTTGCCTTAAACATCACAATTGTTGCACAGGTAATATTTTTATAAGATCAGATATCGAAAAAGGACAAATAGTTATAACTTAGAATATTCTAAATACTAGTTTTATATGCTTGCGAAAGCAAATAGAATATGCCTTGAAATTTAATAGAACTATATTGAGTGTTTTTTAATGTATATTTGTAATTTAGGGTGGACTCCAAATCACCTCACTTTCCTGATATAATAAAGATATTGTATGTTAATTAATTGATGCAGATGGAAAAAAATTTCAACCAGAATGCGAAGGATCTTGTTAAAAGTCTTCGCTCTGTCCTCGTTGTGGCTAGCGCCGGATGTTGAAAGGGCCAATACCATTATATTATTGACATCATATTTGTTGCCTAAGCATGACATCATATTTGTTGCCTTAGCATTATCAGCTATCAATACATCTTTAACTTCTCCAATGCTATTTACATAATACATATGGGAAGTAACCAGAATGTCCGGTGTTGTTGTATCATGTAATCTTGTGGTTTTATGGAAAATTCGCAAACTAAAAGTGTAACAATTGATGAGTCGATTCTTTTCTTTATTTTCTTTTTCTAAAATTGTCGTTTATTATACTTTGTTTAAGAGCAAAAAGTTATAGGATCACATTTGAACCAATTGTTACACATGCTAGCAACTAATATTTGAGTTCGTTTTTGAAGAGACGGTCTTACGTTAGTGTTAACGTGAGATCAGCTGATGTCATGCTGACATCACGCGCGTGCAACAAACTAGCAGCGGAATTAGTGAAGCGCTTGGACCTATTAGTTATGCTAGCCTTAAATTGCTTCTGGATGAATTAGTTAAGCGCTGAAGTATATTAGTTAAACGCTCAAGTATATTAGTTAAGCGCTGAAGTATATTAGTTATATCATAGAAACCATATTATAACGCATTTTGTTGGCCCTAATTTCAGTATTATGCATTCATCATTCTCTCTTTCTTCTCTAATCCATCGAGACGCCCTAAAACCTGCATTATTTTCCTCCTCCATTCTCTGTCTACAACTTGAATTCGTTGTTTAATTTGAATGTAAGTAAAATATTTGAGCACGAGTTTGCAATGACAATGTCCACAAACACTTACTTTGTTATTGTTTCACCTGACAAGATGTCTATCATGTTTGGAGTGAAAGAAGAGTTTGACACAGATCCATCACAGAAGGTCATATATACTGTCAATGATTAGACGATAACTTGCACTTGCAAAAACTTTGAAGAAACGGGTCAAATCACTTTTGGTACCGAAAACTTAACTTTTGCATTTGAAAGTTTAACTTTTTATATGAAAAACATAACTAATACCTGAATGTTATTAGTTAATAATTTAATTTTAATAGTTAAATAACATAATGTAAAAGTTATGCTATCAGGATTGTTATGTTTTCATGCATTGAGAATCATGCACATGCATTCAATCACAACAATACCGCATAGGTACATGTGCAAAAGGTGGACTAGATTTGCAAAGAGTGAAGTGTGGAAAAGAGAAATGGATAAAAAAATCTTTGGACCAGTTATAAACAACGTAACCCCATGCGCGATATGAAACCGAAAGAAAGTTCTACAATAAGTCAAGATAATAAAGATGCAAGAAAGGTACTGTAAGAAGTCTACAAGATTATTGCTGCAAGTATAACCAAAGTCTTAACTACAAAACCAATTATAGAAGAACAATGCTCATCAAGTACAACTACATTGGTTATTTTAGATTCCGATCGTGCAAAAACAAATTAAAAGGAAGAAGTGTAAGCAAGAAAAGTAATTTTAAGAAGACTAAAAAAATAAATTCCAAGAACCAAACTGAAATTGGTACAATTACTCCAAATGCTAGGTTGTTTTAAGTTCTTTTTTCAGGTTGTCTTTTGTATTTGACATTTTAGATTTATAAAAAAGTTATTTCTTCGTTTATATTGGAAACTAAATAATGCTCAATAGATCTTAACTAATTACATAACAACACTAACTAATGTACTCGATATGTTAACTAAGAAATAATGTAAGTCTACATATAGATTACCAGCTCTAAACTATTGTGCTAAAATACTTAACTAATTCACCAAAAATATTAACTAATTCGCCAAAAATATTATCGTGAGAATTTGTGAGACGAGGTCTGTTTTTGAAAATCACATCTCTTGGATTTGGGCAGGTCTCACTTTAAGGCTAACGTGAGACCGTCTTTTCCAAGAATTTGTGCTAATATTTATGCTTCAGGTTGCATGCATGGAACCTTATTTATTTTTGGATAATAGTAAGAAATAATTGATAAAACAAATACAAATACTCCCTCCCCCTCAAAAATATATTCTCATTTATTCTTTTCACATTTGTTAATATGTTTGTAACTTTGTATCATTAATATCTTCACTTACATATATTATTAATAATTTTATATAAAAAGTTTGGTTTTCGTAATGTATTTATTCAGACTAAGATTACCCACATGACTAATTTTTCTCTTATATACATTGGAAAGTATTTAGAAGATTCTCCCAACTTTTCAATAGTGTCAAGATTGGAAATTGTTCTTTTTAAGACGGAGGGAGTAATCACAAAGGAAGACTAGAGAATTACGTCACCTAAGAAAAGAGGTAAGCAAGCGTACCTTTTAAGGAGGGGAGGAGGGCTACCAATTAACTTACCATAGCTATAAAAACTAGAACACAATACAATCAACCATAACTGGAAAAAGAGATAGAATATCGATATTCTTCAGCTTATTTTTACCTCTTTTTTAAAAAATAAGAAATTTTAGAAAAAACTAAGAAAAAGAAAGTCAAGGTCAAGAAAATGTAGACTGTAGTTTGAAAAGTTCAAAAATATTAAGAAAAGTTCAAAAAGTTAATAAAATTAAGGAATTTCAATTAATAAAGAAAAGTTCAGAATAGTTCTTCAAAGTTCAGAATAAATAAGATAAGGAAAAATAAGTTGAAAATTAAAACCCTAAATAACCAACTACAACAAATATATATCAATTACAATGCATCCAATCGTTCTCTATCAATCAAAATAGATTTTTTAATGCTAAGTCTTTCTATCCAAGTAAGAACATTATATTTGACATTTTGAGTCAAGTAGCCTAATAAGAAAATTTGTTAGAAACTACCTTATAAAAATACATTTTTGCAAAATACTAAGTCGAGATTATTTTAATAAACATAATTTATTAACGTACTAATTCGTACGTAAATTGTTGTGTTTTAACGAATAAATATTTGATTTATGAGGTTATGTGCATTATGTCTGTGGATGTGAACGTTAAGTGTTATTATGTGATTATTAATACGAATTCTGAGTTCAGGCAAGTCATTTGTAAGTTACGTTAGGAACGCTGAATATCGTTCCGGAGTTTTGAAATTTGTGGTTATGATCGGTGTTGTCTTTAAGTTATCTTAAAGATTGAGATTAAGGGCTGATTAAGCTAAAATACTTCCATTAAGGTCTAAAATATAGTTTGGGAAATTTAGTTAAGAATAATTAAGGATTATGAAGTGATTGAGGAGATAATCCAAGGTTAATAACCTTGAGAATTCTAGATTGTTCTAAAGCAAGGGAAATGACGATTTTACCCCTAATACTAAATCAAAATCACGAGCTTGCCATTGTCTCTTTTGGCAGATTGTCTCTTTTGAGTTCTTGCTTTAAATCTTGCATGCATTCCTTGTCCTAGGCTCCTCAAGATGTTCTTCGTACTGGACAATTGTTATTTTTGAGGTATCACATCCATAGCATCAAAGAAAATTAAGAAAGGTAAGATGTGGCTAAACTGTAGCACTTATGAGGTTTATAGGATTTAGACTTGATTACTTTGGGTTAATTGCTGAATTTTAAGTTATAAATGTTTTATTTAAGGTCTTATGGAGTTGCTGGAGAAGAGCTTAAAGTTGTTGACGAAGATTTGTTTCCTAAACACCGGAATAAGGTACACGAGGACCACCCCTCAAACCATACTTTCTTAGCTTGTTTGTGTATCATTTGTTTTGGGGAAATTATGTGATGTTCGACCATATTTTGTGATGAAAACCTACTGATTGGTAGATAATAACTTGAAAATAATTAATTTCAAGTATTGCATGTGAATTTTTGGTCATGATTTCCGAGATATAAATCGTTGCATGTCAAGTTCCTCTAAAATCCGATTGAACCTTGATGCTACCTTGGTTGTACTTTGATTAAATGCCTCAATTGTTGCCGGACTTTCATGATATACTCCTGGGAAGTTCAGATCTTGATTATTAGATAAAATTTTGTTTCGTTTTCCCCATCATATGCCATGTACACCCTCCATTTGAGAAGTAAAGAACACTTAAAACTTGATTTTCACTTAGTTGCTTTTTGAGTTAATAAACCCTTGTTCCTTTGGTTCCTAAAATGTTTTTGAGTGATGAACACCTACTGCCCTATTCATATACTAAGTTGTAAACCAAAACTTTGGCTAACCACAAGAGTTACATGTGATTTTTTGGCACAAATATCGCTATCCTTGAATACAAAACCGAAAACCCTAAAATTGACTTGTGTGGTATAATCTTTCCATAAATTTAAGAGCCTTTCTATACAACCTTTACATGCTGCCATGTCACGATAAACACTACCTTTAATCACCTCAACTAATCTCAACATCCTTTCGAAACTTGATTGTTAGGTCACTTCTCCAAAAGCAGTGGAACTTGACATAGCAAGCTTGTTTTACGAAACTTGTTTTGATAAGTTAAAGTTTGTTATGATGGTTGAAATAGTGATTATGAATAAGTATTTAAGTAAGTTATTTGAGTATAGTTAAGTATTTCAGTATAAGTATTTAAGTATAAGTATTTGAGTATAAGTATTTAAGTACAAGTATTGAGTATAATTATTCTTGTATGATTACAAGTTTTGTTTTATAAGGGGAAGTGAACAACATTTGTAAAGCGGTTTTGCTCATTATGTGTTTAGAGCGGGTATTGCTCCGGACCGGGTATTGCTCCGTTATGGAGGGTCATGACCTAGAAGTCTTGCAAGCAGAAATAAGAAAGGTGGGGAGACGTCCCTCAAAAGTCTGGAGTTGTGGCTTAGCCCTCCATTCGTGTTCCTTCCCTGGAGTTATGCTATGTTTTGTGATAAGTTTAAGATTATTATTTGTGCTATATATTGAGAATGATGTGTGATATCTTGAGATAGTTCTTGGAAATTTCTCCAGTATATGCAAAAGTATTTCTATGGAAGTTTAAAGGAAAGAATCAACGTAATTCTGAGCAAGTATTAACGTATTTATGAATAAGGATAAAAGTATCTCGAAAATTATAAGTTTATGCTTTGAGTATAAGAAACGATTGCGTAATTTCAGCCACCTTATTATTTTGAAATCGGTGGGACTTGTGTACCAGCGTAAGCTGACCGGTTTTGTTCTTTGAACCTGTCCTGGTGGGGGCAGATTCATCTGTTTTGCAGTATTCAAGAGAATGTCCAAATTAGCTCTTGTGTGCGAATGTGAAGTCATGATCAGTGTGTTTAGTCCGCTGCTATGAGATAAACTATTTTATATAATGATTCTTGGCAAGTTAAACATGTATTTTCGATTTGAAATCTAAATACTCAAAACATATTGTAATAACTAATTTATTGTAACTTAATTTCATTATAAGCATGGATACTATGGGATTTCCTAATTTTCCCAACCAGAGAAGGTGCGGAAATCCGCCCTAACAGTCTCTTTAATTAGCAGCTTAACTTCGTAATTAGCAGTATTAAGTCTTAATTAAGCTGCTATTTGGAGCGGGCTGTTACAACTACCCTATAAAAAAATGTTCTAAGAATGTATCTTTTAAAACGAACATTTTGTAAAAAGCTACCTTTGGTTGGATTCTGGCAATTGACCACCTTTTTTACTGTTGAGTTTTCTCTCTCCTTTTGTTTCTCTTTCTTTTCCTCTTTAATTTTACCAAAAGCTGCCAAACAAACACATTTTATCACCAATTTTCATGGGAGAATGGTAATTTTAGGTGAAAGTGGAGGGAAAATGCACGGAAGAAAAGCAAAAAATGTCAACACCAGATTAGATGGTCAATGGACGAAAATCGCTCAAAGGTAGTTTCATACATCAGTGTTAATTTGAACAATGCTTTTAATACGGTATATTTTCAAAAAAGAAAATTTTTTATAAGGTAGTTTTGTCAAATTTCTCTATAATAAACCGCGTATATACTCACCCGAATGGAATTGTCGCTTTTTTCTCTTCTTTTCCCTCTTTTCTCTCTTCCTCCCTCAAAATCCTATAACTAATTAATTGCTTAGACATAAAATCTAAAATAATATATAAGGATACAATATGATATGCTGGTCTTATTTCAATGCATATTTTATTCTCGTTTCAATCTTGTAGTGATCATAAGTTTTCGAAGATAACAAAGTTATACTTAATATTATGATTTATTTTTGGGTAATTTTCATTGAAAATCAACCTAATATTTTTTCTCTTGTCCTAAATATTACATATCTTCGTAATCATTTGAAAAATTTATATATTATCATTCAGAAGTTATATAATGATATGGCATACATATGGACGCTTAAACTGTTCTTTACAGTTTCTATATAAGTTGTATTAGTATATATATTAGGCATATTTTATTTGAACATATGATTAACACATTACAAGTACAAACCAAAGCTCTAATTTTTCCACAATTTTAAAAAAGCATGAATGTATAAACCGATCGTGTGAGCAAATCAGTCATTTTGTTGTCATTGTTCCATAATTAATATTAGAGCACCATTATAATGAGTGAAATAGAGATTGTGTGATGATTGGTGTGGAATGAATGCACGGCTCGATTGAAATCACGACTGCCTAAATGCACTCTAAGCTCTCTAGCCGCAACAGCTTATTTGAACCCGCATTTCGAATAAAGCAAGGGGACTCTACACTCAAGCCCTCCTAACTCAACGAGGGGAATGACTAGAATCTAGCGGGGGTTAGTAAAAGACGCCTTCCGTCTTCGAACCTTACCAAACAAGAATACAGTTTTCTTTGATCGCTACGGCTATAAACACTTTCTTGTTCCTATTAACAAAACATCCTCTTTTTCTTTGCTCTTCTGGAACTGGTACAGAAATGGGTGCTTTTTCTACAGGTGGCAGGCGTGTTCTTTTTGACTCCCGAGCGAGCAAAAAAGACGGGGTTTCATCAATAAAAATAAAGAGTTTTAACAAAAAAGTCTGATTGCATATTCTCTTATTTCAAATTGAATTTACAACCGGGTATGGGGCCGCAGTAGTGGGTGGTAAAAAAATATTTTTTTTGTCTTTCCCTCAGACAGTGCGCACCAGTTTAAACTTTTTCCCCTTTACGAAATCAAAAATGCAACGTTTTGGATCACAAAACAGCCAAATTTTTTTTAAAAAAATATGCATTTAAAAGTGTGTGTTAGAAAGAATGAGCTGCTGCCACTTGGCACACTTTTTTAGGAGAGAAAAAAATATATATTTGCAAATATTGCAACGGTTATATTTAAAAAAAATATACAACAACAACAACAACAACAACTAAGCCTTATTCCCAAAGTGATTTGGGGTCGGCTAACATGAATCGTCAACTGAAACCGTCACCAAGGGAGATGGCATCGCCAAGAGTGATAAAAAGGTTTTTTTTTTTTTTAAAGCAAGGTCTACACCAACAAGTTTTAAAAGAGGTTTTCAACAAAAGGCTTTAATACCAACACAATTGAGAAAAACAAATAAATGCAGAAATCACACCCCTTCCTCCACATGGATACTGCCCCTCCACTCACTTCTATCCAACGTCATGCTCTCCTCAATCCCAAGTAACCTCATATCACTTTCAATTACCTTCATCCAAGTCATCTTAGGTCTTCCCCTACCCCTTACAACTTGGTTACTCCTCCACTCTTCAATTCTTCTCACCGGTGCATCACCTGATCTCCTTTTCACATGACCAAACCATCTTAACCGATTCTCCCTCATCTTTTCTTCAATGGATGCAACTCCAACTTTTTCCCGGATCACTTCATTTCTTAATCGGTCTTTCCTTGTGTGGCCACACATCCACCGCAACATACGCATCTCCGCCACGTTCATCTTATGGACGTGGCATTGTTTCACCGCCCAACATTCGGTGCCATATAACAAAGCGAGCCTAATTGCCGTACGGTAGAACTTTCCCTTCAAGCTTTGGGGAATGCCGGAATCACACGAGAATCCGGTGGCGCGTTTCCACTTTAACCAACCCGCGTTAATTCTATGAGCCACGTCTCCATCCAGTTCTCCATCCTTTTGGAGAATGGATCCTAGGTAACGGAAGACGTTCGATCCTTGAACCACTTTGCTATCCAAAGTGACCGCCCGCCGCCGCTCGCTTGTAACCCCACCGAACTTGCACTCCATATACTCCGTCTTACTTACGCTCAATCTAAAACCCCGGGCTTCTAATGTATGTCTCCACAATTCCAACTTTCTCTCAATACCTTCCTTTGTTTCATCAATCAACACAATATCATCCGCAAACATCATACACCATGGTATATCATCTTGAATTGACCTCGTTAGTTCGTCCATGACTAGGGCAAAGAGAAAGGGACTAAGTGCGAACCTTGATGCACTCCGATGGTAATAGGAAACTCTTTCGTCCTCCCCACCGTAGTCCGCACACTCGTAGTTGCCCCCTCATACATATCCTTGATGATATCTATATATTTTTGTGGAACACCTTTCCTTGCCAACGCCCACCAAAGTATTTCTCTTGGTACTCTATCATATGCCTTCTCCAAATCAATGAAAACCATATGTAGATCCTTCTTCCTATCACGGTAATGTTCCATTGTTTGTCTTAAGAGGTGGATGGCCTCTATAGTCGATCTTCCAGGCATAAATCCAAATTGGTTCTCCGATATCTCCACATGTTTCCTAAGTCTTTGCTCAATCACCCTTTCCCGCAGTTTCATCGTATGACTCATTAGTTTGATTCCTCGGTAGTTGGTACAATCTTGTACATCGCCTTTGTTCTTATACAAAGGAATCAAAGTACTCTTCCTCCATTCTAATGGCATTTTGTTGTGTCTCCAAATCATGTTGAAGAATGTTGTCGCCCATTCGATTCCTCTCCCCCTAAACACCTCCAAACTTCGATAGGTATGCCATCTGGCCCCGTAGCTTTCTTCAATCCCATCTTTTTTAATGCTGCAACGACTTCTCCCTTTTGAATCCTCCTCATAAACTCTCGATTTAACATACTTGGCGGAATGTGTACATCCCCGATGTCTTGTGCTTTATCACCGTTGAACAAGGTATCAAAGTACGACCTCCACCTATCCTTTATCTCTTCATCCTCCACAAGCACTCTTTGGTCCACACCCTTGACACATTTTACCTTTCTTATGTCTCTTGTCTTCTTGTCCCTCATACGCGCAATTCTATAAATGTCTTTTTCACCTTCTGTCGTATCCAATCTTGCATAAAGCTCTTTGTTTACCTGTGCTTTAGCTTCCCGTACTGCCTTCTTGGCTTCTTTTCTCGCCTCTTTGTACTTCTCATAGTTCACATCGCTGCTATCTTTTCCCAAAAGTTTATAACTTTCTCGTTTGTTTTTTATCGCTATAAAGTAAAAAAATTATTACCAATGACCCTATTTTTCCGATGTCTACAAATAGAGATCCACCTAATATTATGGACAATTTTTTTTCTCCTACCTTACTAATTTTCTCTAATTTTGATTATTCCATATCAAATTCATCCATTTGTTTATGTAAATAAAATAATCAAAATTATAAAAAAAAACTCAAAGTAAAACCGCTCCAAAAAATTAACTATCACATTAATATTTAATATCAATTATTAATCTTTATTTTAAAAAAAAATTATGTTATAAGTTATGTATATAGTTGAGACTTAAGTTTTCATGACGAGAGAGAAAATGTGGTTGACTGAGGTCGAAAAGTAAGAGATAGAAATGGATGATCATTTTTCTTTGGTTAAAGGAAGAATATTGAGAAAAGATTGTAGGATAATTTTTTATTGAGAAAGTTAGAGAATAGAGAGAGATTAGGATGATCTTTGTTTTTTGTCATACAAAATGATGCTCTTAACTGGCCTCGCTTAACCTGCACACTTTAAATATAGGATAGTCCAACTCGGTTTTTCAGTGGGCCAAAAAAGCAAAACTTATTAGCAAGTCGTCTTGTCCTTGAGAATTCTAACTAGTTGTTGACCTAGCAATACCCCAGATAATTTTTATTTATCAATGTGTGAGATTAAATTTTACACATATTCTTATATGTGGCTGGCCCTATATTTATAGGTGTGACCGGCCCATACATAAGGCCCACACGAGATCTTTTATTTTACAGCCCATGCGGGATTGCATATATATTTCTAATCCTAGCACACTTTCTCTCCTCCTCCCCCCTTCAACCAGGTGAATACTTCAAGCGACGAAGAAGCTCGGTCATGAGATGAACAGAGGGCACATCTTCCAAGTTAGCCGCCATTTTTGTGTGTGTGTGTTTTCTTCAAAATGCAGCAACAGAGAAAAAAGAGTTTTTGTGAAGAGAGAGATAGAGAGCAAATTGAGAGAAGAAAGGGTCGGGGGAGAGTTGGTAAAGAGGAGAGAGAAGATGTAATACTAATTAACAAGTAACAAACTGAAGATAAGTTAGTATTGTACTCGAATTATAGTATGAGAAAGTAGTATGATGCAGCAGGGTATTGGCCAATGAGAAAGGAATTGAGTTTGATATGATGGTGGAGAAGAGAAAAAAGGTTTGGTTAGTCACGGTTTTGGCGACATAGACTAGATTTGTATTTGATTTTGCATTTCAAAGTAGTTTTGCAATTTCCGATATCTGTACGAGGTTCACATTTTGAACAGTTGTTGAATATTGATTAATCACTAATGGAGAAGATTTGAGAATACAAGGAGTAACCTCATTTATTCATACCAATAACTAGGGTGTAAGTTCGGTTTTTGGTTTGGTTTTGGGGCAAAACCAAACCAAACCAAAATAAATTCGATTTTCATATTTCAAGTCCAAATCCAAACCAAAATTCGTCCCAAACCAAACCAAACCAAACCGAAATTACAAAACCCAAACCAAACCAAACCAAAAAACCGAAATTCTTTTATGATGCAATTTTTTTTTTCCAAATCTTACATATGATACGAAAATTATCAAGTTTCAAATCATCAAACATAGAAGAATTACTTCAAATTTCAACTAAAGCTTAAAATTGAAGTACTAGAACTAAAGATAATTGATAAAAACATCAAAACCCATATAGGATAGGCAAACTTCGGTTTGGTTTGGTTCTTTTCGGTTTTTTAAAAATAAAAACCGAACCAAACCGAAAACCAAAAAAATGAAAATTTTCCAATCCAAACCAAACCGAATTTTGAAAAAAACCAAACCAAATTATTAATTCGGTTTGGTTTTCGATTTTTAACCAAATAACTTACACCCCTACCAATAACCCCATTTAATCATATGAGTAACCCCATTGTGTTTACATAAGTAACCCCATTTTTTTAAAATAAGAATAACCCCTTATATTGTTACGTGTAATCTTATTATATTATATGAGTAACCCCATTTTTTTTGTAGTAACCTCGTTCAGTTTCTAGAGTAACCTTGTTTAATCCTATGAGTAACCTATTTTAATCATATGAGTAGCCTAGTTTAATCTTATGAGTAACCTTAATTATTCATACCAGCAACCTCATTTATTCAATTCACACAAGTAACTCCTATTTATTAATACGATTAACCTCATTCATTCATAAGGAATAACACCATTTATTCATACCAGTAACCCAATTTAATCATATGAGTAACCCCATTTTGTTCACATAAGTAACCCCGTTTTATTTATAAGAGTAACCCCTTTTATGGTTACGCGTAACCTTAAAATATTATATGAGTAACCCCAATTTTTTTTTACAGTAACCTCGTTTAGTTTTTTGGAGTAACCTTGTTTAATCCTATGAGTAACCTATTTTAATCATATGAGTAACCTTGTTTAATCTTATGAGTAACATCATTTATTCATACCAGTAACCTAAATTGTTTATAAAAGTAACCCCCATTTATCAATATGAGTAACCTTATCTATTCATACGAGTAACTCTAATTGTTCACAAAAAATAACCCTTATCTATCAATACGAGTAACCTCATTTATTCATACGAGTAACCTCATTTGTTCATAAGAGTAACCTCATTTAATCATACGAGTAACCCCAATAGTTCACAAAAGTAACCCCATTTATTCATATGAGTAACCCCATTTCTTTATATGAGTAACCTCACTTAATCATACGAGTAACCCCAGTTGTTCACAAAAGTAATTCATTTCTTCATACGAGTAATCTCACTTAATCATACGACGATCCTATTTAATCATATGAGTAGCCCCAAAAGTTCGCAAAAGTAACCCCATTTCTTCATACAAGTAATCTCACTTAATCATATGACAACCCTATATAATCATATGAGTAACCCCAATTATTCACAAAAGTTACCTCATTTATGAATACGAGTAACCTCATTCGTTCATATGAGTAACCTTGTTTAATCATACACCAGTAAGAATCAATGATTTGCGTCGGATGCTAGACCCCCATTTGCGTCGGACATGCATCCGACACTACAGGCCTCGACGCAAATCTTGGAGAGATGATCTGCGTCGGAAAAGGACTCGACGCAGATATGAAGCTATTTGCGTTGGACACTCACAACGTCTAACGCACATGACCCTTGAGCCCACACACAACATGCATGAAACTTAGCCTATGTGCGTCGGACTCTGGACAAAACGCGACACATATGAGGACCTAAGTGCGTCAGATGCTAGGGACGTGCGACGCAGATGATGAGGTATATGCGTCGCATGTTGGACAATGTGCGACACATATCCTCCTCGGCCGCAAAGACTCCAACCAGCAATGCTAGGGATCTATGTGCGTCGGATGGGACTATAGTGCGACACAAATGTTAGTCATCTGCATTGGATATCGCCCAATGTCCGATGCAAATGACTTTGTTTTTTTTACCAGCTTTTTTTTTTTGCATAAACTAAACGTCAAACATCAAAACTAAACGAACATATATTAATAATTACCAGCAGAAATTTCGGCAGAGTCTCCTTTGTATTTTGGATAACCCAAGAAATCATTGGGAAATTTTTCATAAATAACCAAAACCTGTTTCATTACATCTCAAGCAAGCAACCAACCAAGGTTCAATTAACAAAATATTGTTCAACCTACAAATACATATACTAACTATCTAGTTTCTTCGACGACCCGTACAAAGTGTTCCGCACAAAGTTCTTTGATTTCGGTGATATCGTCAAAGGAGTATGGCTTAATACTGCTTGGAAAACCCTAGCAATATATTAAATTAGTTAATATACTTAAAATTTCTATAAGTATCAAACTTTCTTACAAATAACGAATTTACAACATATATATATACACCTCTTGTAAATTATCTGAATTATAGTAGAAGCGGATGATGTCAAGCATGTATTTCATCACGAAATAGCCACATTCAGTTTCTTCCAATTGTTGAGCACACTACACCAGATTTAATATATATATTAGAATCGCAAATAAAATCCTAAATATAATTGCAAAATGGATATCAAATACAAAACCATGAGAGTTTTACCGGCATAGTTATCCAAGACAATTTAGTTCCATTATTGGATCCTTTAAGGCGCTTGAAACTTGTATATGCACTAAGTATAGAAATTTTGTAACAATTAATTACTATAAACACTTATAGTTTATTTAAAGTATGAGAAAATGCATGTAAAATAATTAACATGTCTAATAATTATGAACTTACGTATTCAACGGTATCTTGATAGCTAAGGATCTATTTCTATGGAGCGAATCAAATTTATATACCTCTTTCTAAAATACACAAATGACAAGAAGAATCCAATGTTCCCTACGGCATGAAGCAAAATGTGATGTTCATATGACCACAAGTTCATAAAGATTAAACAAAGTGAAGATTAGTTTAACTAACATACTTCTTAATATATGGACATAGGATGTAACGCATATATTGCATCGCTTTATTGAACTTAACATGTAGTTGATCACAGCCTCTGGATGATTGTGTATCATTTATGGTCGCCAAAATCATACTTGGACACATGAAACCAATATTAGCATCTCCATTTTCATCAAACCAATCTTGCAATTCCCTACACTCCAAATATTTATACTTAGGAGAAACAATAAAAATAAATATCAATGTTAATTAGTTTAGAGTTTGAGAAATCTCACATCATAAATAATTGCAAAATGGATACATTAAGCCATGCTCCAGTGAGAGGCTGAAAAACATCTTGTCGCGAGATAATAATGATCTGATCACTCTCATAGTTGAAGGTGGTACCCTTCGTAACTGGTATACTAAAAGGCTGATATGAGGGTCGGTTACAAAATATACGGTGCATATGCTTGCAAAGATCATTCAAACCCTCCGACAAGTCAAGAAAAGGATCTACGTGCCTATGTGCAGACTCACCGGTACAAGGATCACTACCAACTGTTTTTTTCTTCTTCTTCTTTTTCATCGCACCTTCCTTAGGCATATGTTCCTAATTCAATTCGACTTCTTTTTAATTCATATTATATATGTATATATATTTCTTAGTATATAAATTAAGATTACTTAGTATATAAATCAAGATCTCTTAGTATATAAATCAAAATTTCAAACATAAGTTACCTGATTATATGAGATTAATAATACCAACTCTTTCAGCCATTGTATGAATGCACCGTGAGCTTGACTGAGTTTCGTGATGAATGGAGTAGGTAGTGGAACTGGAGCATCTGCGTAATCCGCAAAATAATAATCAACACTCACTTTCACGACCCTAGGATGTGCTGATGACTCCATTTGTGGATGGACGGTACCCTCGGCTACAATTATCGGTTCCGAGTCATCCGCTAATGCCAAACGACATGAAACTGGACTCTTGACATCCAATGAAAATAAAATGTCATTAATTAAGTTGTGCTGAAAGCATAATATCATAATCTTAGAAGATATAAAATAAATATATACCTGCAAGTTCAGAAATGGATCATTTCCCCCCGAGTGACAACTACTAGGATCAACTGGAGTGTGAGGACTTCGGACCAACGCATCTTCCCTTGTTTGATTTGGTATTTGAAGACCTAATTGCGCTTCAAAAGCCATGAACTTTTCTTGAACTAATGCATCTAACTTCGAGTTCATCTCTTTAATCGTCTCTTCTCTAACTCTTTGGGTCACTCTAGCCTCGAATTCATGCATCTCCTGATGATCCATGCCACTACTCTTTCGAGCAGTACTACACCAATTAGGATCTCCCCAAACAGATGTAATCCCAATGGTACACCCATCTGTTAACACACGCACATGAGGGTCTTTCCTCTGTAGAGCACGTGATAGAGCATCATCCATCTGACTTGGAACAAACTCTCATTCCTTTTCTTTCCTTTCCCACTCATACTGTTTCCAATTATAAAATGCATATGATTAGTAGAATACATTCTAATAATATAACTATTTATATACGAGTAATTGAAAATACCCTAAAATTTGAAGAATGCTTACAATGGATTCTTTTATCTTTTGTGTTTCGTCATTAGGCAAGAAAATATTTCCTTACTTATCTTTTTCTGATCATGCGAGAAGCCATGGCAAAGTTCGTTCCGGTAAGGAGGAAACTACTGATGATGTAGAGCATGAAGAGATATACCCTTCGCTTTGCCAAAAGGGAATTATCTCCACCTATGACTTCTGACCCAAAAAATGAGAATGCTTGTTGGAAGTCTGACACTTTCTTCCACTTTCACTTTTAGCCTATTATGAAAACAAGTAACTAGTCAATATTCACAAAAATAAAATTGAAAATATAATTACGTATGATTGTAACGTACATATTACACACCTTAAACTCCTTAGAGCTACACTTTGTCACAAATTGGTTCCATATCTCTTCAGTGATAAAAGGATAGATCTCGTACGGTTGCCTTGAATTATTAGGCCCCTTCCTCGTTTTTGTGATCCATCGACTCACCAATTTCGTCTTGAAATCTCTCCACCGCCTATCACAAGTAGTTAAGACCTCTCGTTTCTTCCTCTCATCCTCTTGTATTCCAAACTCTCTCTTCAATATACAAAATATACCAATAATACACGATTAGTATAATAAACATAATCCCAATTAAATTAAAAGAATAGCTTTTAAAATACATAGGTTACTTACTTTAACATCTTCCCATAAAGTCTTTTTTATGCCTTTTGGAACATCATCCCAACTATCGTACAAGATAGACACTTTGCTTCTACTGATTTCGCCGCAATGTGTCTTATACTCACCAGCATGATCCCCAATCGGACGTATATAATCATCCCACTAAAGTACTCTTTGGACTCTGGGTTTGGAACGTATCCCTTTTGAAGGACCTCTTGGCTTGCTCCCTTTTTTCTTCCTAGTAGCTCCATCAGTAATCTCGGGCTCAGAACGTGGCTGCTGGTCATCGTCGGATGCATCATGCATGCATTATGTCATCCTCCATCACTACACCTGGAAGCAAATACAAATACCAACCAAAGACATGTTAGGTTCATAAATGAAGTACTATAAAATTATTTTAACGAAGCATAAAGTATATAATTGAAGATTACAAACAATAGTAGTTGTAATAATATTACATAAGTTACCTATTCATCATTTTTTTTCTTTGATAACGTAAAATCCCTCATTATGGTCTCGACGAATGTAATTTGTGTCAAGATCTTCCCCTAATGTACTTGGAATGAGTACTGACGAAGCAATGACTTCATTGAAGTGTGTATCGTATTCTTCTTCATCGTGTACATCATCAATTCCAAGTATTCTCCTTATTCTTTCAATGACAACATACCATTTTGAATCGACAGGGTCAACCATGTAGAAAACTTGTTTTGCTTGTGATGCCAATTTGAATGTATCTTCATGATGCCCTAACCGACTGAAATTGACTAACGTAAAAAAGCCATGTTCATCATTCTTTACACCATGCCGAATATCAACCCACTTGCACTGGAAGAGCGAAATCTTGAAGTCAACATAGTCAGTTTTCGCATACGCATCGAAGATTAAAACACCTTCATTCCACAACAATTTCAGATCTTGAAGGAGTGGGTCAAGATACACATCTATGTCGTTTCTGGGTTGTTTAGGACCCGAAATAAGAAGCTATAGCAGAATAAATTTACGCTTTATACATAACCATGGGGGGAGATTATAAATGGTCAGTAGAACCGGCCAAGTGCTATGCTGGGTACCTAGTGTGCCAAATGGGTTCATTCCATCTGTACAAAGTCCAAGCCTAAGATTTTGAGGTTCTTAACCAAAACCGGAAAACTTTCGGTAGATATTTCTCCATTGCGGAGAATCGGCTGGATGTCATCCCATCTTTCTTCCTCTCATCCGAATGCCACCTTAATAATTTAACATTATTCTCATCTGAAAATAAACGCCTAAATCTCGTAATGATTGGAAGATACCAAAGAACCTTCGCTGGAGTTTCTTTCTTTCTCACCCCATCATCATTCTCCTTTATCTTGTAACAAGACACTCCACACCTGGGACAATCACGTAAATCCTTGTACTAATTTCGATACAACACACAATCATTTTGACATACATGTATCTTCTGATATTCCATACCTAGTGGACAACAATTTCTTTGCCTCATAGGTAGAGTTGGGAATTTCATTCCATTCAGGTAGCAATTCTTGTAAGAAAGTGAACAACTCACTTAGACTTTTTTCTGTCCAACTATGCTTCGATTTTATATTGAATAATGTGAGGAAGCCAGAAAGTTTAGTGAAATTCTTACACCCCGGATACATAGGTTTGTCCGATGTACTTAAAATACTATCATACATATGAGGACGATCGGTTCCTTCATCCTCCAAATTGTGCAACATCTCATCTACCCTGTCATTCTTATCATCTACCCTATCATTCTCATTCTCATCCTCTCCTTTTTCGATTTCAACCTCGACCTCATCATCAACGGGATCAACATGCAAATCATCACAGAAGCTAGGGGAGCTCCTACCCTGATCATAAAACTCTCCATGCCATGTCCACCTAGTATAATTACTCTTAAACCCAAGATGAATCAAATGATCTTTAATTTGATCCACATCACGATACCCCCTAGAGTTATTGCAATCATAACAAGGACACATGACTAACTTTGACCCATTCTGCGATTGATGTTGTGACGCAACCCTGATAAATTCATCAACCCCTTGTAGAAATGTCGCCGAAATCTGATTACCATACATCCAATTTTGATCTATATTCATACACTAGAGACACCAAACAAGAACATAATCGATCACATTATTTAAAGTGTCTGATCAAATGCAGTCATGAACATTTGGGTCCTTATCACTCCAACCAAACCCATCCTTGAGTTTCTCATCTCACTAGTGAATGAACGTTTGGTTTTCAATTCTAAGAAAAATCCGGCAGCACTTCCCTACATTTCTCCAAGTACACGATGAAGATAGTAGGTAAATTATCAACATATGTACCTAGAGAAACACTTAGGGAAATGAGCTAGATCTTTCTTAGAATCGAAAACCAAACATTCATTCACATCCTAAGTGAGATAAGAAACTCAAAGACAATCCCAAACCGGGGACTATTCAAGACTTACTGCTAATGAGTAAGCCTCAAATGGGTATCTGGGCCAATGATGCACATTGCAATTAAATAGCACAAACCAATCCATTCCTTAGATTTCCATCCCCACCCCATTAAGGTATGTCCATATGTCAATTGAGAAACTTACTCTACAATCCACAAACTCACAATTCATATATAACAAGACAGTAATTTCATAAAAAATACATCAATTTAAATACTTTCTCAATCACATAACCAAACAATTCCTTAGATTTCCCGACCCCCCATATAGGTTGATACTATTTTTAGAATTTTGGAGTTTTCAACCTTCCCTTTCTAAATATTTCAACTGGCGCTAGAAAATTTCAATTTGCGCCAGACAATTTCACTTGGCTCCATTTGTTAAGTATGTAAATGATACTAGCAGTACTGCAGTTGTAGGCTAGTAGCCGACTAATTCTATCCCACTTTACTCCTCACTACTCACTTCCTCTCACTCTTTCATTTTCTTTCTACCTCGCTGTCTCGACTCTCGCATTCTCTATTTCTCACTCAGATTATATTCTCAGTCTCTCTGCTTCCTCTCAACTTAGATCAAGGTAGGCATCTAGTTCAACTTTGTATTCATAGTATTTTACTTTAATTCAAGCTTTCAATCTAATTTGTGGACATTGATAATTGAATCAGATGTCAAATGTTCAAGCATCTCAAAAAATGTAATGAATCATTGAATCTAAATCGGGGAAAAAAATAATAAGATAATAATCGGATTGGACTAGACTGGATTCAGACTTAAGAAAAAATTATTAGGCTGGACTGGACTGGACTCAAAAAATATTTGGATCGGACTAAAAACTTTGGACTGGATTTGGATTTGGCAAAGTCCAATCCAGTCCAATCCACTTACACCCCTACTAGGGCCAATCCGACACACATTGTCGGATCCAAAAACCTTGGGCTTCAATCATCTGCGTCGCACATTCGTTAACGTCCGACGCCAATGGTATTTGCGTCGCACTCTTGGGCACGTCCGATGCACATTGTTTGATCCAAAAACCCTTTGGCTTCAATCATTTGCGTCACGTGCTCCTGACTGTCGGACGTAAATCTTCTATTTACTCATTTGATGTGGTTATTTACGTCGGATCTTTGTTAACATCCGATGCAAATCGTCTGTTCCTGAACATTTGCGTCAGTCTTTCTTTTGTTCGACGCGAATAGGGAGACGCAAATTATCATTTTTCTACTAGTGATACGAGAACCCTATTTAATCATACGAGTAACCCCAATTGTTCTCAAAAGTAACCCAATTTCTTCATAAGAGTAACCTCATTCGTTCATAAGAGCAAACTGATTAGTATTCCCTTTTATTATAAAAGTAACCACATTTGTTTATAAGAGTGACGCCCTTTTATTGTTAAGAGTAACCATATACTCATACAAGTAACTCCATTTGCTCATAAGAGTAACTCCATTTGTTCATAAGAGTTTGCGTACAAAGGTCAACTTCAAAAGGCCATATCTCACAGCACAATCAATATTTTAGGAAGATTCAAGTTGGAGATGAAAATTTGGCGTGATATATTTCCAACGCCTGGTCAAAAGCTCGATTCCGATGAGAAACGTGTGAGATATGACGATTTGAAAATGAGCTGGCTAGCTGACAGATGCGCATGCGCTCGGCCACACCTATATTTATAGGTGTGGCAAGCCGCACGCAAGACGCTCTGTAAATTTTATATCATAAAATAATCCTGAAACATCACATTTTGTGATAGTTGTAGTAGTATAATAGATTAACTTGAACCAATTAGCCATCTTCCATTACAAAGAAAAATCAGATTCTAATTATTCTGGACAATCATCAAACTAAAATCTTCACTTAATTTATTTTTGGTTAAGGCTAAACTAAAATTTTTCAACAACAAAGAAATCATGATAAGTCAATTTGATTCACACTTGTAGAATTGTAGTTAACAAGCATCTATAACTTAGACTATATCGATTTTCGTTACTGGTCTAGCAATAATCAATATTTTAATTAAACATGATGATGAAAGATAAACATACATTGATAGTCACTTGAAAAAAACATTACTCATACAAGAGATTAAAGAAGTCATCCTATTTAAAAAAATCATTATAAATTTATTTTATTCAAATTATTTCGTTTTGTGTTTTAAGATATGAAATTGTCATTTTGGGATAATGGGATATAATTGTGATTTTTCTATTTGCTTAACAGCTACTGAATTTAATAATTGTGGGGTTTATGTTATCTTGTCTCTAAGTACTTTATTTTCCCCACAAAGACCAGTATGAGATTGAAAATTAGGCGGTTCATGTCTTTATATTTTAAATGAAAAGTTATGGATTCGAGTCTTTCCATATACATTTTTATTATTTACTTTGCACTTGTATAATGTTTATGCTAGAATTTCATCAGTCTTAAAATTCTTCTCTCCTTCTAACGAGGAGAGACATTAACTCTCTTTTTATCTTTACCTATTTTCATGTACAAATTGGTTTGCTTTGGCAATATGACAGGGATCTTTTCTTCGAGGTCGAATTCTTTGGAGAACTATGCACTAATAAAAGTCGAGTGAAATTGGCAATTTGGGAAGTTTCGGATTAATATGGAGGCGTCAATGCCAAGGCCCAGTAATTTGTTTACTAAACTGGTAAACGACTTTTAAATTTTTTGTTACAATTATTTGTACTTTAATTTATGTTATTATTAATTATTATCAATAATGAGTTTTTCAGATTTTTTTTGAAAGGACTTTTTCAGAGTTTGAACTAGGCTTTTTAAAGGTTTAACTATTTGTTGGCTCGAGCGATGCCTCAGCTCAATGCATTTGTGAGACCATTCACTTTTAGCATAAAACTTTTATAAGGTCCGCGTTTTTGTTGCATACATCTTTATATTGTGCTTTTAGTGTAATTTTCTGTTATGATAAATTGAAGAAACAATAGCTGGTCCAATAGCTGCTTCAGCGGCTGATGCAATGGCTTAACAAAAATTCAGAAAATGTTTCCTTTTAATTGGCGACTATAAAAAAAAGCTGAAAATGAAATATGACTTTTGACGTTTCATTCTCTCCAAACTAATGCCCCATACATTGAAGTCTGCTACATCAAACAAATAATATTCTTTATTTCAACTTCTCGATTGCCCTTCTTGTAATATCCTCAGTTGCTTTCTCCAATTCATTTGATGGTAACTGCAGATTTTGATTGTCGACCCATTTTTTTGGATAAAAGTTTATGGTAACTAAATATCTTTGACATAGTTCCTTGTGATATTGCTTATATAGCGGTTGTAAAAGTTCACACCACTGAACGATGTTGGAAAGTAGAGTGGTGAAACACATAACAAAAACCTTTTTTCGGATGTCCATGATGTTTACTCCGAATTTCCAAATCATCATTAAACATGACTTTTCCTTAATATAAAAAAACTATAAATTAATATTCAACCTATATATCCTACGCTAACTAACCAAAATCCACGCATAGATCTCATTTCGATTTAATTAGTGTCTTTTTAGCATTAAAACAATCAGAGTTATTTTGATCATGCATTTAATTAATTTAATAATTAACAGTCATAAGTAGAGTGTAACTCTATTAATAATCTAGAAGATGGATCATGCATTTAATTATTTTAAAAATAACATGTGACACATGTAAACATTTGCTGCTAGACGCTATTTTTTTATCCTTAGTATAGGAAAAATATAAAGCAATATGCCAACCCAACCAAAATATTTCACATGCTTTATCTCATATCGAATTAATTAGTGTTTTTTTAGCATGAAAAATAATCTGAAAAATCATTTATTCTAATTCAGTTAAGAGTTTACCTTGACTTTAATGCCTTGTAATTCTTGGCTTCATGTTGTCAGTGCTATCTTGATAGTATATGGGTTATAACTCTAGTACTTTTGTTAAATTATTTTATATAGCAATTCTTTGTATCTGTTATTCAATAGTAAATTTTTTTTTGTCGTTATCGCAGTTACTACATTTAAATCCGTTAACTCTGTTGTAATTGTGATTTGTGGGTCTTTTAGTTTTTTAGCAGTTACTGAATTAAATGCAAAATGGTGGTGGTACGGTGGTGATGCTAATGATAAGAACTTTAAATTGCTGTTGTTGAATTGCCTTATTTGTTTTGAAGAGATGGATGAAGGTAACACTAGTAGAAAATTGCTTCTATATTGAAGTTTTGCGGTTTTATCCATACGCAGCAACAAATGATGCGAGAAAATAAAGAAAAGTGTGAGAACGACCTATTGCTGCGATTTTAAAAGAAATCGCATCAATAGATTAAATAATAAAAATATTTCAATCTATTTATGCGGTTTCTCTTAGAACCGCAACAATTGGTGTTTTTAATAAATAAAAAACACTTAGGGTTTACATAAAATTTGGGAGCCGTTTCAGTTTCATTCATTCGCAGCCTCCTCACCTTTGCGCTCTTCCTTTTTCTCTTTCTCCTCTCTCTCTCTCTCTTCTTTGCTCTCTTAGTTCTCACTCCCTCCTCAGTCCTCACCTTGCTCCTCCGCTTATTCTCTCCCTCCTCGCCTTCCTTCATCGCTCTCGAAGTCCTCACCTTCCTCCACCGTTCGAAGTCCTCGCCGTCTCAGTAAGCTATGGCTTCCCCTTCGACCACACCTACGAAACCATCGAAGTTGTCTCTATCCTTGCCTTTCTATCCTCGTCTCTCTAGTCGGAACTCAGGCGACGAAGCGGACTTTAGGCGGAGCGGAACTTAACGCGGCAAACTTCAAGCAGAGTGGAGTTGACTTTAGGTGAAGAGAAGGACTTCAGGTGAAGAGGAGCGGACTTCAGGCGATGGAGGACAAGCGAATTCAGGTAAAGTGAAGCCAGCACAAATGAAGATTTTTCATTCTTCTTTATTTTGTTTTTTTTAAATTAGGTTTTAATCCCTGTTCACAAGATCTGATGTTTACGTTTCCGGAACGGGTGAAACGCCATTTTAATACGTATTTTTTTTGTAACTAGGTTATTGGATTTTTTTTCTCTTATTGATTTTTTTTATTTTTGATTTTCTATATCTTATACTTCCTCCGTAACAAAATAAACGCAAGAAATGAATATTTTATAGCTCACAAATAATACCCATTTATTGCAGTTATTATGTTACGGAGGAAGTATATTTGTTTGTAATTAGGGTTTGTAAAAATATCACTTCTACTGAATGTATAAATTCAATTTGCAGTTTGGTTTTAGTTATTTTTGGTTGTAATTGCACTCCAACGTTGAATACACTAGTGGAAAAAACCTTAAATGACACAACCTAACTGATCCGGGTTAGGCAAAACCAGATCAGTTAATGTCAACTGATCCGGTTTAGGCAAAACCAGATCAGTTAATGTCAACTGATCCAGTTTCTCCCAAAACCGGATCAGTAAGTTTGAATTTTTTATTTTGTCGTAATTTTTTGGGCCACAAACTGGTCCGGTTTGTAGGAGAAACGGATCAGTTAACAATTACACAAGTCGTAAAAGAAAAGAAATCCGGAAAAAGGCCCAGCGAACAGAGGCCCGGGCGGGATAAAACAGGCCCGGGTGGGCTGGTACGAGGAGCCCGGGCGGTGCAGGGTAGATGGGGCCGGTCTGGTACCCCGGGCGTGCATCAAATTCCCAGGCAGGAGGCAAAAAGTTTGCCGGATGTAGCGCCCGGGCGGGCTGCTTGTTTGGTCGGGCGGGCTAACTGGCCCGAGCGGGCTGCTTGTTTGCTCGGGCGGGCTCCTTGCCCGGGCGGGCTGCTGACAGCTCGAGCGGTTCTTGGACGTTTTCCTCTTCTTGCTTCCCTTTTTTCTCCCCTCTAAGCTTGTAGAAACTTGAGTTCCTACACATCAAAGATCAAATAGAAGAGTAGGGGAGGGGGATGCAAATACATGTACACACGTGCTAAGAGAGAGTTAGATAGAAAAAGAGGCGAAATTAAGAGAAAAATAAACTAAAATAGAAAATAAGTCATGTAAAATAGCCTTAATACTACCCTAGGAGTGAGATAAATCTCACTCATCAACTTCCCCCAAACTTGAGTGTTTGCTTGTCCTCATGCAAAGTGCAAAAAGAAATAGGAGGAAAGGAAATGACCCAACGAAGATAGCAAGGCAAAATCAACCAAGACAAATCACACTTAAGGTAAAACAAAGAAACTATATACACTAACTCATTTTCGTAGGAATCACGATCACTTTTAGCATAAGTGACAAAGTTGCCAATGAGGACGAGTAATGCTCTCGTAAGGGTTTTCTAAGAGTTTGACCCATAACTCTAGATCTTAGAATTCAAGGCAAATCAAAAATTAGAAAACCAAAAGAAAATAAAAAAGGATGCTCTTAAGTGAGATTTTGACGAGGAGCAAACACAAATGGATGCAAGAACTTCTAGACACTAAAAGTAAGCATGCTCAAAGATGTCTATAGGTTGATTAAAACATACCATACACTAAGCATAGAGAACTAGATAGAGCACATTTCCTCAAATTCTACAACCATACATACCGCGTTCTCTCAACTAGTTTCAAATTCGCCATTCAAGGTGGCTTCTCTAAACTCCGAAGAATGGAGCCGATAAATGTAACAAGAAATAGAATAGGAGAAGGTTACTCGACATCTCGACATGGCACACTCGCTCAATAGGCTTGATTCCAATCTTCCGCCACCGATAATGACTAAACCCTCTAAGGTAGGGGTGTTCACAAAAAACCAAAATCGAAATACCGTACCGAAAAACCGGTCAAAATGGGCGGTTACCAAACTGGGAAATTTGGGATTAAACGGTACGGTTACCGAACCGGTAAAATTCACGGTTAAACGGTACGGTTACGGTTATGATTTTTATAAAATGGTTAACCGAAAAACCGATAAATTTATTTTTTTATTATTATTTAATTTTTTATAATAATTATATTAATTTATTAATGATTTTTGTGTGAGAAAAGTAGAAAACGCAAGTCAATAGTCTATAGTCAGTACCTCTGTCCTCTTTGTTGGAGTGATACTGGACCTGAATTAATACAAGAGAGTACAGGCTATGGTGTGGAAAGTATGTTTTTTCTGTGCTGCTGTTTTTTCTGTGCTCATTGTGCTGCTTGTTTTTCTTAGAACTTTGAGATATATATTCGTTGTATTGTAATATTGTATGGTGTGGAATGTATTTAGAGATAATTATCTTTTATTTGAATCTTGGTATTAATGGTATATTATTTATGTTGAGAAAAATTTGAAATCTAATATATAAGAGTAGTAAAATAATTTGATAAAACTTAAGTAACGGTTAACGGTTAACCGGAAAACCGTACCGAAAAACCGGTTAACCGCTTATGCGGTTACCGGTTTGAACGGTTACGGTTATGGTTCGCAAATATGGCGAACCAATACTTCCGGTTACCGTCCCGAAATTTTATTTCGGGACGGTTAACCACCCATGAACACCCCTACTCTAAGGTCAAAAGGACTTTTTAAGGTGGTAACGTAGGCTAGGGGTAATGGGTGTGAATAAATTTGGATAGTGGTGCTCAATCCTAAAATAGTGAAGTCTTAGTAGGAGCGAAAGAGCTAGATAACCATAAATCACAAATCATACTCAACCATTTAGGGATAAGGTTCCCCCCAAACTTATTCAAAAACATGACAATAATGAACTATTTTTGGATTTTCTTTCTTTTTTTTCATCTTTTTCATCATTTTTTTTCATTTTCCCCGCCTTCTTTGACTTTGGGTGGCTTTTTATATGAAGTTGCAATTGCATTTATTCGAATGTATACACAAAATTTCCACTATACCATAAGAATCTTATCATTTTTCCCCCCCTTTTTTTCAAATATTACTCAAGACAATCGCTCTAACTTCACTATTCACTACAAGGGTGAAAAATAAAATAAGGAGGCAATTGGCTTGTATTGAGGTAACCAAAGAAAAGGATAAGGCTCGAAGGGTTAAGACGTAGGGCAATTGCAAATAAAAACAAAACCAAGAAAAAGAAATGAAAATAAAGGGCCTAAAACTATAAAAAAAATAGTCACCGAAAAGAACGCCTTTATCTTTCCCTAAAGTGGCTCGGTCGCGATCTTGGATAGATTCGAGTCAAGTTCTCGACAAAAGTATGCAATGTCGAGGATCCATGCCACTCAAAATAGATGTTGGGGCTTTTTGAAAGTCCTCACATGGGATTATCAAGCAAATACTACTCTTTTAGGTTTCAAATTCACTAGAGAGAGCAACACCATCATACCACAATCCATGAATTAAGGTCTTGTGCTCTCAAAAAGTTCTAACCACTACCTTAGAATGTAGTATCCTAAAATCAACCATAAACATCTCAAAGCATGCGGACTTTTAACATCTAGGAATAAAAGCATTCAAAAGAATGGAGTTTCAATGATATTGTTCTCAACTCAAGAGCAAAAGAAATAAATAAAAGAAAAATTTGCCTTGATTCATACGTATTTTTTGTTGTTTTCTTTTTTTTTTTAAAAAAAAAAATCACACCATCAAACTCAAAAATCACTCATCAAATATCAACACTAAACATCAAGCAATTCTAACCATCATGAAGTACACCCTAAAAATTAAACCTACCCTCTAGACACTTAGTCATTCACTACCCTTTTTAAACATCCCCACCCTTTCAATAACAAGTGAAAGCAACCCCCCCAAACTTAGGAAAAACACCGTCCTCGGTGTGCCAAGCATAGACATAGGGGGAGGGCGGGGGAAAGACGATGAGGATCCTAATCCTCATCTACCGGGTCATCTCTCGGTAGAGAGGACGTGGGAGGAACATGGGGGGACCAACCCCCATCAAATGTAGGATCGTCATAAGGGTAGGAAGGATCGCCCCTTGGATCGGTCCCACCCGACACCGTGTAGTCATATGGTGGTGGACGAGGGGGCCAAAAGGGGTAGGTCGGTTGACCATGGTTCCACCCCGGAACCGGCCCATATTGAGGAGGCATGTTGGGGTAGTTCACAAATGGCTCAACTAGACCTTGCTCCACATGATAATGAAAGATTTTATTTTGTTGGAGCATGTAGTGTCAATGTCTTGTCTCATCCTTTGGTATTGGTCATTGAGGTGCCCAAACCCTTGGGATTGGGACAATACGAGATTGGCTAGGTGAGCCTCTATTGAAGACATGTCAAAAGAGGACTCACCTTGGCCGGAGGAGGAGCCGGCACGGGAAGAAGAGGGGCCGGCTCGGGAGGGAGGGTGTCGTGGAGGTGGACTATCATCACCACCTCCTTGGGGTACCTACGACCCTTGATCCCTAATGGTTCTAGCAATGTAATAGGGATTGGGCGTGTCTCTCGTAAGAGAAGTGATAAATGGGTTAGGATGGCGGCACCATGAGTTTTCTCTGACCCTACTAAAAGGACGTAGGGACGAGTTTCATTGCCACCTTCGCGGATGAATTTCATCACCCGCAATTGCCGGATGTCTAGGAAGACATCCGTTGAAACAGGGGAGAGGGTGGCAAGCTCTTGACCAAGACCCAACTGACGGGCAATAAGTGTAATCATGCCCCCCATAACAATGCCGGATCGGTGTGGGGTGCCGTCCCGGTGTTGTATCATCCGAACTACAAATTGCTCGGCAAAGTTTATAGGGGGTGGGTCTTGGTGCTCTTGGGTGCACAACCAAAGGGCCGGCAATTCATGTTCACTTGCCGCGCCTACTTCGGAACGGCCATAGACCGCGTATACCATCATGCAATGCACGTAGCGTATCGCAAGATGTATAATGGAGGATAATTTTTCATGACTCCGGTCGAAGTAGTCTCGGGAACATGTAATGCGGGCCCAAAACCTCTCCAAGTTAAAATCGCCGAGAGTGTTTAAATCCGTTCCCGTAGGGGAATTAGGATCCCACCCAAAACAAGTATTTAAATCTTCAAATGACATATCGTAATCCGCATTGAAGAGACGGAAACGAATTAGGGTCTCGCCCGTCTCATCATCCCTGTTACGTGATAATGTACTTAAAAATTCACTTACAAGTGAGGGGTAAGTGGGAGCGAATTTGTCTAAGAATGAAGTCCACCCAATTCGTTCGCACAACAAACGCACATCTTCATCAATGCCCAATGCAGTGCATGAGCGTTGATGGTAAAATTTTGTTGGTTTAAAATCGCGTTTGATGTGCGTCCAAAAAAGGCTTTTCTCGGCGGCGCTTGTAAGTGTGATATTGAATCTCCTCCATGGTTGGGAGGAGTCTTGTTGATGAGAGTTTGTGGTCGCATCTTGAGCTAAATTAGATTTACGGCTTTTAGACGGCCTTGACATTGTTATGAAAATCGAAAATCGTAAATTTTCGTTTAACTACAATGTCGAGGTTGTTTAATCACGTAAAGCTAATTCCCAAATTGCAATCACAAATTAACTCAACAAGTACAATGTCAAACTTACAAAGCTAAACAAAAACACAAACACTAATCTACAATTTCAACAAATCTCTAATACAAATTCCAACTAATCCACAAGCAAACCACACAAAACCAACGATTATTTCACAACTAAAAAGAAACTATAAAGAAAAACTAATCAAGGACTAATCCACAACTAATACCACAATCAAATCACAACTAATACCACAATCAAATCACAAACAATTATCTAATGTAGCATAATAATTCCAACTAATCAACTATCCTACACCACAATCAAGGGGAGCAACGATAATGGGGAAAAACTAGATTATAACTAGCATATTGAGAGAAAGAAATGAAAATAAGCAAGAGTTAGAGGAATTTGTTACCCAACAATGGAGAAATTCCTTGAAGTCTTGCAAAATCTTGTTCTTTTAGCCCAAAATGTGATGATTTTCTACCCTTGAAGCTTCCTTGAGTGTTAATGGAGTAGAAAGAAAGATTAGGTTTAAGGGTTTGTGAAAGATGGGGATTTTGTGAGTAAAAGAGTGCAATTTGTTGGGGTTTTTGTAGAAAAGATGGAAAATGTGGTGATTTTGTGGTTTAAATGAGTGGATTTGATGGAAAAATGAGGATTTGAGAGTTTGAAATATGAGGGTTTTTTGAGTGAGAAATGAGTGAGAGAGTGAGGGAGATGAGTTGAGAATGTAAAGAAATTAAGGAGAGAGGAAGAAAGAAAGAGGCACGAGCCTCTTTTTATTCGGCTAGGGTGCAGCGCCCGGGCGGGCTTAACGAAAACCCCCGGGTGAGCTGATGTCCAAGCTCGGGCGGTGCAGGGTGGGTAGGCCCGGTCTTGTACCCCGGGCGG
The DNA here is from genome assembly GCA_947648045.1 of Beta corolliflora. Lineage (NCBI taxonomy): Eukaryota > Viridiplantae > Streptophyta > Magnoliopsida > Caryophyllales > Amaranthaceae > Beta > Beta corolliflora. Next base: position 578,386 of record CANSZD010002988.1, read on the forward strand.
GCGGCATTTTTTCCCCAAAGTGGCTGAATGTCCCGAGCTCGACCCCCCGGGCGAGCAATCCAATTGCCCGGACGGGCTGATTTACCCGGGCGAGCCACTTTGAGCTCGAGCGGGCTCTGGGCTCCTTAGCCATTCCTTTTGTTTTTTTTCTTCTTCTTTGCTTCCTCTTTTCCCTTCCCTTCCTTAGCCAGGGTTTTTTTTTTCTCATAGTAAAAAGAGTTCCTATAACAATAAAACAAGAGTTAATGAGTAAAATTAGAAATTACTAAAATAGTAAAAGTAAAATAAAGTGAAGAAGTAATGAAGAAAGGAGAGTAGGAAATATGAGTTGCCTCCCAAAAAGCGCTTGTTTTTAAGGTCTTTAGCTTGACCATAGTGAAATGTGTGCTTCAAGTGGTAGGAGGGGGGGGTGAAATCCCCAAGGATGATAGTAGATATAGCTCTAACAAACGCGTCACCATAATACTTCTTCAACCGATGTTCGTTGACCTTGAATGGGCTTTGGCTTGGGCAAGAGATGGTAACCGAGCCATAAGGAAAGACTTCCTTAACTTCATAAGGGCCACTCCATCTTGATTTTAGCTTTCCTGGGAAAAGCTTCAATCGTGAGTTGTAGAGGATGACTTGGTCACCAACATGGAACTCCTTCTTAACAATGTGCTTGTCATGCCAATCTTTGCTTCTAGCTTTGTATATGCTTGCACAATCATAGGCGTCCATGCGTAGCTCTTCAAGCTCATTAAGATCAAGGAGCCTCTTCTCACCCGCACTCTTCAAATCGAAGTTAAGGGCCTTGATCGTCCAATGAGTCTTGTGCTCAAGTTCCACCGGAAGGTGACAAGACTTCCCATACACCAGCTTGTATGGAGTGGTGCCAATAGGAGTCTTGAAGGTGGTTCGATAGGCCCATAGTGCATCATCAAGCTTGAGTGACCAATCCTTCCTATTCCTATCCACGGTCTTCTCTAGGATCAACTTGATCTCTTTATTTGAAACTTCGGCTTGCCCACTTGTTTGAGGGTGGTAAGAGAGACCAACCCTATGGTGAACTCCATATTTAGCTAAGAGAGCTTGGAATGACTTCTTAGCATAATGAGAACCCCCATCACTTATAATGGCCTTGGGCACGCCAAACCGTGGAAAGATGGTCTTCTTGAATAGCTTAGTCACTACTTTTGAATCATTGGTGGGACTTGCAAGACATTCAACCCATTTTGAGACATAATCCACCGTAAGAAGAATGTATAGGTTGCCACAAGAGGAGGGAAAGGGTCCCATGAAGTCAATTGCCCATACATCAAATACTTCAAGCTCTTGGATTGAATTTTGAGGCATTTCATCCCTCTTGAAAATGTTCCCGGTTCTTTGACAACGATCACATGTTTTCACAAAAGCCCATGAATCCTTGAAGAGAGTGGGCCAAATCAAACCACTTTGAAGAACTTTGACGGCGGTCTTGTTTGATCCCATGTGTCCTCCACAAGGGGAAGAATGACACATCTCAAGAACTCCTTTCATCTCTTCATTAGGAACACACCTCCTATATAAGCCATCGGAACACCTCTTGTAAAGCAAGGGCTTATCCCATATGTAGTACCTTGAATCATGCTTGAGCTTGCGCCTTTGTTGTGGTGTAAATTCGGGGGGAATTGCACCACAAGCTAAGAAATTCACAATATCGGCGAACCAAGGGAGGTCCTTGCTCTCAAAAGCATATACGGCATCATCATGAAGGTCTTCATTGATGGGAGCATCATCTATACCAAGCTCCATAGGCTCCAATCTAGAGAGGTGATCCGCAACAACATTCTCACATCCTTTCTTGTCTCTCACCTCTATGTCAAATTCTTGAAGAAGCAAAACCCATCGAATCAACCTTGGTTTAGCATCTTTCTTAGACATCAAGTACTTGAGTGCCGAATGATCGGTATACACAATAGTCTTAGACCCAACAAGGTATGATCTAAACTTCTCAAAGACGTACACCACCGCCAACAACTCCTTCTCGGTAGTAGTGTAGTTGCGTTGTGCATCATTGAGGGTCTTGCTAGCATAGTATATGACATGAGTCTTCCCTTCTTTCTTTTGACCAAGGATCGCTCCAATAGCATTATCACTTGCATCACACATAAGTTCAAAGGAAAGTGTCCACTCCGGTGGTTGGACAATTGGAGCGGAGGTGAGAGCTTCTTTAATCCTACAAAAAGCATCTAGGCACACATTATCAAATACAAACTCACTTTCCTTTTGGAGAAGAGCGGTGAGAGGTTTGATGATTTTAGAGAAATCTTTAATAAACCTCCGGTAGAAACCGACATGACCTAGAAAAGATCTCACCCCCTTAACCGTAGTTGGAGGTGGAAGTATCTCAATCACCTCAACCTTGGCCTTATCCACTTCAATTCCTTGGGATGACACTTTATGCCCAAGAACAATGCCTTCTTGAACCATAAAGTGACATTTTTCCCAATTAAGGACAAGGTTGGATTTCTCACATCTCTCCAAACATTGAGTGAGGTTAGATAAGCAAACGTCAAATGAAGAACCACATACGGAAAAATCATCCATAAAAACTTCCATGGTATCTTCTATCATATCGGCAAAGATTGCCATCATACAACATTGGAAAGTTGCCGGTGCATTACATAGCCCAAATGGCATCCTACGATAAGCATAGGTACCATAAGGGAAAGTGAAAGTCGTTTTTTCTTGATCCTCAGGGTGAATAGGGATTTGGAAGAACCCGGAGTAACCATCAAGATAGCAAAAGTAGTTATGCATCGCCAATCTTTCCAACATTTGATCAATGAAAGGCAATGGAAAATGATCCTTCCGGGTGGAGACATTTAGTTTTCGATAATCAATGCACATTCTCCACCCCGTAACGGTCCTAGTGGGGATGAGTTCGCCAACATCATTGCGAATCACCGTCATCCCCCCCTTCTTAGGGACTACTTGCACCGGGGATACCCACTTACTATCCGAAATGGGATAGATGATCCCCGAAGCAAGTAGTTTAAGGACCTCCTTTTTTACAACTTCCATCATGGAAGGATTCAATTTCCTTTGCCTTTCTCTTGAAGGTTTAGCATCATCCTCCAAGAGAATACGATGCATACAAAGAGTTGGGCTAATCCCCTTCAAATCATCAATTGTATAGCCTAACACACTCTTATGCAATCGCAACACATCAAGCAATTTGGAGATTTATTCCTGGCTCAATTTGGCGTTTACAATTACGGGATATGTAGAGGAAGGGCCAAGAAAAACATACTTAAGGTTCGAAGGTAGAGGTTTTAATTCTACCTCCGGAGCTTTAGTATCACTTTTTGAAATTTTTGCCTCTTCCTCATCTTCAAATGGTTCAAGAGTTGGGGTGGAGTCAAGTAGCTCAACTATTGACTTCACCTCATCACTTCCACAATCATCATCAATCAATGCAAGAGCAAGAAAATCATTATCATAAGCATGCATGGGTTGGGGAACATCATAATCAATTGTTTCAACTCTAAAACAATCATCCGTAAATGGTGGACATTTCATGATTTGTGAGAGATTGAATTCAATATTATCATCTCCTACTCTCAAGGTTAGCTTGCCATTTTTAACATCAATAATTGCCCCCACCGTAGCTAAGAATGGTCTACCTAGGATGATTGGAACATTTAGATCTTCATCCATTTCAAGCACCACAAAGTCCACGAGAATATAGAACTTTCCCACCCTAAGGGGGACATCTTCTAACTTTCCTATGGGCATCTTAACCGATCTATCGACTAATTGAAGTGAAATGTGAGTCGGCTTCAACTCTCCTAGGTTCAATCTTTTGAAAACGGAGTGTGGCATCAAGCTAACACTAGCTCCTAAGTCACATAAAGCTCGGTCAATGGTCATGTCACCAATAGCACATGGTATATTGAAACTACAGGGGTCCTTCAACTTAGTGGGCAACTTGTTTTGAATTATAGCACTACAACTCTCGGTCAAGTTAATGGTGTCCACACTATCTAGGTCCCTTTTCTTGGATAGGATCTCTTTTAAGAACTTAGCATAAGTTGGCATTTGTTTTAGTGCTTCGGTGAATGGGATATTGACATGGAGCTTTTTCAAGACTTCAAGGAACTTAGCAGATTAGTCATCAAGCTTAGAAGAAGCAAACCTACTTGGGTAGGGAAGCTTTGCTACGTAAGGAGGTGGGGTGCTTGTGACTAACCCATCATCTTTGGCTTTTGGTGGTGGGGTAGAAGGGTCATCATCTCTCTCATCCTCGCCATCAATCAAGTCATTGGTCAATTGTTGGTCATTCTTGTTTGCCTTACCCCCATTTACACATACATCCCCCAATTGTCTACCACTCCTAGTGATTATAGCATGAGTTTGTTCATTAGGATTTACACCTTGACTAGGGAGTTGGGTAGTGTAATTACCTTTCATAGAACCCGCCATTTGAGCTAATTGAGTCTCAAGCATTTTATTGTGAACTTGCATTTGCTTTATGCTCTCTCTTAACTCACTAGTCTCTTTAGCTTGATTAGTCATGAACGTTTGCATCATACTCTCTAGACTAGTGGTGGTGGTGGGCGGTCCTAATTGAAGAGGTGAAATTTAAGGGGAGTTATAGTTAGGCCTTTGGTTTCCTTGAAACCCCGGGGGAGGTCTAGCATTTGAATATTGGCCTTGATTAGGATACGAACCACAGTATTGACCTTGATTGTATCCATGTTGGCCTTGACCTTGGTTAACATTTTGACCCACATTTTGAAATCCATTATGATTGCTCTCCCCATTTTGGATCATTAAAATAAATAAATACGCTTTAAAACAGTTTTGGGCTGGTTTTTTGGACTGCTCTCCCCTTGGGTCGGACCAATTATGACCGCCGTATGTTTCATCATCGGACCCTTAAATGGGGAGACACGATTAAGCCCCCACTTTGACTTAGGTTCAGGAAGCCGATAGTCAAAGTATACGGTGTCGGGGTGGAGAAAGATTCTAAACGTTCTGCAGTTTAGAACTGATCTATATATCGCCGATCTCTGCAAAACAAAGTTAGTATGCAGGATGATAACTACAAGTAATCTGATTACCTGCAGGAAAAGATGTTAGCAGATAGGTGCAAATAACTCATATAATAATGCACATAATGATGCAATAATGCAAACTTAGACTCTCTAAGGATGCATGAGACACTATGCAATGATTAAGGTTATGCAAAGCTAAGGAACATGAAATGTCCTGCAAGGTCAGGGTTATGCATGGAATCGAAAGATGGAATGTTATACAAGGTCAAGATTATGCAAGATTGGGAGGTATGAAATGTAATGCAAGGTCAGGATTTTGCAAGGTTGGGAGATTCGGATGGGTATAGATAAAATGATCAGATTTAGATAGAATAATTTTCGAAAACTGTTTTGGTAAATAATTGGGGTCCACAAGTGAAATCCGCATATTACAACTTTTCGAGAGTTTGATTCGGAGGAACCACCACATATAGGAAGCCACCACTTTGGGTAAGCTTGTCTTGAATTCAGGCATTGTGAGCCTTGATTGGAATGTACTTGATACATCTTGAGCATTCAAAGTTCTTCACTAGGGATTCTTCTTTGGGAAGTTGATATAGGCAAAGTCAAATATTGCCAGAGACCATGAAATTGTCGGAGAGTCCTTTAGGGACAAAGAGAGCTTTGATTAAAAAAATAAAAGTTTAAATTTGTAACTTAAATAAATGTAGGCGGGAAAAGGCCTTGACGTGGCTAGGTTAAGACTCGATTCTATTTCGGGATCTAGAAAGAGCATGCTTCTGAATTCCAGAATGTCAAATCATTAGTTATTGATTAATTTATTTTATTGAAGCGGTCGGACCTCGAGATGAGGATTCCTACGTATCCTTGCGGAATCAGACCATTCGTAGTTCTAGATCTGATTTCTTCTTTTTTTTTCCTTTTTTTTGTGCCCAACTTTTGCCAGGCCCGCCCTTTCGGGTTTTCAACCTAGGGGGCTTGGACATACCTTGGAGAAGGAGTTATGGTTGGATATGAAAGGTTGAAAGGTTGAGATTTTAGGTTTTGATGAAGGTTTAATTGGTTGGGCTAAGGTAGGATTATAGATTTGGATTATATAGGCTAAGGTTTTGATGGATTGAAGGATTTGAATGAGGGATAGAACTTGTGTGCATGCCCCCTAGCTTGACTTCTTATTTTTTGCCTTTAGTTTTTTCTTTTTTGCATTTTTTTCCTATGCGTTTTCTTTCGCTTTTGCTTTGCTTTCCTTTTTTCGTACTTTGAATTTTTTCACTTTTTTTTTATTTTTTGCCTTGCATTTATTTTTTGCCTTGCATTTATTTTTTTATGTACTGAGGCTTGCACACAAGTATGTGGTTTAGGGTAATGGAAGGTTTGAAGGATATTTGTGGAGCTTTGATTTTGAAGGGTTATTTGGTTTAAGGGAATTTTTTTTATATTTTGGTTGCATAGAGGATTAGGGATGATGATTTACATAATGAAGAGGGGAATAACTCTTAATCCTAAGTATGTCCACTTTTTATTTTTTTGGATTTTTTGTATTTTTTTACGGGAAATTCTCTCTGGTAGCCCTTTACTTCTTTTTTTTCCTCATTGGTGGCTTTTCTTATGGGTTAATGTCCCTGGTAGCCCCAAATTAGTTAATATATTAATAACATAGGATTATTTAATGAAAAACGTTTAAGCAGCGTTAAAAACGTTAGTTAGTGAGTTAAGGGTTTAACCTAGGTTAGATTAATTAGTTTGACCCCACCCCATTACAATAATAAAACAGCCCTCCCACCCTCACCCCCACCCCCACCCCCAGTTGTCTTTAACCTCCATTTCTTTCAAACGCGACATCTTCTTCTTCCTTAACTACATTCATTTCTCACCTGTAAATCATTTTATTCCGCCGAATACATTAAACATGTCGTGTTTGAAAGAAAAATGTTGTGGGGGTATTTTTGATGCATAATTGCATCCTAGAAAGCAATGTCTGATCTTTCTTCTTTTTCTTTTTATTTATTTTGAAAATTTATGGTATTATATTTTATATTAAGGGTCTTGTGATTGTTGGATACGAATCATCAGAGTTGAATTTTAAAACTTAGATGAAATTTATTTATCTCATTTTGAGATGACACTAGTGGAATAAAGTCCAACTTGGCCCGCAATGGTTGGAGGCGCAGCAGTATCAATAAAAAAACTGCTGCGGTTGTGAACCGCATCAGTTAAGCACAACCGATGCGGTTTCAAGGGAAAACCGCAGCGGTTAATAGGCAAAACCGCTGCGGTTTTTCCTTGAAACCGCATCAGTTTGTGCTTTGCCGCCAACATTTTTGTATGCATTGGAACATTAACTGATGCAGTTCTCTTAGTAAACCGCATCAGTTAATGTTATATATATATATATATATATATATATATATATATATATATATATATATATAAATAATTTGGAGAATGTACTACAAATGAAGTTGTACTAAGTACTAAAATCCAAAATAAACATCAATTATATTATTGTACCTAAATAACTAGCAAGTAACACAATAAGAACAAATAAACTCAAAGTCGCGGCATCATCTCTACATGCAAACTTCGGTAAGGTAGTGTGCTAGCAAATCCCGAACCTCGTTTATCTCGGTTGTGGTGAAAGAACTCTCCCTCTGGTCGAATACCTTAAACATAAGGAAACACACATAATATCATTTTTAGTTTGAGTAAGACATTAGATAACTCTAAAGAGATTAAAGAAATCGAGCTTCAAAAGCCAAAATCGATTAAAAATGACAATCATTTACCCAAAATGGGTTTCATAGCATGTGAGTGGACTTTAGTTGACTTAAATACTTACATATGTACTTATTGGAACTATATATGACCTAACATGTGGGTAAATGCGGGAAACTAAGTGAAATAAGCTTCGAAAGGCTAAAATCAGCCTGACATGGCCTTCATTTACCCAAAATGGGTTTCAAAGCATATGAGTGAACGTTAATTGACTCTTATAGTTATATATGTACCTATTAGAACTATATATGACCTAATATGTGGCTAAATACGGGAAACTAAGTGGAATGAGCTTCGAAGGCCAAATCAACCCGAAAAGGCCTTCATTTAGCCAAAATGTGTTTCAAAGCATATAAGTGGAGTTTAATTGACTCTTATAGTTATATATGTACCTATTGGAACTATTTATGACCTAACATGCGGCTAAATGCAAAAAACTAAGTGAATTGAACATTAAAGGCCAAAATCGGCCCGAAATGACCTTCATTTACCCAAAATGGGTTTCAAAGCATATAAGTGAACTTTAATGGAATCTTATAGTTATATATGTACCTATTGGAACTATATATGACCTAACATGTGGCTAAATGCGGGAAACTAAGTGAAATGAGCTTCGAAGGCCAAAATGGGCCCGAAACGGCCTTCATTTACCCAAAATGGGTTTCAAAGCATATGAGTGAACTTTAATTGACTCTTATAGTTATATATGTACCTATTGGAACTATATATGACCCAACATGTGGCTAAATGCAGGAAACTAAGTGAAATGAGCTTCGATGGCCAAAATCGGCCCAAAACGGCCTTCATTTACCCAAAATGGGTTTCAAAGCATATGAGTGAACTTTAATTGACTCTTATAGTTATATATGTACCTATTGGAACTATATATGAACTAACATGTGGCTAAATTCGGGAAACTAAGTGAAATGAGCTTCGAAGGCCAAAATCGGCCCGAAATGACCTTCATTTACCCAAAATGTGTTTCAAAGCATATAAGTGGAGTTTAATTGACTCTTATAGGTATATATGTACCTATTGGAACTATATATGACCTAACATGCCCCTAAATGCAAAAAACTAAGTGATTTGAGGTTTAAATTAAAGGCCAAAATCGGCCCGAAATGGCCTTCATTTACCCAAAATGGGTTTCAAAATGGGTTTCAAAGTAGTACAACTACAACAACAACCACAACAACGCCCTAGTTTTGTAACCTAAAAATCAAACTAACTACTTTAAATAAAATCAAATAAACTCAAATCAATCAAATTTACACCCTTTAACTATAATACAACCTAATTTCACTGACAATTATTCATAAAACTACAATTAATTATAAAACTTGAAGCTTCAAATATGAGATTCAATAAAAGTTGAGAATTTTTAGGTACCTAAGAAGAGAAGGAGGAATGTAGGTGTTAAGGGCACGGTGGAGGTGCGGCAGTGGAGCTTCTAGGGCACGGTGCAGCCATGAAGGAAGACGCACGGTGCAGCCGCGGAGGAGGACGCCGGCAATTCCTGTTGTTGATGAAAACAAAGGAGGGAGCTTCTAGGGTTTGTTGTTGATGAAGCGTGGAGGTGCGACGGTGGAGGTGCGGCGGTGGAGGTGCGGCGGTGGTGCGTCGATGAAGCGTGGAGGAAATTGAGAAGGAAGGAGGGAGTTCAAACTTCGAACCTAAGGAAGGAGGGAGTGCAGGGGAGTGTTCGCACAAAAATTGTAATCAACTCGACCAATTTCACGCGGGATTTAGGAAAAAATAAAATAAAATAAACCACTGCGGTTTAGAAAACCGCAACGGTTAGCTGACAACCGCATCAGTTTCTTTTAACCGTTGCGGTTTTCTGTAGACCGCAGCGGTTTATGTTCCCCCTTTTCCCCCCAAATTTTACGACGATTTACCGCTGCGGTATTCTTAAGGACCGCAGCGGTTTTCTTGTGACATTTAGCGTTTTTCCCACTAGTGTGAGGATCCCATAATTTTTTTTTATTTTTATGTAGATTTTGCGAACTGGGAAAATGAAAATATTTGAAGTATATTATATAGTTTTGATTTCTCGGTGATGATTAACACAGATGACGAGTCGGGTTAATCCATTCTTTAAAATCATGACGACGAAACTAGTCGTAGGATTGGGAAACTAAATTGAACTCATAAGTACAAGTTAAATTTATGGAATGAATAAAGGAAATATGAATAGTAGTTGAAAATTTTCGATTTCTCAGTGATGAACAAAACAGATGACGAGTCGGATCAATACCATTCAATAAAAATATGACGACGAAACGAGGCATTTGTGTGACAGAAATCGATAATTTTGTATGACAAGGTTAGTTTAACAGTGCTTAAACGTTTTTGAAAGAAATGAAGGGAGGTTGAAGACAACAAGGGGTGGGGTGGGGTGGGGGGTGGGGTGGGGGTGGGAGGGAGTTTTATTTTTGTAATGGGTCAAACTAATGAGGTGGGGTCAAACTAATTAATCTAACCTAGGTTAAACCCCTAACTCACTCACTAACGTTTTTAACGGTGCTTTAAACGTTTTTCATTAAATAATCCTATGTTATTAATATATTAATTAATTTGGGGCTACCAGGGACATTAACCCATAAGAAAAGCCACCAAAGAGAAAAAAAAGAAGAAGTAAAGGGCTACCAGAGAGAATTTGAAGTAGAAGTCCAAGGTCATTAGAGATAATTTGATTCGAGTTTCATCATCGAATTTGAAGCGTAAATGATGGAGAAAGGCCAATGAATAGAAAAATAAAATGAAATGACAATGGAAAGGCTATAATAGATGAAGTCCTATAGTGACATAGACTCGATAGGAAAGGACAAAAATGTCTTAGGGTAAGGACTCTCTGACTCATCCTAGGAAACCAGAATTAAAAGACTAAGTCTTTGAATTGTTGATGCACTGCACAAAAGGGTTACTGGTGATGCTGATTCTCGTTGTAACAAGTACTAGAAGTCTATTGTCATCGACCATGTTTCGCAGCGCATTGATGGTATTTGACACTAGATGTCAGGTAGAATTTGTAGTAGAAGTTTAGGTTTCATCGTATGGATTTTTCTTTCATGTGTAGGGTTCGGAGTACACCCTATAGAAGTGATCACGCCTCTATTGTGAAGGCGCTCAAAAGAAATCATCATGACTCTAAATGAAGCCGGGGTGGTGATAGTGCGATTGATGAGCTGTCGGGTGGGCTCATCTTTTTGTTCCTCCATTAGGCGTTGCTAAGTTGTATTCTCTCTGACCGGTCCTGAACATAATCGAGTGGACCTCGCTTGTAAGTTTTAAGAAATGATTTGTTTCGAAATCAGAAATGGAGATGAGAAATGAAAATGGGAAATGAGATGGGAAATGGAAGTTAGAAATGGGTATGGCATTGAACTAGTATGGGCTTGACCATGATGCTGACATGGGCCTAACTATATGCATATGCAGACATGGACTGGACTGGACTATGCTGTAGGAACATATAGATGCATATAACGGAATTTCAGGAAACAATTTCCTAACATCTTTCATAGGATCGCAAACATAATCAAACACATGAATCATTCAATAGGGATTAGATATAAAACCTTTGTAGCGTGATTTCCCTGTTGTATGCAAGCTTTGAAGATTTGAGAGCCCCAAGTGTTGCTCCTCTAATCAGTCCACGAGCACCAGTTGAACACCAACGTTTGCTAGAACGGAAGAGAAGAATTCTCTTGCTTTTAGGTGGTATGGGCGCCGGTTAGAGGGAATAATTTAGCACTTGCTCTGTCTCTTGTGAAAAGAAACTGCTTAATGAAGTGATCACCTAAACCCTAATATTATATCCTATATATAATAGAAGAGTCATAGGCTAGTTAGAGGAATTAATTCTCCTCCTATTCCCCTTATGGGCCGGCCTAACCCTAATCCTTAATGGATTTAGATTGATTTGTCCAACTTGTGCTACAATATGTGACCTCATAGGATTAATATATTTTAGTTATAGGTGCAATCTGTATTGTCCAATTAATCATATCTATTCTCTAGCAAGAAAATACAATTACTAAAATAATTAACTTTATTATCTTCGTAACTTAACTCCTATTTATATTTAGTAATTGTCGGGATGTCTAAGGACATATTCCTTCAATCTCCCACTTGTCCTAAGACAAGAGCGCAATGTTAAATTCCTTAAGTCACTTAATGCCAAATTTGATAACACCATGTTATTCTCAAATTTATGTTCTTTGATCGCTGAGTTCGAACTACTCAAATAAGGATTAACGCTTTAATCCTATTTCGCATATGGCCATGCAATTTTTTCAGTTCTCGCTCATCAAGAGGCCCAGACATCATTCCTATTTAATAGGAGGACTTATCCATTCTTGTATGACCATAACTCCTACTCAATTCTTAGCCCACCTGATCACTGCCTTTATAACCTCTTTTTTTACGGCGCGGCGTTTAACATTGTCAAGGTTAAACTAATTATATTGTGGTTATTAAGACATACTCATGTCTAAGGAATCCACTAAATATACTAGTTTGATTCTACTTTTAGAATTTAATTAGGTCAAGTCTCAATGTATCAAGAATACATCCATATAATCAATTAGACATCTCTATGTCTCTATAGCCCATGGAACTGTGCTATCAACTAATTATATAGTAGTCTTATAAATAAATCACTTACGCCTAATTTAGTGATTTAGACTAGGGACTTTAAATAAATTGTGATTTCAGTTCACTTTATAAGGTTCCATTATCAAAACGTTTTCGATAATCCTGCTTGAAAACACAAATTATTTGGACATTTATTTAATACTAAACCAAATGATTAAATAAGAAACGAATTTTTATTGATAAACATTCAAAGCATAATAAATGTCTTTACAATTGTAAACATGAAGTAAACAACCTAAAGCCATTCTCCCATATGCTTAAGCTCCGTAGTCCTAGTATGACACTCATGCTTAGGTTGAGCAAGCGGTTTAGTCAGAGGATCCTCTACATTATCCTCAATATGAACCTTGCTTACTTTCACATCCTCTCTTCCAACGATTTATCGAATGAGATGGAATTTCCTGAGTACATGTTTAGACCTTTGAAGCAATCTAGGTTCCTTAGACTAAGTAATGGCACCATTGTTGTCACAATACAACTCAATGCCATTCTCAATGCTAGGAACTACACCAAGCTCACTAATGAACTTTTTGATCCAAGTAGCTTCCTTTGATGCATCTGCTACTGCAATGTACTCAGTCTCTGTTGTAGAATCCGCGATGGTACTCTGCTTAGAGCTCATCCAGCTCACAGCTCCTCCATTGAGACAAAATATTAAACCAGATTGAGATCGAAAATTATCTTTGTCACTCTGGAAGCTTGCATCGGTGTAACCAGTAACAATCAACTCATCATCTCCACCATAAACTAAAAATTATCCTTAGTCCTTCGCAAGTACTTAAGGATGTTTTTCGCTGGAATCCAGTGCGCATCTCCTGGATTTGACTGGTATCCGCTGCATATATATACTCAAAGCATTTGCAACATCCGGTTGAGTGCATATCATGGCATACATAATGGATCCTACTGCAGAAGCATAGGGAACATTACTCATACGCTTGACCTCATCAAGACTCGAAGGACACTGAGTCTTGCCAAGTGTTATGCCATGTTGCATGGAAATGAAACCTCTTTCGGAGGTTTCCAACTTGAACCTTGCAAGAACCTTATCAAGAATTGACAGGGTTTTGTCTAACTCAACTTGGGAGGATGCTTTTCCTAATTATGAGGCTAGATTCCTTGAAGAAGGAGATTTTGATCATTGCCCAATGATCTTGAGTCAATTTCATGAGCAAACATTGAGAAGGTCTTTTTGTTTTTACAATATGTGGACTAATGCAGATAATTTTCTAACCCTAGTGCAGCACAATTGGGAAAAGCCTGTACAGGGTTGCAAGATGTATAGAGTGATGCAGAGACTGAGATGGTTGAAAAGTGACCAGAAACTTTTGAATGAAAATGGTTTCAGTGAAGTGGAGGCTGATAGCAAGAAGTATCATCCTTTTCTTCTTGATGCTCATAAAATTTTGCACTCTGATCCTAGCAATTCAGATGCTGCTACTAGAGAGAAGAAAGTTTATATGGCCTACAGATCTGCTCATGAGAAGCACATCTCTTTTCTTCAACAAACTGCTAAGCTTGATTGGCTAGTTTGCGGGGATGAGAACTTTAGGCTCTTTCATCAAAGCATTGAGCAGAGACGAAGGCATAATTCCATTCTTTCTATTCAAGACCAGCATGGCAATTGGATGCACACCAGAGAAGAGATTCAACAAGCCTTCTTACAGTTCTATGGTAACCTCTTTGGAACTACAGGTATGGATGGTTACAACAGCCATTTTTTCAAGACTATTTGGCCTATTATTCAAGATGATGTGTGTGCTGCTATAATGGATTTCTTTAACACTGGCAAAATTCTCAAGGAAATTAACATCACTTCCATCACTATAATACCTAAAGTTCATGTGCCTGCATCAGTAGGTGATTTTAGACCTATTGCTTGTTGTTCTACAATCTACAAATGTATCTCTAAGCTGCTTTGTGATAAACTCAGCAAAATTTTACCTGATATCATCTCCCAGAATCAGGGAGCTTTTGTCTCAGGGAGATCAATCATGCACAATGTGCTTATTTGTCAAGATTTGATTAAAATGTATAATCAAGGCAAGGATCCTCCCAGTTGCTTGATGAAGTTGGATCTCAGGAAGACCTATGACACTGTTGAATGGGCTTTCATTGAAGAAATCAGGACTGAACTTGGGGTTCCTAATAACTTCACTCATCTCATAATGACATGTCTGTCTACCACCAGTAGGGGTGTGCACCGGTCCAAAACCGGACCGGACCGGACCCGACAGGACCGGACCGGTTGGACCGGTGGACCGAAATTTGAATTTTTTTGGACCGAAATCTATTTTTTGTTGTGGGTTGGACAATAACACAAAAGAGGAAATTATAGCTGTCTCTGGCTTCAGATTTGGAGAGCTTCCTTTCAGGTACCTTGGTGTTCCTATCAGCACTAGTTAATAGGATGGTGGCTAGGATTAAAATCTGGAGCACTAGACATCTGTCCTTTGTAGGAAGAATTCAATTGGTTAACTCAGTGCTCATAAGCATTAGTGTTTACTGGAACCAAATATTTATCATGCCTAAAAAGATTATTCAGCATATCAATGCCATCTGCAGAGCTTCCATCTGGTTTGGCAATTACCATGATAATAGACCTGTGCCTATTTCATGGGATGGTCTCTGCTATCACAAGACTCAAGGTGGGCTTGGCCTAAGGAATCTTGCTTTATGGAATCAGCCTGCAGTAGGCAAACTTGCTTGGGCTATTGCTCAAAAGCAAGATAACTTGTGGGTGAAGTGGGTTATATCAAAGACAAAAACTGGTTGGATCTCCAATATCCAACCAATGCCAGTTGGACCATGAAATACATTTGCAGAGCAAAGGATACTTGTTCCACTTCCTTTCACTCTACTAGATGGCTAACAAGTAACACCTTCTCCATTAGTGGCACCTACAAGAGATTATGTGTTGTAAAAGAAAAGGTGCCATGGCACAACTATATCTGGAACAGATACACTGCTCCTAAACATAGAATCATCCTCTGGCTTGCTCTACAGGATAAACTGAAAACTAGGGAAAGACTTCATAAATTTGGGGTGAGTGATAGCCCTCTATGTGCTATTTGTGGTCATTCTACTAAATCAATACTACATCTCTTCTTTGAGTGCCCTTATAGCATGGCTTGCTATAATGCCATGCTACAATGGATAAGACTTAATATCAGGCAGCCCGTATTGTTTCAAAGCTTCACTTGGGTTAGTAGATACTGTAAGAACAGCTTCAAGAGGAAGGTAGCATAAGCAATGCTTGCTGGTCTTACTTACCATATTTGGCTTGCCAGAAACTCTGCTCTTTGGAATCATACGGTTCCTACTGTTGATCACATTATATAGATGATCAAATACACTGTAAAAAATAGAATTAAACAAATACTTAGTCATAAAGTTCATACTAGAGATGTTGATTGGATTACTATTCTGTAATTAGCTGGTCTGTTTGGCTCTTGTGAGCCTATTGTCTTGGTTGCCTTGGGTTCCTTAGGGGGTCCTTCCTAGAAGGTTTGTCCTTGGTTCCCTTTAGGCTTAGGTTGTAATATACCTTTTTGCAATACAATATTCTATTCCTTGGCAAAAAAAAACTTATTTATATAAGTCTCTTGTCTAAGTCCAATCAGCCTCTCCGATCTATCTCTATGGATCTTTATTCCTAATATGTACTCAGCCTCTCTTAGATCTTTCATTGAGAAACAATTTTTAAGCCATTCCTTGACTAACTCAAGCATGGTTTTATCATTTCCTATGAGAAGTATGCCATCCACATACAAGACCAGAAAAGTAATACTACTCCCATTTAACTCCTTGTATACACAAGATTCCTCTTCATTTCTGAGAAAGCCAAATTTCTTGACTACCTCATCAAATCTAAGGTTCCAACTCCTTGATGCTTGCTTTAGTCCATAAATGGACTTCTTAAGCTTGCATACCCACCCTGTATTTTCTGGATCTTCAAAACCTTGAGGTTGTGTCATGTACACATTCTCTTTCAAGAACCCATTCAAGAAGGCGGTTTTGACATCCATCTACCATATTTCATAGTCATAAAAGGCAGCAATCGCAAGGATTATCCTAATGGACTTCAGCATGGCTACTGGTTAATACCATAAATTTGTTTGAAACCTTTTGCCACCAACCTAGCTTTGAAAACACTAATCTTTCCATCCTTGTATGTTTTCAACTTGAAAATCCATTTGCATCCAATGGGTTTTACCCCATTAGGCAAATCAAACAAGTCCCATACTTGATTTTCAGATATGGAATCCATTTCAGATTTCATGGCCTCAAGCCATCTTTCAGAGTCTTGACTCTCCAAAGCATCTTTGTAGCTAGTATGTTCTTCAGATTCTAAAAACGTTATTTCAGAACATTTTGTCAAAAGGAAATCAATATATCTCTTTGACGGAATGATGGTCCTACTAGACTTACGTTGGGGAACAACAGAAGAAGCTTCTACCTCATTAGGTTGAGTAACTTTGCATGGAGTATCCCCAAGTGGGGCGGTAGGAGGTACGTGAATTGAATGCACCACCTCCTGAGCATTTTCATGTCGGGCCGCCTCTGATGAGGTGTTAACCTCATCCATTTGTTGCTCATCTCGAATTTCTTCGAGATATACATTTCTCCCACTTGTTTTTCTGGAAATAAACTTTTTTTCCAGAACGACACTATTAAGAGCAACAAACACTTTATTTTCGCTTTGGTTGTAGAAGTATTATCCCTTAGTCTCTTTTGGGTAACCCACAAAGAGACATTTATCGGATTTGGGTGAAAGCTTATCAGAGAGTAAACGTTTTACATAAGCCTGACAACCCCATATCCTTAGAAAAGACAATTTTGGAACGTTTCCAGTCCACATTTCATTTGGTGTCTTTTCCACTACTTTGGATGGTGCTCTGTTAAGTGTGAATGCCGCTGTTTCAAGTGAAAATCCCCAGAATGAAATAGAAAGATTTGCAAGACTCATCATGGATCGAACCATATCAAGTAGAGTTCGATTCATTCTTTCAGAAACGCCATTTAACTGTGGTGTTCCTAGTGGAGTCCATTATGAAAGGATGCCACAATCTTTCAAATGATCACCAAATTCTTGAGATAAATATTCACCACCACGATCGGATCGCAATGCCTTAATTTTCTTCCCAAGCTGGTTCTGTACTTCATTCTGGATATCCTTAAAATTTTCCAAGGATTCCGACTTATGACGCAAGAGATAAACAAATCCAAATCTGCTTACATCATCGGTAAAAGTAATGAAGTAATTGTACCCTCCCCTAGCCAACGTACTCATAGGTCTGCACACATCCATATGTATGAGGGCTAAAAGGTTATTGTCCCTTTCACTTGAACCTGTGAAAGGAGACTTTTCATTTTCCCGATCAAGCAAAACTCACAAGTTCAAATGATTCGAAATCAAATGATTCGAAATCAAATGATTTGAGAATTCCATCTTTATGAAACTTCTCAATACGCTTTGAGCTTATCTGGCCTAATCGACAATGCCATAAGTATGTAGGGTTTGAATCATTTGCTTTATGTGTCTTGCTGTCTATGTTATAGATGTGGGTTTCTAAGTCAAGCACATATAAACCATTTGATAACTTAGCGGAGACATAGAACATATCATTCGAATATGCTGAACAATAATTGTTCTTTATTGTAAATGAATAACCTTCGGAATCCAAAACAGGAATCGAAATAATGTTCTTTGTGATAGCAGTAACATAATAACAATTATTAAGTTCTAAAACTAATCTTGAAGGTAAAAGTAGACTATATACTCCCACTGCCAATGTAGCAACTCGTGCTCCATTCCCAACGTGAAGATCTACTTCTCCCTTTCTTAATGTTCTACTTATTTTGAGGCCTTGCATATTACAGATAATGTGCGATTCACAAGCGGTATCAAATAGCCAAGAAGCAGAAGTTGCTAAGTTAACTTCTATAACATACATATATGAACTAGAAACTCCTTCCTTTCGATGCTTCAGATACTTGGGGCAACTACTCTTCCAATTAGGGGTGATAATGAGTCTGACAAGCTCGCGAACAGTTCGGGCTCGGCTCGGTCAAAGCTCGGTCAAAGCTCGGCTCGTTGTGGCTCGGCTCGAGACTTAAACGAGCCGAGCTGAGCTAAGCAAAGCTCGGCTCGAAAAGCTCGTGAACAGCTCGATTAATATTTTATATTAAAAAATATTTTATACTAAAAAAATATTTTATATTAAAAAAATATTTTATATTAAAAATTATTTATATATTAAAAATTATATTAAGTATTTCTTTTAAAATATTAACTCAACTAAGTTATATACAAAATTTTCGCAAAACAAATTTCCCAAACGAGCTCGAGCCCATATTCGAACCCGAGTTCGAGCCGAGCCCATGAAAAGTTAAACGAGCTCGAACCGAGCTCGGCTCCCCCAAGCTCGTCGAGCTCACGAGCCGAGCCGAGCCCATGAAAAGTTAAACGAGCTCGAGCCGAGCCTAGTGCTATTCGGGCTCGGCTCGTTCGATAAGCACCCCTACTTCCAATGACTAACCTTGTTACAGGTGTAACAATAGTGCTCATCAGCAACTTTTGGTTTTGGTGTAGTCTTTTGCTTTTCAGAAGTTTCAGACTTGGCAACTTGTTTGCTTTCATCGTTCTTGGTAGCAATCCCAATCCTATTGAGCAATTTTCCTTTGCTAACCATAAGAACATCCTTATGTTCTCTTGCTGGCTTGTTAGGGATGTTTCACTCAGTCTGAGTTAGCATTTCATGAATCTCTTGCATCGTTGCTTCATCTCCTTCACTAGTGGAAAAAACCTTATATGTCGCAACACAACATATCCGGTTTTAACAAAATCGGATCCGTAAATTGTCCATTTTTTGGAGGAAAAACGCAGCAAATTTACTGATCCGGTTCTTTAGTGAACCGGATCAGTTAACAGAAAACTGATCCGGTTCGCATAACCGGATCCATTAAGTTTAGTGCTGAATCCCCAACTCACTCATTAAACGCTGGCCCAACTCTCCTCCTTTGCGCCCAAACTTCTCGCTCAGCCTATTCTCCCTCTTTCCTCTCACCCATTTCTCCCTCTTTCACCCTAGGGTTTCTCCCATCCCTCTTTCCTCTCTCTACAACCGTCTCACCCATTTCCTCGCGAAATTCAATCGGCTCGAAACAGGAGAAGGTGTTTGATGATGAATTACTTCATGTGAAGAACCATCGACGTTAAGGGAGAAATAATCAACTGTTGCGAATACACCAGATGCGGGCTCTATTGAGGAGTGAGAAATTTCATTGCGGAAAACTGCGTAAGCGTCAGATTCTTCACTGAGAATGGTATCGGAAGAAGGAAGAAGATGGCTTAGGGTTTCGTAGGAGTAATTAGCGACTGTCATTGTTGCAATTGATTGATGAAATTTTGTTAGTTAACTTTTTTTCAATGTCCAGTATGAAGTGTGAAGGTTGTTTTGTTGGTGTTGAAATTTTAGGGTTTTTGGTTTTGATTTTTAGCATGTTCTATTACTAAACGGTAGCCCTCGCCTGCCGCATCCGTCAATTTGATTTTTCGAAGTTTTATTCGAAATATATCCCTCAAAAACAAGATGTTTTTCTTCTTTGTGGGAGGAGTAGAGCAGAAGTCTGGGCAAGTAATGGAAACCGGAGTTAGCCGATGCATCAACTGCGGTTCAAAAGCTGATCTAGTCAAATACGACAAGGTTTTGAAGGTATTCTTTGTCCCTGTTTTCATAGTTTTTAACGTTTTGATTCATGCCTGTTGAGATTTAATGGCCTTTCTGCAATTTATGCTTCAATTTCTAGATGATATATTACAGAGCTTCTAAGAAAATATCTTGGGAAATTTATGTAGATAGAATTAAGAAAATATCTTGGGAATTTTTTGATGGGTGGATTTTTAGTTATGGGTTGTTTTTTAAGTATTAAGATCAATGATCAAGTTTGGGATTCTTGATTTTTTTTTTGGGTGTGGTTTTGTTGATGGAGTGAATGGTACTAAGTTGTTTAGATGAGTTGTTTGTGGAAAAGAACGGCACCAGATTTGTTTTTGATCTTTCATCTTTCAATTTTAATTTTTTGATTTAGATGATGTAAACTTGTGCTATGCGATCTGATGTAAGCTTGGCAAATTTGATGTCATTATTATCTCCAAGATTGGAAATAAAAATGGTGTGATTTAGCCTTCTATATTTCTTTCTATGTTGTTGGATGATGGATTAGCCTCGAATTTTCGATATTATGTGATTACGTGGTTTGTAATAGTTGACTTGGATAGAATTATTACATTACCATAACAAGCTACATTACATATTATGCTGTTTGTTTTACGATTTAGTCATTCATCTTCTGTTCTTGATAGATCAAAGATTGGTTTGATGTGGTGGTGAATTGTGATGTTAAGTATCGTTTTAACATCTTTCTAAGATGTGGTGGCTGGGTTTACAACTTACTACGTGCACAATAGCATGCTATGACAATTGCACTACATAAACTTGCATTCTTCAACATATTGGATCACTTTACGAATGGAAACAAATTAGCCAAACCATTAGATTTATTAAGCCCAACTATGTGCTTTCCTAGTTCACGTTTCTATCTTTAACTCTGCTTGTTATATCAGGTTGGTCTACTGCCTTAGAATAGGATGAGAGCTTTACATGGCCCTTCGAGAGTCCTCCTAAGGGTCAGAAACTACATCTAGATAAGGGTTGCTAACAAGGAAGAATTTTGTTTCTCCTTCCCCAGTTGCAATTCTTCCAGCACGGACATGAAACGATCTTGCAAGAGTTCTTGGGGTGGTGGTTTGGGCTCAATAGAGAGACAAGGAGGCCTCTGCAGAGTACTAGATGACATAGAGCATTCTTATGTATCTAATTATTTATGAGTATGATGTTAAAATTATAGCTGCTAATATTTTTATGTATCTAATTATTTATGCTTATGCTTCAATTGAGCATAATATGCTTCATACAATGAGTATTGATATATACTATTGATTTTGAATCGATTAATAATAAAAAAATGCAAAAAAAAAAAATTGGTTTTTGGAGTGGTCAATCGCTCCGGTTTTGGGTCAAAACCGGAGCAGTTAACTTGCTTAACTGCTCCGGATTTCACCCAAAACCGGATCGGTAAATTATTAACTTATCCGGTTTAGGACCGGATCAGTTAATCATTGTGAACTGCTGCGAGCCCACCCGATCCGGACCAAACCCGGATCGGTGAGCTCGATTTTGACCGGATCGGATGAGCTTTTTTCCACTAGTGCTTGCATGAGAAAGTTTTTGAACTTTTCAGTTCTGAGAACGATTCTCATATCCCTTTCACTTGCAATGAAACGTTCAACATTCAATTTGTCCTTCGAAAGGATGGAGCGCAAATTATAAGTAGAATTGTTGGTGTTGTTATTGTTATTACTAGACATGATTACTACAACAAATAATAAACCAAAAATTCAATCAATGTTTATCAAAAACCGTGATTAAACAAATTTTAATTAACTACTACCCTTTATTCAAAATGAAAATCCCCTATTGAATAAAGAAATAACCAAGATGTCCTCCCACTACAATCAAACGGAGTTTGGCCTTACCTTCAATTTATAGTAGTTGAGGTAAGTAAACACTTTACTAATTATAATTCTTGGTAGACAGGTTAACAACTCCTTGTTTACTCCTATATCTTAGTTTCAAAGCCCAAAACTTTGTCTTTTGATGATTTTATTGAGTTAAACCAAACATTAACATGTGAGTTTCAAAAACTACAATACTGTCCCCGGATAAAATGACCAACACCCTGCTTTGGCAGAACTTATTACTCACTATCTAAGACGTTATAGATGTTGTCTGGATAAGAAATTAAACTGAATATTACTTTTGGGGACCTAAGTTTACTAATATGGTCAATCAATAGTGAACACGTGAATCAATTAACCACAAACAAACTTAGAAGCAAACAATAAATGCAAGAAATTAATAAAAGCAATAATTAAAATGATTTAGTATGACCCCTAAACTTAGGAAAATAACTAATCTTCATGAATCTTCCCTTGAATCTCCATGGATCACCATCCTTGAAACTCCTTGGATCCTCATGCTTGATTACATAATTTGAAATTAAACAAATAACGAAAATTTAAAGTTACAAAAATACAAACGATTCGCATATCGTATTTAATTTACATTAAAATATAACGATTCGTAGATCGTATTTACTATTATAATTTGGGCCATACTAGTCATAACATGCAAAATATAATATCATACATATTACATTAAACATCCACGCATTTATAATATCAAAATAAAATAAATACAAAGTATTTACTTATTAACAATTAATAAGCAAATAAAACTTTCCATAATAATTATAAAAACTTTACAAATTTAAGCTATAAATTATTTAGGAAACTTTATTATTTTAATTCAATTACTTATTTAAACATGGCAATAATCAAAATTATTCACAAATTTGAAAAATAGGAAACTTTTTATTTATGCTCAACTTTTGAAAATCAAATTTTTCTTAAAAACAAATTTTTATTTTTAAGTTTGACTTGTTGACCGTTGACCAGAAGCTCAAGGCTGCCAGTCAACAGCCAACCACGCAGGCACGCAAGACCCGCTGGAAAACATTTGCCATCACAACACCACACGACCACCCCGACCAGCAGCGAGATAGTGCCGCCTACCGGAATCATACATCACGTCACCTCCGCACTCGCCTCTCATCCCAGCCGCGTCGCTCGCCGGCAGCACAAAGCCACCAGAGAGCTAAGCCAACAGCAGCACGAGCCACCGCACGTCAAACGTGCGTGGTTCCGTCGTTGCTCCGCCGCCGCGGTCCCCCCCTCTGCCTCGCCGACCTCACGCCCCCTTCCATCGTAGCTCCACCGGTGCAGGTGGGGCCACCCAGCCATGATGAGCAATCCTTTTTGAATTTTTGCAACAATAACAAAATTCCAATTTATCTATAATTAACAATTTATTTAAAGATTTAGGATTTAATTAGGTTTTAATAATCCGAAAATCATGGCAGAAATTTTGAATCAATTAGAAAATCTTAAACAAAATTTTAGGTTTGTTCAGATTAGATTTAAATGAATAATCTCTATTAAACATTAAATCTAACAAGAATCCAAAATTAGGGCAAAATTCAGATTATATCCAAATAATTCGGAAAATTAACAATTAAAATATGAAAAATTCGAAATTAATTTTTAGGGTGATCTACTGATTTAATATAACAAATAATGTCAATTATATTAATTGTTATCCTTAAAATTTATGAATAATCAAATTTAACATAAAATTTAACTAAAATTCACAAATAATATGATAAAAATCCGAAAATTAGTGGGAAAAATAATAGTTTAGGGTTTCACTTGCTCTCTCTGTTGTGAAAAGAAACTGCTTAATAAAGTGATCACCTAAATCCTAATATATATATCCTATATATAATAGAAGAGTCATAGGCTAGTTAGAAGAACTAATTCTCCTCCAATTCCCCTTATAGGCCGGTCCAACCCTAATCCTTAATGGATTTGGATTGCTTTGTCCAACTTGTGCTACAATGTGTTACCTCATAGGATTAATATATATTAGTTATAGGCCTAATCTATATTGTCTTATTAATCATATTTATTCTCTAGCAAGAAAATACGATTACTAAAATAATTAACTTTATTATCTTCATAATTTAACTCCTATTTATATTTTGTAATTGCCGGGATGTCTAAGCACATATTCTTTCATATGCAAGCAGACTGGACTAGACTTTGAACTTACAGGAGGGATAAGGAGACTAGACTTAAAGAAGATTGCCAAGGAACCATAGATTGAGTTTGGTGGACATGGTACGAATATAGTCAGGAACCACATTTGCCCATTGATGGCCTCTACTTAATATTGATTCATGTCAAGTTTTATGCAAAAGAATAACCAGAGAATATTTCAAGCACCCTAAAAATTGTTTAGTCTAGGTTGGTTCATGAAACACATAAAAAAACTATTTTTTTGGTGACATGTTATTAAGCAATCAAATTACTGGGAACCTAACAGGTTGTTCAAATTATCTAATTGATATTAGAACAGTTCTTTAGGTCTTGATTAGCAATAATAACATGTGAGGTAATGAACATGCAAGCAGGACAATCATAACAATGTACATAATAATAAGAAAGAAGAGAATAGAGCTTAGAATGTACAAAGGAACAATTTTTATATTAAAGATCAACATAATGGAAGAAATCGTTAGTAACTTCAATATAAAAATAATGAATTTATTCAAGGACCCTAAGGAGTATACCTATGCGGCTTAGGTCGAGAGAATAACGATCTTCGGGAAGAGCAATCGTGAAGCCTGGAAATGAACACTTGCGAAGATCGATCGAAGTATATGTTTGTATGTGCTTGTATGTGCTTGTTATGGGAGTTTTAGAGAAAATTCGTAAATGTTTGAGTATGTCGACCGTCGTATGTGTAAAGGTGTTTGAAAGCTATTTTGATTTGGAAAACCGTGGTGTATTTATAGGAAAACATTGAAAACAAAAAAAAATGCGCGTCACACAGGGAGTGTGCTAGGTGCACGTCTCTGTGCGACGCACAGAGCCACGTGTCAGGCGCAGATTAGTGCGCCTGACGCGGCTTGACCTATGCGCTTCGTGCACCAGGCACACCGCCTTGCGTCTGATACGCTTTGACAACCTTTTATAAAACACGCTTTGAACAATTTATTTTATCCCTTAAATCCGGAAATCTGATTTTACGGGATAAAATCCGATTTCAATTATAACAAAATCATTGAAAATATTTATATATTTAAATAAAAGACAATTAATTATCATTGAATAATTAAATGGGGTTTTTGGAGAATTGGCTCAAATTATTATTTTGGGCTCAAAATACAATTAATTATTAGAAATAATTAATTGGGCTTTAAAATAGGATTTGGATCATTAAAATAAATAAATACGCTTTAAAACGGTTTTGGGCTGGCTTTTTGGACTGCTCTCTCCTTGGGTAGGACCAATTATGACCGCGGTATGTTTCATCATCGGACCCTTAAATGGGGAGACACGATTATGTGCTACAGATTCCCCCCACTTTGACTTAGGTTAAGGAAGGCGATAGTCAAAGTATACGGTGTCGGGGCGGAGAACGATTCTAAATGCTCTACAGTTTAGAACTTATCTATATATTGCCGGTCTCCGCAAAACAAAGTTAGTATGCAGGATGATAACTACAAGTAATTTGATTACCTGCAGGAAAAGATGTTAGCAGATAGGTGCAAATAACTCAAATAATAATGCACATAATGATGCAATAATGCAAACTTAGACTCTCTAAGGATGCATGAGACGCTATGCAATGATTAAGGTTATGCAAAGCTAAGGAACATGAAATGTCATGAAAGGTCAGGGTTATGCTAGGATAAGAAAGATGGAATGTTATGCAAGGTCAAGATTATGCAAGATTGGAAGGAATGAAATGTAATGCAAGGTCAGGATTTTGCAAGGTTGGGACATCCGCATAGGTATAGATAAAATGATCAGAAATAGATAGAATAATTTTCGAAAACTGTTTTGGTAAATAATCGGGGTCCACAAGTGACATCCGCAGATTACAACTTTTCGAGAGTTTGATTCGGAGGAACCACCACATATAGGAAGCCCCCACTTTGGGTAAGCTTATCTTGAATTCAGGCATTGTAAGCCTTAATTGGAATGTACTTGATCTGTCTTGAGCATTCAAAGTTCTTCACTAGGGATTCTTCTTTGGGAAGTTGATATAGGCAAAGCCAAATATTGCCAGAGACCATGGAATTGTCGGAGAGTCCTTTAGGGACAACGAGAGCTTTGATTGAAAAAAATAAAAGTTTAAATTTGTAACTTAAATAAATGTAGGCGGGAAAAGGCCTTGACGTGGCTAGGTTTAGACTCGTGTCTATTTCGGGATCTAGAAATAGCATGCTTCTGAATTCTAAAATGTCAAATCATTCGTAGTTCTAGATCTGATTTCTTCTTTTTTTTTTCCTTTTTTTTGTGCCCTAACTTTTGCCAAGGCCGCCCTTTCGGGTTTTCAACCTAGGGGGCTTGGACATACCTTGGAGAAGGAGTTATGGTTAGATATAAAAGGTTGAAAGGTTGAGATTTTAGGTTTTGATGAAGGTTTAATTGGTTGGGCTAAGGTAGGATCATAGAATTGGATTATATAGGCTAAGGTTTTGATGGATTGAAGGATTTGAATGAGGGATAGAACTTGTGTGCATGCCCCCTAGCTTGACTTCTTATTTTTTGCCTTTAGTTTTTTCTTTTTTGCATTTTTTTCCTGTGCGTTTTCTTTCGCTTTTGCTTTGCATTCTTTTTTTCGCACTTTGAATTTTTTCACTTTTTTTTTTATTTTTTGCCTTGCATTTATTTTCTTATGTACTGAGGCTTGCACACATGTGGTTTAGGGTATTGGAAGGTTTGAAGGATATTTGTGGAGCTTTGATTTTGAAGGGTTATTTGGTTTAAGGGAATTTTTTTTTATATTTTGGTTGCATAGAGGATTAGGGATGATGGTTTCCAGAATGAAGAGGGGAATAACTCTTAATCCAAAGTATGTCCACTTTCTTATTTTTTTTTTATTTTTTGTATTTTTTTTCTATATTAACCCAGGTCATTAGTGATAATTTGATTTGAGTTTCACCATTGAATTTAAAGCATAAATGATGGAGAAAGGCCAATGAAAAGAAAAATAAAATGAAATGACAATGGAAAGGCTGTAATAGATGAAGTCCTATAGTGACATAGACTCGGTAGGAAAGGCCAAAAATGGCTTAGGGTAAGGACTCTCTGACTCATCCTAAGAAACCATAATTAAAAGACTAAGCCTTTGAATTGTTGATGCACTATACAAAAGGGTTGCTGGTGATGCTGATTCTCGTTGTAGCAAGTATTAGAAATCCATTGTCATCGACCATGTTTCGCAGCGCATTGATGGTATTTGAAACTAGATGTTAGATAGAATTTGTAGTAGAAGTTTAGGTTTCATCGTATGGATTTTTCTTTCATGTGTAGGGTTCGGAGTACACCCTATAGAAGTGATCACGCCTCTATTGTGAAGGCGCTCAAAAGAAATCTTCATGACTCTAAATAAAGTCGGGGTGGTGATAGTGCGATTAATGAGCTATAGAGTGGGCTCATTTTTTTGTTCCTCCAATAGGCGTTGCTAAGTTGTATTCTCTCTGACCGGTCCTGAACAGAATCGAGTGGACCTCGCTTGTAAGTTTTAAGAAATGATTTGTTTCGAAATCAGAAATGGAGATAAGAAATGAAAATGGAAAATGAGATGAGAAATGGAAGTTAGAAATAGGTATGGTATTGAACTAGTATGGGCTTGACCATGATGCTGACATGGACCTAACTATATGCATATGCAGACATGGACTGGACTGGACTATGCTGTAGGAACATATTGATGCATATAACAGAATTTCAGGAAATAATTTCCTAATATCTATCATAGGATCGCAAACATAATCAAACACATGAATCATTCAATAGGGATTAGATATAAAACCTTTGTAGCGTGATTTCCCTGTTGTATGCAAGCTTTGAAGATTTGAGAGCCCCAAGTGTTGCTCCTCTAATCAGTCCACGAGCACCAGTTGAACACCAACGTTTGCTAGAACGGAAGAGAAGAATTCTCTTGCTTTTAGGTGGTATGGGTGCCGGTTAGAGGGAATAATTTAGGGTTTCACTTGCTCTCTCTTTTGTGAAAAGAAACTGCTTAATGAAGTGATCACCTAAACCCTAATATTATATCCTATATATAATAGACGAGTCATAGGCTAGTTAGGGGAACTAATTATCCTCCTATTCCCCTTATGGGCCGGCCCAACCCTAATCCTTAATGGATTTGGATTGCTTTGTTCAACTTGTGCTACAATGTGTGACCTCATAGGATTAATATATTTTAGTGATTTAGACTATGGACTTTAAATAAATTGTGATTTCAGTTCACTTTATTGGGTTCCATTATCAAAACGTTTTCGATAATCGTACTTGAAAGCACAAATTATTTGGACATTTATTTCATACTAAACCAAACGATTAAATAAGAAACGAATTTTTATTGATAAACATTCAAAGCATAATAAATGTCTTTACAATTGTAAACATGAAGTAAACAACCTAAATCCATTCTCCCATATGCTTAAGCTCCATAGACCTAGTATGACACTCATGCTTAGGTTGAGCAAGCGGTTTAGCTACATTATCCTCAGTATGAACCTTGCTTACTTTCACATCTCTCTTCCAACGATTTTTCGAATGAGATGGAATTTCCTGAGTACATGTTTAGACCTTTGAAGCGATCTAGGTTCCTTAGACTAAGCAATGGCACCATTGTTGTCACAACACAACTCAATGCCATCCTCAATGCTGGGAACTACACCAAGCTCACTAATGAACTTTTTGATCCAAGTAGCTTCCTTTGCTGCATCTGCTACTGCAATGTACTCAGTCTCTGTTGTAGAATCCGCGATGGTACTCTACTTTGAGCTCTTCCAGCTCACAGCTCCTCCATTGAGACAAAATATGAAACCAGATTGAGATCAAAAATCATCTTTGTCACTCTGGAAGTTTGCATCGGTGTAACCAGTAACAACCAACTCATCATCTCCACCATATACCAAAAATTATCCTTAGTCCTTCGCAAGTACTTAAGGATGTTTTTCACTGGAATCCAGTGCGCATCTCCTGGATTTGACAGGTATATGCTGCATATACTCAAAGCATATGCAACATCCGGTTGAGTGCATATCATGGCATACATAATGGATCCTACTGCTGAAGCATAGGGAACGTTACTCATACGCTTGACCTCATCAGGACTCGAAGGACACTGAGTCTTGCCAAGTGTTATGCCATGTAGCATGGGAATGAAACCTCTTTTGGAGTTTTCTAGCTTGAACCTTGCAAGAACCTTATCAAGAATTGACAGGGTTTTGTCTAACTCAACTTGGGAGGATGCTTTTCCTAAATCTGAGGCTAGATTCCTTGAAGAAGGAGATTTTGATCATTGCCCAATGATCTTGAGTCAATTTCATGAGCAAACATTAAGAAGGCCTTTTCGTTTTTACAATATGGGGACTAAGGCAGATAACTTTCCAACCCTGGTGCAGCACGATTGGGAAAAGCCTATACAGGGTTGCAAGATGTATAGAGTGATGCAGAGACTGAAATGGTTGAAAAGTGACCTGAAACTTTTGAATAAAAATAGTTTCAGTGAAGTGGAGGCTGATAGCAAGAAGTATCATGCTTTACTTCTTGAAGCTCATAAAATTTTGCACTTTGATCCTAGCAATTCAGATGCTGCTACTAGAGAGAAGACAACTTCTATGGCCTACAGATCTGCTCAGGAGAAGCACATCTCTTTTCTTCAACAAACTGCTAAGCTTGATTGGCTAGTTTGCGGGGATGAGAATTCTAGGCTCTTTCATCAAAGCATTAAGCAGAGACGAAGGCATAATTCCATTCTTTCTATTCAAGACCAGTATGGCAATTGGATGCACACCAGAGAAGAGATTCAGCAAGCCTTCTTACAATTCTATGGTAACCTCTTTGGAACTGCTAAGCATGATATACTTGTTGTTGACCTTGCTAATATTGACAGGGGAGATAGGTTGAATGATACTCATAGAGAGATGCTCAAATGCAATTTTTATATGGATGACATTAAGCATGTGATCCAAACCATTCCAAGCAACAAAGCTCCAGGTATGGATGGTTACAACAACCATTTTTTCAAGACTGCTTGGCCTATTGTTCAAGATGATGTGTGTGCTGCTATAATGGATTTCTTTAACACTGGCAAAATTCTCAAGGAAATTAACATCACTTCCATCACTATAGTGCCTAAAGTTCCCGTGCCTGCCTCAGTAGGTGATTTTAGACCTATTGCTTGCTGTTCTACTATCTACAAATGTTTCTCTAAGCTGCTTTGTGATAGACTCAGCAAAATTTTGCCTGATATCATCTCCCAGAATCAGGGAGCTTTTGTCTCAGGGAGATCAATCTTGCACAATGTGCTTATTTGTCAAGATTTGATTAAAATGTATAATCAAGGCAAGGCTCCTCCCATTTGCTTGATAAAGTTGGATCTCAGGAAGGCCAATGACACTGTTGAATGGGCTTTCGTTGAAGAAATCATGACTGAACTTGGGTTTCCTAGTAACTTCACTCATCTCATAATGACATGTCTGTCTACCACCAGATACTCCATTTTGCTGAATGGTAGTCCTACTAATCTTCTTCAGCCCAAGAGAGGGTTGAGACAAGGAGACCCTATCTCCCCCCTCTTGTTTACTCTCTGTATGGAATACTTCTCCAAATGCATGACAGGTGTTGGAGATCTCCCTCAGTTTAAGTACTATACCACATGCAGATACTTAAAGTTGAATCATATGTGCTTTGCTGATGACCTCTTGATGTTCTGTAAAAGTGATAAGCAAGATGTGCAAGCTATGATGGAGGCTTTCATGGTTTTCTCTAACACTACTGGGCTTACAGTCAATGCTGATAAGTCTTCTATTTTTCGCTGTGGGTTGGACAATAACACAAAAGAGGAAATTAGAGTTGTCTCTGGCTTCAGATTTGGAGAGCTTCCCTTCAGGTACCTTGGTGTTCATATCAGCACTAGGAAAATTAAAGTTGTGAATGTGAGCAGCTAGTTAATAAGATGGTGGCCAGGATTAAAATCTGGAGCACTAGACATCTCTCTTTTGCAGGAAGAATTCAATTGGTTAACTCAATGCACATGAGCATTAGTGTTTATTGGAACCAAATCTTTATCATGCCTAAAAAGATTATCAGCATATCAATGCCATCTGCAGAGCTTACATCTGGTTTGTCAATTACCATGATAATAGACCTGGGCCTATTTCATGGGATGGTCTCTGCTATCACAAGACTCAAGGTGGGCTTGGCCTGAGAAATCCTGCTTTATGGAATCAGGCTGCAGTAGGCACACTTGCTTGGGATATTGCTCAAAATCAAGATAACTTGTGGGTGAAGTGGGTGCATGTTATTTATATCAAAGACAAAAACTGGTTGGATCTCCAATATCCAACCAATGCCAATTGGGCCATGAAATACATTTGCAGAGCAAAGGATGCTTGTTCCACTTCCTTTCACTCTACTAGTTGGCTAACAAGTAACACCTTCTACATTAGTGGCACCTACAAGAGATTATATGTTGTAAAAGAAAAGGTGCCATGGTACAACTATGTCTGGAACAGATACAATGCTCCTAAACATAGAATCATCCTCTGGCTTGCTCTACAGGATAAACTGAAAACTAGGGAAAGACTTCATAAATTTGGGGTGAGTGATAGCCCTCTATGTGCTATTTGTGTTCATTCTGCTGAATCTATACTACATCTCTTCTTTGAGTGCCCTTATAGCATGGCTTGCTGTAATGCCATGCTACAATGGATAGGACTTAATAGGCAGCCCTGATTGTTTCAAAGCTTCACTTGGGTTAGTAGATACTGTAAGAACGGCTTCAGGAGGAAGGTAGCATACGCAATGCTTGCTGGTCTTACTTACCATATTTGGCTTGCCAGGAACTCTGCTCTTTGGAATCATACGGTTCCTACTGTTGATGATCACACTGTATAGATGATCAAATACACTGTAAAAAATAGAATTAAACAAATACTTATTCATAAAGTTCATACTAGAGATGTTGATTGGATTACTATTCTGTAATTAGCTGGTCTGTTTGGCTCTTGTGAGCCTATTGTCTTGGTTGCCTTGGGTTCCTTGGGGGGTCCTTCCTAGAAGGTTTGTCCTTGGTTCCCTTTAGGCTTAAGTTGTAATATACCTTTTTGCAATACAATATTCTCTTACTTGGCAAAAAAAAATTATCAATATAAGTCTCTTGTCTAAGTCCAATCAGCCTTTTCGATCTATCTCTATGGATCTTTATTCCCAATATGTACTCTGCCTCTCTTAGATTTTTCATAGAGAAACAATTTTTAAGACATTCCTTGATTGACTCAAGCATGGTTTTATCATTTCCTATGACAAGTATGTCATCCACATATAAGACCAGAAAAGTAATAGAACTCCCACTTAACTCCTTGTATACACAAGATTCCTCTTCAATTATGAGAAAGCCAAATTTCTTGACTACCTCATCAAATCTAAGGTTCCAACTCCTTGATGCTTGCTTTAGTCCATAAATGGACTTCTTAAGCTTGCATACCCTCCCTGGATTTTCTAGATCTTCAAAACCTTGAGGTTGTGTCATGTACATATTCTCTTTCAAGAACCCATTCAAGAAGGCGGTTTTGACATCCATCTACCATATTTCATAGTCATGAAAGGCAGCAATTGCAAGGATTATCCTAATGGACTTCAGCATGGCTACTGGTGAAAAGGTTTCATCATAGTCAATACCATGAATTTGTTTGAAACCTTTTGCCACCAACCTAGCTTTGAAAACACTAATATTTCCATCCTTGTTTGTTTTTAGCTTGAAAATCCATTTGCATCCAATGGGTTTTACCCCATAAGGTAAATCAACCAAGTCCCATACTTGATTTTCAGATATGGAATCCATTTCAGATTTCATGGCCCCAAGCCATCTCTCAGAGTCTTGACTCTCCAAAGCATCTTTGTTGCTAGTAGGTTCTTCAGATTCTAAAATCGTTATTTCATAACATTCAGTCAAAAGGAAATCAATATATCTCTTTGACGGAATGATGGTCCTACTAGACCTACGTTGGTGAACAATAGAAGAAGCTTCTGCTTCATTAGGTTGAGTAACTTTACATGGAGTATCTCCAAGTGGGGCGGTAGGAGGTACGTGAATTGAATGCACCGCCTCCTGAGCATTTTCATGTCGGACCGCCTCTGATGAGGTGTTAACCTCATCCATTTGTTGCTCATCTCGAATTTCTTCGAGATATACATTTCTCCCACTTGTTTTACGGGAAATAAACTCCTTTTCCAGAAAGACACTATTACGAGCAACAAACACTTTGTTTTCGCTTTGGTTGTAGAAGTATTATCCCTTAGTCTCTTTTGGGTAACCCACAAAGAGACATTTATCGGATTTGGGTGAAAGCTTATCAAAGAGTAAACGTTTTACATAAGCTTGACAACCCCATATCTTTAGAAACGACAATTTTAGAACGTTTCCAGTCCACATTTCATATGGTGTCTTTTCCACTACTTTGGATGGTGCTCTGTTAAGTGTGAATGCCGCTGTTTCAAGTGAAAATCCCCAGAATGAAATAGAAAGATCAGCATGACTCATCATGGATCGAACCATATCAAGTAGAGTTCGATTCATTCTTTCAAAAACGTCATTTAACTGTGGTGTTCCTGGTGGAGTCCATTGTGAAAGGATGCCACAATCTTTCAAATGATCACCAAATTCTTGAGATAAATATTCACCACCACGATCGGATCACAATGCCTTAATTTTCTTCCCAAGCTGGTTCTGTACTTCATTATGGAATTCCATAAATATTTTAAAGGATTCCGACTTATGCCGCATGAGATAAACAAATCCAAATCTGCTTACATCGTCGGTAAAAGTAATGAAGTAATTGTACCCTCCCCTAACCAATGTACTCATAGGTCAGCACACATCCGTATGTATGAGGGCTAAAAGGTCATTGTCCATTTCACTTGAACCTGTGAAATGAGACTTTGCCATTTTCCCCATCAAGCAAAACTCACAAGTTTCAAATGATTTGAAATCAAATGATTTGAGAATTCCATCTTTATGAAACTTCTCAATACGCTTTGAGCTTATGTGGCCTAATCGACAATGCCATAGGTATGTAGTGTTTGAATCATTTGCTTTATGTGTCTTGCTGTCTATGTTATAGATGTTAGTTTCTAAGTCTAGCACATATAAACCATCTGATAACTTAGCGGAGACATAGAACATATCATTCAAATATGCAGAACAACAATTGTTCTTTATTGTAAATGAATAACATTCGGAATCCAAAACAGGTTTCGAAATAATATTCTTTGTGATAGCAGTAACATAATAACAATTATTAAGTTCTAAAACTAATCTCGAAGGTAAAAGTAGACTATATACTCCCACTGCCAATGTAGCAACTCGTGCTCCATTGCCAACGTGAAGATATACTTCTCCCTTTCTTAATGTTCTACTTCTTTTGAGGCCTTGCATATTACAGATAATGTGCGAACCACAAGCAGTATCAAATAGCCAAGAAGCAGAAGTTGCTAAGTTAACTTCTATAACATACATATCTGAACTAGAAACTCCTTCCTTTCGATGCTTCAGATACTTGGGGCAACTACTCTTCCAATGACCAACCTTGTTACAAGTGTAACAATAGTGCTCATCAGCAACTTCTGGTTTTGGTGTAGTCTTTTGCTTTTCAGAAGTTTCAGACTTGGCAACTTGTTTGCTTTCGTCCTTCTTGATAGCAATCCCAATCCTATTGAGCAATTTTCCTTTACTAACCATAAGAACATCCTTATGTTCTCTTGCTGGCTTGTTAGGGATGTTTCGCTCAGTCTGAGTTAGTATTTCATGCATCTCTTGCATCGTTGCTTCCTCTCCTTCACTAGTGGAAAAATCCTTATATGTCGCAACACAACGGTTTTAACAAAACCGGATCCGTAAATCGTCCATTTTTTGGAGGTAAAACGCGGCAAATTTACTGATCCGGTTCTTTAGTGAACCGGATCAGTTAACAGAAAACTGATTCGGTTCGCATAACCGGATCCGTTAAGTTTAGTGTTGAATCCCTAACTCACTCATTAAACGCTGGCCCAACTCTCCTCCTTTGCGCCCAAACTTCTCGCTCAGCCTATTCTCCCTCTTTCCTCTCACCCATTTCTCCCTCTTTCACCCTAGGGTTTATCCCATCCCTCTTTCCTCTCGCCACAGCCGTCTCACCCATTTCCTCCCTCTTCATCACCGTTCATTATTTTCTCGCGAACTTCAATCGGCCCGAAGCAGAAGAAGGTGTTTGATGATGAATTACTTCATCTGAAGAATCATCGACGTTAAGGGAGAAATAATCAACTGTTGCGGATACACTAGAGGCGGGCTCTAATGAGGAGAGAGAAATTTCGTTGCGGAAAACTGCGTAAGCGTCGGATTCTTCGCTGAGAATGGTGTCGGAAGAAGGATGAAGAAGGCTTAGGGTTTCGTAGGAGTAATTGGCGACTGCCGTTGTTGCAATTGATTGATGAAGTTTTGTTAGTTAACTTTTTTTCAATGTCCAGTATAAAGTGTGAAGGTTGTTTTGTTGGTGTTGAAATTTTAGGGTTTTTGGTTTTGATTTTTAGCATGTTCTATTGCTAGACGGCAACCCCCGCCTACCGCAACCGCCAATTTGATTTTTCGAAGTTTTATTCGAAATATATCCCTCAAAACAAGATGTTTTTCTTCTTTGTGGGAGGAGTAGAGCAGAAGAATGGGCAAGTACTGGAAACCGGAGTTATTCGATGCATCAAGTGCGGTTCAAAAGCTGATCTAGTCAAATACGACAAGGTTTTGAAGGTATTCTTTGTCCCTATTTTCATCGTTTTGAACGTTTTGATTCATGCCGGTTGAATTTCTAGATTTAATGGCCTTTCTGCAATTTATGCTTCAATTTCTAGATGCTATATTATAGAGCTTCTAAGAAAATATCTTGGGAAATTTATGTAGATAGAATAAAGAAAATATCTTGGGAAATTTTTTATGGGTGGATTTTTAGTTCTGGGTTGTTTTTAAGTATTAAGATCAATGATCAAGTTTGGGATTCTTGATTTTTTTTTGGGGTGTGGTTTTGTTGGAGTGAATGGTACTAAGTTGTTTAGATGAGTTGTTTGTGGAAAAGAATGGCGCCAGATTTGTTTTTGATCTTTCATCTTTCATTTTTAATTTTTTGATTTAGATGGTGTAAACTTGTGCTATGCGATCTGATGTAAGCTTGGCAAATTTGATGTCATTATTATCTCCAAGATTGGAAATAAAAATGGTGTGATTTAGCCTTCTATCTTTCTTTATGTATTGTTGGATGATGGATTAACCTCGAATTTTCGATATTATGCGATTATGTGGTTTGTAATAGTTGACTTGGATAGAATTATTACATTACCATAACAAGCTACATTACATATTATGTTGTTTGTTTTACAATTTAGTCATTCATTTTCTGTTCTTGATAGATCAAAGTTTGGTTTGATGTGGTGGTGAATTGTGATGTTAAGTATCGTTTTAACATCTTTCTAATATGTGGTGGCTGGGTTTACAACTTACTACGTGCACAAATAGCATGCTATGACAATTGCACTACATACACTTGCATTCTTAAACATATTGGATCACTTTATGAATGGAAACAAATTAGCCAAACCATTAGATTCATTAAGCCCAACTATGTGCTTTCCTAGTTCACGCTTCTATCTTTAACCCTGCTTGTTATATCAGGTTGGTCTACTGCCTTAGAATAGGATGAGAGCTTTACATGGTCCTTCGAGAGTCCTCCTAAGGGCCAGAAACTACATCTAAATAAGGGTTGCTAACAAGGAAGAATTTTGTTTCTCCTTCCCCAGTTGCAATTCTTCCAACAGGGACATGAAACGATCTTGCAAGAGTTCTTGGGGTGGTGGTTTGGGCTCAATAGAGAGACAAGGAGGCCTCTGCAGAGTACTAGATGACA
Organism: Beta corolliflora; assembly: GCA_947648045.1. Taxonomy (NCBI): domain Eukaryota; kingdom Viridiplantae; phylum Streptophyta; class Magnoliopsida; order Caryophyllales; family Amaranthaceae; genus Beta; species Beta corolliflora. The sequence goes on from CANSZD010002988.1 coordinate 615,549, forward strand.
TAGAGCATTCTTATGTATCTAATTATTTATGAGTATGATGTTAAAATTATAGTTGTTAATATTTTTATGTATCTAATTATTTATGCTTATGCTTATGCTTCAATTGAGCATAATATGCTTAATAAAATGAGTATTGATATATACAATTGATTTTGTATCGATTAATAATGAAAATATGCAAAAAAAAAAATGGTTTTAAGGGTGGTCGCCCGCTCCGGTTTTGGGTCAAAACCGGATCGGTAAATGATAACTGATCCGGTTTAGGACCGGATCAGTTAATCATTGTGAACTGCTGCGAGCCCACCCGATCCGGACCAAACCCGGATCGGTAATCCCGGTTTTGACCGGATCGGATGAGCTTTTTTCCACTAGTGCTTGCATGAGAAAATTTTTGAACTTTTCAGTTCTGAGAACGATTCTCATATCCCTTTCACTTGCAATGAAACGTTCAACATTCAATTTGTCTTTCGAAAGGATGGAGCGCAAATTATAAGTAGAATTGTTGGTGTTGTTATTGTTGTTACTAGACATGATTACTGCAACAAATAATAAAGTAAGAATTCAATCAATGTTTATCAAAAACCGTAATTCAATAAATTTTAATTAATTACTACCCTTTATTCAAAATGAAAATCCCCTATTGAATAAAGAAATAACCAAGATGTCCTCCTACTACAATCAAACGGACTTTGGCCCTACCTTCAATTAATATTAGTGGAGGTAAGTAAACACTTTACTAATTATAATTCTTGGTAGACAGGTTAACAACTCCTTGTTTACTCCTATCTCTTAGCTTCAAAACCCAAAACTTTGTCTTTTGATGATTTTGTTGAGTTAAACCAAACATTAAAATGTGAGTTTCAAAAACTACAATACTGTCCCCAGATAAAATGAGCAATACCCTACTTTCCCTCCCTTTTTTTTTAATTATTTTCGGATGCGGTTTTGTAAAAACCGAATCTGTTACTAAGTGACAGATAAGGTTTTTTCCACTAGTGCTATTACTCACTATCTAAGGCGACATAGGTGTTGTTTGGAAAATAAATTAAACAGAATATTACTTTTGGGACCTAAGTTTACTAATATGGTCAATCAATAGTGAACACATGAATCAATTAACCACAAACAAACTTAGAAGCAAGCATTTAAACACAATAAATGCAAGAAAATAATAAAAGCAATAATTAAAATGATCTAGTATGGCCCCTAAACTTAGGAAAATAACTAATCTTCATGAATCTTCCCTTGAATCTCCATGGATCACCATCCTTGAAACTCCTTGGATCCTCATGCTTGATTACATAATTTGAAATTAAACAAATAACGAAAATTTAAAGTTACAAAAATACAAACGATTCGCTGATCGTATGTAATTTACATTAAAATATAACGATTCGTAGATCGTATTTACTATCCTAATTTGGGTCATACTAGTCATAACATGCAAAATATAATATCATACATATTACATTAAACATCCACGCATTTATAATATCAAAATAAAATAAATATAAAGTATGTACTTATTAACAATTAATAAGCAAATAAAACTTTCCATAATAATTATAAAAACTTTACAAATTTAAGCTATAAATTATTTACGAAACTTTATTATTTTGATTCAATTACTTATTTAAACATGGCAATAATCAAAATTATTCACAAATTTGCAAAATAGGCAATTTTTGATTTATGCTCAACTTTTGAAAATCATATTTTCCTTAAAAATAATTTTTTTATTTTTAAGTTTGACTTGTTGACCGTTGACTAGAAGCTCAAGGCTGCCAGTCAACAACCAACCACGCAGGCACGCAAGACCCGCTCGAAAACTTTAGCCATCACAGCACCACACGACCACCACACACACGACCACCCCGACCAGCAGCGAGATTGTGCCGCCTACCGGAATCAGACGTCGTGTCACCTCCGCACTCGCCTCTCAGCCCAGCCGCGACGCTCACCGGCAGCACCAAGCCACCAGAGAGTTAGGCCAGCAGCAGCGCGAGCCACCGCACGTCAAACGTGCGTGGTTCCGCCGCTGCTCTACTGCCGCGGTCCCCCCTCTGCCTCGCCGACCTCACGCCACACTCCACCGTAGCTCCACCGGTGCAGGTGGGGCCACCCAGCCATGGTTGGCAATTCTTTTTGAATTTTTGCAACAATAACAAAATTCCAATTAATCTTTAATTAATAATTTATTTAAAGATTTAGGATTTAATCAGGTTTTAATAATCCGAAAATTATGGCAGAAATTTTGAATCAATTAACAAATCTTAAACAAAAATTTAGGTTTGTTGAGATTAGATTTGAATGAATAATTTCTATTTAACATTAAATCTAACAAGAATCTAAAATTAGGGCAAAAATCAAATTATATCCAAAAAATTCAGAAAATTAACAATTAAAATCTGAAAAAATCGAAATTAATTTTTAGGGTGATCTACTGATTTATTTTAACAAATAAAATCAATTATTTTAATTGTTATCCTTAAAATTTATGAATAATCAAATTAAACATAAAATTTAACTAAAATTCACAAATAATATGATAAAAATCCGAAAATTAGTGGCAAAAATAATCAAATTATTTTCAGCCATCATATTATTCTAGATCTATGGGGGTGGTGAACTTTAGATTTATTTAACAAATTAAAAACCAAATCTTGAATTGTTAACAAATTATTTCAATGATTAATCAAATTAAACATAAATAATTTTAAATCTAATAAATTATGTATATAAAAATTCGAAAAGTATGAGTGAATTAACAATTAATTTCGTCCATAATAAAAAAAAAGTAAAAACATTTCGGACCTTTATAAATTATTTTGAGCATAAATCACAAATAAATCAATTTTATATAATTTCCAATCAATTAATATCAAATATCAATTATGCAAATTCAAGCCATAAATAAATCCTCCCTTAATTGAATAAAAATAATAACTTTGCATACAAATACATGATCATAGGAATATTATGAATTAGGCAAAACGGATACCACTGTAAGAACATATAGATGCATATAACAGAATTTCAGGTTACAATTTCCTAACATCTATCATAGGATCACAAACATAATCAAACACATGAATCATTCAATAGGGATTAGATATAAAACCTTTGTAGCGTGATTTCCCTGTTGTATGCAAGTTTCGAAGATCTGAGAGCCTCAAGTGTTGCTCCTCTAATCAGTCCGCGAGCACCAATTGAACACCAACGTTTGCTAGAACGAAAGAGAAGAATTCTCTTGATTTTAGGTGGTATAGGCGCCGGTTAGAGGGAATAGAAGAATTAGGTTTCACTTGCTCTCTATGTTGTGAAAAGAAACTGCTTAATGAAGTGATCACCTAAATCCTAATATTATATCCTATATATAATAGAAGACTCATAGGCTAGTTAGGAGAACTAATTCTCCTCCAATTCCCCTTATGGGCCGGTCCAACCCTAATCCTTAATGGATTTGGATTGTTTTGTCCAACTTGTGCTACAATGTGTGACTTCATAGGATTAATATATTTTAGTTATAGGCATAATATATATTGTCTTATTAATTATATTTATTCTCTAGCAAGAAAATACGATTACTAAAATAATTAACTTTATTATCTTCATAATTTAACTCCTATTTATATTTAGTAATTGCCGGGATGTCTAAGGACATATTCATTCATATGCAAGCAGACTGGATTAGACTTTGAGCTTGCAGGAGGGATAAGGAGACTATATTTAAAGAAGATTGCCTATGTGGACTTTAGGGAACACTAGACTTTGAACTTACGGGAGAGTAAGCAGGATAGGTGATAGCGAAGGCTAGACTTTGAACTTATATTTGGAATAAGCAGGCTAGACCTAATGTATGAATTGGGATTTTATAGTCCGAAGACTTGACTAGGGTTTACATAGAGATGCAAACTTGACCTAGGGTTGGACTTTTATAGTCGAAGACTTGACTAGGGTTTACATAGAGATGCAAATTAGACCTATGGAATGAATTGATCTTTTATAGTCCGAAGACTTGACTAGGGTTTACATAGAGATGCAAACTACACCTAGGGTTGAGCTTTTATAGTCCGAATACTTGACTAGGGTATGATGGAGTAATTTTGAAAATGTATTTTTATTGAATAAGTGGTATGATGGTTAGTAAATGTTTTCGAAAAAGGTAGAATAGAAGAGAGTGTAGGACTGATTTTGAAAAGGAGTATTTTGTTTTAAAAAGGATGGAATATGATATGTAAGATTTGGGAGGAGGTATACATGCATGACGACTCTAACTCTACCATGATTATTTTTGTAGATTCACTGCTTAGGATAGACTCGACCTTAGATGATATGCACGAAAAGATCGATTTACTATGAGAAGTCTCTAGAGTTTTCAAGAACAAGTTATTCTCTTCCATTTAATCACCCTCATAAAAAAGAAACCCCATCTACATCTCGCTCATTCTCGGGGATAAGCTCAAAACAAAACCCCAAATTATTTTCCTTTCTCTCTCTTCTCTCGTGGCTCCATGTTTCCCTTCGCCAAGATCGCTTGCCCGGTGAAGCGCTGCCTCTCCCGGCATAATCAGTGATCCGACGTCTCTATTTTGGGCCCAAATTGTGTTGTGCGTTGGTTATGGCTGCTGCCCCTCTATTTTCCTCTCGCCTCTGCTTCGTTTCTCTGGTGGTACGCCGGTGATACGCGTGGACCTTACCACCATGAGTTGATAGGTATCACGTGTGCTGCCGCATGTAGACACATAATCGTGTCTCCCCATTTAAGGGTCCAATGATGAAACATACTGCGGTATTAGTTGGCGCGACCCAACGGAAGAGTAATCCGAAGAAACAATCCAAAATTGTGTTTTGAAATGATATTCTAAAGCCCAATTAACTATTCATGATGATTAATTGTATTTTAAGCCCATGAAATATTTTTAGTCCATTTAAAGCGTTTTAAGACCCCAATTAAATATTTATTATTTTAATAAATATTTTAATAAATATTTTTATTATCTTTGACAAATATTTTAAGTACAAATCAGATTTTTATTCCGTAAAATTCAATCTCCGGATTTTAGGGATAGAAAATTATCTTCAAAAGACACGTTTAATAAAAAAGCTGGCAGATGCACCAGACTCGGAGGTTGTGCACAGTGCGCCACGTGCGTCCAACACATTGGCCAGGCCGTGTCAGGCTCGCCAATGTGCGCCTGACACATGGATTTGTGACTCACACATAGTGCGTCTGGCGCAAACCCTGTGTACGACACAAGTCTCTTTTTATCTTTTTAAACACGCGGTTACACGTGTACAACATTAATTGGCCAGACTGCGTCAGGCGCGCCAATGTGCGCCTGACACGTGTTGCTGCGCTTGACACGTCGGACTGCGCCAGGCGTGTGAGACGCATATTCTCTCTGCCTATAAATATGGGCGGTTTCCCGAATCCATGACGGCTTTTCAATTTATTATTGACGAACACAAAAACTTACGATTATTTCCGAAACACACTTCGAATCTTTAAACACATAATACTTTCAATACTTCAAATTATTCTCGAGTTCCTGATCATACTACATTCTTGGTTCCACGATTGCTCCGCCTAAAAGTCGTTACGCTCTTCGACCTAAGCCGCATAGGTATAATTCCTGAGGATCCTTGAATAATTCTATTGTTTTTATTGCCTGAAAGTTACTAACAATTTATTGTCATGATGTAGATATCCATTTATATAATTGCTTTTATTGTATATTCTAACCTCTTTTCCTTTTATTTTCGCATATAATATTCATATTGTTTTGATTGTCCTGCATGAATTTTTATCACTTATATGTTATTATTACTAAACAAGACCTAAAGAATTGTTCTAACTAATTAAGATAATTTGGACAACCTGCTAGGAACCTTGTAATTTAATTGTTAAATAACTTGTCACTAAAAATATAGTCTTTTTATGTGTTTCCTGAACCAACCTAGACTAAATATTGTTAGGGTGCTTAAAATATCATATGATTATTCTTTTGCATAAAATCTGTAATGAATCGATATTTAGTATGGTCAGCAATGGGAAACATAGTTCTTGACTGTGTTGTACCCTCACCCCCCGAACTCAATTTTTGGTTCCTGACCATCTATGGAGTCAAGACGGGGAAATCTACATTGTATAAGTCCCTAAGATGTCCCTACAGTTTCAATATCCAATTAGGTTTATGAATCTTACTTTAAAGACTTGTTGGCGACTTCAAAACGAATTTCAAATAAAACCTTAACAATGGGGTAGTCAAATAACGCGCTCACACCGCGGTAGGCATAAAAATAAAAATTCACGCCTACACCGCCGCTCGACCCTGTTCTTTCTCTCTCCTCTGCCTTCTTGTTCTGGTGTGCTCGGAGACGAGAGAGGAGATACGAGAGAAGGAGGAGGAGAGGGGCTGTGGTGGGTTGCGCTTGTTGGTGGTGTGAAGAGGGGTTGTGGTGAGGAGAGAGGAAACCCCTTTTTATGAGAGAATGAGAGAGAGGATAGCTTAACCCTAAATTATCGCTGCTGAGAATGAGAATGAGAGAGAGGAGAGGCTCTTTGTGCGCGCTTCTTTTAAAAGCCCAGCCCACCTGATTATAAAAAAAACTAGAAGGGTTGCGGTTAGCCCAAAAACTGCAGCCCTTCGTATACGAAGGGCTGCGATTTCTGGACTGACCACAGCCCTTCACTATTAAGGGCTGCGTTTTCAAAAAACGCAGCCCTTGCACCGCAGCCCTTGCGTTTTTTTCCACTAGTGTTTTTAATTTGTTGTTGTGGTGTTGTTGCTACTGTCCTTCGCTCTTCCTTCCCTCCTCTGCTTCGTGGAAGCTGCTTGCCACCACTATTGCTTCAACTTATGTGAGTACAAGCCAAGCCCTTTAAATTATTTCATTTTACTAATGAAAATTCAAATTTACATGAGTTTTATTGTGGCTTATTATGGGGATTGCAAAATCTGTTTTAGGATAAGAGTTTTTAAGAATAAAGATTAAATCTTCCAGGTGGATTGGAACTTATTTTGGAGCTTTCTTTGTAGCTTTATTTACAATTTCTATTAGTTTATGATTTGGATATAATTGATATTACTTCAAAGCATATTGAGATTTATGGTGGTGAATTTGTTATACTACTAGACTGTTTATTGAAATTTGGAATTAAGTAATTTATGAGTTAACTGTACTTTGCGATATTTCAAATCAAGTAATGTATTATTTTGTAAGCATTTTCAATCTGGTTGTAAACTACTCTTGTTAACAAGTTATGATGATAAAACTTTTTGAGGTACTTGAAGAGTTGGTTGTTAAATGTAGTTGGTTTGTTGGGAGTTATAATCATATTGCAGTAAAGAATACAATTATAAGTGGTCTTATGATAGTTGTTCAGGAAGTTAGATGGAGATAATCTTGCTTTTATGTTGGTAAGTTAAAAGTTAGTTAAATGATCATATTGATGGGACTTTAATTAATTAAATAATGTTGAAAAGGTTCAATGAGATTAATCTATATGTTGGAGGATTATTGAAAATAAGTGTTAATAATTGTTATTTTTCTCTGAGGTAAATCATTGTTGAACTTATGGGCTATTGGATTTTGATCGTGGAGTTAAAGCAATATTTGGAGTTTGAGCAAGGTACACATTGTTCATCCACTTTTGATTTGAAAATTGGTATTTTTGTATGATCATGATAATTCTCTGAAAGAGTTGATTTTCATCTTTAACTTATAATGTTCTTTTCGGAAGCTTTAAGCTACAATTATTTGAGATGTTTCATAAGTTTACTGGATTTATAAAGGAGTATGTCAGCACCAATTAGTGTATTGTTCAAATCGGGTGTTACTATATTAAACCTTCTATTGCGAAGTACGATAAGTCTATGAATTATGAATTTGAACGATCTGATCTAAACTTACGCTATTTGAGTATTAACATTCATTGTACTAAACTTGCTTGCTTATGAGACCCGAAGTATTAAATGAGATGTTGGATGATTAGTATAATGAAGCTTATGAGACCCATAAATATATATTTTTTTGCATTTTTTGTCTCAAATGATCCCCAAACAGTTTTATATATATATAAGTATCATTATTCATTGCAAACTATGTATTTTTCTACAAATATAGAGAAAATATTGACTGAATTACAACAAATGGAGACAAACCACACACAGCAGCACTGTAGTAGAAGTAGATCATCCTGTGTAAAGCTCTTGAGGACTCCCCAGACCATGTCAATAACATAGTGATCCTGTCAACAGAAACAAGTTACATTTCATCAACTAGAAATTAATATTCTTCGCATCAGATTCTTTTTTTCCTTAGTTAAAAAAACAGAACACGAAAAGAGGAAATAGCAATTCCGATAAATTCCAACATGCACTAGACCACATAAAGTATTAGACTAGTAGTAGATGACGCAAATGATGAATGCACAAACAGTGGCGTTTGAAGAATGATGCATCTTCATTATGTAGCTCAGTAGATCTTCATAAGACACAACAATGGGACTTTCAATTATCGAATTTTCTAGTATACAGACATGATGACGCTTTGGAGTTGGAACTCTGGTATATGTTGCAAAAATAATGAAGGCTTTCATTTGATGAACTAAGCCAGTATTATAGTTCTGAGAAATATTAATCCAGGCTGAATCCCATGTGTGGAAAATTCTTCTTCAATAAATCTAAGACTGAAGAGGGTAAAGAAAGCCAGAGGTCAGGCGATCATCCAAAATTAAAATCCACTGCTTATGGTCCATGAGGCTCTTGTAAAATAGAAGCACTATTAGCAGGTTGGGAACCCATGCCTTTCCATCCAAATGATAACTATAATATTAGGCCAAAGGAAATGAGCTGAATGTTTAGATGATCCCAATTACAGTTACTCCATCCTTGAAAAAGCAACCTTCACAATAAGTAAAATCTTTTGTTATGCTGCTTTTCTGCTTTCTGATTGTTGTTCAGTTGTTTGTATCAAAGGGAAAAAGTAACAACTAGGAAAATGAAAGTGTGCGAAAGTGGACATCAACTTAAGACCCAATCCCCCCCATAAGGACATTTACTTAGGATGAACATGAAATTGGCCGTCAACAATATTCCTTATGATTCTATCTTACTTTCTTGAACTTCAACGATTCATGAAGTAACCCTCTTGCATCAAGAAATTGCTGACTACATATTATAATTCAGGGTCAGGAGATAAGGCAGAGAAAGAAAATTTACCGCATGGCATCCACCTGAGTATTGGGTATGACTTATGAGAACGCAGGTCGTCTATATCCAAACCATCAAGTGAACCAGACATCAAAATCTAGACAAGCAAAGAATAACAGGCATCCAAGAAACTTTAGAAGAGATCAAGAAGTACAAATTGATGCAAAATTCCAAAAGGCCCCCATTTGGAAAAAAGGTAATGGAATTGCACAAGTAAAAGAGCAGAGAGTACAGGGCAGTAAGCATATAGAGAGAAAATACAAATCTCGCTTCTAAAATTCATGAGAGGCACAAATATAGACCCTTTATCCCTAGATTGTAGCTCAAGAAAGCTTGACACAACGATAGACACTAGCAGGATATAATAGCTTTTAAGCTGCTTAAATTCTAAACTATAGCTTAAGCTTTTCTCACGTGAAAGGGAAGCGATGGAAAAATAGATAAAATAGACAAGTAATACACTCTATTAAAGAAGATGATTATACCTGAAGTTCATGTTCATTGAACTTATCAATACATTCCTTTCGTACGAGCTGCTGCAATTCTCTCAGGAAATGCAAACTTTGCTGACGTATCTGACAGTTGCAGTATCCATTAGTTTGACATACCTAAGTTATTAGTAATATGTGGCTAAAGTTGAAACCTGGGTGGAAGCATACAGTCATTATAACAAATAAGATTGTATTACCTGATAATTCAATCGACGATTAGCTATTAGATGAATAAATGGAATCACATTCTCATTCGTAACACGAATATTTTTCCCTCAAGGAATCAATTCATCTTTTGTTTGTTCTCCATATTCATTATTTACAATGACAAAGTATAACTCTAATCCTGAAACATCACCTTGATAATGCTGCAGGAGCAACCAAGATTAGGGTAGAACAATATGAGCAAGCTGCAATACAGGATAAGATTCTCTGGCAGACAAAGCATAATATGAAGGGAAAAGCATTAGATTTAGGCAAGCATGGAAAGCAGTCAACACTTGACGAGAAACAGATACACAACAGCAAATGGTGACACTAGCACAGGGATTCCTAGTGGCTTTCCATCTCACAGCAGATGAAAAGGCAAACACAAAGCACACAGTCAACAATTACACTACATTCATGTTAGAAAAGATATTCAGTTCGCATGCTACACTTCAAAACTTATTTTAGATAATGTGGAAGCTTCAAAATGTTCATACAAGTCGCTGATGTTGGCAAGCAATCAAGAGTTTCCTCTGAAGCACTACCACCAGCTCTACACAAAATTGAACATAATCAGAAGCAGAGAATGTCAGCAATCTACCAAAACGAACGAAAAGAGAAACTCAAGCGATTGCAAAACTACAACAATTTCAAACCCAATTTCAAACCCTAGATCCACGAAAATCATTGAAAAAACAGCAAAATCAGGTAAAAAGTTAAAATCAAAAGAGAGGAGAGAGAAAATACCTCAGCAGCGAGGTAGTCGAGAACGGAGCTCCGGCACCGACACGCTCAGCAGCAGTGTTCGCGCGACAAAAACGAGAGGAGGAGAGTGCGGGTGAGAGAAATAGACGGCGGCGAGCAGACAGAAAAGCGAGGCTCCGGCGAACAAAGCCAGACGGCAGCCGAGGTCAGGGAGAGAGAGAGAGCGGCAGGGGTGTGAGTAAGAGTCTGAGAGAGAGAGAGAAGGGCGTGGTGTGAAGTGAGAGGGAGAGGGAGAGGGAGAGGGAGAGGGAGAGATAGAGAGGCGGGTTCAGCTAGGGTAAGTGAGAGTTCAAACGTTAAAGGGGGGGAACTTCGCCAAAATTATTAAAAAAAAGGGCTGCGGTTATGCCAAAAACCGCAGCCCTTTAGTTTCCAACTAAATTTTTTTTTCCGGGGTAGATTAAGGCTGCATTTTTCAAATAACCGCAGCCCTTATATAACAGCCCTTGGCTTTTTTTCCTCTAGTGTTATTTATAAATTATGGTTGTATAAATTATGGTTGTATATAGATGAGTTAATAAGTGGGAGTGTTCGACATATTTATCAATACATGGTCCTCTCAAGTTGAGTTTATGAAATACATTCTAGGGAGTAAGTAAGTAGCCATATTTTCAAAGTGCTTAACAAGCTCATGAACAAGATTATGTTCTCACTAAATCCGGCATATGAGTTATTTCAAGTACATGTAAGTTACAAATGAATTTGACTCTAGAGTGAGATATCAAGTACAATCAATATATCTATTAGACAATTTATGATATATATTGTGTATGTAAATTATAGATAGATGCTTATGATGCCACTCATTATGACTATAATATGAGTCTTCAAAAGGAAGAAGTCTCCCGATATAAATTTTGAAGATTTTATCCTTCGGCTTCGGGGAATAAGAGTTTCTAAGTTCATGAACTAAATATTATGTTCTGTATTTGCAAGGGGAAGAAGTTCAAATTAAAGTTAAATTATATTATTTAGAAGCACCTTTGGATATTCTTTTGAATAAACTTTGGTTATACGCTGGGAATTTATGATACTATTGGAGCTAGCAATAATAAGCTTCTGGGATATTAGATTTAGTATGAATTTATAAAGTTATAAGTAAGCTTTCTGAATGTGTTTTGGGGGAGGAAGAGAACTTCAGACTAAAAGATATATCACATTATTCAGAAGTGTCCTTGGAGAATCGTGAATCCTAGAAATTGGGTTTTGTAAGATAGGGAATTTATGTTGGAGGTGATTGTGAGGTAATTTGGGTGATTTCAGGAGTATAAACACTTATGTGGGAAGGTTGGGCTTGGTGATTAATGTAAGTTTTAGAATTTAGATGTCACTCATCAGTTAATAAAAACTTGTTACGAGAACTACATGGGGCCTAAAAGGTTAGATGGCAAAAATAACGGTATATCGAGGATGATAGACGTATCATGCCTTGGGAAATGCGAACTTTATATCAGGCGACTTAAGAGGTCAAGACTTTGTGATGGTTGGAGAAATTAAGTTTGAATTTGGAATCTCCTATTATGAGTATTGAAACTAGGATAAGCAAAAGAGTTTAGAGGCATTATTTCCTGATTGGAAGAATAAGGGTATAAATGGAAAGTTTGGGCAATATAGACCTTATGTAATGGAGTGTTGGAAATTAGTATCATGGTTTGATAATAAGGGAAATCTAGTATGGACATAAGTGTAAATATACGGATTGCAATATTTAAAAGAATAATTAAGTCATTGTATATTAATTCTTGAAATGGCATACATAGTTAGATACTCTTCGTTTATGATAATTGGAGATGTTTTATCTTCCTTGTGATGTTGAGCTTGTGATGTTTGGTTTTGTGTATGCTTTGAAATTTATAGAGTGAGGATTTTATTCCAATTGGATTATTAGAAGATCAGGAGTTCAAGTATAAGCGATTCAAAACGTATTAGAGAAAGCATTAGATATAATTATGGAATATAAGAATAAATTTTATATGTTTCAAGCTTTCATTAAAATTACAGTTTTCTATTGTGATATTTAGGTATATTTGATATGAATATGAAATTTGTGGATATGAGCGAAGTACAGTTTATAATTTTTACATTTTGACTTCAAAACAAGCATTTAAAAGAATATAAAAAAAGTTATACTTGGGATATGACGAGAATATTATAGTTAGTATGATTGAGCATAAGTGTAAACATCGAGATTCGCTCGACTATATAGGTTACTAAAAAAAATTAATGAAAAGATATTTATGATATAAAGTTTTATAAGATTAAATTCTGTTTTGGATTCTGATTGGTAAGCTATGTTATGAGCTTCAATTATGATATGATTGGACTATATTTCCTTTAAAGTCTGTATTTGAATGGATTTTAGCAAATGAATTTTATAAAGGGTTGATTTATACTAAGTTATTAGAAACTCGAGTATATTATGCAAGCAATTTATTTTGTATATTAAATACCCGAAAGCAATTATGTTATGAGAATTCGAGAATTATGAATATGAGTTTTCGAAAATATGAAATTATGGATTATGTATTTTGTTTCTGTTTTGTGAGGGGAAGAAGCTGCTAGAGCAGTGATGAATAACATTCTGTATTCTGTAATTCTGTATATTATGGGGACATGTCCTGAAAAGTCTTGCAAGTAGTACATAACGGAAGAGGGAGACATCCCTTGTAAAAGCTTAGAGAATGCGCCTGGATGGCAACTCTATTCGTGTTCTCTTTCCCAGTATAATGTGATTTATGAAAGAAAATAGAATATGAATTTGAATATGCAAGTGGTTTCGTGGAAGTTATTTCAAACTTTATTTCCGAAGTAACTCTCCCGAGTTTTTGGAATACCTGGGATGAATATGGGAATGAATTACTAAGGAACTTGTTAGAAATTTATGAAGGAGTTAGATATGTTATGCATAATTGGATTAAAGGTCATTGAATTGGAAATACATAAGTGATAGATATTATTATGTCTTAGAATATGATTAGAGTTGATTTTGGAAATCATATTATTCTATGGAATTGTTATGGTTCCTTTAATTGAAAGTAAATATTATTTACTTCGTGAGATATTCGTATTATTATTTAAACATGTATCATTGTAATTTGAGTAAAGTATTTGTTATACGATTCTTTCATTACGACTTTTCTATGTCTTGATTTCAAATGTCTCGTAAGATAAGTTTGACTATGTATATACGTTTTAAGCTACCAAAAAGATTTTATGGTTGGACAATGTGTACTCGGTTTCACTGATTTTATTCTTGGAACCTGTCCTGGTGGGGGCATGTTTAATGTTAGTGATTTTTACAGGTTTATATTGGAAGCTCAGAGTGGAGCAAGGCTGAAGTTTGGTTATTAAGTTGTAATTAAATATTGTGATTCAGAAGTTATATTGAGAAGTATTCAAGTCTTATTTGAGAAAAGATTATATAGTTTAGGGAATCAAGTATTTTGTAATTTGATATTGGTTTTGAAGTTATTGTGTTGTGGGCACAGGTTCGAGATCGATTTGTAAGGTTATGTTTCAGCTGCAAGATAATGAAATTTGAGGTTTAATAAATAATAATTGAGATTCTCTATCTTAAGTGTGATTAGCTAGCAGCTCGGAAGTGCGGGCTGTTACATTGTGCGTCCGGCGCAAGTGAATGCATTTGGCGGACTGCTCCCGGCATGTTTTTTGGTGATTTAGGCGAGGTTTTGGCTAATTCCACATAATTTCGGGACGCGACGATACACATGACTGATTTATTGACAGCTTTTGAATTTGAACGATAGTTGAATTGGCAATAGCATTAGACGTAAGAATTGCGCTTCACACAGCGACGTGCGCTCAGCGCGAAGCTTTTGCGTCAGGTGCGGGAGCTGTGCGCCAGGCGCACCATGGTGCTTTTGGCGCACTGTTCCCCGGCATGCAATTTGACAATTCGACGAAGGTTCGGACTATTTTGACGATGTTTTTTAGACGCGATTTAGGCGCAACACATAACAACGGTTTTGACAAAATAATAGCAGGCAAGAATTGCAATCACAAGCAAATGTCATATAACATGGATGCAATAGTTCTCAACCTATAGTCCAGTTCTACATTCAACTATGGTCAGGTTTAGGTTAAGGCTGAAAAGGGTCCACGACTAAGAGATTGATCCCACGCTGCGTACCTTTGCTTAAAAAGGTGGCCACGTGTAAGACGCACTTCAGTTCTCAAATCAGGAACAAGAGAACAACACCATGGTTGGGTAGGTTTGCTTATGACTAAGATCCAACACTATCGGTCAGGAAGCTTTCGGAAGGACACAGCGCAAACCCCCGGGGGTGACCTCACGCATAGAACTTACGTTAATGAGGCAAGGGATATTGTCCTTATGGTGGCTTAAACAATTGCCATACATATGCAAAACTGTAATGTTATTATAAGGCATAAAAAGAGTATGAATCGTATTTTTCGAGTTTCACCCACTTATTTAAAAAATTTAATTTTTTTAAAATCCTCCCCAGTGGTGTCGCCAAATTGTAGGAGTGTTTTTATTTCGCCTACGTGAGATAAGCGCGCCAACAAGTCTTTAAAGGAAGACTCATAAACCTAATTGCATATTGGGAAATCGTAGGGACAAATTAGGGACTTATCCAATGTAAATTTCCCCGTCTTGACTCCATAGATGGTCAATGAACCATAGATTGAGTTCGGGGGTGAGGGTACGAACATGGTTAGGAACTACATTCGCCTATTGATGGTCTCTACTTAATATCGATTCATGTTAAGTTTTATGCAAAATAATAACCAGAGAGTATTTCAAGCACCCTAAAAATAGTTTAGTCTAGGTTGGTTCATGAAACACATAAAAAGACTATTTTTTAGTGACATGTTATTAAGCAATCAAATTACTAGGAACCTAATAGGTTGTTCAAATTATCTGATTAATATTAGAACTGTTCTTTAGGTCTTGATTAGCAATAACAACATGTGAGGTGATGAACATGCAAGCAGGACAATCATATCAATGTACATAATAATAAGAAAGAAGAGAATAGAGCTTAGAATGTACAAGGAATAATTTTTATATTAAAGATCAACATCATGGAAGAAATCGTTAGTAACTTCAATATAAAAATAATGAATTTATTCAAGGACCCTCAAGAGTATACCTATTAGGTATGAGAGAATAACGACCTTCGGGAAGAGCAATCGTGAAGCTTGAAAACGAACACTTGTGAAGATCGATCGAAGTATATGTTTGTATGTGTGTTTTGTATGTGTTTGTTACGGGAGTTTTAGAGAAAATTCGTAAGTGTTCGAGTATGTCGAGCGTCGTATGTG
The DNA here is from genome assembly GCA_947648045.1 of Beta corolliflora. Classification (NCBI taxonomy): domain Eukaryota; kingdom Viridiplantae; phylum Streptophyta; class Magnoliopsida; order Caryophyllales; family Amaranthaceae; genus Beta; species Beta corolliflora. The sequence continues at coordinate 631,537 of CANSZD010002988.1, forward strand.
TAAAAGTGTTTGAAAACGTATTTTGATTTGGAAAATCGTGGTGTATTTATAGGAAAACATTGAAAAAAAGATAGAAAAGTAAATTGCGCGTCACGTAGGGAGTGCACTAGGCGCACGTCTCTGTGTGACATACAGAGCCACGTGTCAGGCGCAGATTGGTTCTCCTAACGCGGCTTGACCTGTGCGCTTGGCGCACGTGGTGCGCTAGGCGCACCGCCTTGCGTCTGACACGCTATAACAACCTTTTTTATAAAACGCGTTTTGAACGATTTTCTTTTATCCTTTAAAGCCGGAAATCTGATTTTACAGGATAAAATCGGATTTCAATTATAAAAATATCTTTGAAAATATTTATTTATTTTAATAAAAGAAATTTAATTATCATTGAATAGTTAAATGGGCTTTTCAAACAATTGGGCTCAAAATATTATTTTGGGCTCAAAATACAATTAATTATTAGAAATAATTAGTTGGGCTTTAAAATAGGATTTGGATCATTAAAATAAATAAATACGCTTTAAAACAGTTTTGGATTGACTCTTCGGACTACTCTCCCCTTGGGTCGGACAAATTAAGACCGTGATATGTTTCACCATCGGGCCCTTAAATGGGGAGACATGATTATGTGTCTATAGATCAAGGGATCTGGAGACCATCTCTTAGAATCCTAATGAGACATTTTCTTCATTCATCACTCGTTGGAGAAAGAAAGCCTCCAAAACAATGAGTATGCCTAATGAGGAGGAACAACTACAAATGGTGGTGAAGAATCTTCTTTTGGTCTATCAGAAGCATATGTCATACCAATATTTCCTGACCTTCAAAGCTTTGATTGCTACGGAAACTCTAGTTGAGGATACTGTGAAAAGGGAAGACATCAAGAAGGATGAACCTACTAGTGGCACTTCTTATAATGCAATGTTTGAAAATAACAAAAGAGCCCCAAACAATGATTCAGCAGCTCCTAAAACAACTAATGCGATCCATGCCATTGGTGCATCCTCAGCATTCCAGTTACGACTACAAAGGAACTTCACTCCCTTGAACATGAATTATTCCCAAGTTCTCTCCAAGCTAAAAAAGGCCAATCTCATTCAACCATAGAATCCACACCCACCTCCTAAAAATCCTTACCCTGGTAACGACCCTAACCAAAACTGTGAATATCACCAAAGCCCGGGGCATAATACTGAAAACTACATGGTCCTTAAGCATCAGATTCAAAATCTTGTGGATGACGGAAAACTCTCTTTGGGATCCACTTCCGCTAAACCAACTGATTCTCAGCCCAACATCACAAAAGACCCACTTCCTAATCACAAACCTTCATTTGCCATATATTAACGCCATTTCTGATTCTTCTACCCAATGTGATCCAGTCCAGCTGATCCGCAAGACAATTCCTCAGATGTGTGAAATGCCAATAGCTTCAGGATACAAGTGCCTAGTTGATGACTATTCCACTCAAGAAAAAGTCAAAATGATGCCTTGTATAGACCCTAATTTCACTCTCAACAAGGATCCATTCTTTGATATGTGTGGAACCTTGGATTATGATGGTGCTTTCTTCATCTTAGACTCTGATGCGGATGAAGATGCGTCTTCAGTCTTGAGAATTGTAGAGAAAACCACTAGAGGTCATTTCACCACTCCAAATACCTACCGGCGCCCATCTGTCTCGATGATCTTAGTGATGAGGAGTACATGGATCTATCTCATTTAACTAGAGTAGGTCGCCATTTTAAACCATCTCATTTGGAGGATGAAAATCCATTGGAGGTATTAAGAAGGAAGAAAAAGGGCAAGGAGCCTATGACAGAGGATAGTAATAAAGGGGATGATGATATCAAGCGCATGAAAGAGATAAATGCTAATGTTTCCATCTGGAAGTTGTTAATGCATTCCCAACCTCATAAGGTAGCCGTTCTGAAACATCTCAATGAAGCCTCTGTGAGTTCTTCCATAACAATAGACTAGATGGTGGGGCTCATTCATGGTGTAGACCGAACCATCTCGAGTATTCAAAAGAAGATTTGTTACCGTCTAACCAGGTGGTCAGAGCATATCACTAGTGGAGAAAAACGCAAGGGCTGCGGTCAAAACAGCCCTAAGGGCTGCGTTTTTGGCCAGCAGCCCTTGCCGTAGCAGCCCTTTGGCAAAAGTGAAGGGTTGTGGTTTATGGCCTAGACCGCAGCCCTTCGTGTTCGTAATTTTTTTTTTAAAAAAAAAAAAAAAAACCCGAAGCACCCCCCAAAGACCCCCACCCCCCCACCCCCTGCCCCAACCCAAAGACCCCCCCCCCGGCCCCCCACCCCCCTCTAGCCCCTGCCCCCCCGCACCCCCTGCTGCCCACCCCCTCGCACCCCCGCCAGCGCCCCCCTTGTCGCCCATGCACCCCTCTGCTAGCCACCTTGCACCCCCTACCTGCCCATTGCACCCCCCCGCGCGGACACCGCACCCCCCGCCCAGCACACCCCCTGCACCCCCTAGCCCAGCCCCATCACCCCCTGCGCGCACCCCGACCCCGCACCCCACCGTGGCAGCCCCCCAGCCGAACACCTCCCTTCCACAAAAAAAAACGAATTGCAATATATCACAAGTTTTTCAACGTAATTAACTTTAAATATATTTAATAATGTAAAAAGTGTACATAGAATTGACAAAATACCAACATATTAGCTAAAAACTATATAAAGAAAGGAAAATACCAACTAGATCTAGCTAATTATATCGCAAAATCCACCAAAATGTATCATAAGCAATCATCACAAAGGTAGGTCGCTAACTTATCCCGAACTTCATGTAATTCCTCCATGGTGAAACTTGGTGTGTTATTCATATAAACCTTGCAAAACAACCAAGGAATAAAACACATAATATAAGAATTCAATCATTTACCGTAGTTAATAGTTCTAAAAATTACATATACCTTCTCGAAATTCAATAAAAAACAAATGCAAGCCTAAAACTCTACACACTACTTATATTATACCTCATATTATCATGTTCAAAAAGAAATTGGAGCTAAATGACTCAATAAATACGAATTGGACGCGAAAAGGCGAAAATAGGCCTAAAATGACATTTTCACTCCCGAATTTCAACCAACAACAAATGCAAGCCTAAAATCTACACACTAGTTATATTATACCTTATATTGTCATATTCAAAAAAAAATTGGAGTTAAATGACTCAAAATCTAATAATTGGATGCGAAAAGACCAAAATAGGCCTAAAATGACCTTTACGTTTCCGAAATTCAACCAACAAGAAATGCAAGCCTAAAAATATACACACTAGTTATATTATACCTCATATTATCATGTTAAAAAAGAATTTGGAGTTAAATGACTCGAGAAATACGAATTGGACGCGAAAAAGCGAAAATAGGCCTAAAATGACCTTTTCGTTCCCGAATTTCAACCAACAACAAATGCAAGTCTAAAACTCTACACACTAGTTATATGATACCTTATATTGTCATATTCAAAAATAATTTGGAGTTAAACGACTCAAAATCTAATAATTGGACGCGAAACGGCGAAAATAGGCCTAAAATGACCTTGTCGTTCCCGAATTTCAACCAACAACAAATGCAAGCCTAAAAATCTACACATTAGTTATATTATACTCCCTCCGGTCTTTATTAGTTTACCCGTATTCCTTTTTGGGATGTCCCTTATTAGTTTACCCATTTCTTTTGTTTCTATTTTTGGAATGGGACCACTAACTTTCCATCACACATACCTTCAACTTTAATATAAAATAATAGTTTCTATTTCTTTCTATGTCCCACAACATCGTTTCTCCTAAAACTCTGTGCAAAAGAAACAGGTAAACTAATAAAGACCAGAGGGAGTACCTCGTATTATCATGTTCAAAAAGAACTTGGGGTTAAATGACTCGAGAAGTACAAATTGGACGCGAAAAGGCGAAAATAGGCCTAAAATGACCTTTTCGTTCCCGAATTTCAACCAACAACAAATGCAAGCCTAAAACTCTACACACTAGTTACATTATACCTCATATTAATATGAAATGCATCAAAGTACCATGTTTTAGGGTAGAATGTGGTCATTTTTTGCGAATATGTGCTACTTTGGTTTCTAAACCAATTAACTATTACCCATCGATTTAATCTAATAAAATAACATAAAATAATAAGTTACATACCTTTTGAAGCGATAAGCCAATACTTTCCTCACAATTGAAAAGAAGACACACATTCACCACCTAAGTGAGATCAAACGTCCAATAACAGTCCCAAACCGGGGACTATGCAAGACTTACTCCTAATGAGTAAGTCTTGAATGGGTATCTAGGCATATGATGATGATTCAAACAACTTGTAGATTTCATAGCTAAATTGCATTGTTTTCATACAATCTCATATCAAGAAATATACATACATTATCATATCTTACTCAAATTGGAACACATGACAATTTTTCCTCATCAACATCCAACAAAAAACAAGAAAATTAGGCCAATTACCTCTCAACACCAAAGAGGAGCAATTATGAGAAGAGAGATAGTTTATTTGCCTTCCTTAGCTTCTTTTTCCTACAATTAACAAACCACACACGGCACATTAATCACATATAATTCAATTAAGAAAAGCAAAACTAACTAAAAACCTAGATTAATTCACCATAAACTACATTAATCACATAATTCAACCCTCCCCAGCCCTCCCCCACCCCCTGCCCGCCCTCCCCCACCCCATGCACAACCTCCCCATGCCCCCCGCCCGCCTTCCCCCACCCCCTCGCCGCCCTTCCCCCACCCCCCGCACAGCCTCCCCATGCCCCATGCCGGCCCTCCCCACCCCTTGCCTAGCCTCCCCGACCCTCCCCACCCCAGCCAGCTCTCCCCCACCCCCTCCCCTCACTGTATTGCAGCGGCAACAAGAGCACAAAAATAAGAAAGCTAGGATTAGGGTTAGGACTCCAAAATCAACCCACTCCAAGAGAAGAGAAGAGAAGAGAAAGAGAAGAAGACGCTGCGTGGTGGTGATGGTGTGGTGCTACGACGTTAGGGCTCCGGTGTTGGGGGCGGTGCTCCGGCGTTAGGGTTAGCTGTGCGAGTCAGTGAGAGGGAGGGGTTTTATTTTCGTTCGAGTTAGAGTGACAGCGAGGGAAATTCATGTGCTGAGTGAGTGAGGGAAATGAATTGTGCGCGCTGAATATTGGGAGCCAAAAAGTGAAGGGCTGCGGTTAGCATGAAAACCGCAGCCCTTCGTGTACGAAGAGCTGCGGTTTTCGTGCGAATCGCGGTCCTTCACTAAAAGGGTTGCGGTCTCCTTGAAAACCGCAGCCCTTCGTACAGTACGAAGGGTTGCGTTTTCGGGCTAACCGCAGCCCTTCACTAAAAGGGCTACAGTTTCCTTGAAAACCGCAACCCTTCATACACGAAGGGTTGCGTTTTTCACAAAACGCAGCCCTTGCACCACATCCCTTGCGTTTTTTTCCACTAGTGTATGATAATGCCAAAAGAGAAGTAATGGGTTTAATTATCCCCGTCATAAAATGTGGTCCTGTGGCAAGGAAAGTGGAATTCATGGTCATTGACATTCAGGCATGTTTCAACCTCATATTAAGAAGACAGTGGTTGCATGAAAACAGAGCAGTAGCCTCCACTCTACATCAAAAAGTAAAGCTTCTCACTGATCAGGGTGCTGTGACTATTTCTGGTGATCCAGAAATTATGACTGTCTCCAACATCGGGAAGTCTGTGCTGTATCTAAAGGAAGTAGAAGGCACTAGGTTGGACGATTACACCATCCACTATATTGAAGCAGGACTTGAAAATTCATGGATGAATGTGATCCCAATAGCCACACCAGGTGCAAGTGCTGAAGAAATAGAGCTAGAGTATGAACCAAGTGAGGATGATGAGGAAGAAGTAGGAGCTCCAAGCATCGGCACACATAATACGTCATCTGAAACACTAGAAGAATCCTGGATTGGCAATCCTCCAGAATTGGAAGACAATGATGATAATGTATAGAAGAAGAGATCTAGGGCTGGCGATTTTGACATGGACTTCAATGTAGTATGCCCTATCCGAGAGGTTCACACTGAGTTACTAATTCTATTTCCAGGATATTAACATGAAGATCAATATCGTGAATTACCACAGTTCAGGAGATTTGATGGGAATGATGATCCTTTCGTCCACTTGGTTGGTTTTGTGAATGCTTTACACCCATGGGGCATACCAGAGGAAGATTACCCCATGCTTTTTGATAAAAGTTTAGAAGGACCAGATATGGACTGATACTATTCCTTGGATTATGTGGATAAAGCTAGTTGGGAAAATGCTAGTCAAGCTTTCGTTAATTGGGCTCTCGAGTATAAACAGACTGATTTCAAGAAGTTGAAGCTAGTCACCTTGCGTCAAAGCACCTTAGAAACCTTCACCCACTTTTGTTCGAGATGCACTTATATCTGCGCACAGCTTCGTATCCGTGTTACTGATTGGGGGTACATGCTTATATTACTGCGGAACCTGAACGATTTCTATTATTGTCACATGGTTACCATCAAGTACACCTGCCTCAGCCACATGGAGCAACATGGCTTCGACATCGATGCTTTGAAATTGCAAGAAAAGTTACCCGGGAAAATCCTGAAACTCCCAATGCAAATAAAAGGGTCTTTGCTAAAATGGATGAACCATTGAGTATGGTGTATAACCGTCTTCGGAGCCAAGGTATAATCCAAGCCCCAACATATGTTCGGTGCTTACCTCTTCCGGGAACGAACATGAGCAAACACTACACTTATTGCCGCCAATTTAGGCATTACACTAACCGATGCCATAATCTTTACTACAAAGTTCAAAACCTGATTGATCAAGGCATCATTAGTCCATCCCACAAAGAAGTGCCCGCGAGGAAAGTGCCGTCACGCCCTCAACTGCAATCCTAAATCGATATTTTCCGCAAACTGGTTGAACAGGGTCAGATTCACCCACTTCCTCAACGCCCAGGGGCAAGTCCTGTAGGACTGGATCTCCACAAGTACTGCCATTATCATCAATTGCATGGTCACGACACAAACCAATGTCATGCTCTCAGCTATCGCATCAAGCAGATCACCAACATAACTCTCGTCAACCGCAAAGCTACTTAATTGTCTCATGCTTATCTGATGCCAGAAGGGGAGAATCTTCAGTCAACATCCTGTAGGGGGCTAGCCCATCATAATAAAAAAAAAAAAAGAAAAATAAAGAAAAATATTTCAGCTCATTAGTATCAGAGAACTACGTGCAGCTTGAATACCCATTATCACCTATCACTCCACCTATGTAACACCTGGGGTATTTAGGTAGCTCCATATGAGTGCAGCTGCTTTATTAAATAAAAAACTTTAGTTCCTTTTAATATGACGAGCTACGCTCAGACTGATTCCCCATAAAATGCACAAGGAGCAATGGGGATATGTAGACAGCCTTCGAGTTCGACTCAAATATACAAACCATTGTATTTCAGACAATATGATCGCAACTAAAGGTGCAGTTATCATAGGAACAATTTTGGAATGCTGAATTGCGATATCAATGGGGATACATGCCCTAATTTCTAAATCTTCCGTCTTTTTTCAATACTAAAGCAGGGAATAGAAGAATGATATAAAAAACAAAACATTTGTTATAAACCCTAGTGATAGTAAAATCATTCAAGAGAGCCAAAATAAATAAATAAAAACAACAACAAAACTGTAAAGATGGACCATTCCAATCAAAATATTGCAAAATCGTTTTTGAAATTTTTCCTTATTCAGCGATGCATTCTGCAATATGTAGCTTTCTTCTCTTTTCTTTTAATTCTTTTTCTCTACCTTTAGGTCCAAGAAGAAGAAATTTGTCCCTTATCCAAGTATGACCAATTACCATCATAAAACAAAAACCTCAGCCATATCTACAAATGCAGTCAAAGAGCCTGTAGAATTTGCCATGCAACCTCTGCCCAAAGGTCTTCAAATCATGATGAAAATGGGTTATACTGAAGGAATCGAATTAGGGCACGACAGTAGGGGGATAAAGCAACCAATCCCTATAGTGGACAAGCAAATTCGATATGGATTAGGATATAATCCGGGTAACACTTCTTACAACATCAAAGAGCCTTCTTTTACCCTCAATGGTCAGTTCATCTCGTAAGGAGATTCTGAGTTGTACTATGAGTTTCCAGAACCTAGGCTTAGTAGGAAAGAACATAATATTTTACCAGGATTGGATATATTCTTCAATGAAGCTAGGAATTTGGACTTAATCAAAAGTTGGTTTGTCCAAGAATAAGGAATGAAAAAGCAAAATGACTGGGTGGATAATCATTTTGATCCAATATCTTTGATGATACCTTATGGCGAAAGCATTGAACATAAGTGGAGTATTGAGTGTCAGGCAAAAGACGGGCCTATTGAGTTTAGAATGTTTATAGGAAACCATCCTCTCTACAATCATGTCATGAAACTACTTTTTCACCAATTTATATGGGTATCATACCGATAGCTCATCTTCCAGTCAATCTACCTTGCATACCTAGTCAGAAATTTCTGATACTGAGGAAATTGAATGTGAACCTTTATCTAAGTACATTTGCATGCAAGATATTATTTCTGACATTGAATTTAATAATGATGAATCACTTGATACAACTGAAACATATATAAAACCCATGGAAGAGTCCATTGTAATTAATATTGGTATAGAAAATGCTGTAAAAGAAGTCAAAATAGGTTCATCCCTCTCCCCAACTGTACTGTCTGTGTTTATTGCATTATTACAAGAGTATGTAGATGTGTTTGCATGGTCTTATGCTGATATGCCTGTCGTTAATAGAGAAATTGCGGAACATCGTATTCTGTTACATCTTGAAAGCAAGCCTAAGCTGCAAAAGCTCCGCCGAATGAAGCCAGAGATTAGTCAGAAAGTGAAAGAAAAAATCCAGATGCAGCTTGATGCCAAATTCATCCAAGCGGTAAAACATCCGAGCTGGCTCGCCAATATAGTTGTTGTACCTAAAAAGGATGGAAGAGTTCGGGTGTGAATTGATTTTCGTGATTTGAATGCCGCATCACCAAAAGATTGATTTCCTCTACCCTAGATCAATGTCCTCGTTAATAGTACGACTGGTCATGCAATGTTTTCCTTCATGGATGGATTCTCAGGGTATAATGAAATATTCATGGCCTAAGAAGACATGCAAAAAGGTATTTCATTACTCCGTGGGGCATTTTCTACTACAGAGTTATGCCTTTTGGTCTCAAGAATGCTTGAGCCACATATCAAAGGGTTGGAACCATTATTCTTCATGACCTCATCCACGACATTATGGAAGTTTATGTAGATGACATGATCGTGAAAAGTGAAGATCGTGAGGGGCATATTCCCGCACTAAGGTCATTATTTGAAAGAATCAGGAAATACAATCTAAGGCTAAACCCTCAAAGTGCGTGTTTGGTGTCACTTCAGGAAAATTATTGGGATTCATTGTCATTCCACACGGTATCAAAGTGGACTATGAAAAGGTAAAATCCATTCAAGAGCTATCTCCTCTAAAAATAGAAAAACAAATAAGAGGATTCCTCGGCAAAATTCAATATATAAGTAGGTTCATCTCACAACTCACTATAAGATGTGAACCCATATTTATGCTGCTCAGAAAAGGGGCATCCGATGAGTGGAATGAGGAATGTTAGGAAGCTTTTGATTCCATGAAAGAGTACCTTTTAAATCCACCTGTTCTAATGCCACCTAGGCCAAGAGAACCTCTGATTTTATACCTCACTATCACTGAAACTGCTATGGGAGCTCTTTTAGCCCAATATCAAGAGACAACAAAAACGGAAGTTGCTATATACTATCTCAGCAAGAAATTCCTGGAGTATGAGACAAGATATACCCCACTGGAAAAAGCATGTATCTCTTTGGTCTATGCCAGAAAGAAGTTGAGGCATAACCTTCAAGCTCATTCCACTTACCTGATCTCGAGGCTTGATCCAATCAAGTATATGTTCGAGAAACCCATTCTTAGTGAAAGATTGGCAATATGGCATGCTATGCTTTTTGAGTTTAATATTCAATGTGTCAGTCAGAAATCTGTTAAAGGAAGAGCCATATCTTAAGCCCTAGTAGAAGGGCCAGTGTCAGGAGATGAATATGATGATGCATTCCCTGATGAGTACTTATTATTCATTGTCAATCCACAATGGTGTATGTATTTTGATGGAGCTTCTAATAGGAGAGGTAAGGGGGCAGGGGTCTTACTAGTATATCCTTAAGGAGTCCATATTTCATTCACTGTCAAGCTGGATTTTCAATCAACAAATTAACAATACAACTGAGTATGAAGCCTGCATATATGGAGTAAAAGCCGCTTTGGTAGCAGGATCAAGACATCTCATTATATATGGAGACTATAATCACATCATATCTCACTCAATAGGGATTTAGAGAGTTAGAAACGAGAGACTTCAGCTGTACACAGAGTACCTTCTAGAGTTGATCCCTTATTTCGATGACATCAGTTTCAAACATTTTGCTCAGGAACAAAATAGCTTCACTGATGCTTTAGCTAATCTCGTTGTTAATTTGACATGGGAGAATGGTACAAAGATCCAGTCAGTTTTGATTGAAGAAAGGAAGGGGCCAACAGTGATGGTAGTACAAATTGTTTCCACACTGGCTCAACAAGATAATGATGATGTTTGGTACAAGGATATCAAGACTTTTCTGGAAACTATGCAGTCCCACATATCGTATAGCCATCAGAAGGCTAGCTGCTCATTTTCTCATATTAAAAGGCAGACTATATTACAAGGGGTTTGATGGTACTCTACAACTTTGCATGAATGACAATAAGAAGCAAGCCATCATGGAAGAAGTTCATGGAGGAGAATGTAGACCCCATATGAATGAAAGGATGATGGCTCTCGTAAAATTTTGTGAGCAGGTTTCTATTGGAGTACCCTAGAAGGTGATTGCACCAGCTTTGTCAGTGCTTGTAAGCAATGTCAGATATTTGCTAACCTCAATCATATGCCCCCTGTGTCACAACATAATATGACCTCCCCTTGGCCATTTTCAAGTTGGGGTGTAGACATAATCGGACAAATTCATCCAGAGGCTTCAAATGGGCATTAGTATATTCTTGTAGCAATTGATTACTTTTCAAAGTGGGTTGAAGCTGCATCGTTTTCAAAGCTAGGGGAAAAGCAAATCTCGAAATTTGTGATCAGCAACATTATCTGTCGGTATGGTTTACCTTTTGAAATCATCTTTGATAATGGATCACAATTTGAGGGTCATCTTAAGACAACTCTCGCAAAGTATGCAATCAAGCATCGTCAGTTCTCACCTTATCGTCCTCAAACCAATGGAGCATTGGAAGCAGCCAATAACACAATCAAGACTATTGTTGCCAAGATGACTGAGAGAACTAGAGAATGGCATGACAAATTACCATATGCCATTTGGGGATATAGAATATCAATCAGAACTCCAACAGGAACAACCCCGTATTCTTTGGTTTACGGGATGGAGCCAGTCCTACCAGTTGAGGTGGAGATACAATCTCTCAGGGTCATAGCAGAAAGTGAAATCTCAGAAGACCAGTGGTACAAAACTCGTTATGATGAACTTGCATTCGCGGATGAGCATCGATTACAAGCTTTACATAACATCTAACTCTATCAACGGAGAATTGCTCGTACATTTAACAAAAAAGGTTCGAGAAAGAGACATTCAAGAAGGAGATATGGTTTTAAAGGAAAATAGAGCTTCGTTGCATGATCCTCAGGGAAAATTCAAGCCTAACTGGACTAGGCCAATCCTAGTCAAGCACGTCACCACAGCTGGAGCAGTAAAGCTAATGGATTTTGATGGGAATGAATTCACCCATTTCACTACTCTTGATCAGCTAAAGAAATATTACGCTTTGGAGTCATAGTAATTGCAATTTTCGTGGTCAAGTAACCAAGTAATATATGGATTTTGTATCCTATCTGGTTATGATAAAGGGAGATTCTTCACCCAAATCAAGATATATACGCCATGTGTTCTTAGATATTCATAGAATGTGTGCAAAAAAAAGAAGAAGAAGAACGGAGAAAAACGAAAAACGGAAAAAAGGAGAAAAAGAGAAAAAGAAAAATGATGAAGCATGCAAGAATGCTTTAGTTTGCTATGGTTTTATATGTTATGCTTTCATGTGTCATGTGATTGACTAATTATGTAATTTGCATGTCATATTTAATGTTAAAGCATGCACGTGTTTAGAATTGTGTTCACAATGAATTTCTCACAAACAGATAATTCTCACGAACAGATATTTTTATTCATCTCAACTGAGGTATTCCATTTTATACATAAATAAGCCATAAAACCTCTATTTTCTACAAACTTAAAAAAAAGGAAAGAAAGAAAAAATAAACATAGAAAATAAACATGATGTTCCTTTCAAATTCTCCTCCTCTGCATGGTAGGCCCGTCTGAACCATTGTTTTGACCAATATCAGCCAAGAGCCATTGATGGTAATCATCATTGATTGTCGGAAAGGGAAATTCAGGTAGTGCTGAAGCATGTGGAAAAGAAGAACCATGCCCTTTTATAGATGGAGGAAGAATGATCATCCATGATTCATGCCATGGATAATAGGATTGAGTATTGTCCATAGGGTAATAAGGAGCATCCAAACTAATGGTTAATGACCAAGCATTTGTGGTGTGACAATTTTTGCCGAACATTGATCAACAGTGTGTCAATGATGAATCAAGAACATTGATACAATCCATTTTCCCAATAATCATCTAAAATAATAATTTTGATCAATCTAGTGATCATCATTTTCCGATAAAGCAGACAAGCATTGTGCAAAAAAAATTTCTGAAAGATTTTTAAAAACAGATCAAAGTTTGCCATATGATGGTTGGTCCACCATAATTGGTATGGAGGGTAATATAACATTTGGTAAACCCTTTAAGGTGACATGGCCTGACAATGCATCACTTTAACGTGACATGACCTGACAATGCATCACTTTAAGGTGACATGACCTGACAATGCCTTATTTTAAGGTGACATGATAGCACATGGAGTCATAAAAAGTGAATAACGGTGATTTGACAATTTGTATGTCATCAAGGCCATGAAGAACGATGATAAAAAAAAATGAAGTCAATCTGTTAACTGTCGTAGTCTTTCAATTCATAAAGAAAAAACTCACTAAGACGACAATACAATCGCATTTTCAAAATTTTAGAAAATTAATTGTGATTTTCTATGTAAGACGACGATAAACTCGTATCTTCAAATATCAGAAAACTAATTGGGATTTCTATTCAAAGACGACGATAAAGTCGCATTTTCAAAATTTTAGAAAATTAATTGGGATTTTCTATCTAAGATGACAATAAAGTCGCATTTTCAAATTTTAGAAAATTAATTGGGATTTTTTATCTAAGATGACGATAGAGTCGCGTTTTCATTTTCAGAAAATTAATTGGGATTTTCTACTTAAGGCGTCATTAGAAGTCGCATATCATAGTTTCAAAAGAGCACCAATGATAACTATTTTCTATGGAGAATATGTTATCTCAAAAGAAATTTTTCTGTCAAAATTTTGTGTCTTTTGAAACATCGGTCATAATTTCATCTAAAATTCGACCAATGTGGGGCATTATGTAGACACCAAATTTTGAACCCCTTTTGTGGATAAAAATTTTTAGAATAAAGATTTTTGTAAAGAAATGAAAATAACGAAGCCGTCATGTATCGTGGAGCGTGCGCCCCACCAAAGGCACGTTCCGCCTCGGAGCGCGAGTTTCATTCCGTCATATGGTTTTCCGTTTTGTGCTTTAATCATACGATTTCGGTTTAAAAACATAATTTTTCCGTAAGTCGTAGTCAACAACTACAGCCACCGGTTTTAATTAAATAATTTGTTGTAGGATCATGCTTTTTTCTTTAGTAATTTGACAAATTTTTATTAATTGTTTTAAGTTAGTGTAAGAAAACTTAACGAACATATATTAATAATTATGAGCAGAAATTTTGGCAAAGTCTCCTTTGTATTTTAGATAACCCAAGAAATCGTTGGGATAATTTTCAAAAATAACCAAAACCTGTTCCATTACATCTCAATCAAGCAATCAATATCTCAATCAAGCAACCAACCAAGGTTCAATCAACAAAATATTGTTCAACCTACAAATACATATACTAACTAGCTGGTTTCTTCGACGACCCGTACGACGTGTTCCGCACAAAGTTCTTTGATTTCGGTGATCTCGTCAAAGGAGTATGACTTGGTACTGCTTGGAAAATCCTAGAAATATATTAAATTAGTTAATATACTTAAAAATTCTATAAGTATCAAATTTTATTACAAATAACGAATTTACAACATATATAGATATACCTCTTGTAGATTATCTGAATTATAGTAGAAGCGGATGATGTCAAGCATGTATTTCATCACGAAATAGCCGCATTCAGTTCCTTCCAATTGTTGAGCACACTACACCAGATTTAATATATATATATTAGAATCGCAAATAAAATCCTAAATATAATTGCAAAATGGATATCAAATACAAAACTATGAGAGTTTTACCGGCATGGTTATCCAAGACAATTTAGTTCCACTATTGGATCCTTGAAGGTGCTTGAAACTTGTATATGCACTAAGTATAGAAATTTTGTAACAATTAATTACTATAAACACTTATAGTTTATTTAAAATATCATAAAATGCATGTAAAATAATTTATATGTCTAATAATTATGAATTTACGTATTCAGCATTATCTTGATAGCTAAGGATCTATTTCTCTGGAGCGAATCAAATTTATATATCTCTTTCTTAAATAGAAAAATGACAAGAAGAATCCAATGTTCCCTGAGGCATGAAGCAAAATGTGATGTTCACATAACCACAAGTTCATAAAGATTAAACAAAGTGAAGATTAGTTTAACTAACATACTTCTCAATATACTGACATAAGATGTAACGCATATATTACATCGCTTTATTGAACTTGACATGTAGTTGATCACAACATATGGATGATTGTGTATCATTTATGGTCGTCGAAATCATACTTGGACACATGAAACCAATATTAGCATCTCCATGCTCATCAGACCAATCTTGCAATTCCCAACACTCCAAATACTTATACTTAGGAGAAACAATAAAAATAAATATCAATGTTAAATTAGTTTAGAGTTTGAGAAATCTCACATCATAAATAATTGAAAAATGGATACAATAAGCCATGCTCGAAGCTGAAAAACATCTTATCGCAAGATAATAATGATCTGATCACTCTCATAGTTGAAGGTGGCACCCTTCGTAACTTGTATACTAAAAGGCTGATATGAGGGTCGGTTGTAAAATATTCGGTGCATATGCTTGCAATGATAATTCAAACCCTCCTGAGACAAGTCAAGAAAAGGATCAACGTGCCTATGTGCAGACTCATCGATACAAGGATCACTACCAACTGTTTTTTCTTCTTCTTCTTCTTCATCGCACCTTCCTTAGGCATATGTTCCTAATTCAATTCGACTTCATTTTAATTCATATTATATATGTATATAGATTACTTAGTATATAAATCAAGATTTCTTAGTATATAAATCAAAATTTTAAACATAAGTTACATGATTATCTGAGACTAATAATACCAACTCTTTCAGCTACTGTATGAATGCATCGTGAGCTTGACTGAGTTTCGTGATGGATAGAGTAGGTAGTGGAACTGGAGCATCTGAGTAATCCGCAAAATAATCATCAACACTCACTTTCACGACCCCATGATGTGATGATGACTCCATTTGTGGATGAACGGTACCCTCAGCTACAATGATCGGCTCCGAGCCATCCGCTAATGCCAAACGACAAGAAAATGGACTCTTGACATCCAATGAAAACACAACGTCATTAATAAAGTTGTGCTGAAAGCATAATATCATAATCTTTATAATATAAATATATACCTGCAAGTTCACAAATGGATCATTGCCCACCGAGTGGCAATTACTAGGATCAACTCGAGTGTGAGGACTTCAGACCAACGCATCTTCCCTTGTTTGATTTGGTATTTGAAGACCTAATTGCGTTGCAAAAGCCATGAACTTTTCTTGAACTAATGCATCTAACTTCGAGTTCATCTCTTCCATCGTCTCTTCTCTAACTCTTTGGGTCACTCTAGCCTCGAATTCCTGCATCTCCTGATCATCCATGCCCCCACTCTTTCAAGCAGTACTACTCCAATCAGGATCTCCCCAAACAAATGTAATCCCTACGCTACGTCCAGCTGTTAACACACGCCCAGGACGGTCTTTCCTCTGTAGAGCATGTGATAGAGCATCATCCATCCGACCTGGAACAAACTCTCCTTCCTTTTCTTTCCTTTTCCACTCATCATGTGTCCAATTAAAAAAATCCATATGATTAGTAGAATACATTCTAATAATATAACTATTTATATATGAGTAATTAAAAATGCCCTAAAATTTGAAGAATGCTTACAATGGATTCTTTTATCTTTTGTGTTTCGTCATTTGGCAAAAAGAGATTTCCTTGCTTATCTTTTTTCGATCTTGCGAGCAGCCATGACAAAGTTCTTTCCGGCAAGGAGGAAACTACTGATGATGTAGAGGAGTCAACAGATGATGATGTAGAGCATGAAGGGATATACCCTTCGCTTTGCTAATAAGGAATCATCTCCGCATATGACTTCTGACCCAAAAAATGAGGATTCTTGTTGGAAGTCTGACACTTTCTTCCTCTTTCACTTTTAGCCTAATTTGAAAACAAGTAACTAGTCAATATTCACAAAAATAAAATTGAAAATATAAATACATATGATTGTAACATACATATTACATACCTTAAACTCCTTAGAGCTATATTTTGTCACAAATTGGTTCCATATCTCTTCATTGACAAAAGGATAGATCTCGTACGATTGCGTTGAATTATTAGGCCCCTTCCTCGTTTTTGTGATCCATCAACTCACCAATTTCGTCTTGAAATCTCTCCACCGCCTATCACAAGTAGTTAAGACCTCTCGTTTCTTCCTCTCATCCTCTTGTATTCCAAACTCTCTCTTCAATATACGAAATGTACCAATAATACACGATTAGTAAAATAAACATGATCCCAATTAAATTGAAAGAATAACTTTTAAAATACATAGGTTACATACTTTAACATCTTCCCATAAAGTGTTTGTTATGCCTTCTGGAACATCATCCCAACTCTCGTACAAGATAGACACTTTGCTTCTACTGATTTCGCTGCAATGTGTCTTGTACTCACCAGCATGATCCCCAATTGGACGTATCAAATCATCCACTGAAGGACTCTTTGGACCCGGGGTTTGGAACGTATCCCTTTTGAAGGACCTCTTTGCTTGCTCACTTTTTTCTTCCTAGTAGCTCCATCAGTAATCTCGGGATCATAACGTGGTTGCTGGTCATCGTCGGATGCATCATGCATTATGTCATCCTCCATCACTACACCTAGAAGCAAATACAAATACCAATCAAAGACATGTTAAATTCATAAATTAAGTACTATAAAATTATTTTAACAAAGCATAAAGTATATAATTGAAGATTACAAACAATAGTAGTTGTAATAATATTACATAAGTTATCTATTCATTATTTTTTTCTTTAATAACGTAAAATCCCTCATTATAGTCTCGACGAATGTAATTTGTGTCAAGATCTTCCCCTAATGTACTTGGAATGACTACTGACGAAGCAAAGACTTCATCGAAGTGTGTATCATATTCTTCTTCATCGTGTACATCATCAATTCCAAGTATTCTCCTTTTTCCTTCAATGACAACATACCATTTTGAATCGGCAGGGTCAACCATGTAGAAAACTTATTTTTCTTGTGATGCCAATATGCAAGTATCTTCATTATGCCCTAACCGGCTGAAACTGACTAACGTAAAAAAACTATGTTCATCCTTCTTTACACCACGACGAATATCAACCCACTTGCATTGGAAGAGCGGAATCTTGAAGTCAACATAGTCAGTTTTCGCATACGCATCGAAGATCGAAACACCTTCATCCCACAATAATTTCAGATCTTGAAGGAGTGGGTCAAGCACTAGTAGAAAAATGATAATTTGCGTCTCCCTATTTGCGTCGCACAGAAGAAAGACTGATGTAAATGTTAAGAAACAGACGATTTGCGTCGCATGTTAACAAAGGTCCGACGCAAATAACCACATCAAATTAGTAAAAAGAAGATTTGCGTCAGATGTTTAGAAGCATGCGACGCAGATGATTAAAACTAATTGCATCGGATAGGTCCAAAGTGCGATGCAATTTATGAGGTGGTAAATTTGCGTCGGATGGGCCATACGATCCGATGCAAATCACCAACCCATTTTCCCCCTTTTATATTTTGGGCTTTAGGGTCTCAAACCTAGTCTCTCATTTTATCATTCACCAGCTGTCAAACCATAATAATCTTCCCTCACTCCTCTTCCCCCCCTACGAATCTCTCTTCCTCACCTCCTTCTCTTATTGATTTGTAAATGTTTGTTCTTTACTTTTGATAGATGAGTAGCATTTTGTTTCTGATTAATATTCATGGGAAGATAATCCATGTCACTAAACCCAGCACACAAACCTGAATACTCCAAACATATATGCTTTTATTGAACTGAAAGATATAGGAGTAGTAAATAAAGTAAGAGGCAAAAGGTTTTCTCAACTAGTCTCAACTCAAAACACAAGATCAAAGAGGCGGTGAAGGACAGGCGCAAAGCGGATACGACGTCCTCGATGTTTTCTCGCTGGCGTCCTCGAAGTTGGTGGTTAACTGAATTTTTTCCTCTTGTTGATATTTTTTGTTTTTGATTTTCTGTAATTTTTGTATTTTTTTTGTAATTAGGTTTGTAAAAATATCAGTTCTACCCAATGAATAAATTTATCCTCTTTTTTAGTTTAGTTTACAGATTTGAATTTCATTTTTTTTTTTGTGTTTCTGTTTATGGTTGTGGATGAATTATGCTGATGGTTGATGAAGACCACTGGAATTTCATGATTTACTTAGCAAATAAGGAAAACCTAAAACTGAGATGTCAGCATAAATTATGATATCGAACCAAACTGAGATGAATTTACCAGTATTTTTTTTAATAAAACAGCAGCTATTTGCGTCGTATACGGCGACACATCTGACGCAAATAGGTCAGCCATTTGGGCCTTTTGCGTCAGATGTGGTGCCATACACGACGCAAATGGCAGGACTTGGTACAAGTTTTTTTCACCATATGCGTCGGATGGGGCATACGGTCCGACGCAAATGGCAAGACTTTTGCGTCGAACATCTAGCCGACGTAGATTAGTTCTGCACAATTTGCGTTGAGAGCTCCCGCGTCGGACCCAGAACCGACGCAAATGGTGGTCTGGAATCCGACGCAAATCGATGTTTCTGTACTAGTGAAGATACACATCTATATCGTTTTCGGATTGTTTAGGACCCGAAATAAGAAGTGATAGCAGAATAAATTTACGCTTCATACATAAACATGGGGGCAGATTATAAATGTTCAATATAACCGGCGAAGTGCTATGCTGGGTACATAGTGTGCCAAATGGGTTCATCCCATCTGTACAAAGTCCAAGCCTGATTTCGAGGTTCTTTACCAAAACCGGGAAACTGTCGATATTTCTCCATTGCGGAGAATCGGTCGGATGTTTAGGCATCCTATATTTTTTCTTCTCATCCGCATTCCACCTTAATAATTTAGCATTATTCTCATCCAAAAATAAACGCCTAAATCTCGGAATGATTGGAAGATACCAAAGAACCTTCGCCGAAGTTTCTTTCTTTCTCACCCCCTCATCATTCTCCTTTATCTTGTAACGAGACACTCCACACCTTGGACACACACGCAAATCCTTATACTCATTTTAATACAGCACACAATCATTTTGACATGCATGTATCTTATGATATTCCATACCTAAGGGACACAATAATTTCTTTGCCTCATAGGTAGAGTTGGGAATTTCATTCCTTTCAGGTAGCAATTATTGTAAAAAAGTGGATTTTTTGATTTTTACCACCTTTTAAAATCACCATTTTTAAGATAACCACCTTATAAGTTAATTGTTTTAAATAACCACCTTATATGACCTAAATCCTTTTAAATACATACCAATTGGCATATTTCGTCCAAGAAATCGGTCTTAAATAAGGGTTTAAACCTTAAATACATTCTAGTGAATAAAGGTGGAGGTGATGAAATCGTTCTTAAACCCTTTTTGAGGATGATTTCCTTGACGAAATCTGTTGATTGGTAGGTATTTAAAAGGATTTAGGTCATATAAGGTGGTTATTTAAAACAATTAACTTATAAGGTGGTTATCTTAAAAATGGTGATTTTATAAGGTGGTTAAAGTCAAAAAATCCTAAAAAAGTGAGCAACTTACTTAGACTTTTATCTGTCCAATTATGCTTCAATTTCATATTGAATAATGTGAGGATGCCATAAAGTTTAGTGAAATTCTTACACCCCGGATACATAGGTTTGTCCGCTGCACTTAAAATACTATCATACATATGAGGATGATCGGTTTCTTCATCCTCCAAATTGTGCAACATCTCAACTACCTTATCATTCTCATTATCATACTCTCCTTTTTCGATTTCAACCTCGACCTCATCATCAATTGGATCAACATACAAATCATTATAGAAGCTAGTGGAGCTCATACCCTGATCATAAAACTCTCCATGCCAAGTCCACCTAGTATAATTACTCTTAAACCCACAACGAATCAAATGATCCTTAATTTGATCCACATCACGATACCCCCTAGCATTATTGCAATCACAACAAGGACGCAATACTAACTTTGACCCATTATGCGATTGATGTTCTAACGCAACCCTGATAAATTCATCAACCCCTTGTAGAAATGTTGCCGAAATTCCATTACCATACAACTAATTTCGATCCATATTCATACACTAGAGACACCAAACAAGAACATAATCGATCACATTATTTAAAGTGTCTTATCAAATGCAGTCATGAACATTTGGGTCCTTATCACTCTTGAGTTTCTCATCTCACTAGTGAATGAACGTTTGGTTTTCAATTCTAAGAAAAATCGATAGCACTTCCCTACAGTTCTCCAAGTACACGATGAAAATAATAGGTAAACTATCAACATATGTACCCAGAGAACGCTTAGGGAAATGAGCTAGATCTTTCTTAGAATCGAAAACTAAAAATTCATTCACATCCTAAGCGAGATAAGAAACTTAAAGACAGTCATAAACCGGGGACTATTCAAGACTTACTCCTAATGAGTAAGGCTCGAACGGACATCTAGGCCAATGATGCACATTGCAATTAAATAGCACAAACCTATCCATTCCTTTAATTTCCCTCCCCACCCCATTAAGGTATGTCCATATGTCAATTTAGAAACTAACTCTACAATCCACAAACTCACAATTCATATATAACAAGACAATAATTTCATAAAAAAAATCCATCAATTCATAAACTTTCCCAATCACATAACCAAGCAATTCCTTAGATTTCTCGGCCCGTCATATAGGTTTGTTCATAATTCAACATTATAAGGACAAATAAAAGAAATCCACAAATCCATACTAATAGTTGAATTAACGTTTGATAAAAAAATCAGAAAATAACAAAAGGTATAATATATACCTATGCTCTCAAGGAGCAGTGAAGACAAGCATAGCGATGTGAGCTTGAAGCACCCGACAAACCAACGAGCAGAGGATCGAAGGTGGCAGCTGCAGTACAATGTAGAGGAGAGGCAAAGTGAGAGAATGCAGCACCACTAATAGATATGAGTTTGGATCGTCACACAACATATCACTAAATTTCCCAAATTTAGGGTAAAGAGGAAACTATACTTTAAATCCCTATAAGTTTGGAATTCTAAAGTGAGCATTCAAGAATTCTAACTCATAATCGAAAACTACAATTTCAATTAGAAAGCAAACTACAAAAGTGGCGAAGGTAAAGAGGAAACCTCAATTCGAAAAAACACAAAATAACAATTCATCATTGATGTTTAAAGTTGATTGAAATTGCAAAAATCTACTAAAAAACACAAATAGAAGAAGAAGAAGTGATTCAATTAAAAAAAACCTGCAGAAATTCACCGGAAACCGCCGAAAACGCCGCTCAACAACCGAAAGAGATGAGTGCAAACCACCAGAAATTGTGAGCTAATTAAGAGCGCAGCGAACTGTGAGAACCGAGTGCATCGGATTTTTCCGGCGAAGAGAGGGAAGTGCTTCGGTGTTCCGACGAAGAGATAGATGCATCGAAGAGTATGAGAGAAGAGTGCGAAGAGATGCAGCGAAGAGTATGAGAGAGGGAGAAGCTGCCGGCCAAAGTCGCCGGAAGCGCGGAGAGAGTGGTGGTCGGTCGTCGGAGTGAGGGAGAGTGGTGAGTCATTTTGGATAGAGTGGGAGAGAGGTTAGGTTGTTAGGGTTTGAGAGTAAATAATAGTCATGAAACTCGGGATGAAAGCAAAAAATTTGGTTTTTGGCTGAAGTCCTTAATCATCTGCGTCACACCTTCGTGCATTTCCAACGCACATTGTTGGATCCAAAAACCTTGGGAATTAATCATCTGCGCCGCACACATTGGTGAACGTCAGACGCACATCCTATCTGCGTCGCACACTAGGGCCAATCCGACGCACACTGTCTGATCCAAAAACCTTGGGCTTCAATCATCTGCGTCGCACATTCCTTAATGTCCGACACAAATGGTATTTGCGTCGCACCCTTGGGCACATCCGACGCACATTGTTGGATCCAAAAACCCTTTGGCTTCAATCATTTGCATCGCGTGCTCCTGACTGTCTGACGCAAATCTTCTTTTTACTCATTTGATATGGTTATTTGCGTCGGATCTTTGTTGACATCCGATGCAAATCGTCTGTTCCTGAACATTTGCGTCAGTCTTTATTTTGTTCGACGCAAATAGGGAGACACAAGTTATCATTTTTCTACTAGTGATACGACAACCCTTTTTAATTATACGAGTAACCCCAATTGTTCACAAAAGTAACCCAATTTCTTCATAAGAGTAACCTCATTCGTTCATAAGAGTAAACTGATTAGTATTCCCTTTTATTATAAAAGTAACCACATTTGTTTATAAGAGTAACACCCTTTTATTGCTAAAAGTAACCATATACTCATACAAGTAACTCCATTTGCTCATAAGAGTAACTCCATTTGTTTATAAGAGTTTGCGTACAAGGGTCAACTTCAAAAGGCCATATCTCACAGAACAATTAATATTTTGGGAAGATTCAAGTTGGAGATGAAAATTTGGCTCGATATCTTTCCAAAGCCTGGTCAAAAGCTCGATTCCGATGAGAAACGAGTGAGATATGACCATTCGAAGATAAGCTGGCTGGCTGACAGACGCGCGCGCGCGGCCACACCTACATTTATAGGTGTGGCCAGCCCCACGCAAGACGCCTTGTAGATTTTATACCATTATAAAATAATACTGAAACATCACATTTTGTGATAGTTGTAGTAGTATAATAGATTAATTTGAACCAATTAGCCATCTTCCATTACGAAAAAAAAACCAGGTTCTAATTATTCAGGACAATCATCAAACTATAATCTTTACTTATTTATTTCTGGTTAAGGCCAAACTAAAAGTTTTCTACAACAAAGAAATCATGATGAGTCAATTTGATACACACTTGTAGAATTGTAGATAACAAGCATATGTAACTTAGACTATATCCATTTTCGTTATTGGTCTAGCAACAATCAATATTTTAATTAAACATGATGATGAAAGCTAACATATATACATTGATAGTCACTTGAAAAAAACAGTACTCATGCAAGAGATTAAAGGAGTCATCATACTTTAAAAAAATTATTTTTAATTTATTTTATTCAAATTATTTGGTTTTGTGTTTTAAGATATGAAATTGTCATTGTGGGATAATGGGATATAATTGTGATTTTTCAATTTGCTTAACAGCTACTGAATTTAATTGTGGGGTGTAAGCTATCTTGTCTTTAAGTACTTTATTTTCCCCACAGAGACCAATATGAGATTGAAAATTAGGCGATTCATGTCTTTATATTTTAAATGAAAAGTTATGGGTTCTAGTCTTTCCATATACATTTTTATTGTTTACTTTGTAATTGTATAATGTTTATGCTAGAATTTCACTAGTCTGAAAATTCTTCTCTCCTTTTAGCGAGGAGAGACATTAACTCTCTTTTTGTCTTTACCTATTTTCATGTACAAATTGGTTTGCTTTGGCAATATGGCAGAGATCTTTTCTTCGAGGTCGAACTCTTTGGAGAACTATGCACTAATTAAAGTCAGAGTGAAATTGGAAATTTGGGAAGTTTCGGATTAATATGGAGGCGTCAATGCCAAGGCCCAGTAATTTTTTTACTGATCTGGTAAACGACTTTTAAATTATTTTTTACAATTATTTGTACTTTAATTGAAGTTATTATTAATTATTATCAATAATGAGTTTTTCAATTTTTTTTTGAAAGGACTTTTTCAGAGTTTGAACTAGGCTTTTTAAAGGTTTAACTAGTTGTTGGCTCGAGCGATACCCCAACTCAATTCATTTGTGAGACCATTCACTTTTAGCTAACACTTTTATAAGGCCAGCGTTTTTATTGCATACATCTTTATATTGTGCTTTTAGTGTGATTTTCTGTTACTATAAATTGAAGAAACAATAGCCGGTCTAGTAGATGCTTCAGCGGCTGCAATGGGTATAACAAAAATTGAGAAAATGTTTGCTTTTAATTGGCGACTATAAAAAATGAAAGTCATCTCCATGTCTGCTTGTTTGATATCTGACTTTTGACGTTTCATTCTCTCCAAACTAATGCCCCATACATTGAAGTCTGCTTCATCAAACAAATAATATTCTTTATTTCAACTTCTCGATTGCCCTTCTTGCCATATCCTCAGTTGCTGTCTCCAATTCATTTGATGGTAACTGCAGATTTTGATTGTTGACCCATTTTTTTGGATAAAAGTTTGTGGTGACTAAATATCTTTGACATAGTTCCTTGTGATATTGCTTATATAGCGGTTGTAGAAGTTCACACCACCGAACGATGTTGGAAAGTAGAGTGATGAAATACATAACAAAAACCTTTTTTCGGTTGTCCATGATGTTTACTCCCAATTTCCAAATCGTCATTAAACATGATTTTTCCTTAATATAAAAAAACTATAAATTAATATTCAACCTATATATCCTACGCTAACTAACCAATTAAATCCACGCATAGATTTCATTTCGATTTAATTAGTGTCTTTTTAGCATTAAAACAATCAGAGTTATTTTGATCATGCATTTAATTAATTTAATAATCAGCAGTCATAAGTACAATGTAACTCTATTCATAATCTAGAAGATGGATCATGCATTTAATTATTTTAAAAAATAACATGTGACGAATGTAAACATTTGCTGCTAGTCGCTATTTTTTTCCTTAGTATAGGAAAAATATAAAGCAATATGCCAACCCAACCAAAGTATTTCACATGCTTTATCTCATATTGAATTAATGAATGTTTTTTTTAGCATGAAAAATAATCTGAAAAATCATTGACTCTAATTCAGTTAAGAGTTTACCTTGACTCTAATGTCTTGTAATTCTTGGCTTCATGTTGTGAGTGCAATCTTGACAGTCTTTTGGGTTATAATTCTAGTACTTTTGTTTGATTATTTTATATAGCAATTCTTTGTATTTGTTGTTCAATTGTAAATGTGTTTTCGTTATGGCAGTTACTACATTTAAATCCGTCAACTCTATTGTAATTGTGATTTGTGGGTCTTTTAGTTGTTTAGCAGTTACTGAATTGAATGCAAAGTGGTGATGGTACGGTGGTGATGCTAATAATGAGAACTTTGAATTGCTGTTATTGAATTTCCTTATTTGTTTTTGGGGAAATGGATGAAGGTAACACTAGTAGAAAATTGCTCCTATTGAATTGCTGCGGTTTTATCCATACGCAGCAACAAATGATGCAAGAAAATAAAAAAAGAGTGAGAACGATCTATTGCTGCGATTTTAAAAGAAACTGCATCAATAGATTAAATAATAAAAATATTTTAATCTATTTCTGCGGTTTCTCTTAGAACCGCAACAATTGGTTTTTTTAATGAATAACACAATTAGGGTTTACATAAAATTTGGGAGCCCTTTCAGTTTCATTCATTCACAGCATCCTCACCTTTGCGCTCTTCCTCCTTCTATCTCCGTCCTCTCTCTCACTCCTTTGCCCTCTTAGTTCTCACCCCCTCCTCACCTTCCTCCACTGCTCATTCTCTCCCTCCTCGCCTTCCTTCATGGCTCTCGAAGTCCTCACCTTCCTCCACCGTTCAAAGTCCTCGCCGTCTCAGTAACCTATGGCTTCCCCTTCGACCACACCTACGAAACCATCGAAGTCCACTCTATCCTTGCCTTTCTATCCTCGTATCTCTAGCCAGAATGCAGGCGACGAAGCGGACTTTAGGCGGAGCGGAACTTAACGCAGCAAACTTCAAGCAGAGTGGAGCTGACTTCAGGCGAAGAGAAGGACTTTAGGTGAAGAGGAGCGGACTCCAGGCGATGGAGGACAAGCGAATTCAGGCGAAGTGAAGCCAGCACAAATGAAGATTTTTCATTCTTCTTTATTTCATTTTTTAAAAAATTAGGTTTCCATCCCTGTTCACAAGATATGATGTTTAGGTTTCTGGAACGGGTGAAACGCCATTTTAATATGTATTTTTTCTGTATCTAGGTTATTGGATATTTTTTTCTCTTTTTGATTTTTTTTTTCATTTTCTATATCTTATACTTCCTCTGTAACAAAATAAACGCAACAAATAAATATTTATAGCTCACAAATAATACCCATTTGTTGCAGTTATTATGTTACGGAGGAAGTATATTTTTTTGTAATTAGGGTTTGTAAAAATATCACTTCTATAGAATATATAAATTCAATTTGCAGTTTGATTTTAGTTATTTTTGGGTTGTAATTGCACTCCAACGTTGAATATATTATAAAGACTCAAATTATTTAAAAGAAATTTTTTTTGCCTCACCTATTGCTGCGGTTTTTCGCTGCAGCAGCAACAATAGATTAACATTTCCAAAACCGCAGCAATAGGAAAACCTATTGGTGCACCTTGATTTGCGGCGGATTGAAAACCGCAGCAATATACAATTATTCTACTAGTATAATACTTCCGATTAGGGGTATGCAGATCCGATCCGATCGCCAAAAAAGTGATCCGAATCCGATCCGATATTTTCGGATATCCAAAAATTTCCGATTGGATCGAATCCGATATTCGATCAAAATATCTGAATATCCGAAAAACTGATCCGACCACAAATTTTTCTTTCTTAAGATCTCAATTAACGTTGCCATATACCTAGCTACTAACCAATGCCCATATATACTTAAAAAAGGAAAAAAAAACTAAAATGTGTGAAGTAGGCTACTGCCAGTACGAACCAGTAGGAATATTAAAATTAGTGAAGCTTTTCCAATGTTCCACTTGACTTGAGAATGTGGCAGACTTAGCAATTGATATTTCTAATCAAGATCTTCTCCAGGTACATTGTATAGCAACATTAGAAAATTCAAATTAACATAACATGAGTCATCAATATTCAGCAAGATTTTGCCATTAAAACTTTAGGATCAATGCTTGATAATTCAGCAGTAAGAAAATTAGTTATGACATGACCCGACAGATATTCGACAGCAAGAAAATTCAGCAGCCCAAATATAATACTAGTATGATGTATCAATATGCGAAAGAATCAATGGAGACTTGGAGAGGGACTGAAGAGTTTGTAGAGGCGTGAAAACTGAAAAGAAGAGAAGAGGATAGAAGAGCAGAGTAGAGACGTGTAGAGAGAAAATGAAGTTTGATTTAGGGTTTTCTAAACTAAAGCCCATTTTAATATTTCATTTAAAAGAAATTAAAAAATATCGAATTTTCGAATTATCGAAATTTCAAAAATCCGATCCGCATCCAATCTGAAAATCCAAATTTTTTTCGGATATCCAATCCGAAAATCAAAAACCGGATTGTATATTCGAAATTTTGGATCGGATCGACGGATAATCGGATCGGATCTTTTTGCACACCCCTACTTCCGATTATGAATTTGATGATGGATTTGAATCTTTTGACTGGTATGGAGCAACCGAATGAGAAAGGGAAGATTTGGAGCAATATTACTTCAATGAGAATGTTGGGGTTAACATAATAAAGGATGTGACTAGCTTAGAGTGTAAATATGGAGGTCTAAGTGAAGATAAATGGGTTGTTCTATGGTGTTGGGATAAGAGAAGTATATGTTTCTGCTCCAACAATGTTGGCGGGGGCACATGAGCTGTCAAGTACTGTGAGCCAGAACATTCGGGATAATGTAAAGTAATTGTGGGTTTTTTTGGGATGTAATTGTAGGTTTTCGATTTGTTTAGCAGTTTCTGAATTCAAAAATTGTGGGCATTTAAAAAATTGTGAGATATATATTTTATATCTTGCCTTTAAATAATTTTTTGTCCTTCAAAGACCAATATCATATTGTAGATTAGTTGGTTAGTATATTTATGTTTCAACTAAGGGATTGTGGGTTCGATTCATTACACACACATTTTTATTGTTTACTTTGTGTCATTTATTTGGGAGCGGGAATATATATACTCCCTCCGTTTCTTAAAGTTGTACTCGGTTACTGTAGATATACACTTTAAGGTCAATTGGAGACAGGGTGTAAAAAGTGGGTCCACTTGATTTTATTACTTTTTGTATTGAAGAGAGAGATTGTGAGTTCTTCATAGTTTAAGGGAGATAAAGAGCATGGAAGAGAGAGAGAGTGTATGCCAATAATGATTAATTATTGTATATCTTTTGCCAAATTAAGAATAAAGTATAGTGAGTAGAACTTTAAAAAATGGACGGAAAAGAAAAGTGAGTAGAACTTTAAGAAACGGAGGGAGTATATAGATTGATGTTACAAATGAGTTCCCTAGGGAAATTCCGCTCATTAAGTTTGTGATAAACAAAATAAACATTGTATTCATTAAACAACTTGTACGACTGTGTATAAAAATGCCATACACAAAGTTTTAAGATCCAACTGGTTCTTTTTCTCTATAAAGCTATTGTGATTTAATGTACCACTTAAGTTTATGATTATATGCTTGAAAGAGTTGAGACATAAATTTAAGATGAACTTATTGGGCAAGCTAAGTCCTTCTTATACTATTGTAGGCGGGTTACACTTCAATTTGGGGGGTTGAATTTAACATTAGATGAAATAAAATTTCTTTTTCCTATTATTTTATTTTCATGTAAGAAAAAAGAAATGCAAAAATTGAAGAAAATATGCAAGCTAGGTGGTGATCAATTACCCAACAAGCTAAGGAAATCAAGTTTGATCATCAACAAGTTAAACCCCAATATTAACCCCCTAACCTAGATTTAGGATCTAAAACTAATCACAAATCATATTGAGAAACCAAATCAACACTTCAAAAAAATTTCATCATCATATCAATGAGGGAACAGAGAAAAGGGGAATTGTAAACTCATAAAATAAGATATAATTAATGCAAAACATAAAATAAACAAGATTAGAGATGGAGGAAATGAAATAATGAAGAAATTACCAACTATTAATCTTAAATAAAATCTAAAAATAGAGTTCAAAAGATTCAAGCTCAACTTTCTTACTCCTAGGGTGCTAAGAATTTGAAATGCTAAACAAATTAAATCTTACTTAGTAATAATGTAATCTAGCTTAACCTGATCTGACAAAAATTTGCCAAAATTAGTGCAAAAATAAGCTAAGCACAATTACAAATTGTAGACCACAAAGTCTTGGGTGTAACCGTTACACCATGTAACTAATGCTCACAGCCTCACACCCATCTTCTCCCCTCTTTCTCCTCCCTCCCGCTTCACTCTTACATAGTCACACTAATTTCTCTCTCTCCTCAACTCCTTGATTGGTGGCAGTAAACTGATCGACCTAACCTAAAACATCATAACCTTGCTAAACATAGAGACGGCAAACGGGTCAAACAAGTCCAATACTGGTCGAGTTGTTGTGGGTCGGGTAATATCGAGTCAACTTTGTGTTCGGGTTACGATCGTGTTGGGTCAGGTCCATTCGGGTTCAAGTCCATGGCATTTCGGGTGGGGTCAATATCGAGTCAGTTTTAATCGGTTCGGGTTGGTTTGGTTCGGTTTAATTCGGGTAAGGTTTTCCTTGAAAGTATTGCATTACTTTGTATAAGAATCATCTTCGGGTCTAAAAGGGCGGATTATTTTCTTAGAAAATATATGCTTTCTTTCAATAATAGATGAATTAACTTTTTATTTCACAAAAAAGAACAGGTTCCCACTAACAATGTAGTTTAAATATAAATCCTAATAGTCATTTTTCCATATTCATAGTCTATCATTTGTCTATCACATTAATTCTCGCTATTTAAGAATACTAACACTTGGACACAAATACATTAAGACACCAACACTTAAACACAAGCATACACAATAAGACTTTTTTTAAGCTTCATGGGGGTTGCCGAGGGGCAGCAAAGGGAGTTGGGTTCGGGTTAGGTCGGGTTCGGGTCCTAAATTTAGGGTTACTTTCGGGTCAGGTAGGTTCGGGCCAAATTATCCTTGGGTACGGGTTATATTTGGGTCTAGTTGGATTCTGGTCGGGTTATTTCGGGTTTCTGTTTTATTTTGGGTGGTTGCTTTCGGCATAACAACAGGTCTCGAGGCGGGTAAATGGGTATGGGCCTTTATTGCCAGCTATAGCTAAACTCATCAACCTCCACCAACCACCGACTTTCAATTCGTTTCCAACTCCATTTCGATTTGGATCCTCTGGTTGTTGTGAAACCTGATGATGTACCTTCGGAGGATCATCTCTTCAAGGAAGCTCTGGTTATATTCGCGGAGGAAGAAGCGGCAGAAGAGAAGTGATGGAATGATATGACCTAGAAATCGCGATTTCGAAATTCTAGGATTTCAAGCTTCGTCTGAAGTTATAATGGCGGACATAAATCGCTGGAGTTGGAATCTTCAAGGTTTTCAACCGAAGGAAACAACGTCGTTTGAGGTCGTCGATTATCAAATAACAACGACATCGTTGCCGCGAAGATAATTGATATCTTCTTCGATTGTGCCGCCATCTGAGCTGTGTTATGATGTTCAAAAATCGTTGGTGGTGGTGGTGGTGGTGGGATTCGATGGTGGGTCAGTTGGTGGTAAAGGGTGGTGGGGCTGGCTGTGGGGTGAGGTCGGTGGTTATAGTTGTTCAAGGTGAGGTATGTTGTTTTGGTATTAAAAATGATAAAGAAATTTCAGAAAAATGATACAAATTAGTTTGAAAATGACATAAAATTCTTGAAAAATGATACAGTATTTGTTGAAAATGATATAAAAAATAGTTATAAAATTGTTGAAAAATTAAATAAGACTCAACAAAAATGATACGGAACAAAAAAAATAATGATATGGAATAGAACAATAATGATATGAAACATATCATAAATGATATGAAACATATCAGAAATGATATGACACAAATGACAAAATGATATCAAACAATAAACTCAAATGACATGAAACATATCAAAAATGATATGAAAATAGATGACAAAACGACATCTAAAACAAAACTCAGATGACATCAAATTCATATCATTATTTATGTAGTCTATATCATTTTTCTTGGAGTCTGTGTCATTATATATTTAGATGTTAGATTTTGTTACACAATAAATTATAGTGTCACATGTTACACCGAAGACGCACTCATTGCAAACACATATATTTGTCTCCCTATTTTAGTATCTGATGAGTGAGATTTATCTCACTCTTTGGGTAGTTTTAAGGCCTTTATTTTTCACTTAGTTTATTTCGATTTATAGCTCTTTTCACCTCTGTTTTGCCTCATTTGTTGATTATCTGTCTTTTAGTTTATATATTACCTCCCCTCCCTCTATTTTCCTACTTTTGATGTTCATGTAGGAATTTGATTCGCACGAGCATTAAAGGGGAGCAAAAAGGAGCACTAGATGGAGTAGCTCGCCGGAGAAGCAAGCAACCCATCCAAGTGAAGCATTCCAGCCGCCCGCCTGGGCTCATCCCTGGCCCGTCCGGAGGATCGGGTGCAATGCCTTCCTCGTGAGCTACAACGCTGACCTGAAGAGCTGGCCCACCTAAGCTATGCCAAGCCCGCCCGAGCTTTTACCTCACCGGCCCGGGCTGTGTGATGCTGGAAGTTTCTGCCATTGTCGTCCAACAACGACCCACGCCCGGTAGCTGTACCCGAGCCCATGCAGCATGCCCCACCCGGGCCTCAACCACCTCACCTGGACTGCCTTGTACCACCCGCCCGGGCTGCTGCTTCCTTGGTCCTTTTCTTCGGCCCGTTTTTGTTTACGACAATGTAATGGAGGGAGTATAAATACCCCCCTTAGCCCATTTTATGAGGAGCCAAGTTTTATTTTATTCACCACTCTTAGTTTTAGAAGAGTTTGAGGGTTTTAAGGAGGTTTAGCGTCCATAGATTAGTTTAGGGAGAAAAGGGAGAAAACTCAAAGAGAGGTTGGAGATTGTAGATTCAAGGGTGACACTTGTATTGAAACTTTCAACCATTAATCAATGAGCATTTCTTACTCTATCTCCACTTTTATTGCTTTATTTTAAGGCAAAATTGACCTCAACACCCTAAACTATAGCGCGGGTGCACCAAACAGCCACAACTACGGCTTATAGCCAGAACACCCCAAAGTACGAACCTGGGTGCAGTTCGTACCATAAATGAGGTCGGTGCCCATAATTCTCACCGAATTCTCTCCCTTTCTTATTTTCTTCTTTTCTAACCTTAATTTTTTTTACTTAAACGAAAAAAGGTGCGTGCCTTTATTTTCGCCTTCCTCAACTGAACAAAAAGACTTTCTTCCCCAAATTCCCTCTTTCTTCCCAGATGAACCCTAAATTCTAAAAGAGTGAAATCATCGTTTTTAACAACAATGAGCTCAGCTTCATCTTCAAGTTTCAAGAAGAATTCAAATACCAGTTTATGTAATGGTAGGGTTTACTGTCGACATCGATTGCCTGCAGTATTCCAAACTACTTGGAAGTTCAACCACAATCAAGAAAAATGCTTCTATGACTGGCCAAGATCCAGCACTCGACTTATAGTCGGATGAGAATTCCGAACACCGGTCTCATTTATGGTACGGAGTACGGACTGCACCCAGGTTCGTACTTTGGGGTGTTCTGGCTATAAGTCGTAGTTGGGGCTGTTTGGTGCACCCGCGCTATAGTTTAGAGTGTTGAGGCTAATTTTACCTTATTTTAATTATTTTCATTAGATTAGTTGTTAAATGCATAGTTTAATTATTTGTGGGTTATTTTGTTTAGTTTAATGTTAGATTAATGTTTAATATCATGTTATTAGTTGTTAATTTCTCTAAAGTTCTCATTTTTGTGTTTATGGAGTAGTTTGTTGGTTAGGGATTGCGTGAAAACCCAACCATGATTGAATTGGGCATTTGAGATTGGATTTAGAGATTTGTGTGATTAAATTATTGCTTGTTTAGTTCTTCTAATCTATGTTGCATTCTCTTTGATCACTTGAATGTTGTATTAGATTGGAGTAGATTGATTCAGGTTAGCATGAGAGTGTGACCTATTGATTTCTATTATTGACTTGGGTTACTTCGAACCTCGGGATATGTTAGTAATGGATGAGAGTTCTTATTTGATGTCTTTGAGAATTTCTCCACCTATGAGAGTAGGATGGGAGTTGTGTGTTGGGTCAATAGCTAATTCAAGTAGTGTTCATGCATTATCTCTATGTTTGATATTTTTATGCCTATTTTATGATTAGTTGGTGTTTAATCCCATCTCCTAATTTTAGTTATATTTGATATTTACCTTATTTGGTAGCTCATAGTTGGTTATTGAGAATTTTCGACTTGATTCCGGCCTAGCTTGTTGTTTAATTAACACATTTTGGTGTTTCTTAGTCCTTGTGGAAGAATGACCATTCCTTACCACTTTACTTAGTTTAGTGGTCTAGTTTGGTAGTTTGACCTTAGGTGTTTTGTCCAACGAGCAAAATATCCTATGTCAAAATGGCGCCGTTGCCGGGGACTTCGGCTTACATTGATTGTGTTGATTAGATGAGTCTAGGCTATTTGTGAATATTCTTTGTTTTTCTTTGATTTATTTTTTTCTTTTTTTATTCTTACAAAAAAAAAATGGCAAGTATCTCTTTTCCTCAATATGAAAATGAGTCCTTTTGGGTTTACTTTGAGAGACTTGAGGACTTTATAAAGTACTATGGTTATGGTCTTTGGGAGGCTTGTGAGATTACTTATTGGGGTTTAAATGAGCATACTAGAGGAGTGGTTGAAAATATGTTTAATGGAGAATTTTAAGCAATATCTTTAGATGAAGCTTGGGATTTCTATTTGAGGTTAGCTAGGGATACTTATGATTTCGATTGTGCAAATTATCGTGATTCATCAAATGTTGGCATGAATTTCTTTGATAAGTGAAATGTTTCCATTAGTGAGCCTATAATGCGTGATTTTAACCCCCCTCCCTCCTATGCTTGTAATAATGAGGTGCATTCTAATGTTGATGATATTCATGCTATTTCTCAATGTTCATTGAATTTGTGCATGGATCCTAATCATGTGCCTCATGTTCCCGATATTGATTCTTACATGCTTAATTGTGAACCTCCAACCCAATTTGATTCTCAAAATGCTCCCCAACCTATTGATGATCCCCTTTTACAATTGGAAATTGATTTGAAACTGTTGAGGGAAAAATGGGGTTGCAATGATGACATTCTTGAGTTTGATTATGTTGATTCGAGGGATGTTGAAAATGAAAATCAATTGGGAAAGAGTAGCCTAGATCTTGATGATCATTTTTGGAGTAGTGATGATGAAGGGTATGATTTTGAGGACAAAAGTCCCATTATTGAGGATGTTGTTGAAAGCGAGGATGTTTATGAGTCTCTACATACCCTTTTTGAGTCTCATGTATCTACCTCTAGTGGTTTGGACCTTACTCTCCCTCCATGGGCTTTAGAGTACACATCCTCTCCTACCCCTTCATGCTTGAGTGAAGATCTTAGTCAATTTGAGAGTGAGATACCTCATTTGGTGGTTGGTGATGTTTTTGAGGCTTTAGAGGATGAGAAAAATGTTGGTAAGGAGTCATTGGTTGAAAAAGTGTGCGATTTGAAAACTTGTGATATAGGATAAGTCATTTGTGAAACCTTAGTTTCCATTCCTTCACCTTATATCCCGTTTTCAAGAAAGCTAGTTCTAGTTCCTTCCTTTCCCATCTCTTTCCCTTATTTACCCAAATTACCTCCATTAAATGAGCCTCCTTCATCCTTTCCCCTTCAAGTGCCCAATTTGATTAATTTTGAGGAAGCGAGTGAGATTGTTGAGAAGAGTTTGTCATTTCATTTTTATTTTTCTTCGTATTTTGATTCTTCTTCTTCTTATTTCTTTGTTTTTCCTTTTGTTCCTTCTTTTAGGCATCCTTCTCCTCATTTGCATGGAGTTGCATTGCACTTTATGCACATTTTGCATAGTGTCATTGCATACTTAATAATAATAAAAAACGGTTTTTTCACCAAGTACCCCTGTGGTTTTTCAAAATTCATGGGGTACCCCTACTTTTTAAAAAATGCACCAGGTACCCTTACTATTTCAATAAAATGAACGAAATGCCCTTAATGACTAACATCGTCAAGTTTCCGTTAGCATTATTTACCATTTTGCCATTGTTAACCCCTAACCCAAAACCCAAAACCCTAAACCCTAAACCCTAAACCCTAACCCTAAACCCTAACCCTAACCCTAACCCTAACCCTAACCCACCACCCAGCCCCTCTCCCCACCACCAACAACCCCTCTCCCCACCACCCCCGATTCCCTCCCCCCCACCCCACCCCTCGCAGCCCTCTCCCCCCCACCCACGCACCACCACCACCCGGCCCACCACCACCTCTCCCCACCCCCGCACCCCCCCCACCCTCCTTTCCCGCACCCCCGCAACCACCAATTATTCTCCTTCTCCAATCGGACCATCAATGCCAGAGACGCAGTCAAAGGAGAGAGAAAACGATCACATCTCCGATCACAACAACAACAACGTCCATGGACGCGACGAACTAAGATCAATTCTATCAAAATCGTGTTTCGACTTACGGGTTCGAAAATATCCGGGTTCGAAAAAAATTTGGGTTTCGAAGAAAAGCTCATGGTTGGTGGTTGCACTGTGCGAAGAGAGAGAACGGGAAACTAACGATGAGTAGGAGGGGGGAGGGCGGTGGCCGAGAGGGAGGGGAAGGGCGGTGGTTGAGAAGGAGGAGGGAGGGGGGTTATTGAAAGGGTGGGGGGTGGTTTGGGGGCTGCAGGGGAGGGGGGACAGTGGTGGAGAGGGGGGGGGTGGGCGGTGGGCGAGAGGGAGGGGGAGGGGGTGGGCGAGAGGAGGTGGGGGTAGGAGGAGGGAGGCTACGGGGGGTGGGGTGGGAGGAGGGCGCTTGTTGGGGGGGGGGGAGGGGAGGGGAATTCAATGGGGGTGGTGGAGGATGGGGGCCGCTTGTGGTGGGGGGAGGGGGCCGGGTGGTGGTTAGGGTTAGGGTTAGGGTTAGGGTTAGGGTTTAGGGTTTAGGGGTTAAGGGTTAGGGGTTTAGGGTTAGGTGTTGACAATGGCAAAATGGTAAATAAAGCTAACAGAAACTTGACATCGTTAGTAATTAAGGGCATTTCGTACATTTGTTTGAAACAGTAAGGGTACCTGGTGCATTTTTTTAAAAACAGGGGTACCCCATAAATTTTGAAAAACCACAGGGGTACCTAGTGAAAAAACCGTAATAAAAATGTGTGGTAGATGCATTTGACAAAAATCTTGCGATTGTTGAATTGCTATTTAATAGAAAGGTCAAGCTTAGGACCTTAAACAAGCCTTTTTGGGGAAGTAACCCATGATTTATTGCTTTCATTTTCTTTCTTTTATTTTACTTAACTTTCTCTTCTATCATTGATTTTGATTTAGGTACATATTTTGAATAACAACCATTCTCAATAGTACGTGGAAAGCAAATCATGGTTTTGAGGAACACTAGTGGAAAAAACATCAAGTGCTCCGGTTAAAAATCGTACAAGTGCTCCGTATTTGACCCGTAGCAGACGCCATACGAGCACTTGAGCATTTATCAAGTGCTCCGGTTGAAAACCGGAGCACTTAGATTCACAAGTGCTCCGGTTGTGTTCAAAACCGGAGCACTAAGTGCTCCGGTTTTTTCTTATCAACCGGAGCACTTGACTTAATTTTTTTTTTTAAAAAAAAAATCGCTGCTACAGCCAGCATGCAAGCTAGCAGCAGCCAATGGCGTAATACAGTAATAAAATTGACTAGCTACTGGATACCTTCATGGCATTGCATAAATAATCAAGACCAATATATTCTTGAGTTATTAAATTCATGACTTCACGTATCAAAACACGTTGACACTTACATTGGTAAATGCACAACGAGAACTAATCTACAAAATACAGTTTCCAACTTACAATGAACACCTCCACAATGAGTTTAGTTCATTTTGTAACCTTTATTGCAGCAACATCTGCCTCAGCTCTATGAAACCAACAAGGTCTGTCCGATTGTTTTTTTGAACCCACATGATAGACTCCGCTCTTCAGCAGCTCTCTGTATTCAAAACTATTGTAATTAAAAAAGTTGAAGCAAAAGTTGTGAAGAAAAAAAAAGGAGATAACTCACCGACGATACTGATTTCGTTCCATGCCTAAAGACATGATCCCCAACTGCATTTGAGCTAACTTTACCAACTCTAGCACAGCTTTTCGGGAATGACGTAGTAGAAGTTACTTGAGCAGCGAGGGAGTCAAAGAGAGGGAGTCACCTAAAATTCGTGAAAGTAATTAAACAAAACAATAATTTTCATATTCACCACTAATTTAATCTAACACACTCAAGCGCTGTAGATCTGATAATAAGTATTGATCATCCAAAAATTTAATATAATGATAAAATGATGTCATGATCTCAAGCTTTGAAGATTAAAAACTAGTAATTAGCGAAAGAAAAGGAACAACAAAACTGATTAATAATAACAATCTCATTGAAGTCCTAGAAGGTATGATCCAAGGAGTAACAGTCCCATTAAAGTCCTCTCCTTAATACCAGTTTGAGATTATATATGAAACAGAACAATTTTTATAGAACCAATTGATCACATCACAAATAATATTCGAGAGAAGGTAACTTAGAAATAAAGTTAGCAGCAACAACTCACTAGCTTAAGCTATCAATTGTTTTCCCAACTGTCTTTAGTTTGTTCTTTGTTGTGAAACCTCTATGAGTGCAATAAAAATAACAACAGCTGAAATTAGTAAACTTCAAATGACAAAACATGTCTTAAAGTGCTCAAGACAAGGAATAAAAAAAAGGAACAAAAAAATATAGTAGAATCAGGTTAGAAGAAGATTTAGAGTAATTGATCAGCAAAGGGTATGTAAAGCAAAAAATAGCCATTGCTCATTCACAAAGATCTCAATTCAATAACCAAAATGCTTAAAGACTGCTCTGCTATATTTGTAAATATAACAACACACAAAATGATCAGATATGCTAACCACTGAAAATCCCAGCTGCCCCGCCATTTTCACCACTTTTAGGGTCAATTACAAATGTGCTCTGACTAACTCCTCCCATCACAACATCATCTAAAGCGCCCCAGGGAAGATCCTTTAATAAATTACCTGAAAACATTTAATTGCAAGAATCTTCATTTAGATAGAAAGACGGAAAAAATATACAGAAGAGGGAAGCTAGCAGTCGTGGTCTTTCCTCAACCCAAATACTTGATAGTGGTTCAGACGAGAAACACTATTCTTTTCACAAGACATAATTAGATGAACATTCAGTTATATGTAATCCCGTCCCGACCCTAACTCAATGATACTTCAGAGAACTAAATTGACCAAGAATGGTCTTATCTTTTTCCATATTCCTTAATGCATTAATTGCCAGACAGATTTGCTACTGAACTACAAAGGTATAAGGACATCCTTTGATTTAACTTCAGGATTGACATTCAACCAAACATAATGATCAGATTATACACTGCCTCATTTTCTCTAGGATCTACTTATTACAGATGATGACCAGAATGTAAAATACTTGATCCCATGGATAGCAAAGAAAGAGAAGTACCTTCCAATCCAAACAACAAGTTTCCTTCTTTTTATCTAGTATTGCCTCTTAAAGCATTAATCAAAATTTTCATGCCTATATACTCCACCATTTCAGGTGAGTCACCTTTTATCTGTTGTTGTCAATTCAGTAAAAACCCAATGCTTAAAGTAGAATATTTGAATGTTATAAAGGGAAAACTGATATCCATGAGACAATATAAGAGACCAGATCCTACCTCTAGTTCAAAAAACTTGATGCCCTGCACAAGGAAGGAACATTACATATGCATCAAAATTTTCATGCCTATATACTCCACCATTTCAGGTGAGTCACCTTTTATCTGTTGTTGTCAATTCAGCAAAAACCCAATGCTTATAGTAGAATATTTGAATGTTATAAAGGGAAAACTGATATCCATGAGACAATATAAGAGACCAGATCCCACCTCTAGTTCAAAAAACTTGATGCCCTGCACAAGGAAGGAACATTACATATGCATCAAAATTTTCATGCCTATATATACTCCACCATTTCAGGTGAGTCACCTTTTATCTGTTGTTGTCAATTCAGCAAAAACCCAATGCTTATAGTAGAATATTTGAATGTTATAAAGGGAAAACTGATATCCATGAGACAATATAAGAGACCAGATCCCACCTCTAGTTCAAAAAACTTGATGCCCTGCACAAGGAAGGAACATTACATATGGTAAAGCATCGGAAAATTTGTGATACAAACAAAGTTTGGGCCTTCTGACAGCAGTATTTGGCAAATAAGAGATAGGACAGGATAAGTGATATGGAGGATATCATAGTTTTGAAGTGATTGAAGACGTGAAGAACATTACCAAGAGAGTATTGTCAATATTATGTAACCAATGGACCATTGTTATCACCAGGCGAATGGTAAAGAAAGAAATTAATGGAGATGGAAAAGAAACACGAAACGAGTCCAAAATATAGAATCAAGATGGAAAATCATCTTTAGGTATTGGCGAATAAAAGATTCATTCGAGTGCTACATCTTTTGCAACACTTTGTCAACGAAATGAAAGCAATATTGGGAAAAAGTTAAGAGCAAGCAAGAAATTAAAACTGTAGATGTATTAGTCCCATCATAATTATTACCAAGTCAATATCTGGGCCTAACATCCGTCTTGCTTTTTCTTCATTCCTAACCTGGAAAAAGGTGTTTTGAAGGAAAGGTTATGTATGAGGCCGGCACAGTGGCAAGCTGGCAACTTGACCAAATAAGCAGATAAATTATTCTAAACAAAAAAATTAAATAAAA
This sequence comes from Beta corolliflora, assembly GCA_947648045.1. Lineage (NCBI taxonomy): Eukaryota > Viridiplantae > Streptophyta > Magnoliopsida > Caryophyllales > Amaranthaceae > Beta > Beta corolliflora. The sequence continues at coordinate 672,188 of CANSZD010002988.1, forward strand.
ATATAATGAGAAACCCTATAACTCATTTGCATGTCAAAATATAAATTAATTGAATGATCGTCATTAGAAGATACTACATTAGGCATTTAATTTGGCATAAAAGAAAAAGTCCAAGCTCTTTGGATGTTACACGTACTTCTTGAGCCTGAGCAGAGGTTGCAACCTTTCCAGTTCCAAGGGCCCATACTGGTTCATAAGACACAAGAACATTATCCCAGTTCATTATGAAGTATGCAAAGATAACAATACAGTAATATTAACTGAAAGTTCATGTCCAGACAGGCTAATTTCCTTATAATGCTGCATAAGTGCAAGTTGTTTGAACACACAGCTGCAGTGCTGCACACTTACCAGCAATGGCTTTAGTTTGAGCTGCAACCACCTCCATTGTAGTCCCTGCTTCACGCTGCTCCAATATGCTTAAAAAAGTCACCTTAGCATTATAAGAACTGGAAGTCTGGAACCCAAACATAAAGACAACATCGTTTACAAGGCCAAGTGGGCAATAGAGAAAGGTAAAAGAAGAGAGGGGGGGGGAGAGGAGTCCAGGAAATAACCTGCCAAATTTACGGATCAGAATGTTCTTCAAGAGGATCTATTGCTCTTGATGGTTCCTTTAAATAAGGATAGGTCTTGTGGAATGATATCCAAACGACTTCGGAGATCATGAAGCCCTGTCGTGATAATAGTGCCTGAATCATTGTTGACTTCCCACTGCCAGTGCGTCCAACAATGCCAATTTTCTTCCCAACATGAAATGTACAAGTCAGATCATAAAGTACGAGGAGAAGGTTCTCTTTATATCATACCTGTCAGAACAAAAGTCAGTAAATCGAACTCATATAGGCTATACTCACTTACCACATGACCTCCTTCACACAAGAACCCTAGCCAACCTACCTCAATGCCTAACCATAAATTAAAAGCACAATCAAAATCCCCAAAGCACACCATGATAAATTCAGACAAAATAAAAGTTGGACCACTCCATACTACTTTCCGTAACTCAAAAACTCCTATTGTAGAAAAAGACCTACTACAGTTAGCATAGGCAAAATCTAATCATAAGCGATAATTACTGCTCATCTGTGTTGCAAATTTGCAATTTGAACAAAGCTTTTATTAATAAAACAGGTCAGTCTTTGTCCAACATTCCAGATTTCCAACTCTCACTAAAGATATCATACACAGTGGTGCAGCAGCAGAACATCCAGCTGATGGATACACTATAATGAATCAGCTAATAATCTAACAGATTACTTTGTTCAAAAAAATTCATTACACCAGTGATCTGTTTACGCTATATGTAACATGAAGCAGAAAAAACGATTTTCAGCCTCACGTTAGAACCGTAAGATTGATCTTCGTGAGGGGCACTGCAGGGAAATATACAGCTGAAGAGTTAACGACAAACCTCAAAGACAATAAGAACCACGAGCAATGCAAAAGGAACCAGGAGCAGATGTTAGATAGTAAAGTAAAATCCAATAAACAAGCAAGTTAAAATAAAATAAATCACATCAATACATAAATGCAACACGCATAAAACTCAAATCTATCTATGCTAACAAAGAGATGATTAATTTAATTCAACAATTTGACAGAGAAAATGTCATCTCATTATCAAAGAGTAAAGCAGAAAACCCAAATTCCTCATTCAATTACATACTTCCATCAAGTAAAATTAATCATAAATCAGAATAAAAATTAAAATTAGAGAAAGTAAGGGATAGCATAATAATCTTTGATTAATGGTTACGAGTAGTGAAAGATGATCAAAACCCTAGATCCGAAATTTCACCGGAAAATTACAGGAAGAACGACATGGATTAATTAGATCGATGAAGAGGCGGATTCATGTGCAATGCGACAGAAACCCTAGATTTTGGGAAAATCGTCAAATTGAGCATAAACACCATAAAAATTTAAAAACCAACAATAATAATCTGTAAAAGTGTGAATAGCGTAAGAATTTGTGATTTATTTGAACAATTTTCCTATAATTATGAATTCGAAGTAACAGAAAAAAAAAGAGAGAGCGACAGAGAGAGAGAAAGCAAGAATTAACTTACTGTATTTTGGGAGATTGGAGTCCAGAAGTGTCGCCGTTGAACCGACGAATAATCGAGGAGAGAGACTGAACTTAACCTCGACAACCTAGCGTCAAAGTCGAGTATTTACCCATGGACGGAGGGGCGGCGGAGGAGTACTTTCACGCAGCGAGTTCGACGGAGTGAACCAATTGAGAGGTCGACGGAGTGAGTGAGGACGACTGAGGGAGCGAAGGACGGCAGATGGAGGGACGATGGAAGCGAAGGACGAGGGAGCGAAGGGTCAGCGGAGGGAGGGACGGTGAATGCGAGGGTTCTATTGAGAGATAGTGGAATTAATTGGGAGGGAGGGAAAAGTGAGCGCAGTACGTTTACTTAGAGAGCTGAGAGTTGAAATTTAATCATTATTGGGAGGGAAAATTAGAGAGTCCAATTAAGTGCTTGGGTATATTCACAAGTGCTCCGGTTGACTAGTTCAACGGAGCACTTGATATCAAGTGCTTCGGTGGACTAGTCAACCGGAGCACTTGTGAATTTTTTATATTAAAATTTCCACAAGTACTTGGGTTGATTAGTCAACCGGAGCACTTGACAAGTAGCACAAGGAGTTTTTTCCACTAGTGGAAGTTGATTAGAAATGGAGAAATTGGGTCATTTGTGTGTATTTACACCCACCTACTATCCGGTAGCATCATTCCTTCTCTCTTTCTCTAATGCTTTCTGATTGTGGAACATATGCTTGTTGGATTGGATGTTTCCCCTCCCTCCCTTTGATTGTCTTGTTCAAGCATTGAGGATAATGCTTTATTCTAGCTTGGGGGAGTAGCTATTCGCTAACTTCGGGGAGGTGTATATACTTTGTTTATTTGCTTTTCTCATTTTTGCATAAATTCAAAATCTAAAAACATTTTCCTTTAATTTATTTTCTTTTTCCCAAAAAAAATTGAAAAAATGAAATCCAAAAAAATGAGGAATAAGAAAAGTACAAAGCATTTTATGTCCAAGGGAAGATTCTTGATGGCAAATTTACATGGATTCCTTTACTTTGGACATTTGGGTAGATGAGTATAGGCGTTTCTATTGGATGTTTGTATGTGTAATTTGGGGAGATTAGGGATCGATTAATCCTTATTGCTTGATTTTCTACTTGAAAAGGCATTCTACGATTCTAAATATTGTCAAACTTTCTGTTGAAAAGAGTCGAATTATTTCTCTTTTGGAAGTTGTAGTGACCTTAGTTGGATCTTGAAATATTCTTTGGTGCACAAGTTTTTACCTCCGAATAAGCTATGCTAAGGGTTAAATGAATTGTTAAAAAAAAAAGTGCTAAAGTCTTGAGTCCAATAAGTGGAGCCAATGAGCCCACAAGGTACAATAAGCCTATTAAAGTCCATGAGAAAAAAAAATAAAAAAATAAGTGAATAAGTGGTAATTACCACATATCCTTGAGAAAGTGGATTAGTCGAAATGATTGAGTGGGAGCTCGAAAATTTAATAAGTAGAGTTTCTCTAGTAATGATGAATGTCATTATGGCTTAAACATTGAGACTCTAGACCCATTGCTCGATCTTTATTCTAATCCTACAATCATAGTTTTCTCCTAGCAAAAGTCAAGTTTGGGGGAGTTCATGTGCACCATGGGTGATTAGGACCGATCTTGGGACCTTCTTCATCCATTTGAGAACGATTTGTGACTCTTGAATGCCTTAGTAGACTCTAATTGATGTTTGAAGCTTTTGATAGTGTTAATTTTGCACCTTAGATTAGCCTATCCCCTATATTCCTAAGTCATGGATACATATTGATAATGGTTATGCTTTGAAAGTTTGCTTAGATCGTCCATTGCTTTGTGAACCATGGTTGAGTAGATGACTTTGGCTTATTATATATGTTTGTACTTGATTAGAGTTGTGGGTTAAGTCTCTTTGGAAATCCTCACGAGAGCATCACTCGTCCTCATTAGCGACTTTGAGGTTTAAATGGCTTGTTGTTTACGCTAAAAACAATCGTGATTCCTACGAAAATGAGTTAGTGTATATAACTTTCTTATTTTTTCTTTAATGTGCGTTGTTTTAATAATCTTTTGCCTTGCTATCTTTTTTCTACCATTCTCTTTCCTCTCATCACTCTTGGAACTTTGCTTAAGGATAAGCAAACGTTTAAGTTTGGGGGAAGTTGATGAGTGAGATATCTCACTCTTAGGGTAGTTTTAAGGCCTTTTTCACTTAGTTTATTTCAATTTATAGCTCTTTTCACCTCTGTTTCGCCTCTTTTGTTGATTATCTCTCTTATAGTTTATATATTGCCTCCCCTCCCTCTATTTTCCTACTTTTGATGTTCATGTAGGAATTTGATTCACACGAGCACTAAAGGGGAGCAAAAAGGAGCGCTAGAGGGAGTAGCACGTCGGAGAAGCAAGCAACCCATCCAAGCGAAGCATTCCAGCCGCCCGCCCGGGGGATTGGGTGCAAAGGCCCCTGCCTTCCTCGCGAGCTACAACGCTGGCCTAAAGAGCTGGCTCGCCCGAGCAGTGCCAAGCTCGCCCGGGCCTTGAACCCCGCCCGAGCTTTTACCTCGCCCGCCCAGGCTGTGTGATGCTGGAAGTTTCTGCCATTGTCGTCCAACAACGGCCCACGCCCGGTAGCTATGCCCGAGCCCATGCAGCCTACCCCGCCCGAGCCTCAACCCAGCTCGCCCGGGTTGTCTTGTACCACCCGCCCGGGCTGCTGCTTCCTAGGTCCTTTTCTTCGGCCCGTTTTTGTTTACGATGATGTAATTGGTGGAGTATAAATACCGCCCTTAACCCATTTTAAGAGGAGCCAAGTTTTATTTTATTCACCACCCTTAGTTTTAGAATAGTTTGAGGGTTTTAAGGAGGTTTAGCCTCCATAGATTAGTTTAGGGAGAAAACTCAAAGAGAGGTTGAAGATTGTAGATTCAAGGGTGACACTTGTATTGGAACTTTCAACCATTAATCAATGAGCATTTCTTACTCTATCTCCTCTTTTATTGCTTTATTTTAATTGTTTTCATTAGATTAGTTGTTAAATGCTTAGTTTACTTATTTGTGGGTTATTTTGTTTAGTTTACTGTTAGATTAATGTTTAGTATCATTTTATTTGTTGTTAATTTCTCTAAATTTCTCATTTTTGTGTTTATGGAGTAGTTGTTGGTTAGGGTTTGGGTGAAAACCCAACTATGGTTTATTTTAGGCGTTTGAATATGAAATTAGGGATTTGATTAGGATTCTTAATTGATTAATGGCATGATTACTATTTGCTTGCATTCTTGTTGGCCACTTGGATGTTTGTTTTATTGATGCCTTAATCAAATCGAGAGAGGAGATTAAGGTTGACATTTATGCTATTATCTTGCTTAATTACTCATGGGAGTGAGATTTGAGTGAGGGTTTTATGGATTGACATTGTGATTATCCCTTGGTTGGATGTTTGAGACTATGAGAGTGGCTTAATTATGTGATCTAGGTAGTTTTATGCACCCTTGAGAGAGGGCTTAGAGCTAGTTCAGAGTCAATAACCTCATTTAGTTGCTTGGTTTTCTTTCCTCCATGTTTCACCCTTCTAATTCCCTAAATCATGATTGGTTGGTGTTGGATCCCTTTCCCTAATCCTATTTGATCTTTGGTACTTAGTTTAGTTCAATAGGCTTTAGTTGGTAGTTGACACCTTCTGACTCTTTTTCGGCCTAACTTACTGTTAAATTAACACATATTGGTGTTGCTGAGTCCTTGTAGAAGAATGGCCCTTGCTTGTCATTTTACTTAGTATAGTGGTCTAGTTAGGTTTTGTTTGACTTTAGGAGACTAGTAACGACCTAATTTTCCCTTTGTCAGTATCCTATGATGGGTAATACCTTTATCTAATTGGTCCGGATCAAAGAAAGAACAAATAATGAGCCTAAGATTAATTATCTCGAGCCCAATTCTGTTTTCCAATCCCAACTTCATTTTAAACCCATTTTGTAAAAAACCCACCTTCGAAAACACTTTTTTAAGCCCATTTTAATTAATAGAGGTAATTAATTGTATCAATTAGTTTTTTTCATTATCTAAAATATTTTTCAAATATCTCTTTATAATATATTATAAGTTTATATTTCATAATCTGAAATAAAATATGTTTTAAAGATTGCTGCAAAGGATAGAGATTAGCACTCTTTGGCTTTACATATCGATTTGCTGGGCAGTGTTTTAATAGTGAATATTCATTCACTTTGATCTGATAATGATTATTGTCATCATTTTTCTATCCACGGCATATAAATACTTCCTCACCTATTCTTTTCCGGGAGAGGCCTTCAAATCACATAGAGCCTAGCAGTTGCACTATTACAGTGAGCTTTCTTGCAAGCTAGTATGATCTCATGATTAAAGTTTGTCCCCTGGATTCTCAAGTTTAGAAGCTTCAACACCTCATTCCAAACCACAGTTGCATAATGACATGAATATAAGTGTTGCACAGACTTAGGAGATGTGCCACAAAAAACTGCAAGAAACATTACAAGAAATATTCCATCTAATCAATCTATCACTAGTAGCTAGCCTGATTTGCAAAGCCATCGTCAAAAAAATTTGCTTTTTGGAGAGGTTTTGTTATTACACACAAGTCTCCTCTAGTCGAAGGTCGTTTTTTGGTTATGGTGATAGTTCATCGTTTTCTTTCCGCTAATATGTTTTCAGTTTTAGTCTTAGTTTAGTCGTACCTAGATCAAATTATGCTTGCCATTTTGTTTATGGTTGTGCTAGGGTGGTATTTAGTAGTACTAGGTGGGCAATAGAAGGATCTTGGTTTCCTATACGAGGGATGATCTAGAAAATTTAATCTATACTGAAGAGGCTCCTAACACTAGTGGAAAAAACTACTTTTGCTACTTATCAAATGCTCCGGTTGACTAATCAACCCAAGCATTTGTGAAAATTTTAATTAAAAAATTTACAAATGCTCGGGTTGATTAATCACACGGAGCATTTGATGTCAAATGCTCCGGTTGATTAATCAACCCGAGCATTTGGATCCTCTTTCAATTCATGAAATTAAACCTCGTAAATTATACATATACTAAATTCGACCCTCCGTCCTCATCAGTCCTTGTCTATTATTTTCGCTCCCTCCCTCCCAAGTTCCATGCTCTCTCAATTAAAACCTCCCAACTCCTCTGTCGTCCCTCCCTCCCTCCCTCCCAAGTCCCCTGTTCTCTCAATTGGTTTCAGTGAATTAGTTCTAGGGATTAATCTAATTGACCAATCGAAGCATGAAACCCTAGTTTAGAGAAGAAAATTAAATCAAGAGCACGAAGCATGAATAGATCCGAGAAGAAAATCAAGAGCAGTAAAAAGACGGATAAATAAGGGGAAAAGGAGACGAAGAAACTCTGAATTAGTTGAACCTGTTGTTGATTTGAAGCCTACAAATCCTAAATTAATGGATGAGGCGGAGGAAGAAGATGAAGTGGAAACCCTAATTCACTTTCGAATTTTCGTATTTCGAAGCCGTTGAAAGATACTTTGATTTCGAAAGGGATTTAGTCGTTCTTTCCTATTCAAGCTATGACCTTTGATATTGTTAATGGTTGTGATTTGGTCGCTCGTGCGCGAATTGGCAAGGTTTGTTTTCATTGTTCTTCAAATCGGTTGGTTGATTTTCTATTTGTTGGCGAAATATAGTTTTTTAGTTTATGAAGTTAGTAGGATGAATTTTGGTTGAGTGATCGTAACTTAGGGCTTAGTAGTTGCAGTAACTTTCTGATTGATGTTATACACGTTACCCAGAATCCCTGAAATTGAATTGTACGTCTATTGTCCTATTAATTTTTCTTTTCCCAAATGCTGGTACTGCTATATTTTCCCCAATTATGGGCAAGAATTGGGCCAGGCATATCCAAAAGAAAATAGAGAGGATCAATTGATCCTACTGGTGTAGAAAAGAAGGCTTCTCCTAACTAGAAAACAAAGCCTATTCAAGCGAAAGAGGTCAGGATCTCCATTTGCTTTATTATTTTGCATTTTGATGATATGATTGTGTGATTGCAAGTTCTTTGGATGTAAATGACCTGACTAGATGTGCTGTCAGCGTTTCTTTGTCGGATGTGGAGGCCGGAGAGGAATGGTATAAGTAAGTCTCCTATCTGCCATCACAAACCCGTAACTATCCCTGATTTGCCTCAATGTGCTTATTTGTTTTTGTAGATCAATGGCATAGATGATCTTATTTTGCTTTGTTCTTATTTTTATTTCTTGTAGTTACATTTAGAAAAGCGGAGTTACATGTTAGGTGTAATATATATGTGTAGATTAGATAAGTATCTCGTTGTTATGATGTGGAGAAGTGGTAAATATAGGCACATAACAGGAAGGTTTTTACATGAGTTTTTACTTGTTGAATTTCTCTAATTTTTAGGATGCATTTTTGGTGTTTTGCGTCCTAGATGAAGAGGTTATAGTATGTTCGTTCTCTTCTTTGTTTATTGTAACTATTACCTGTTGCTATGTAATTGCCATCGATTTAAATCTAGTGCACTAAGTATGATAAGGTGGCTAGTCTCTTGAAATTTTTACGCTCAATGTGGGCTCCTTGTTTCTGGTGTATTGTTTTCTGGTTTATGTGATTGTAATATATATGGTGCAGAAGAACTATCAAATTTTTACCTAAGCGTGAAAAAAATAGCCTCTCCAAATTCTGTGTGGACAGTAGATCCGTAAATAAGCTGAAGACCAATGCAAAATGATTTTGTATTTTTAGCATTACTGAGGATTATTTTATATCCTATCAATTGCTAGAAAAGGACTAAGTATTGTAATTTCACTAAAAGGGGGACCCATAAAACTAATGTTGTCATGTATTATGATTAAAAGAACTTTATTGTATGCAGGTTTCTAACTGTACATCTAACAGGTGATCATCTATGTACAACTATAAATATTCTGTGAATTCCTTAGCATCGTATGTGGAGATCTCATGAAAATCTTATAATGATTATGATATGTAGGAAGGCTACCTTACTTTTCGTGGTGGATTTTGGAACTACTTTAGCATGGTATGGTGGTGATTTTGTCTCTCTTTTTCTCTTGCTTGACCTTAACATAAATCATCTGAGAATTTCTTTTCTTTTCCAATATGCATCTCTTTTTTATTCTAAGAATTCTTTTTTTTTGGTGGGACGATGGGTTGTTCTGGTGCTGAACTATGTGTCTTCGATGTGGTAACATCTGACATGCTAAATATTTGTTTCTTTGTTTAAGATATAGGTATACAAGATTTTCTACTTATATTTCATGATTATGTGCCTACATGACCAAGTAGTGTTCCCCGTTATCTTCATCTTTCTAATTTTTTTCTCGAAGTTTAACATAGTAGAAGTCAGAAGCTCCTTGTATTTTTTTCCTCTTTTCAAGTACATTTTTATTGTGTCATTTCATTTTTATTTAGCGTTCAGGTCTTGCAGTTGTAATTCATCATTTCCCATTAACCTCTTACACTTTGTTCTACGTTTTCTTTCGCATTTTATAAATGAACTTGTCTTCTTCGGAATATGTATACTTGTTAACTTTACTGCTAGCTATGTGATCATTTAATTTTCCCTATACTCCGGCTTTGTATTCTTATTACATCTTTTTAATTTTCTCTACAGGAATGGATGCCCAAGTGTCATACGCATTTCATTCTAAGAGGAAGTTGAATCCTGAAAAGTTTAAGAACAAGTTAGTTAATCAGGTTGGTAGTCTTCGATTATTATATTTGCATAATGCACCTGTTGCTAAATAATCAATTGTTGTCTTCAGCTTGCCCTCGAGGGGAAGTGATCTCTCTCTCTCTCTCGTGTTCCTTTCTCTGCTATGATTTTTTGGGTTTGTTGAGGGCCAGTGGTTGGACATAGATGCTAATGGGCATAATAGGGAGAGCTACATAAGGATATTGGGTCTCTAGGTCTTTACATATCTTGTCCATGATAATAGAAAATACTGCTCTCACTATATTTATGTACACTTGAAAGACTATAAGTGATTACTACTTGTGGCCTAATTATATCTAGATTTCAAGCATTTGCCTATTATAGTAACCCAAGAAATTGCATTGTGATGAAGTTCGTAAGTGATTGCTTCCTGAACTAAGATGCTGATGTTTGGACTCTTCTGGAGATCCTCTCCTGTGCATTGGTTGACCCTGCCATAAAGATTAAAATTGTGTTTGGTGTTACTATTAATCTGGACCAACCCGAATAACTTGCATGTGCTTATTCCTCATTAGTGCGATGAACTTTTTGTCATCTTCTATGATACTTCTGCCTCTATTAAATGATTATATATCCCTATCTCTTGGCCCTGGCACATTGTAGTAGATTATCATTAGTTTTGGGTGTATAATTGCACCTGTAGAAGGCTGTTACCCTTGTGTTTTGAGTAACACCACCTACTATGAGGACGATGAGGTGCATGTAAGAATAAGATGTGCAATGTGACGTGCACCTCTTTCATTTTTTTTTTTTGTTGTTTGCTTGATTTCTATATCCTCCTTGTTTCTGGCTTTGCTGCTCATCAAAATTTACTCCTCTGTCCCCAAGTAATCTTTCCGTTATGTGAATAAATGAAATTGAAAGTCGATAGAGGGCGAAAAGTAGTAACAGAATTTTGGAATTGTGTGAGAAAAAGATTTGATGTTATAAAGAGAAAAAAGGTATCTATAATTTTGCTATACATTCCTATTTTGAACTCTTGCTTCGTAAAATGGCTGTGGGAGGTGGTGGTCAGCAAAGGGGAGGGATTATAGGGATCCTACCTTACCTCCTCTCTGTAGATGCACAAACAAACAACGAGAAATGGATGGCTCACTGGCACTGCAAGATTCGGTGCTTCCCTCTTAAGTGAATCTCAAGTGTATCAGGAGCTTTGAGCCATTGATAGTTCTTTTGACTTCTTTTTTCTTTTGTCTACAACCGCCATTTTAAGTTTATTACATGGCACATAAACTTAAGATTGTTTTTATTATTTTGTTCATTGGCTTTGCTTTATGCTGCACCAGGGCTCATACGCTGCATCAAGAGCTCGTACGCCGCACCAGCAGCTCGCTGGCAGCACCAGCAGTCAAAGGCTGCCGCAGCTCGCTGGCAGCACCAGCAGCCAAAGGCTGCCGCAGCTCGCTGCCTGCAGCAGTAGTACGTTTTTCCATTCCCTTGGCTCGACGATCAAATTAGTGTATGTTTATTGGTGCATTGCACAGGAGTAATTTCAAATGTTGTAGACTTGTAGTTTAATATTCTGTTGATCAGCGCTTCGCCTTTGTTTATGGATGTTCCTTTTTATCTTTCTGAGCTCTAATAGTTTATACTATATGATATTACTTTCTTTACGAGGTTTCGAGTTTTCTAACTTTCCATCGTTAGTCTTGTTTGGGGGTGTTTCTTTACTTATGGCGTTTGCCTTGTTTAGGGTTGTTCCTTATATTCATGGTTGTCCTGTGTTAATGGCATTTGCTTCTTTTGGGGCTGTTTCTTTTTACTCATCATTAAATTTTGTCTTTGTTTGGCATCGGTTCGAGTAGTGGTCTGCCGCTTCTTGCTAGCACGTATGTCTTTTGGCCGGGTGTAGCTAGCTGAATTTTTTTTATTTTTCATAAATTACAAATGCTCCGGTTGTTGTGTAAAACCGGAGCATTTAAAGCATCAAATGCTTCGGTTTTACTTAGAAACCGAAGCATTTGTTGATTTTTAACCATATAAAAAAGCTGAAATGCTTCGGTTTTAAGAACAACCGGAGCATTTGAGAAAATAAATGCTCCGGTTTTCAACCGGAGCATTTGTAAAATATTCAAATGCTCGTATGACGTCTGCTACGGGTCAAATACGGAGCATTTGTGGGCTTTTTAACCGGAGCATTTGAGCATTTTTCCACTAGTGTAAGGCTTGTCATTGTTTGATGCAAGTCGCTTTAGGAGTCCGAATGTTGAGTAAGATGAGAGGAATAATGTAGATTATTTAATCTATACTGAAGAGGCTTTTAGGTTAGGAATAATGTTTGTTGTGGTTTGATCTTCTGGTTTCGGTATTGCAGGTTCGGATCTTCATCTCCGAAGAATGGGCGAATTCAATCAAGCTAATTCGTCTCAAGCTCATGTGATGTCTTTGGGAGTAATCACACATCAAAATGCATGTTGTGGGTGTAGACACCAAATTTTGAACCCCATTTGTGGATAAAAAATTTTAAAATGAAGATTTTTTAAAAGAAATAAAAATAATGAAGCCGTCATGTATCGTGGAGCGCGCACGCCGTCAAAGGCACGTTCCGCCTCGGAGCGCAAGTTTCATAACATCATATGGTTTTTCGTTTTGCGCTTTAATCATACGATTTCTGTTTTCTGAGTTAGTTATTGCTTTCATGTTGTACTTTGCATGCATCTATTTTAATTTAGTTTTTTCTTTACTATGTAATTACTAAAAGGGGTATGTAGGCAACCCATTTTTGAGTGCAGCTGCAAAGATATATATATACATACATATATACATATATATATATATATATATATATATATATATATATATATATATACATACATATATATATATATATACATACATATATATATACATACATATATATATACATACATACATATATATATATATATATAAGTTCCTTTTTCTAATATATATCAGAACTACGTTGGGCCTTATTCTCCGTTCAAAAAGAAAAGCACAAGAAAACTTTCTTCCCCAAATCTCTAATCTACCTATGGAGATACATAGGCAACCTTCGGGTTCGGCCCCTTTGTACTTGATATTTTCCTTTATGGTTTCAGCGCTTAAAAGCAATCAACACATGCGGACACCCACAAGGAAGAATGATATCAGGGGCTTTATAGTTTACCCAAGTGAGGATACATGCCTCGTCATATATCTTTTCACTTATTTTTGCAGCAGTAGGAAATGCAAGGATACTACCAAATTTATTTCAAAATTTTTTTTTGTCCTATCCCAAAAAAATACGAGTCTTAAAAATGAAAGTCTAAAAAAATATATGATAAAAAGGTCTGTCAAAAAAAAATGAGTCAAAGAAATTCAATCAAAAATCCAAAATAAAAAGATGGAGTCAAGATTTTACACCTTTTAATAAATGATAATTGAAAATTGGGGTTAAAAGTTTTATCAAAGATATAATTTCTTTCATTCCCTGCAAAAGAAAATAATAATTATGTTGCTAACTTTTCATCTCGTTTCATAGGAACTCTGCCTGGGCCCGCTATCTAGGATGATTCACCGAATTTCTGACCATAGTGAACATTCCCTTTCAGTAATACTGTCATCCTTGTCTACACCAGCTGTGTTCTCTTCTACACGTCTCATCAATATGTTTGAAGTTCCAAAAAACGAACACCCATAGAACTCTGCGCCTCTACCTGATCTAATGGCGGAGCTCCAAAGACTTGTTCAGGCTATGCTTGAGCGACAGGATAATATTGAGCATACTGTGCTGAGTATAATGCGCCAAAGCGCCCATATGCCTCCTCCTCCTCATCCTCTAGAGTCAGAAGCACCTTCACCTTTGCACCTTGAGCCTATGAACAATGAGAGGGAAATTCCCATTAAGCTTGAGGAAGAAGTAGTTAAGCTCAAAGAAGTCTGAAAAGGCATGACAAAGGCTTAACGATGGATGGACATTCATGGGTTAACGCTTTTCCCAAAGGCACGATTACCTAATGGCTTCAAGATGCCTAATCGTCTGACAAAGTTTGAGGGGACCAGAAACCCAACTAATTTCCTGAAGAGGTATGTAGGGGCAATGAGTCCCTTGAGAGTGGAAGAATCTTTGATGGCTCATCTCTTCCAACAATATTTACATGCTGCTGCAGCCCATTGACTCCTTATTGTTGAGAACACAAAGAAATCCACTTGGGCTAACATAATCAAAGAATTCTCAAACAAGAAGTGTAGGCATGTTTTTATTTCACCTATGCGGGATGAGCGCGTATTTGACTAAAACATTGTAAAGGTTTTGATTGAAAACGTTTTGAAGTCGCCAACAAGTCTTAAAAGGAAGACTCACAAACCTAATTGGATATTGGGAAATCGTAGGGACAAATTAGGGAGTTATCCAATGTAAATTTCCCCGTCTTGACTTCATAGATGGTCAATGAACCGTAGATTGAGTTCAGGGTGAGGGTACGAACACGGTCAGGAACCACATTCGTCCATTGATGGCCTCTACTTAATATCGATTCATTTCAAGCTTTATGCAAAAGAATAACCACTGAATATTCCAGGCACCCTAAAAATAGTTTAGTTGAGGTTGGTTCATGAAACACATAAAAAGACTATCATTTTTTTGTGCCATGTTACTAAGCAATCAAATTACTGGGAACCTAACAGGTTGTTCAAATTATCTGATTAATATTAGAACAGTTCTTTAGGTTTTGATTAGCAATAATAACATGTGAGGTGATGAACATGCAAGCAAGACAATCATAACAATGTACATAATAATAAGAAAGAAGAGTATAAAGCTTAGAATGTACAAATGAAAAATTATTATATTAAAGATCTACATCATGGAAGAAATCGTTAGTAACTTCAATATAAAAATAATGAATTTATTCAAGGGTCCTCAGAAGTATACTTATGCGGCTTAGGTCTAAGAGAATAACGATCTTCTAGAAGAGCAATTGTGAAGCCTGAAAACGAGCACTTGCGAAGATCGATCGAAATATATATGTTTGTATGTGTTTTTGTATGTGTTTGTTATGGGAGTTTTAGAGAAAATTTGTAATTGTTCGAGTATGTCGAGCGTCGTATGTGTAAAAGTGTTTGAAAACGTATTTTGATTTGGAAAACCGTGGTGTATATAAACGAAAACATTGAAAAAAATAGAAAAGTAAAGATGATAAAGTAATTTTGAAAATGGATTTTTATTGAATAAGCGGTATGATGGTTAGTAAATGTTTTTGAAAAAGGTAGAATAGAAGAGAGTGTAGGACTGATTTTGAAAAGGAGTATTTTGTTTTGAAAATGATGGAATATGATAGGTAAGATTTGGGAGGAGGTAGACATTAGGGCTGTTCATTTCGGATATCCGATCCGATCCGATCCAAAATTTTCGGATATCCGAAATTTCGGATCGGCAAAATAGCGATCCGAATCCGATCCGAAAAAAATCGGATATCCGAAAATCGGATATCCGAAATTTTCGGATCGGATAACGGATATCCGAAATTCTTAAGAGTTGATTTTTTTCGTTTTATAAAATATTTCATTGCTGTTTTTTTTGGCAATTTTGGGCCAACACTAATGTTACAAAAGGCCCATATTACTATTACTATATTAGCCACTAATCCCATGGAACTTCTAAGTTCTAAGTTCTAAGTAGTAATTAAATGTAGTATGCATTATGCAATCTAATAATCTATGCACCATTGCATACCTGGCTTCTCCATGTTAATCCATACATGCATAATTAATTCATCAAAGTTCTAGTAGAGTTTCAACATCCAAGTTCTAGTAGAGTTTCAACATCTAAGTTCCAACATCCAAGTTAGCACACTAATACAAATTACAAAAAGTTAACAAATTTAAAAGTCCCATAGAGTTTCACCATCATAAAAAAGCTCATAAGTCTAATAAACTTGTAGATCATTCAAAAGTGTCCAATGACTCATTAATATCAATGGTTGGTTGCTCCATAGTCAAATCTTTCATACCTACAAAACAAATATCACAACAAAGAAAATGATAGTATTAGTATTAAGTAAAAAAAATTTAAAGTACAATAATTAAAATCAGTTAAAACTTAAGACAAAGAACAACTAAAAAACTGAAACCACAAAACAGAGAAGAAGTTGCAGAAATTTAAAAAACGAAAAAAATCAAAGCCAGAAAAGCCAAATAATGTTGCCTTAGTTTTCCAGTCAAAATGTAGATTGTTAATCAGTTGGAATATTCAATGGGGAATTTTTAGCTACCACATGATGTCCAAATTTACAACTTGATAACTACAAGAAGCATTTAAATGTCCAAATTTACAGGAATATTTGATGTTTAATGTGGAACAGTAGTCCTTTCATTGGATATTCAATTCGGGTAGACTAGAGAACATGTTGAAAATGAAATTGCAGAACTAAAAAAAATTAAAGAAGATGGCAAAATGCAGCAAAAAATTAACGATGACAAAATGCAGTAAAAGATGACAAAAAACGAACAACACAGAAGTAAAAAAAAAAAAAGAAACAGCAAGAAAACACAGGAGAAGATGGCGGAAATCAAAAAAACGAAAAAAAGGAAAAAGAAGATGGCAAAATGCAGTAAAAAATTAAAGAAGATGAAGTGAGATGAGAGAATTACCTCATTTATCGCACCGGGAGCAGAGGAGCGTCGAAGATCGTCGTCGTCTCGCCGGAATCTGGGCGTCTGGCAGCAGCTCGCAGCAGGTTGTGGCCTTGTGCCGTTGGAGAGAGATGAGAGACGGCGTCTCTAGTCTTTCAAGTGAACTTAGGGTTTAGTTTTTGAGAATGACTTTTTTTTCAGTTTAGAATGTATTGAGTAAGGTTGTTTAGGGTTTTTTTTTTTAAAAAAATATACTTTTAAAAAAATCGGATATTTCGGATATCCGAAAACACAAAAAAGGTGATCCGTATCCGATCCGATTTTTTTCGGATATCCGATCCGAAATATCCGAAACTCAAAAAACGGATCGGATATCCGATTTTTCGGATCGGATCGACCGGATCACGGATCGGATCGGCCGGATCGGATCATTATGAACAGCCCTAGTAGACATGCATGACAATTCTAACTCTACCATGACTATTTTTGTAGATTCACTACTTAGGATAGACTCGACCTTAGATGATATGCACGAAAAGATCGATTTTTATGTTTGAATTAGGTGAGATTCGTTTTAGCCAAACGGACTCCTAGGACGATCATAACTCTACGTGAATGCAGATGGAAAGAAAGCATGATCGACCACCACGACGACTAGATCGACAAAAACATGTGATTTATGCGTTCGGCGCAAGAGCTATGATCGGCGCAAGAGCTATGCGCCAGGCGCACTACCCCCCGACATGTTTTTTGGCGATTTAAGCGAGGTTTTTGGCTAATTCCGCATAATTTTGGGACGTGACGATACAGATGACTAGTTTATTGACAACTTTTTAATTTGAACGATAGTCGAATTGGCAATAGCATGAGACGTAAGAATTGCGCGTCACACCGCGACGTGCGCTCGGCACGAAGCTTTTGCGTCGGGCGCGGGAGCTGTGCGATAGGCGCACCATGGTGCGTTTGGCGCACTGCTCCCCGGCATGCAATTTGACAATTCGACGAAGGTTCAGAATATTTTGACGATGTTTTTTAGACGCGATTTAGGCGCAACACATAAGAACAATTTTGACAAAATAATAGCAGGCAAGAATTGCAATCACAAGCAAATGTCATATAACATGGATGCAATAGTTCTCAACCTAGAGTCCAGTTCTACATTCAACTATGGTTAGGTTTAGGTTAAGGCTGAAAATGGTCCATGACTAAGAGATTGATCCCACGCTTCGTACCTTTGGTTAAAAAGAAGGCCACGTGGAAGACGCACTCCGGTTCTCAAGTCAGGAACAAGAGAACAATGTCATAGTTGGGTAGGTTTGCTTATGACTAAGATCCAACACTATCGCTCAGGAAGCTTTCGAAAAAACAAAGCGCGAACCCCAGAGGGTGACCTTACGCATAGAACATGCGCTAATGAGGCAAGCAAGATTGTCCTTAAGGTGGCTTAACCAATAGCCATGCATATACAAAACTGTAATGTTATTCTAAGGCATAAAAAGAGTATGAATCGTATTTTTCCAGTTTCACCCACTCATTTTAAAAAATTAAAATTTTAAAAATCTTCCCCAGTGGAGTCGTCAAATTCTAGGTGTGTTTTTATTTCGCCTATGCGAGATGAGCGCGTATTTAACTACCTCATTGTAAAGGTTTTGATTGAAAATGTTTTGAAGTCGCTAACAAGTATTTAAAGGAAGACTCATAAACCTAATTGGATATTGGAAAATCATAGGGACAAATTAGGGACCTATTTAATGTATATTTCCCCGTCTTGACTCCATAGATGGTCAATGAACCATAGATTGAGTTCGGGGGTGAGGGTACGAACACGGGTAGGAACCACATTCGCCCATTGATGGCCTCTACTTAATATTAATTCATGTCAAGTTTTATGCAAAAGAATAACTAGAGAATATTTCAAGCACCTTAAAAATAGTTTAGTCTAGGTTGGTTCATGAAACACATAAAAAGACTATTTTTTAGTGACATGTTATTAAGCAATCAAATTACTAGGAACCTAACAGGTTGTTCAAATTATCTGATTAATATTAGAACAGTTCTTTAGGTCTTCATTAGCAATAATAACATATGAGGTGGTGAACATGCAAGCAAGACAATCATAACAATGTACATAATAATAAGAAAGAAGAGAATAGAGGTTAGAATGTACAAAGGAACAATTTTTATATTAAAAATCTACATCATGTAAGAAATCGTTAGTAATTTCAATATAAAAATAATGAATTTATCCAAGGACCCTCAGGAGTATACCTATGCGGCTTAGGTCTAAGAGAATAACGACCTTCGGGAAGAGCAATCGTGAAGCCTGAAAACGAACACTTGCGAAGATTGATCGAAGTATATGTTTGTATGTGTGTTTTGTATGTGCTTGTTATGGGAGTTTTAGAGAAAATTCCTAAGTGTTCGAGTATGTCAAGTGTCGTTGTCGGCGTGTTTTTATTTCGCCTACACGGTGTGAGCGCGTATTCGTATTTGACTACCCCATTGTAAAGGTTTTGTATTGAAAATTGTTTTGAAGTCGCCAACAAGTCTTTTACGGAAGACTCATAAACCTAATTGGATATTGGGAAACCGTAGGGACAATTTAGGAACTTATCCAATGTAGATTTCCCCGTCTTGACTCCATAGATGGTCAAAATGAAACAAAGATTGAGTTCGGGGGTGAGGGTACAACATAGTCAGGAACCATGTTGCCCATTGTTGGCCTCTGCTAAATATCGATTAATTACATATTTTATGCCAAAGAATAATCAAATAATATTTTTAAGCACCCTAAAAATATTTAGTCTAGGTTGGTTCAGGAAACACGTAAAAAGACTATTTTTTAGTGACAAGTTATTAAGCAATCAGAATACAAGGTTCCTAACAGGTTGTCCAAATTATGAGAATTAGTTAGAACAGTTCTTTAGGTACCTTGTTTAGCAAAAATAATATGTGGGTGATAAAAAGCATGCACGACAATTATAACAATATGAATATTATATACAAAAATAAGAGTAAAAGAGATTAGAATATACAATAATCACGATTATCAATTAAATATCTACATCACGACAAGAAACTGTTAGTAACTTCCAGGCAATAAATATAATTGAATGATTCAAAGATCCTCAGGAATTATACCTATGCGGCTTGGGTCGAAGAGCGCAACGACCTTTCGGCGGAGTAATCGTGGAACCAAGAACGTTGTATGATCAGGAACTGGAAAATGATTTGAAGTATTGAAAGTGTTTGAGTGTTTAGAGTTCGAAGTATATTTCGTAAGTATTCGGAAGTTTATGTGTTCGTATAATAATAATTCGAAAAGTCGTCCGTGATTCGCGGAATCACAGGTATTTATAGGAAAAAGGAACGTGCGCCTCACGCGCTTACCTGCACCAGGCGCAGGCTTACGTGTCAAGCGCCCGTCTACGTGTCAGGCGCACATTGGTGTGCCTGACGCGATCAGCCCAGCCAAACATGTACACGTGGTACGCGTATTTAAA
Source organism: Beta corolliflora (assembly GCA_947648045.1). NCBI lineage: Eukaryota > Viridiplantae > Streptophyta > Magnoliopsida > Caryophyllales > Amaranthaceae > Beta > Beta corolliflora. Next base: position 692,064 of record CANSZD010002988.1, read on the forward strand.
AAGACAGAAAATAAATCTACGTAGCACACAGGAACTGCGCTAGGCGCAGGACACTGTGTGAGTCACAATTTCACGTGTCAGGCGCACATTGGCACACCTGACACAGCTCGGCTAATGTGTTGGATGCACGTGGCACGCTAGGTGCGGCTCCTGCGTCCAGCTCATTTACCATCCTTTTTCATTAAACGTGTTTTTAAAGATAATTTTATATCCTTAAAATCCGGGGATTGAATTTTACGGAATAAAAATATGATATTTATTAAAAATATTTATTAAAAATAATAAATAAATAATTGGGCATTTAAAATACTTTAAATGGACAATAAATATTTTATGGGCTTAAAATACAACTAATTATCATGAATAAATAATTTGGGCTTTAGAATAATATTTCAAAGCACAATTTAAATTAATTTTGGGTTGGCTCTTCGGATTGCTCTTCCATTGGGTTGCCCCAACTAATACTGTGGTATGTTTCATCATTGGACCCTCAAATGGGGAGACACGATTATGTATGGTTCAGGAGACCGAAAGTCAAAGTATACGGTGTCGGGACGGAGAACGATTCTAAACGCTCTGCAGTTTAGAACTAATCTAAATATGCCCGTCTCTGCAAAACAAAGTTAGTATGCAGGGCAATAACTACAAGCAATCTGATTACCTGCAGAAGAAGATGTTAGTAGATGGTGCAAACAACTCAAATAAGGCACATAATGATGCAAATAATGCAAACTTAGACTCTCTAAGGATGCATGAGACGGTACGCAAGGATTAAGGTTATGCAAAGCTAAGGAAGATGACACGTCGTGCAAGGTCAGGGTTATGCAAGACTAGAATGTATGAAATGCAATGCAAGGTCAGGTTTTTGCAAGGCTAGGTGATCTGGATATGTAGAATGATAGAATGATTAGAAATAGATAGAATGCTTTTCTAAAATTGCTTTTTGTAAATAACCGGGTTCCGTAAACGAGGTCCGCATATTACAACTTTTCGGGAGTTTGATTTGGAGGAATCACCACATATATAGGAAGCCCCCACTTTGGGTGAGCTTGTCTTGGATTTGGCATGTACTTGATCTATCTTGAGCGTTGAAAGTTGTCATTGGGGATTCTTCTTCGGGAAGTGATTTAAGCAAAGTCAAATATCACCAGAGACCATGGAATTGTCGGAGAGTCCTTCACGGACAAGGAGAGCTTGGATCGAAAAATAAAAAGGTTTCAATTTATAACTCAAATAGATGTAGGTGGGAAAGGCTTTGACGAGGCTAGGTTCAGACTCGAGTCTATGTCGGGATCTAGAAAAAAAATGCTCCTTAATTCTAGAAAATCAAATCATTAGACCTTGACTAATTTATTTATTGAAGCGGTCGAACCTCGAGATGAGGATTTCTACGTATCCTTGCGGAATCAGACCATTCGTAGTTCTAGATCTAATTTCTTTTTTTTCATTTTTTGGTGCCTTAACTTTATCCTAGGTCGCTCTTTCGGGTTTTCAACCTAGCGGGTTTGGACATTCCTTGTAGAAGGAGTTAGGGTTGATGAAAGATTGAAAGGTTTAAGGCTTGAGGTTTTAATGAAAGTTCAATTGGTTTGGCGAACATAGGATCATGGATTTGGATTATATAGGCTAAGGTTTTGATGGGTTGAAGGATTTGAATGAGGGGTAGAACTTGTGTGCAAGTCCCCCTAGCTTGACTTTTTATTTTGCCTTTGGCTTTTTTCTTTTTTGCATTTTCTCTTTTTAACCTGTGCGTTTTCTTTTGCTTTGTGTGTTTTGCTTTTTTCTTTTGCTCTTTCATTTCGCACTTTGAATTTTTCACTTTATTTTTTTTGCCTCGCATTGATTTTTTTAATGTAGCAAGGCTTGCACACACGTTTATGGTTATGGGTATTGGAAGGTTTGAAGGTTATTTATGGAGCATTATTTTGAAAGGTTATCTGGCTAATGGGGATGATGGTTTATGGATGATGGGGGAAAGAGGGGATAAACTCCTAATCCAAAGTATGTCCTTTTTTTCATTTTTCTTTATTTTTTTTTAAGATTTTTTTTATTATTATTATTAGTCAAGTTCATTAGGTGATTTAAGTTTCATCATTGAATTAGAAGCATAAATAAAATGATGGAAGACCAATGAAAATAAAAATGTAAATGCAACTATTTTATTAATTAGAAATAAATATAACAAGACTTATTAGAAAGAAAAATCCTAAATGACATAGACTCGACAGGAAATGAAATGAAGGAGCTAGGAGAGAGACCCTCCGACTCAACCATGAAAACTAGCGTTGAATGAACATGCCCCGACATTATTTAGGCGTTGTCTAAGGGGTTGCCGCTATTGCTGACTTTTGCTGCAGGCGGAATTGGCAATCTACCGTCTTCAATCATATCCTGTAGATTATGCTTCAAAGTCCAACACTGTGATGTCATATGCCCCTTTCCTTGATGGTACTTGTAGTAGGCATTAGGATTCCATTTACTAAATCTTTTCTCAGGAGCAAGGTATGGAGTAGGGCCAAGAGACTGAAGTGCTCATTTTGCATGAAGCCTAGTGAAGGCTTCTTCTAGAGTCATGCCAATGGAGTGAATGTTCTTTGAGGCCCTTGATAACCTCTCTTTTCAGTAGTTAAGGCATTGATGTCGTTGCTTTTAGAGCTAGAAGGGTTGTTATTACTCTTCTTGAAAGAGTTGTTGTTGTTTGAACTCTTGTTCTTATTGGCTTGTACCTCTTCTTCGATCAGCAGGCCTACCTTATAGAGCTTCGTGAAAGACTCTATGGGTTGGAATTTAATATGATCCCTATACTTGGGCTTCAGGTTACGGATCACCAGTCGGACTTGATCCTCTTGAGATGGCCTGTTAGTCATTTGTGCAGCTTTTTCCCTCCATCTATTGAGGAAGGTGACGAAATCTTCGTTGGAGTTTTGTTTAGTTAACTCCAACTCACGAAGGCCAATGGGAAGCTGAGTATTGTATATGAATTATTTGTGGAACTCTTCTGATATAGTCCCAATCATTCAGCTTGGTCTTATTCAGTGACCTAAACCACTTAAATGGATGTGCATCCAAGGTTAAGGGAAAGACAAAAGCAAGCAGGTCCTTGCTCATGAGCTTGAGAGCAATAGAGATGGAGAAAGCTCTCAAATGATCATTTGGGTCTTCGACCCCCTTGAATTTTGGGAGGTCACCCAATGCTACCTTTTTAGGGAGTTTTTCCCTCAGTTCAGGATCAATGATGTCATGGCCATGAGCCTGACTCTCGAGCGCAAGAATTGACTGGATCAATTGCTCGAGTTTTTCAAACCTCAATTCTGTCTCGGTCTTGATAGGAGGTGGTGGTGGTGGAGTGTCATCAGGCTCTTCTTCCTCAGTTATGAGCTTTTCTCTCAGTGCTTTGATCTCTTTGTCTTGTCCCTCAAGATGAGAGCTCATCAGTTGAAGCTGAGCCATGATTGCATTGAGTTGCTTAGAAGTGTCTCCCATCTCGGATGATGATTCAGATGATTCAGAAGTTTCGGAAGACGCGTCTGAAAAGGTGAGAACTCGTTTGACGAGTCAGGGAGTAGGTTGACCTTGTATCCTCTCTGTCGGGCGTTCCCAAGCTATAATCTCACGACCTGTCCTGAACAGAAAAACAAATGTACCTCGTAAATTTTAAGAAATGATGCCTTCGAAATGGGAAATGGAAATGAGGGATGGAGAAATGAAAATGGAAATGAGAGGTGAGAAATGAAGATGAAAGTGGAAATGAGAATGGGAAATGATTAGAAATGGGTATTATTATGGTTATGATGGCGACATGGGCCTAACTATATGCATATGCAGATGTGTACTGGACTGGACTGGACTAGACTTTGAACTTCCAAACAGACTAGACTCAAAAGGATTGCCAATGCTAGCTTCGCTAGACTTAGGAAGGAATTGGCTTCACCATACTTGATGATATTGGGGTTTGATGGATCTAAGATGGACTAGCTTCGCTAGACTCAAAAGTAATGGGCCATTATGAACTTAGGGGAGATTAGCTTCGCTGGACTCGAGGATTTGGACTGCTATAGATGTAAGGTAGGATTAGCTTCGCTAACCTCGGAGGGTGTCTTTATGGTCTTAGGGGTGACTAGCTTCGCTAGGTCTAAAGGGTGGCATTATGGTGCTAAAGGGTGACTAGCATCGCTAAGACAATGGGTGCCGTTATGGTCTTAAAGGGTGACTAGCTTCGCTAGGACAATGGGTGCCGTTATGGTCTTAAGGATGACTAGCTTCGCTAGGTCAAAGGGTGTCGTTATGGTCTTAAGGATGACTAGCTTCGCTAGGTCAAAAGGTGTCGTTATGGTCATAAGGATGACTAGCTTCGCTAGGTCAAAGGGTGTCGTTATGGTCTTAAGGATGTAAGGTAGGATTAGCTTCGCTAACCTCGGAGGGTGTCTTTATGGTCTTAGGGGTGACTAGCTTCGCTAGGTCTAAAGGGTGCCATTATGGTGTTAAAGGGTGACTAGCATCGCTAAGACAATGGGTGCCGTTATGGTCTTAAAGGGTGACTAGCTTCGCTAGGACAATGGGTGCCGTTATGGTCTTAAGAATGACTAGCTTCGCTTGGTCAAAGGGTTTCGTTATGGTCTTAAGGATGACTAGCTTCGCTAGGTCAAAAGGTGTCGTTATGGTCATAAGGATGACTAGCTTCGCTAGGTCAAAGGGTGCCGTTATGGTCTTAAGGATGACTAGCTTCGCTAGGTCAAAAGGTGCCGTTATGGTCATAAGGATGACTAGCTTCGCTAGGTCAAGGGCGACGTTATGGTCTTAAGGGTGACTAGCTTCGCTAGGTTAATGGGTGTCATTATGGTCTTTAAGGAATGCTAGCTTCGCTAGACTTAATGGTTTGGACTTCGTCTTATACGGGTTTGGAAATGGACTAGATTAGAATTTGGAAATGAGTTGGACCTTATATGGACCTAATTTTGGACTTAGTCCTATATTGATGTGAAGTTAGACATGGAAATGCATATGGGCTTGACATTGGAAATGGAATAGGATTGGACTTAGAATGAAATAGACTGGGATTAGACTTAGACTAGGTTTGACATAGACTAGGGTTCACATAAAGATGCAAATGGGCCTAGATTTGACTTGAACTAGACTTATATGGGCCTAATATGGACTCTAATGCAAGCGGGCCTAATATGAATGCATGGACTCAAATTTAGATGGACCTAATATGAATGCAAAATGGACTCTAATGCATATGGGCCTATGATGAATGCAAGTGAATTGGATTTGGTTGATTGGATTGAATTGGGGAAGGTGTCTGGATTGGGCTTAGAATTTTCCAAATACGTTTTTGAAAGGAACCCCTTGTTTTTATTTTTTGTTAGGAAAAGATGATGGATTAATTTGGAAGATGTTTTTGTAAATGTCATGTATAATAATGATTAATAAATACTTTTTGAAAAAGGTAGAATATACATGGGTGTAGGATTGATTTTGAAAAAAATGTAAGATTTTGAAATTTATTGAATATGGTTGGGTAGAATTGATAGGGAAAATTAGTTAAACAGTAGGGAGAAGGTAGACATGCATGACAATTCTAACTCTACCATGACCGTTTTCTAGATGCACTTTTTTGGACAGACTCGAACTTGCATGAAAAGACAGATTTTTTATGAATTAGGATAGAAGATATTGTTTGGTAAAAGTTGGGGATAGAATTTTCAAAATAGATGGGAGATATATGTTTGAAGATGAAAAAGTTGGGGATAGAATTTCCCCAGTGAAGTCGCCAAATTATAGGCGTGTTTTTATTTCGCCTACGCGGTGTGAGTGCGAATTTGTATTTGACTACCCCATTGTAAAGGTTATATATTGAAAATTGTTTTCAAGTCGCCAACAAGTTTTTAAAGGAAGACTCATAAACCTAATTGGATATTGGGAAACCGTAGGGACAATTAGGGACTTATCCAATGTAGATTTCCTCATCCTAACTCCATTGATGGTCAAAATGAACCAAAGATTGAGTTCGAGGGTGAGGGTACAACACAGTCAGGAACCATGTTGCCCATTGTTGGCCTCTACTAAATATCGATTCATTACATATTTTATGCCAAAGAATAATCAAATAATATTTTTAAGCACCCTAAAAATATTTAGTCTAGGTTGGTTCACCAAACATGTAAAAAGACTATTTTTTAGTGACAAGTTATTAAGCAATCAGATTACAAATTTCGTAACAGGTGGTCCAAATTATCTGAATTAGTTAGAACATTTCTTTAGGTCATGTTTAGCAAAAAAACATGTGGGTGATAAAAAGCATGCAGGACAATCATAACAAGATGAATATTATATACAAAAATAAGAGTAAAAGATATTAGAATATACAATAATCACGATTATCAATTAAATATCAACATCATGACAAGAAACTGTTAGTAACTTCCAGGCAATAAATATAATTGAATTATTCAAGGATCCTCAAGAATTATACCTATGCGGGTTAGGTCGATGAGCGCAGCAACCTTTAGGCGGAGCAATCGTGGAACCAAGAACGTAATATGATCAGGAACTGGAAAAGGATTTGAAGTATTGAAAGTGTTTGAGCGTTTAGAGGTTCGAAGTATATTTCGTAAGTATTCGGAATTGTTTGTGTTCGTAAAATAATAATTCAAAAAGTCGTCCGTGAATCGAGGAATCACAAGTATTTATAGGAAAAAGGAACGTGCGCCTCACGCGCTTACCTGCGTCAGGCGTAGGCTTACGTGTCAGGCGCACATTGGTGTGCCTGACGCGCCCAACCTAGTCAAACACGTACACAGGTACGCGTATTTAAAAAGATAGAAAAAAAATCTGCATCCCACACAGAAACTGCACTAGGCGCAAGACTTTGTGTGAGTCACAATTCCACGTGTGAGTCGCACATTGGCGCGCCTGACACAACTCGTCCAATGTTCTGGACGCACGTGGCGCGGTAGGCGCGGCTTCTGCGTCCAGCTCATTTGCCAGGCTTTTTCATTAAACGCGTTTTTAAAGATAATTTTCTATCTTTAAAATCCGGGGATTGAATTTTACGGAATAAAAATCTAATATTTATTAAAAATATTTATTAAAAATAATACTTCCTCCGTCCCAGAATACTCTTTACACTTTCATTTTTCATCTGTCCCAGAATACTCTTTACACTTCTATTTTTGGATATGACCCACTATTATTTTAATCCTTCTACATTTTAAGTATTGGCCCACACTCTCTCTCCTCCAAATAAAATAATACCACTCCTACTACCCACGAACTCTAACCATGGCCCACACTCTCTCTCCTTAAAATAAAATAATACTACTTTTACTAACTACTAACTCCTATCACATCTACTTTTCAATAAAATAATTGATAACCAAACAACAACTTATCATCTAAAACTACGTGCATTGATAAGTGTCAAGAGTATTCTGGGACGGAGGGAGTAAATAAATAATTGGGCTTTTAAAATACTTTAAATGGACTTAAAATATTTTATGGGCTTAAAATACAACTAATTATCATGAATAACTAGTTTGGGCTTTAGAATAATATTTCAAAACACAATTTAAATTAATTTTGAGTTGCCTTTTTGGATTGCTCTTCCGTTGGGTTACGCCAACTAATACCGCGGTATGTTTCATCATTGAACCCTCAAATGGGGAGACACGATTATGTGTCTACAGTCGTATGTGTAAAAGTGTTTGAAAACGTATTTTGATTTGGAAAACCGTGGTGTATTTATAGGAAAACATTAAAAAAAAGATAGAAAAGTAAACTGCGCGTCACGCAGGGAGTGCGCTAGGCGCACGTCTCTGTGTGTCAGGCGCAGATTGGTGTCAGGCGCACGTCTCTGTGTGACACACAGAGCCACGTGTCTGACATGCTTTGACAGCCTTTTATAAAACGCGTTTTGAACGATTTTCTTTTATCCTTTAAATCTGGAAATCTGATTTTACGGGATAAAATCCGATTTCAATTATAAAAATATCTTAGAAAATTTTTATTTATTCAAATATAAGACAATTAATTATCATTGAATAATTAAATGGCCTTTTCAAAGAATTGGGTACAAAACATTATCTTGGGCTCAAAATACAATTAATTATTAGGAATAATTAGTTGAAATACAATTAATTATAGGAAATAATTTGTTAGCCTTTAAAATAGGATTTGGATCATCAAAATAAATAAATACCCACTAGTGGAGAAAAACGTAAGGGCTGCGGTCAAAACAGCCCTAAGGGCTGCGTTTTTTGCCAGCAGCCCTGCGGCAAAAGTGAAGGGTTGCGGTTTTGGACCGCAGCCCTTCATTGTGAAGGTCTGCGGTTTTGGGCCTAAATCGCAGCCCTTTACAAAGGGCTGCGGTTAATGGTCAAAACCGCTGTCCTAAAAATACCATAAAGATATTTTACTTATGTATATAATTCTTTATAAAGAACAACCAGAAATTATAAAGAACAACCAGAAAATTTCGAACATTATTATTGTTACTCCAAACAACATCATACAACAACAGGACGAAGTAATTCGAACGAAAAAATGACAAACATGACAAACAAAAAAATATCTTTTTGGCAAACCATCTCGAACCGACTACATTACCAACCAAAAAATTGACAAATAAAAAAAAAAACCGACTACAATCACCAACCAACAAATACAAAAAAAAATAATTAAAAATGACAAACAAAAAACCGACTAAAATACTAACCAAAAAATTGACAAAAATCCAACAATCTCGAACCCTAGATCTGGATGCAGCGAAGGGCGACGACGAGTGGTGTGTGGTGGTGTGCGTAAATGCCAGCGAGATTTATGATTTCTGAGGAGTACTTCGACGAGTGCTGTGGTGGTGTGCGCAAATGCCGACGAGAGACGAAAGACGATGGAGGAGAGGAGATCCGAGAGCCACCGAGAATGAGAGATTTCTGATTTGTGTGGTGGTGTGCGCAAACCATACGTGCGCAAATGCCGGTTGAGAATCGCCGGAATTCGGCGGCTGTGAGGAGAGATAAAATGGAGAAGTTATGACGGAGGTGAAAGCAGAAGGGAGTTTATAGTCGGCGAAGTATCCGGCGAATGATTTGTGAGAGAGGACAGAAGATTTGTGGTGAAGATTTGTGAAAGGGAGAGGTTAGAGTGAGGAGAGAGAAAGATGAGAGAAAATGAAAATGAAACGACGCTCAATGAAAATGAGAGAGGGAGTTTCATTTAATTTGTGCGCTCAATATATAACCTAAGCCCATCAGCCCGCGAGATTTTATTTTAAAGAGCTGCGGGTTGGCCCAAAACCGCAGCCCTTTATTGCATTGACCACAGCCCTTCGTAAACGAAGGGCTGCGGTTTTTGTGCTAACCGCAACCCTTCACTATTAAGGGCTGCGTTTTTCAAAAAACGCAGCCCTTGCACCGCAGCCCATGCGTTTTTTTCCACTAGTGATGCTTTAAAACAGTTTTGGGTCAGCTATTCGGACTGCTCTCCCCTTGGGTAGGACCAATTAAGACCGCAGTATGTTTCATCATCGGACCCTTAAATGGGGAGACACAATTATGTGTCTACAGAAGGGATCTGGAGACCATCTCTCGGAATCCTAATGAGACATTTTCTTCATTCATCGCTCGTTGGAGAAACAAAGCCTCCAAAATGATGAGTAGGCCTAATGAGGAGGAACAACTGCAAATGGTGGTGAAGAATCTTCTTCTGGTCTATTAGAAGCATAAGGCATACCAATATTACCCGACCTTCAAAGCTTTGATTGCTACGGAAACTCTGGTTGAGGATGCTAATAAAAGGGAAGACATCAAGAAGGATGAACCTACTGGCGGCACTTCTTATAATGCAAAGTTTGGAAATAACAAAAGAGCCCCAAACAATGATTCTGCAGCTCCTAAAACAACTAATGCGATCCATGCCATTGGTGCATCCTCATCCTTCCAGTTACGACCACAATGGAACTTCACTCCCTTGAACATGACTTATTCTCAAGATCTCTCCAAGCTAAAAAAGGCCAATCTCATTCAACAATTGAATCCACGCCCGCCTCCTAAAAATCCTTATCCTGGTTACGACCCTAACCAAAACTATGAATATCACCAAAGCCCGGGGCATAATACTGAAAACTGCACGGCCCTTAAGCATCAGATTCAGAATCTTGTGGATGACGGAAAACTCTCTTTGGGATCCACTTCCGGTAAACCAAATGATTCTCAGCCCAACATAAAAAAAACCCCTTCCTAATCACAAACCTTCATTTGCCATTAACGCCATTTCTGATTCTTCTGACCAATGTAATCCAGTCCAGCTGATCCGCAAGATAATTCCTCAAATGTGTGAAATGCCAATAGCTTCAGGTTACAAGTGCATGGTTTATGACTATTTCACTCAAGAAAAAGTCAAAATGATGCCTTGTAAAGACCCTAATTTCATTCTCAACAAGGATCCATTCTTTGATATGTGTGGAACCTTGGATTATGATGGTGCTTTCTTCATCTTGGACTCTGATGTCGATGAAGATGCGTCTTCAGTCTTGACAATTCACTAGTGGAAAAACACGCAAGTGCTGCGGTGCAAGGGCTGCGGTTTATTGAATATCGCAACCCTTAATAGTGAAGGGTTGCGGTTAGCCCAAAAACCGCAGCCCTTTTTTATAAAGGGATGCGGTTTTTAGGCTAATCGAAGTCTTCTTAATAAAGGGCTGCGGTTTTTGGGCTAACCGAAGCCTTTTTAATAAAGGGATGCGGTTTTTGGGCTAACCGCATCCCTTTTCATTTTTTTATATTTTTGTTTATCGCGCATTCATCCATTCAGTAGTCTTTGTTCCCTGGCTAAGTCTCTAACCCTCGCCTCTCTCACTCCCACCCCTCACCTCTATCTTCGCCCATCTCTGATCTCTCCACTCCCAACCTGTTCTCTCTGGCGCTTTTCTCTGATTTTTTAAGTTGCTCGCCGGCAAGGTCCGTTCCCCTATATCTCCTTCGCTCTCACGAATTTGTCTCGCTCATTAAATTTTCAAAAAACCCTAATTTTCTCTCGCTTACATCCTTCTCCTTGACTTGTTCATTAAATCAGCAAAATCACCCAGGTGCGACCAAACAGAAGAAGAGGAAAGGTCGTGGTACTGGGTCTGGTTTGGGGGAAGACTGCTGGACGTGGTCATAAAGGTCAAAAACTCGTGGGACCAGGAAGTTTGGGTTCGAAGGTGGTCAGACACCGTTGCATCGCCGCCTACCGAAACGAGGGCTTAAGAACCCCTTTAGACTCACTTTTCAGGTGATGTGAGTTTCACTACTTCTATATTGTAGTTGATTTGAGTTTATATAGGTGTGCTAGATATGGATTTTTTATATGCGAGTGAATTGTTGAATGGAAATATATGTTTGTTGTTAAATGTACGTTTCTGATGTTTGGACACCGTTCGAGTTCGATTGTGATTACTGCTTGTGCTTCGTTTTTGATGTTTTTATATGGACTTTGCATTTTTGGTTTATGTTATGTTATGTGATTTTTCTATTTAGCCTTCCTCAATGGGAGTGTATATTAGGTTTTTTTAGTTTGCTGTCATGTTTAGGTTTCACTTTATATTTTAGTTTGAGGTATGACATTTCACATTATGAAATTACCTATTGGATTATGTTTGTGCATATTTTGTCAGCAAGTGTAATGCTTTTGATCATGTAACAGCAATGGTGAGCTTGATGATGAAGGAGACATGGAAACATATAACATTAAGGCGGTTGATGAAGTTGTAGTTGCATCAGCTGCTGCAGAGGCACTTGGAAAGGATTCTAGTGATATAGTTGATACCTTCAAGGAACTTGACATGGACCGTTACGACGACGAGGACAATGATGGTACATCCGGCGTGTTATTTCCAGTATCATGTTGTCAGATTTTTTTTGTTTTAGCAAACGTGTAAAGTCAATAATATAACCTTCTTGATCTCTGTATACTCCGTGATCATGCTTCGTCTTATGAAATTTAGGCATCAATGTCTTCAGTAAAGGGCTTGGTGATGCTTTTTATCCCAGTAATGAAGTGGATCCATACCTCAAGGATCAGGACGTAAGTATGACAAATTATATTTGTCCTCTTGGCTCACTAGTCTACCATTCAATTTCAAATTTTTTATTATTTTTACTTACCAGGATAATGATTCGGAGGAAGAAGAGGATATGATCATAAACAGTGGAGGATTGAGTAATTGTTTGTGCGTGTAATGAAGAGGACATCAGTCAACTTGAGGTATATAGTGAACATTCTTTTATTTTCGATGTGCATGCTATGCTACTCAAATTCGGGTACTTGTGCTGGATAGAGAATGTGTCCAAGTGTCACTTTCTTTCTTTTCCGCTCTCTTCCCTCCCTTTTGTGACAAAAAGAATACAAACAATCTTTAAATGTTAGGCTTAAAGTAGTTTATCTTCTTATGGCAGTTTCATTGTATCCTTCTCGAACAATGTTAGATTTTTGTTTTTTGTGTTTATCAATTTATTTGTTAACTAAAATATAAAGAAAACTTCAAATTTTATCTGGAATATGGTACTCCATATACTTGAGTTGAAAATCTGATATATTAATTTCTGTATCTGTGGAGGGACCCTGGATTTGAAGCGAAGAGGAGAAAATTGTTACATATTGACTTGTAATGTATCTCTGGATTATGAGAAAATGTATGTTTTATTCTAACACTTTTTTGGTGCTCTTTTTTTCGAGTTATGTTTTAGAAATTAGAACCCTTTTATCCCGAAGTTGATTGTTCGAGGATGAACCTTATTTATCCCCCTTTCCCCCTTAGTTGAAGATGATTGTTCGAGGAATTAGTATGGGCATTGTAGCCCCCTTTGGGATCATGGTGTTGGTTTGGTTGAATTGTTTTTTGCCTTTATTTCTTGCTTCATTCTTAAAGTTTGTGAATCTAGTTAGTTATTAATTTTGTGGGATTTCTCAGCCTAATATGTATTTAAGTGGTTGTTTTTAGGGCTTTAATTGATTGATTTATGGCTAAATATATGGTATTGTTGTTTTTAGGGCTTTCATTGATTTTGTGGGATTTCTCAACCTAATATGTATTGTTGTTTTTTACCTTTTTGTATATAATTTGTTTGCTTTTTACGGTGAATTGTTCTGTTATGAAAAATTAAGGTTCGTTAGCATCAAACTAAACATCGGTGTATATTTGTGCTGCTATTATGATAACTCCTTTGAATGTTTAAGAGGAATTATATTTGTGTTGGTGCTGCTGTTATTGTTATTGATTTGGTGCGTGCCTTCTTCTCTATTTTGTGAATCTGATTTCTTCTTGGTGTTGGTAAATGTTTAACTAGTTTAATTTTGTTTCTAATTATTTGATAAATTAGTCTCTTATGAAATGAATAAGATTTTCGGACTTGGCTATAGCTTCGGTCATTTTTCGTTCGGCGAGGATTAATTGCTCTTTGGACTTAGTGGTTTGACCATTTGAGTGCTGATTTTTGTTGGTAAGTGAGTGTTTGATTTTTTTTTTGTTACAGGGAGCAAAGTGTTTGATTCTTTCTTTTTGATTTTTGGGTATGGTAATAATTTTACTTACTGTCCGTTGCTAGAACATGCAGAAAACACGAACAATTGTTGTCGAATATGCCTTTTGTTTGTTATTGATTGGTTGATTTAGATAGAATTTGTTTAGTCCCCATACTTCAATGGATGTCGATTCCGTCGTAAGAATGTTTAAGCTTTTGATGTGTTTTTACATGCTCATTGTTGCCCGTTTCTTGGTTAGTATAGGAATAGTGTTATGTTTATTGTTTTAGTTATTGTGGTGGATGATGTCTCTGGTGAGACGAGCGAGTGTTTCACTAGTAGAATAATTGTTTATTCTTTGCGGTCGTTAAGTTATTTATTGCGGCGGTTTTATTTGCTAGCAAAGAATAAAGGGCGCAGAAGAATAGGTAATTAAAATATTGCTTTGCGGTTTAAAACCGCAAAGAATATTTGAACATATTCTTTGCGGTTTCTAGCCAAAACCGCAAAGAATATATTTATTTTTTATTAAAAACGTACAACGTATTGCTACGGTTTTGGCTAGAAACCGCAGCAATAGCTTGGCCTATTGCTGCGGTTATTGCCCAAAACCGCAGCAATAGGTCCTGGTACAGGTAAAAAAAAAATTTTTTTTTTTTTGGAATTTCGCAATTAAATTTGAAAAATTAAAACCATGCAACTAACCCATCCACTATCTACCAAATTTGCAGACAAACTAAAGATTAAATAACATGAATTTCATTAATATATAAAGCTAAAAAAACTAATTACAAAAGATCAAAAAGTAAAATGAAAAAGCAAAAATAACAAAACAACTATTACAACTTAATGACTAATTACAAAAATTATAATAAAAATTATAAAGTCTAACAAAAGTCTAATAGAGAAAATTCTCCAGCATTCTCCGTAATCATTAGAATAAGGATCACTAGAAAAACAATCTATCAAAAGCATGCAATGATGTTATGGCAGCCAAAATGACCCCTCTATTGTGCTTGATAAACTATCTGATGGAGAAGCATCTAAAACTAGGATCATTCCTCTATTCAGTTCACTGTCTTAAAGGCGCTACAACATCTAATTTTAACATTTACTGTTAGTAATTGTTGGAGATGCATATTTTCTTAACTGTGATGACTAATCCTTTCCCAACCCACTTCCTCAAAGCCATTGCAGAGCAGAAAAGGCAGCACGGAATATTGGCATAGGCTGCAAAGTCAAGAACGGGATCTTTCAGTAATTATTCTTGCCACCAGATCGATGCGAATACAAGCGCAAAAGCAACGAACCAGATCTGAAAATGCGATTAAGGAAAAAATGAATTGAAAGAGAGGAGAGAGAAAGAGAAAATACCAGATCTGAAAATGCGATTAAGCAAAAGCAACGAACCTTTGAAAATGCCGGTTGCGGTTTGCTTGTGGAGCAACGACGCAGATGATGAAGATGAAGAATCGACTCGCCAACACCATCATCCATATTGCTTTCCCGCTGAACCAAAATGCAAATTCGGAAACATCCAATTGATGATCAAGTTACATCAATTCTATCACCCCTAACTTGCGAATTCGACAAACTTGTAAAATAATCACTCAAATGAACCCTAAATTAAACCAAATTTTATTTAGGAACACGAAAAAAATAATAGAAACTTGAAATCACCCTTTTTGGATTTTTTGTGGGTTTGATGTTGAATTCGAAATCGAAATCGCTGCTCGAAGTAATTGTACAGCGCGAGACATGGATGATCTATCCATAAAAGAGATCCATGGAAGAGGGAAGTCCGGCGAAGTCCCATTAGACTTCAGTGAATGAGAGAAGAGAGAGAGGAGAGAGAAGAGAAGAGAGAGAGAGGGGAGAGAGAGGAGACTAAAACGGCTGATGAGTTAAAAGAAAAGAGGAAAACCCTAATTGGGCCGCACACTTTTTTTTTACTTAAAACAGCCTATTGCTGCGGTTTTTAGTAGGAACCGCAGCAATAGGTTCAAATTTTAATATAAAAAAAGTAATATTTTAATATCTGACGCAGATATATTGCTGCGGGTTCTGGTAAGAACCGCAGCAATATATTAAAATATTATTATTTTAATATATTGCTGCGGTTTTTGCCACAAACCGCAGCAATATGTCTGGTCAAAAAGTCAACTTTTTTTCAAAAAAATTTCGTTGAAACCATATTGCTGCGGTTTTTGGCCGAAACCGCAGCAATATGTTTATTTTATATTTTACTTTTTCTTTCTACGTGATATATTGCTGCGTATGGGTAAAACCGCAGCAATACTACCGCAGCAATAAGCAATTATTCCACTAGTGTTTGCTACGGTAGGGTGAGAATGAGGGTTAGCAAGTGTAGTATGGTGGGATTTCATAATACAGTCACTAGGGGTTGGAGAATGTGAGCTATGTTGCTTAGTAGCTAGTGCGTCATTGCTTGATATGCAGAAGCACGTTCTCATACTGTTTTTTACTTGTATTCTTGTTCTTTCCAGCTTACATCTCTCTCTCTCTTTCTCTCTCTCTCTCTCTCTCTTTCCCGTCTGTGTTTGTTTGTAGCATCAAAGTTTTACGGTTTTGAGGTGATCTCAGTTTTCTGCCACTGTAGGTTGTAGCTTTTGAGCTTGCCAGAGTTACTTTTATTCAGTTAGATGAAGATTCCTATCAGATCTATTTCAGGAACCTGTACAGAAGGTTATCTCAATTGTTGGTTTATGGTTAATTGCATGATTGATTTATTACTCGTCACTTGGAATTGTTTACTTAGACCCACATAACATACATGCTTGGCAATATGTGGCCATTACTACTATTACTAGATATATGTTCCAATGACGGCATGATTGCCTTAAGCTATGCTAATGTGAAACTAAAGAGATCTATGAGGCATGTCTATGGACTGGGAATACTTCAGGTCACCTAGTCAGGTGACAAGAAACCAATTAGATCTTTTAGTTATTATGGAAGGGCTATAATATCATATTGATTGTGTATTTGTGTATTGTTCAAGTCAATGTTCTCTTGCGGAATATTAACACTAGTCCTCTGTGCATACCTTGCCTTTCTTATTCTAAGCCTTTCTGTGCAATTGTAAATCGTTGACTCACATCATTCGTCCAATTTAAGTCTGTGTTGAACGATTATATTAAACAAAGCTGCTTAACCTTATAGGTTGAAAGTCGAGTTTATTGTGGTTGGTACAAATTTTAGCTAAGGAATATATTAAATTATGGTTGTTTGAAGTGATCGGAAAAACATTATTTGCTTGATACATGTATAGATCAGTAAAAGACTTCCAACTAACTGTACATATTTTAGAGCTAAACAGAATAGGAACTGCAAGTCCGCATGGAAACACTAGTCTAAATTTGACTTCGCTACCAACAATCCAACACCACAACCAATCGTCGCCACATCCTCCAAGCCGGTGGTACTTTGCATGCAATTTGTCCTAACCACCACGACTGCTGCATCGCAAGAAGCCCTTAGACTTTTGTGTAAGTCCAACTTCAAGCAAGAAGTATTAGATATCGATATCTCTAAGTCTCAGTGAGCTTATAACTATCTTATTTACTTAGCTACATCTTGTTTTCTCACAAGTCTCATAATTAATTTGGATGGAGACTGTGATACTGCATTATTATAGTCCTGAGGGTTGAGGACTCAAAAATACATAGTTTGTAACTTTCTTTATATTTGTATAAAAACATGATTTTGCAATGAAAAATGATACTTATATATATATATAACTAATTGGGATCATTTAGGACTAAAAACTGCAAAAAAAAAAACAAAATTATTTTTTCTTTTGTCACAAGGGCTACGGTTTTGATCAAAACCGCAGCCCTTAATGGACAAAGGGTTGCGGTTTTGATAAGAACTGCAACCCTTAATTATTAAGGGTTGCGGTTAATAACCGCAGCCCTTTAAAATTGTCAAGAGTTGCTACGCCAAGGGCTGCGGGCCAAAAACACATCCCTTGACGTTTTTTCCACTAGTGATTGTAGAGAAAAGCACTGGAGGTCATTTCACCACTCCAAATACCTACCGACACCCAATCTATCTCGATGATCTTAGTGATGAGGAGTACGTGGATATATCTCAATTAACTAGAGCAGGTCGCCATTTTAAACCATCTCATTTGGAGGATGAAAATCCTTTGGAGGTATTGAGAAGGAAGAAAAACGGCAAGGAGCCTATGAATCTATGATAGAGGATAGTAATAAAGAGGATGATGCTATCAAGCGCATGAAAGAGATAAATGCTAATGTTTCCATCTGGAAATTGATAGTGCATTCCCAGTCTCATAGGGCAGCCGTTCTGAAACATCTCAATGAAGCCTCTGTGAGTTCTTCCATAACAATTGACCAAATGGTGGGGCTCATCCACGGTGTAGATCGAACTTTCATGTTCACAGATAATGATCTTCCTGAGAATATCAGCCACAATAATTTATTGCACTTCACTATACGCTGCAATGGATGGGAGATACCGAGAGTATTGATCAACAACGGCTCCGCGATCAACGTTTGCCCTCTGCGTGTGCTAACAAGACTCGAGTATTCAAAAGAAGATCTGCTATTACCGTCTAACCAGGTGGTCAGAGCATATGATAATGCCAAAAGAGAAGTATTGGGTTTAATCAGCCTCCTCATAGAATGTGGTCTTGTGGCATGCAAGGAAAGTGGAATTCAGGGTCATTGACATTCAGAGATGTCTCAACCTCCTATTAGGAAGACCTTGGTTGCATGAAAACACAGCAGTAGCCTCTACTCTACATCAAAAAGTAAAGCTTCTCACTGATCAGGGTGCTGTGACTATTTCTAGTGATCTAGAAATTATGACTGTCTCCAACAACAGGAAGTCTGTGCTGCACTAGGTTGGACGGTTACACCATCCACTGTAATCAAGCAGGACTTGAAAACTCATGGATGAATATGATCCCATTAGCCACACCTGATACAAGTGCTGAAGAAATAGAGCCAGTCTATGAACCAAGTTAGGATGATGAAGAAGATGTAGGAGCTCCAAGCATCGGTACACATAATACGTCATCTGAAACACCAGAAGAATCCTAGATTGGCAATCCTCCAGAATTGGAAGACAATGATGATAATGAGTCGAAGAAGAGATCTAGGACTGGCGATTTTGACCTAGACTTATAATGTATTATGCCCTATCCGAGAGGTTCACACTAAGTCACCGATTCTCTTTCCAGGATACCAACATGAGATCAATATCGTGAATTGCCACGGTTCAGGAGATTTGATGGGAATAGTGATCTCTTTCATCCACTTGATTGGTTTTGTGAATGCATTACACCCATGGGGCATACCTGAGGAAGATTACCCCATGCTTTTTGATAAAAGTTTAGAAGGACCAACTTTGGACCGGTACTATTCTTTGGATTATGTGGATAGAGCTAGTTGGGAAAATGCTAGTCAAGCTTTCGTTAATTGGGCTCTCGAGTATAAATAGACTAATGTCAAGAAGTTGAAGCTAGTTACCTTGCGTCACATCACCTTAGAAACCTCCTCGCACTTTTGTTCGAGATGCACTTATATCCGCGCACAACTTCGTATCCCTATTACTGATCAGGAGTTCATGCTTATATTACTGTGGAACGATTTCTATTATCGTCACATGGTTACCATCAAGTACACCTGCCTCAGCCACATGGAGCAACATGGCTTCGACATCGATGCTTTGAAATTGCAAGAAAAGTGTCCCCCGGAGAACTACTGAAACTCCCAATGTAAATAAAAGGGTCTTTGCTAAAATGGATGAACCATTGAGTATGGTGTATAATCGTCTTAGGAGCCTAGGTATAATCCAAGCCCCAACATATGTGCAGTGCTTACCTCTTCCGAGAACGGACATGAGCAAACACTGCACTTATTGCCGCCAATTTAGGCATGACACTGACCAATGCCATGATCTTTACTACATGATCAAAACCTGATTGATCGAGGCATCATTAGTCCATCCCACAAAAAGTGCCTACGAGGAAAGTATCATCACGCCCTCAACCACGATCCCAAGTCGATATTTTCCGCAAACTGGTTGAACAAGGTCAGATTCACCCACTTCCTCAACGCCAAGGGGCAAATCCCGTAGGACCGGATCTCCACAAGTACTGCCATTATCATTAGTTGCATGATCACGGCACAAACTAATGTCATGCTCTCAGCTATCGCATCAAGCATATCACCAACATAGCTCTCGTCTACCACAAAGCTACTTAATTGTCTCATGCCTATCTGATGCCAGAAGGGGAGAATCTTTAGTCAACATCCTGTAGGGGGCTAACCCATCATAATAAAAAAAGAAAAAAAGAAAAAAAAGAGAAAAAAAAAAGAAAAATCTTTCAGCTCATTAGTATCGGAGAACTACGTGCAGCTTGAATCCCCATTATCACGTACACTAGCATTGCGAGATCACTCCACCTATGTAACACCTGGGGTATGTAGGTAGCTCCATATGAGTGCAGCTGCTTTATTAAATAAAAACTTTAGTTCCTTTTAATATAATGAGCTACGCTGAGTCTGATTCCCCATAAAATGCACAAGAGGCAATGGGGATATGTACGCATCCTTTAGGTTCGACTCAAATATACAAACCATTGTATTTCAGACAATATGATCGCAACTCAAGGTGCAGTTATCATAGGAACAATTTCGGAATGCTGAATTGAGATATCAATGGGGATACAGGCCCTAATTTCTAAATCTTCCGTCTTTGTTCAATACTAAAGCAGGGAATAGAGGAATGATATAAAAAAACAAAACATTTGTTATAAACCCCGGTGATAGTAAAATCATTTAAGAGAGTCAAAATAAATAAATAAAAACAACAACAAAACTGTAAAGGTGGACCATTCCAATAAAAATATTGTAAAATCGTTTTAGAAAATTTTCCTTATTCAGCGATGCATTCTGCAATATGTAGCTTTGTTCTCTTTTCTTTTAATTCTTTTTCTCTACCTTTAGGTCCAAGAAGAAGAAATTTGTCCCTTCTCTAAGTATGACCAATTACCATCATAAAACAAAAACCTCAGCCATATCTACAAATGCAGTCAAAGAGCCTATAGGATTTGTCATGCAACCTCTGCCAAAGGTCTTCAAAGGCCCCAGTTTAAGAGTAACAGATTGAAAAGGTTTGTGAGGTTCCTGCTAGGATGACACTCACTCTAGTGGGAAGAAGGCGGGTGGGAATGAGTGGAGCGAGAGCAAAGCAAGTTCCAGTGGTGTGGGTGGATAATCTCGAGCATGGCGTCCTTAAGAAACTTTTCAGTTTTGAGTCTTCTGAAGAAGAGGATTTTGATCCAGTATCTTTGATGATACCTTCTGGCGAAAGCATTGAACATAAGTGGAGTATTGAGTGTCAGGCAAAAGACGGGACTATTGAGTTTAGAATGTTTTTAGGAAACCATCCTCTACAATCATGTCTTCAAACTACTTTTTCACCCCTTTCAGATGGGTATCATACCGATAGCTCATCTTCCAGCCAATCTACCTTGCATACCCAGTCAGAAATTTCTGATACTGAGGAAATTGAATGTGAACCTTTATCTAAGTACATTTGCATGCAAGATATTATTTCTGACAATGAATTTTAATAATGATGAATCACTTGATACAACTGAAACATATATAAAACCCATGGAAGAGTCCATTGTAATTAATATTGGTATAGAAAATGCTGTAAAAGAAGTCAAAATAGGTTCATCCCTCTCCCCAACTGAACTGTCTGTGTTTATCGCATTATTAAAAGAGTATGTAGATGTGTTTGCATGATCTTATGCTGATATGCCTGGCGTTAATAGAGAAATTGCGGAACATCGTATTCCGTTACATCCTGAAAGCAAGCCTAAGCAGCAAAAGCTCCGCCGAATGAAGCCGGAGATTAGTCCGAAAGTGAAAGAAGAAATCCAAAAACAGCTTGATGCCAAATTCATCCAAGCGGTAAAGCATCCGAGCTGGCTCGCCAATATAGTGGTTGTACCTAAAAAGGATGAAAGAGTTCGGGTGTGCATTGATTTTTGTAATTTGAATGCCGCATCACCAAACAATTGCTTTCCTCTACCCCTGATCGATGTCCTCATTGATAGTACGACTGGTCATGCAATGTTTTCCTTCATGGATGGATTATCAGGGTATAATCCAATATTCATGGCCCAAGAAGACATGACAAAAAGGTCTTTCATCACTCTATGGGGCACTTTCTGCTACAGAGTTATGCCTTTTTGTCTCAAGAATGCTTGAGCCACATATCAAAGGGCTGCAACCACTATTCTTCACGACCTCATCCACGACATTGTGCAAGTTTATGTAGATGACATGATCGTGAAATGTGAAGATCGTGAGGGGCATATTCCCGCACTAAGGTCATTCTTTGAAAGAATCGGGAAATACAATTTAAGGCTAAACCCTCAAAGTGCGTGTTTGGTGTCACTTCAGGAAAATTATTGGGATTCATTGTCAGTCCACACGGCATCAAAGTGGACTCTGAAAAGGTAAAAGCCATTCAAGAGCTATCTCCTCCAAAAACAAAAAAAAAAGAAATAAGAGGATTCCTCGGCAGAATTCAATATATAAGTAGGTTCATCTCACAACTCACTATGAAATGTGAACCCATATTTAAGCTACTCAGAAAAGGGGCATCCCATGAGTGGAATGAGAAATGTTAGGAAGCTTTTGATTCCATGAAAGAGTACCTTTCAAATCCACTTGTTCTAATGCCACCTAGGCCAGGAGAACCCCTGATTTTGTACCTCACTATCATAGAAACTGCTATGGGAGCTCTTTTAGCCTAATATCAAGAGGGAACAAGAAGTTGCTATATACTATCTCAGCAAGAAAATCCTGGAGTATGAGACAAGATATACCTCACTGGAAAAAGCATGTGTCTCTTTGGTCTATGCCAGAAAGACGTTGAGGCATGACCTTTAAGCTCATACCACTTACCTGATCTCAGGGCATGATCCAATCGAGTATCTGTTCGAGAAACCCATTCTTAGTGAAAGATTGGCAAGATGGCATGCTATGCGTTTTGAGTTTAATATTCAATGTGTCGGTCAGAAATCTGTTAAAGGAAGAACCATATCTGAAGCCCTAGTAGAAGGACCAGTGTTAGGAGATAAATATGATGATGCATTCCCTGATGAGTGCTTATTATTCATTGACACTCCACAATGCTGTATGTATTTTGATGGAGCTTGTAATAAATGAGGTAATGAGGCAGGGGTCTTACTAGTAGATCCCGAAGGAGTTTATATTCCATTCACTGTCAAGCTGGATTTTCCAACAACAAACAATACAGCTGAGTATGAAGCCTGCATATATGGAGTAAAAGTCGCTTCGGTAGCAGGAACAAGACATCTCACTGTATATGGAGACTTTAATCTCATCATATCTCACTCAATAGGGATTTGGAGAGTTAGAGACGAGAGACGTCAGCTGTACACAGAGTACCTTCAAGAGTTTTATTTCGATGACATCAGTTTTAAACATCTTCCTGAGGAACAAAATATCTTCACTAATGCTTTAGCTAATCTCTCTGTTAATTTGCCATAGGAGAATGGTACAAAGATCCAGTCAGTTTTGATTGAAGAAAGGAAGGGGCCAACAGTGACGGTAGTACAAATTGTTTCCACACTGGCTCAACAAGATGAAGATGACGTTTGGTACAAGGATATCAAGACTTTTCTGGAAACTATGCAGCATCCACAGGGAAGTGGTAAGAAGGATCGTATAGCCATCAGAAGGCTAGCTACTCATTTTGTCATATTAAAAGGCAGACTATATCACAAGGGGTTTGATGGTACTCGACAACTCTGCTTGAATGACAATGAGAAGCAAGCCATCATGGAAGAAGTTCATGGAGGAGAATGTGGACCCCATATGAGTGAAAGGATGATGGCACGTAAAATTTTGCGAGCAAGTTTCTATTGGAGTACCCTAGAAGGTGATTGCATCAGCTTTGTCAGTGCTTGCAAGCAAGGTTATTGAAATCGCGATTTAAATCGTAAAATTGCACGATTCTACGATCTAACTTGGGCTAAACGATTTGAATCGTTCATAGAATCGTAATTGAAGAAAATCGGATATAGAATCGTACAAAATCGGTAGAATCGGTAAAATCGCGATTTATTACCGATTTTAACGATTCTACATTTTTACCCATTCTAGTGATGTCTATTGTTGGATATTAAAATAAATGGGCCAGGCCCATAAGATCTCATTTATTTCATGCCGTAGCTGCCACATTTTCACCTTCACATCTCGCACGCGCGCACATATTTCTGTATCTTCTTCGATTCTTCTTCGTGCAATATGTTTATTGAATCATTTCATTTGCTTTTGACTCATAGAAACATGCATTTTCTATACCTCTTTTATTCCCTTGATGGCATCATTTCTCATCTCATATGATTATCATTACGGCTAAAATTGAATTTTTAGTGTTGTCCATTGGAAAATTAGGTAAACAGTCTACATATTTTATCATAGAATCTTATTCCCGTAAAATTCGTAGAATCTTACGATTTTACGATTCCATTTTACTATCCGATTCTAAAAGACCATTCCGATTTAAAGTAGAATCACGATTTTGACAACCTTGCTTGCAAGCAATATCAGATATGTGCTAACCTCAATCATATGCCCCCTGTGTCACTACATAATATGACCTCTCCTTGGCCATTTTCAAGTTGGGGCATAGATATAATCGGACAAATTCATCCAAAGGCTTCAAATGGGCATTAGTATATTCTTGTAGCAATCGATTACTTTTCGAAGTGGGTTGAAGCTGCATCGTTTTCAAAGGTAGGGGCAAAGCAAGTCTCGAAATTTGTTATCAGTAACATTATATGTCAGTATGGTATACCTTTGGAAATCATCTCTGATAATGGATCACAATTTGAGGGTCATCTTAAGACAACTCTCGCAAAGTATGCAATCAAGCATCATCAGTCCTCATTTTATCATCCTCAAACCAATGGAGCAGTGGAAGCAGCCAATAACACAATCAAAACTATTGTTGCCATGATGACTGAGAGGACTAAAGAATGGCATGACAAATTACCATATGCCATTTGGGGATATAGAATATCAATCAGAATTCCAACATAACAACCCCGTATTCTTTGGTTTATGGGATGGAGCCAGTCCTACCAGTTGAGGTGGAGATACAATCTCTCAGGGTCATAGCAGAAAGTGAAATCTCAGAATACCAGTGGTACAAAGGATTATAGATCTATACAAGGAACAAATTGATATTCAAAAAAAATTATATCAAATGAAGTATTAATTACATCATCGTGCATTAGCAAGTTTCCAAACTTCCCTAATGAAAGAATCTGCAAACTATAAGATAATCAAGAAAATGTAAACTCAAATCATCTATACAGATGGTCCCCTAAAAATCATATAAGCAACTGAAAAATGCTTTACAAATTTAATTTCCTTGGCTGAATTTCTGCAACAACTATCCTTGCAAAGTGCAAAATCAAAATATTTCAAATTGGTGAATATTAGGTCATGTCAACCCTATTCCTATGGGAAGATAAAAACAATCAAATAGACAACTTCCTGATTTTGATATTTGAGTTGAAATGCAATAAATTCAAAACAAACAATAAAGTAAAAATAAGGCCTTAGTTAACATGGATATATGAAAGCCATTTTGGTAAGTAAAACACACATTGTATATGATAAAACTTTAGCACTCTGCAATATATACATATATATATTGTCCATATCAGTTTGACATATAAATATAGACATAACATCACTCAAAGAACTACATTGAAAACTAATACTTTGCGAAGCTTTATTATCACAAATGTAGACAGTATTATAATGAGTAAAAATAGACACAATGATCACGAATTGGAAACCACATTTAGTGATCAAAGTCAGTTCGCATTTCCTATATTCTACCATAAGGTTAATAGAAATCCTATATTTTTTATTAGTAGTATACAACACAATTGCCATTACTTGTTATAAAGATCAGCAATCAAGTTTCTTGTCATTCTTTCGGGTTTAGAGCGAGCACATGAAGTGTTTATATCGAAGGCTTAATTTTCCAATTAAAAGATTTGACTTCAAAACTAATGTTATTAGAATTACTTTCATTTCTAACATCCTTTTTTAAAGGTATAACCTATATCAAATCATTAATGGTCAACCTGGGTATACACAAACCACTTCTGCAGAAAAATAAAGGAGTATCCTTAAACAACAAAGTAAGACACACCAAAAACTCATGCAATTATAGCTGCCCGTTATCACTACTCCCTGAAAATCTACGACTCATAACATATATACACAAAAAATCTAACATCTTGTAAGTAGAACGAATATACAAAACTAGAAGCTGAACACGCCTGCATATTTCTAAATTACCCTTAAATAAAAAGAAACTACACTAGCTCAGTCTGGCCCTCGACTGTCAACCTGAAGAAGTCAGTAGTGGCAACAATGAATAAGGCATACTTTCGAGTCAATAAAGGTTATGTAGATGTATTCTCGTCCATTTAGCATCAAAAAGCAGTAGCAACCCAATAGCAGACTCAGAGAACCTACACACATGTTTTCCTCAGTATATAATACACATGATTTTGATCTAATTTGTTTTAAACTCCTCCAGAAATCTACAATATATACTTTTTCCTAGGATGTAAACAACCCATGTCATCATTAAAGTTAACCGAAAGCTATATACTCACAAGCCCCACACAATTGAAAACATTTTATATCTAATAACTTCTCACATATCATTGTAATTTTTTCCAAGCCTAAAAAATATAAGAAACGGCCAGATATGGGAGCAGTTGTATTTTGACATATGCTACTAGAAGATAGCCATCAAGGGCCCAAGACATCAACACCTGCCACTTCGTTGTAATTTGTCACCAAAAATCATGTAATCTGTGACGCTGCAAAAAATTGTAAGTTCAGAGTAATTACACAAGCCCTCAAACCATCAGCATATCTCTTTGAGAATAATTTCTCAAATATCATCAATTCATATACACACGAATGAAAAGAGTAAAGCTAGAGCTAGCAATGGGAGTACTTGTTAGTTTCTTTTTGCTACTGGAAGATAGCCATCAACATATCCCAATTTCCGATTTGCTTTATTCCATTTATCATACAAGAGCTTTTGAAAACAAACAAGAGTACACAATACTTTTCAATGAGTCATACTTATATGTGTTTCTTAATTTCAACCTCCAAGAGCTAAAACATGCAACTGTCTAAGATAACTCAAAACGCAAAAAAAAAACCTTCAATTTTTAAATAGTTCCATAATTCGTTATAGAAAAAAACTAAACAGACATTTTTTCCACTCCCCATCTACATGTACTCAAAAAAGAATTAAAAACTATTACAATAATTATTAAACCGAAAAATTGATAATACTTCATTAAAACTAGTTGAAAACTCAAAATTCTAAATCGACCAAATACGGGAGCTTTCATACCTTTGAGAATCTCTAAATCTTCTACAGTACAAAGCCTTGATAGTAGAGCTTAGACAAGTTTTCTCGTTAGATTCATAAACCCTAATTCCTTTTCCACCGTACCAAATGATTAAATTCAAAAAAGAAATTGAAAACTCTACCAATTATCCACAGTGAAAAACCCTAGAATTAACACAAAACCCCAAATTACAGTTTTAATTGAACAAATTTTAAAAGGAAAATCAAAAATCGAAGCAACAAACAAGAAGAAGTCTAAGAACGCTTGAATTCACAGCTTCGAGGATTGATGGGTATCGAACTTAGTGGGGGATGGTAGAGGGAATTGATGATAGAAGAAATGCTCGACACGAGAGTGAAAAATGACAGAGAAGAGAGAATGCTCCATCAACATCTTCATTTCCTTGAAAACGCAATAATTTTGGAATTTTCAGGTGAAGATTAAACTAAGAAGAAGCCAGGGGAATGAGCCGGGTGAGAGAGAAAATAATGGATGAAATTTTATTTTGAAACGTTTAAAAAATTTTGAGCCTTCCATTCTAAAACAACAATTAATATTAGTTGTTGAGTCGTTACATTATTAGGGACATCACAAATATTAGGCTAGACTGCCTAATTATATCACTATAATTAGGTAGCCCAAGCCCACGATTCTTTCCAGTCGAGCTCCAAACCAGAACCCATTTCCTCTAAAAAAAACTTCCACGTCAGCCTATTTAAGTTCTCAAATTCAGGTTCCAAAATCATTCCTCATTTATTGTGTCGAAAAACCAGATTCAATTCTCCAAATTCTCTCTTCAGAAATCAAAAAACGGCGTTGCTTCTGAAATCAATTAATGCTCATTTTTTTTGTCGGGAAACCAGAATTAATTCTTCAAATTCTCTCTGAAATAAAAAAACGGCGTTGATCCTGTAAAAAACGGCGGTGATATTCTGAAATTTTTTCGCAATCAACTATCGATCAACACAGTACAATGATTTTCATATCTGTTGCATGTACTTTCGAATTCAATTTCTTTACATCTGCTGCAATAATTTTCAGCTCGATTAAGGTATTTATTATGTTCAATTTGGTATACACTTTGTTGTTGTTCAATTTGTAATTATTGATTGATTTATATTGCTAGATTTGTTAAATTAAGGTATTTGCGAATTATTTAAATTATTTGTTGTTTTGATGTATTTGTTAGATTTCGAAATTCAGCAATCATGTTTGTTCAATTTCTAATTTAAATTTGATTAAGATATTTTCAAATTAAATTCGTTGACTTCATATTTTCTCTTTTTTGTAGTATGGATCATGAAATGTATGAAGGTTTTGAAGAATTTTTATTGGCGAATGCAGCACATAATGAAAATGAACCAGTAGATTCAATTGTGCATAATCAACTACAAGTAGTTGATTCAATTGTGCATAATCAACTACAAGTAGTTGATTCAATTGTTGAAGAATGCACTGGTAAGACAATTTTTAAGTTGTGTTCATTTTCTAGTACTGTTTGTTAGAGATGTGTTGATTTATTTACTTCACGTACTGTTGTATATTTTTGAATATGACATTATGTATTTTGTTATGGTAGTGACTTTATGGCCTAAACTGGTCACTTATTAAGGTTTCCTGGTGACTTTTGTTTTTTGTGGCAGATAATGTTGCTGATGATGATCTTGATGTTAGTTGTAGTCTTATTAGTGTGCAAAAGAAAACAATTGAGGAAATGTATGAATTGTATCGTCTGCATTCCGGAGCATTGGGTTTTAGCATTAGGAAGTATACATCTAGGATTGGTAGGGTTGAAGGAAATGTGTATTTAACGAAGCAAAAGTATTTTGTCCGCTCGTGTCATGGAAAACTGGATGGTCAAAGTGATTTTGTTGCTGTTCCTGATGTTGTTGATGAGGATGGCAATGAGAGGAAGCGGAAGCAACGGAGGGTTATTGTAACAAAAATGGGATGTAATGCAATGATGAGGGTAAAGTTAATTGATTCAGGAATGTATGATGTGATAGGTCAAGTGCTTGTGCATAATCATGAGCTTACCCGTACTGAGTGGCAACATTACCAACGTTCGGAGAGGGCCATTGGTGATGGCAAAGCGAAAGAAATTACTGTTATGACAGAAGCATCAATGCGACTTGTTATGCAATATCGATATGAATGTCACCAATATGATGGTGCGGAGGCCCTTGGTCACACTTCTCGTGACCACTACAACTTTGTGAATAGGCTGAAGATGAAGTCAATTGAGGGAGGTGATGCACAGGCTGTCATCGATAAGCTTAGCCAAAGGGCTGCTGAAGAGGATGGCTTTTTTTATAGGGTGAAATTGGATAGCATCGGTAGGTTGTGTAATCTGTTTTGGCGTGATTCTATGATGAAGGATGATTATGAATTGTATGGAGATGTTACTGTTTTTGATACCACATATCGTACAAATAGGTATAATTTGATATGTGGTGCATTTGTTGGTATAAACAATCATTGGAAGAATGTAATGTTTAGGTGTTGTTTTTTGTCGAACGAGACAATTGATTCATTTGTTTGGCTCTTTGAGGTTTTCAAGAAATGTATGGGTGGAGTTTGTCCTGTGTCAATATTTACACACCAGGATCAGGCCATCAGCAATGCTTTGGCTCAGGTATTTTTGTTGAAATTTTTGAGTCTTTTTTTCTTATATGTAAAAGTGGTCACACAATGACTTAAACTGGTAACTTATAAAGGTATACTGGGTACTGAATAGAAAACTGACATTAAATGACTTTAAATTATTATGTAATGTTTAGGGACTATGTTGGTTACCAAATGACATAAAATGGTTACTTAATGGCTTTACATGGGTTCGAAATCCTTAAATATGTTTATAACAGAATTGTGGTATGTAGGTGTTTCCTAACACAAGGGTGAGGCTATGCCAGTGGCATCTTTATCAGAATGCAGTTAGTCACATTGGGACTTTGAAGAGTGATGACACATTTTCCGATGCTTTTAAGAAATGCCTTCGTGATTGTTATGATAGCGCTGAGTTTGAGGCAAGTTGGGATTATATGATGGAGAAGTATGGCCTAGTAGGAGACAAGTGGTTTGCTCGTTTGTATGAGTTGAAGGATAAGTGATCCACGGCATTGAGCAAGGACTTCTTCTCAGCTGAATTTTGTCTTCCCAGCGTAGTGAAAGTACTAATAATGCTTTAGGCTTTCAAGCTTCCAAGACAACAAGCTTGTATGAATTTTTGGTATGTTCCAGAGCACTATTTTACGATGGAAACAAACTGAAACCAATGATGAATTTGTGGATTCTAAATCTGTCCCTAAGTCTTATTTACCTATGGCGGGTATGTTGAGACATGCTAGTCAAATTTACACAGCTACAATGTTTAGGGATTTTGAGCAAGAATTTGGGTATTCTTTGGGTACTATTTGTGAGTTGTTGACTATGGATGACAGGATATTAGTTTATAAAGTGTGGCCTGAGAAGCATCCACAACGGACACACCAAGTCACTTTTGATTGTGTCAACAAGTTTGTTAGTTGTTCTTGTAGGAATTTTGAGGAGGCGAGGATGTTATGTTACCATGGCCTTAGGGTACTTCACATGCACTCGGTTAGTGAGATACCTTCATCTTATATTTTAAGGCGATGGACAAAGTTTGCCAAAACAGAAGTTTGGGACCGTTTAAAGCAGCAGCGGGTGAACATGTCATCATTAAAGAAAGATTGCATTCCTTGGCAATTCCAAATGTGTAGGGTGTATAACAATCTCATCATAAGAAGTCATGACAATGAAGAGGCAAGGAAGATAATAGAGAAGGATTATATGCGTGATCTTACTGATGTGCTGGCTGTTTTTGCTAATATTAACTTAGCTGATTCAGAATCAGGTGTTGGAGAATCAACTACATCAGATTCCTCTACCATTACTGTTTTTTATCCTCCTTGGGTTAAAACGAAAGGAAGAAGTGTGAGGCCGAAAAGTGGAATTGAGAAGAGCAAGAGCGGCAAAGGTCGTGGGAAATCTGTTTCCAATGCTGCAAAGGAGTTTGGTTCTTACACACCTCCTGCAAGATTATTTTAACTTGCTTACAGTGAATTAAATGGGTGACTAATAGGCTTTAAGTGGTCACTAATAGGGTTAAAGTTGTGACTAATAGGATTATAATGGTTACTCAATAATATGTTTTGTTTTGACTCATTTCAAGTGGTCACTAATTCGAAGTTTTTCTTCATTACATTGAATAATATTTTTGTTTTGACCTACTTTTGATCCTCAGGCACTTATGATTTTCAAACAGTTCCACAGTTGGTATCTAAATAAAATAAACTGGTGACTATATGGCTTATAGTGGTCACAATTAAGAATATTGGTTTTAGACTTATGGCTAATATCTTAATTAAGAATACCCACAATACAATACTGAATAGTGAATAAGACTTGAAATGTTATGTTTTCAAAGTCTTGAAATGCATCATAAGAAAATATTGGTTTTAAAATAAACTGGTCACTAATTAAGATAAAATTGTCACTAATAGGATTATAGTGATCACAAAGATTTAAAATTTCTTTTAATTATTTAAAAATACCCACAATACAATACTAAATAGTGAATAAGACTTGAAATGTTACTAATTAACATAAACTGGTGAGCCAAACAAACAAAATATTTCGAAACACTTCTCCATACATGGTTACTAATTAACATAAACTGGTGACTAATAGACTTATAGTACTCACAAATAGAATACTCACAATGCTGCTTAATTAGACTTGAAATGATAAGTTTTAAAAGTCTTGAAATGCATCATAAGAAAATATTGGTTTTAAGATTAACTGGTTACTAATTAAGATAAACTGGTCACTAATAGGATTATAGTGGTCACAAATATTTAAAATTTCTTTTAATTATTTAAAAATAGCCACAATAGAATACTGAATAGTGAATAAGACTTGAAATGTTACTAATTAACATAAACTGGTGAGCCAAACAAACAAAATATTTCGAAACACTTGTCCATACATGGTTACTAATTAACATAAACTGGTGACTAATAGACTTATAGTAGTCACAAATAGAATACTCACAATGTTGCTTAATTAGACTTGAAATGATAAGTTTTCAAAGTCTTGAAATGTTTCCAAAATATTTTAAAAGTACCCACAATACTTCTTAATTAATACTTACAAATACTTCTGCATACTAGGTCTGTAATTAACATAAACTGGTGACTAAAAGGCTTATAGTGGTCACAAAATAGAACTTTGCCTACTTTGCCTATAGTTTTCATAGTTACATTTCAAAATATAACCTAATATACCCTATCAAACTTGTTGACATATCAAAATATAACCTAATTGATTGGAAAATATTGCATCAACATTTGCGCAAAAAACCATATGATCAGAATGCATAATATAGCTTTCTAGGAGACATTCTTTTGGTGAGAGAGTCTTGTTGTGGCTGGTCCTTCAGTTGCTGCTTCATGTGCTTCTTGGTGTCTCTTTAATCATCTGGTAAAGACTTGGGGAACAAGTTTGCTTTGATCTTCTTGTTGTTTGGGTTTTTTGGGTTGCTTTTGTTGCTTTAATTCAGGTATATCCAAGTGAAATGATGGCATGTCTGCAACTGCTTACCTTGTTGTCATTAGAAGTTTCTCAATGTCATCAATCTGTTTAAGAACTTCAGGGTTCTCTAACAGTTGAGTCAATGTGGGTGATCTTCCTTCCTTTGTTTAAGCTCCACCAACCTTCGCGTGTGTATAGCAAACCTCTAGGTCGCGTCCCAATTTTAGGCGAGCTTGATCAATAGGCTGTGAAATTTCCAAGTATCATCATTGCAAATAATTCAAATAATAATATATTAATGCAATCAACCTAGTAGAACTAATGTATACTCACATTAATATTATGACAATACTTTGTAATTAACCTAGTGACAAAAGTAATTAAACTGGTAACTAAAGTAATTAAAATGGTAACAAAAATAATTTAAACTTGGCTTCCTAAATTTTAGTTCAAAAACAGTACAGACACTAGTACAGTTCAAAAACAATCACACCTCAACAAACCAAGAAACTATATTATTTTAAGATTACAGTTGAGTTTGTCCGCTTGAAAGCATGAACTTATTATCAACACAACCATGCAATGTAATATAATGACGGTAAGCATTTAAGTTAGCAAACAATTACAGAAAATCAAAACCATCAAAGCTTCAAGAGTAAAGGAGCCAATATAATCCATACCAGAACATACTAAAGTGTCAAACTCAAACTACCTAGAAAAAAAAAAGCAATATCAAGGCTTAAATCTTTCACATATGCATAGTGTTTAGTCTGCTTGGCTGGTAAGTAAACTATTTCCCTCAAGATGTTCTTCAATTGGAGACTTGTGCAACAATGGCTGAGTTTGCTCTGTCCGAACCTGAGCTTCGTTCCCGAACCTGTAAAAAGGGACCCATCCTGGAGGTTTGGGTAGTGGTTCCCCCTCCGAAGCTTAAGTCAGATATCAGGAGTGAGAAGGGAAAAGTAGAGATAGAGAGAGAAAGTGACAGAGTATTTCCACAGAGTAAGTTTACACTGTTTGCATTGAATTACCTTTCTCCTGATTTCAGGGGCATTTATAGTGTTTGTGATATGACTGCTGCCCTTTTAGGTTACTCTAGAATAGGGGCACCTGATTGGCTAGGCAATCAAATCATGACACTTGGCAGGTTATGACTGGAGATGGATCATCAACCAATCACCTGCAGCCATTTTAGGGATTTGGACTCTGACTAACCTTTGGGCCAAAAGGTGAGCCTTTTCTCCCAACTGAGCAAAACCCAATAATGGTTAAACCATTTTTCTTTATGTCTTCTGATGGGACATGTGTATGGTCCTGATGGATCCATGTGTCTCAAATAGAGCCATTGATATTTTAGGCTACAACTTTTGACCGGCTCAACAAGTTTTTCACCCCCTATATATATGCTCCTGTTGCCTTCATTAGATCATTTCACACCTTGCGAAAAAGTTTCTAGAGAGAGAGGCTCTGCATTTTTTCTATAGAGAGAGATTGTCCAATCTCCGTTTTCTTCACCGAAACGTCCAAGCGTTCCGTCAGGTATCCTTTCTTTCTTCTTTTTTATTTTCCTTTATTCTTTATTTTTTTCTTAGAAAATCAATAAAATGGATTCCTCTTCTTCGTCAAATAATCCTGGTCGATCAAGAGTTAGCCTTGACCCTAGAACCGATAGTACTTCTTCTTCGGCACATTCTAGAGTGGGGCCTATTCTGGCCGAATATATATTTTTTTATGGTTTTGGCTGGCAAAGTCAGACGACCCAGTCTTTACCTATGCAGGGTAATTTGGCGCGCGTCAAACAAACGACCCGTATAAGACGAAGAATAATTCTCCCGTCCTATAGCTTTGAAATGGAGGAATCAACTGGACGAGTTCCAGATGAGACGAGGGAGACCCAAAGTGCTCAGCCTTTGGTTGGGCCTACTTCCCCTGATAACAGTGTTGGGGAGAATCTTGAAATAAACCCTGAGGCCAGTCCGTCTGGTAGGGATATCGATATGGAAGAAGCCGGTGAAGGTAATAACGAGGGTGATCCCGGCTCAACTGAAGAATCGGACGAACCCTCCACCACTTCGTCTGAAATTAGAAGACGCTTAGGTCCTCTTTCTGACCCTGCCTTTATCTTAGTCAATCGTAAATGGTTAGAAAAAATAGGGCATGATCCCAGCTACTTGTCCACCTATATGCCCATGCCGGACTTCTCTTTTGTCATACCCAATTAAGGAGGCTACGATTCTGAGTGCTCCAAAGAATCACTTCGCCGTCTACAAGCTAGCCTTGGACACGGGGTTAAGGTTTCCTCTTCATGAATTCATAGAGCAAGTGCTAAGGCATTACAACGTTGGCCATAATCAATTGGCGCCCAATGCCTGGTACAATATTTTGACTTTTATAGCCGTCTGTGAGCTGCGTGGCCTGACCCTTTCTCTCCCGGCCTTTTCCCAAATACACTATGCGTCCAAGGTTCCATGGAAAGTGGACGGAGCGTGGCTCAGCATCTGCAACCGCCCTACCTTCCTTACCTCTTGGGGCAAGCCTTCGAAGATGCATGACTAGAAAGCCGACTTCATCTTTCTCAGAGCGGCCAATGATTTTGCCACTGAAGGGTACCGTTTTTATAGTCGGGCCGTCATAAATACTGGACGAGGGAAATCATTTTTGGACTTAGAGGATAGATTTGACGAGGAGGTGATGGAATACTTTAAAGTAAAAAAGTATTCCAGACCAGATAACAAATCCTCTAAAGGGCCAGCTAATTGGATTCCCTTCAAAGAGATGTTCTATGACGATAGCTTCTTGGTCGCCGTCGACTTCTTGGTCGCCGCCGGCTTGCGGTTGGCCGAGGATAGAGGTATATTTTCAAAACTTCCAAGTAAAATCTCCCGTCCAGAACGTGATTCTGATTAACCCCTTCATTTATTTTTTGCAGATACAGCCAGAACACTCCTCAGAAAATCTTGGACGGACGATATCAGTATGTCCAAGTTTACTGACAGCTTATGGAAGGAGTTTGCCAAGACAAGCGCCGAGAAGAGGGCTGAAACTCTGGTAAATATTTTTTTTATTTTCTATTTTTTTTTGGACGAGGGTGGTTCGAGAAAGGAAGGCGTCCATAAGTTGGACGGCTTTCTTCCACGAACCTTCCTCGTCTTGATTGGTATACTGGCCATGGACGAGGTCCTGGCTTGTCCGTCCAAGGTGGTAGCTTAATCTTGGACGAGGGTCACTCGAGGAAGGAAGGCGTCCGTGCTTGGACGGCTTCCTTTGCGAACCATCCTCGTCTGAAATTTGTAATGGCCTTGGACGAGGCCCTGGCTGGCCCGTCCAAAGTGTTTGTTGGTTCTTGGATGAGGGTCCTTCGAGGAAGGAAGGCGTCCAGCTTTTTGGACGGTTTTCTTCGTCGCACCACCCTCGTCTGGAGTGCGATGAAGGCCTTGGACGAGGTTGGTTTGAAGAAAGAGGTCGTACATGTTTGAACGGCTTCCTTCATTGACCAACCATCGTCTGGAGTTTCATTGAACGCCCCCTTTTTTCTTTTTCTTTTTTTTTTTAGCAAGTAGGGTTCATCACAAAACACACTTTTAGCTTTTACCTTCTTTAGACGATCATTCTCCTAACTTGTTTGTTTTTGCAGAAAAATGCCCCAACCAACAAAGCTCCACCTGGGAAGTCTTCTTTATCTAAGAAGAGGCCTGCACCGGCCGGGGATCAGCCTTCGACCAAAAAGCCTATGGGCTTTGCAAAAAAGAAGACGGAGAAGACCACCCCAGCAGGCAAAGGGGTCGGGGAGCAAACTATCCTTCCTCCAAAGGACAAAGTCTTGAAGGAGGAGCTGTCTACTGATGCCCCGGCAGTGGGGGAGAAAGAGCTGGACTCAGTTCCTTTTGATTAGTTGGACACAACTGATCAAACTGAGGTTAAGCCATACTCTGCTCTGGCGTTGGCGGTCCATGAGCTAGCAACGGCTACTGAAGACAAACCAGACTTCAGTGGCTCGTATGCCAAGCTGATCTCACAGATGTCGCTATCTATTAGAGCGGTGTCTCTATTTTCGGGTGAGTCGTATTATCCTAACATAGTTAGGACAGTGCGGGTTGGTGGACGTTCAATGAGTCCGTTCAACAGACAAGCAGTAGTCATTCCTATCAAGAGAACTGACTCCCCCCTCTTTCAGATAAGGGCAAAGGACATGCATCCGCCTCGGCTGCTCCCATAGTGGACTCAGACGAGGAGTCTTCTGCTGCCTTCGCCAAGATGTCAAAGGCTGAACGTGAACGGCTTAAGCATGAGCTGTTCAAGTGCTACCCTGAGTCCTATATAAAGGGCTTAAGGGGAGCATCAGCTGGGCATGTAGGCTACATGTCGCAACTTGCTGCCAAGGTAAAGTTTGTGGTCGTTTTCGTTTTTGTACTTGTAACAATATTTATTTATTTTGCAACTCGTCTTACTGACTTGCTTGATCTTTGTCATTTCAGCTTCTGGCTCGCATCATTTTGACTGAGGAGTGGGCGAGAGAGCTTAGGAAGGAGAATAAGCAGCTCGTCCATCAAGCTACAACGGCCGGCGACAAGGTCATTCATGACATTGAGATGGCGGAGACTCTTCACCGTCAATCAAGGAAGGCCTGGGAAAAACGGTCGGCCACACTGGAGGCTAACAACCAACAGTATCTCGTCACCATCAACCAGCTGTACAAGGATCAGGATAAATTGAAACTGGCCTTGGACACCGTCTCAGCTGAGTTAAGAGGCGAGAGAAATACTGCCCTTTTGACCGCTGTTCAACTTAGAAGGGAGAATATCCTTCTAAGGGCTCGAAATGCTCGGCTGAAGAAGGAAACGACCCAGGCCTTTGAGGACGCCAAGGAAGGCCTTAATCAGGTCATTGAGACGTCGAAGGACTGGGCCATCAAGGCCTTTGAAATGCTGGCAAAGCCTCGTGAAGTCCCCAGCTTTGTCCGGCGTCTGGAATTTCATGAGAGTGTCCATCGTGCAATGGTGACTGCTTAAGAGCTTCCTGAATTCCTAGACTCAGATGAAGAGGTTGCTGATGAGGAAGAGTCTCCAGAGGACGACCAAGGAACAAGTGCTGAATGAAGTGCCCAACTTTAGGTTTATTCTTCTAAGTTTCTTGGCTTATTTGCCGTTGTAGCTTAGTCTTTTTTCTTCTTTTTGCTTTAGACTAAGTGGTAAGCCTTTATGACGAGTATATAATGAAATGACTTTTTGCCAATGCTTGTCCTTGCTTTTATTGCACTTGAATTTTTATCAAGCATAACTGGAAATCGTCTTGTTCTTCTCGGACATCTTTGCAACTTAACTTAGCAATAGATGCATCATGCCTTTGTCTTTGGACGATCTTCAAACATTTCGGACGGCCTTCGAGCTTAATTAATTAAAGAGTGAGTATCGTCCTTGTCTTTGGACGATTTCATCTTGAAGATGCTAAGTATAAATGAGACTCGTCCTGATCTTTGGACGGTCTTCAAGCTTAGTCAAGGAAATGATGAGTTTCGTCCTTATATTTGGACGATCTTCGAACTTTTCCTTAATGAAGCTAAGTATAAATGAGGCTCGTCCTGATCTTTAGACGACTTCAAGCTTAGTCAAGGAAATGATGGGTTTCGTCCTTGTATTTGGACGGTTTTCAACTTCTCTTAAAGAAGTCAAGTATAAATGAGACTCGACCTGATCTTTGGACGGTCTTCAAGCATAAATGAGACTCGTCCTGATCTTTGGACGGTCTTCAAGCTTAGTTAAAGGTGAATTTCGTCCTTGTCTTTGGACGGTTTTCATCTTCCCTTAAAGAAGCTAAGTATAAATGTGGCTCGTCCTTAGCACTAGGGTCATCCTAAATATTTGAAGGATTAGCTGTTTCCTCCCTTATTGGGCATAACTCATCCTTGTATCCTGGACGAGTTTTGCACCAAGAAGGAGAGCGGTCAACAGTGGTCGAGCCACAACAAACTCCTTTATTTAGGACAACTTAGATACCTGTTTGCAATGTGCATATTGCTTGTTGATGGACGAACCTTGTCATGGCCGACTTCCTGGAGGGAGCAACGCTTGTCTTGGAGTAGTGAACCCTTACTAGGACCTTTACTACTTAGCTTTTGTTTTTTGACGGGAAGAAAATATATCATTAATAATAAGCCAAACGGCACATACAATGATAATTAAGATATGAAAAATACAGATTTAGCAAATTGCAACAATTTTCACAATGGAACCAATTAATTTTAAGCATACTCGAGCACAGCTCCAACTCCACCGCTTCAAGCTTGATGCGAGTAGTGTACTTCGATGTCTTTGCATCTTTCCAAGTAGAGACCTTCACAATCTGATTCTGTGATATAATTGTTCCCAGTGACGAATTGCTGAAAAAACCTAAACCCTTATGGATCCATACCATCTTCCAAATTATTGACACCATGAAAATAAGAAAACTCATACAAAGATGAGAAACAACCACCAAAAAGGGGGACAAAAACTCTCACAGATGGAGAGAACTAAACAGAACAAAGCAATAAAGAAGATAATAACACTAAAAAAACACTAAAATCTAAGGAAAAGGGTCGGAAATAGTCTAATTTTCGAAGAAATTAGACTATTTCCGGCCAAGGAGGCCAAGAAAATTAAAAACCCTAGAAAGAGAATTGGAGAGGAAGAGAGGAGAGGAAACGCCTTTACTACTTAGCTGACCTTGCATTTGAAAGTAAGATTCCTAAACTAAGGCTTGCTTATTTATGGTCAGCTTCCTTTTAGGGACCATGACGTTTCCCTTACTAGAGATTATCGTCAATTGGTTGACCATATGTGTGATGTACCATTTAGGTTTATTACACTTTGGCCGGTCTCTTTGAGGAAGTAATATTCGTCAGAGAAATGGGTATTCTCCGTTTTGAAGTCCATTATTGTCTATCTTTTACTTTGGACGTTTTATTATTCTTTGAAATTTTGTCTAAGTTAATGTCACTTATAGACCACTAGACTAACTGGTGGTAAAAATGCCCCAAAGTGAACAACTTAGTAAAAAATAAAGGAACAATATAAGGAGGAAGTAGAAATTTTATTATATGAATTTTGCTTGACTAAGTGTCAAGATACATGTATATAATTCTTTTTTCTCTTGTTTGCCCCGTGGCACTTGTTTGAGATTACAAACTACTTGTAGAATTCTTGGCGATTGACTGAGTCAGACGTGGTACTTCTTCAAAGTATCTGAGTTCCAAGTGCGCTGTATTGGTCGTCCATCCATGTCTTGGAGATGAAATGCTCTGCTTCGCACTTCCTGGACGATCAGATAGGGTCCTTCCCAATTTGGTGTCAGTTTTCCCAACTCCTTAGCTCGTCCAACAGCCTCCATCTTCCTTAGAACTAAATCCCCTACCTTGAGTGGTCGTCTAGCGACTCTCTTGTTAAAGTCCCGAGCCATTCGCAGCTTGTACAATTGCATACTTAGCCGAGCATTGCCCCTGACCTCTGGTACTTGGTCTAATGTCGTGCGTAATGTAGCCCAGTTGGCTTCTTCTGTGTACAACATGACTCTCAGGGTGGGCTCTTCAATCTCAATGGGCAAGACGGATTCCGTACTGTAGACCAACATGAATGGTGTCTCTCCTGTAGAGTTTTTGGCCGTGGTTCTGATGGACCATAACACCAGCTGTAGTTCTTCAACCCATAGTCCATTGGCATTATCCAGCTTTCTTTTGATTCCATTTGATAGGATCTTGTTGAATGACTCTACTTGCCCATTGGCTTGTGAGTGGGCGACTGCAGCAAAGTGGGCTTTGATTTCCCTCTGTGCCAACCAATCTTTCAGCTTAGGCGTTTGAAACTGTGGGCCATTATCAAAGACGATGGACTGCGGCATACCAAACCGAGTTATAATGTTCTTCCAAATAAAACCCTTGACATTATTCGTTATTATACCCCGCATGGCTTCAGCCTCTATCCATTTAGTGAAATAGTCCACAGCTACGATTACAAACTTCTTTTGCCCAGCGGCCACAGGGAAAGGTCCCAGAATATCCATGCCCCATTTGGCAAAAGGGAGTGGGAACAAGATAGGAGTTAAGTAGTTGGACGGCTTCTGATGCAAGTTTCCATGTTTCTGACAACTGTCGCACTTCTTTGCATAGATGAGAGCATCTTCCTTTAAGGTAGGCCAGTAATACCCAGTCCTTAAAGCGTTTTCCCCCAATGCTCTTCCCCCAATGTGGGATGCACAAGCTCCTTCATGGAGTTCCTTCAGCACTTTTAGTCCATCTTCCCTGGTGATACACTTGAGGAGAGGACGATTGAATGACTTCTTGTAAAGGGTTTCATCCCACAATTCAAACCACTTGTCTCGGGCTTTTACGTACTTAGCCTCTACAGGATCTGAAGGCAGTCGTCCTGTCTTCTTGAATTCTATTATAGGATCCATCCAAACTGCCCCTCGGCTAAGAAACATGACTTGTTCTTGGTCAATACTCTTTTTTGGTTTAACCTCCCAAAACACTGTTCTTGGTGCATCACGGTCAGCTGAGCTGGCCAATTTTGAGAGAGCATCTGCTTGATGATTTTCTGACCTTGGTACTTGGTCGAGAACAAATCGTTTTAATGGCTCAATCTCATCTTTGATCAGACGCATATATTTGCTCATTGACGCCTCTTTACATTCAAAATCTCCATTGACTTGACTGACGACTAAGAGAGAGTCTGATTTGGCCTCAATCTCTAAAGCCCCAGCCGCCTCACACATCTTGATCCCAGCCAGAATTGCTTCATATTCTGCTTCGTTATTAGACGCTTGGAATTGGAACCTTAGCGCATATTCAAATTATCTCCCTCTGGAGATTGACAAATGATTCCTGCCCCACATCCGTTGACAGTGGACGATCCATTAACCATGAGCGTCCAATGCTTCCTTCCTTCGACTGGATCAGGTATTGGTTCTATAGTCGGCCGAGTGAGCTCAACTATAAAATCTACTAAGGCTTGCCCCTTAATAGCTTTTCTTGGTTCAAAAGCTATGTCAAACATGTTAAGTTCAACAGCCCACTTCATCATTCGTCCAGCGCCTTCCATCTTTTGTAAGACTTGCTTCAGAGGTTGGTCAGTATAGACTAGTATACTGTGAGCCAAAAAGTAAGGCCTCAACTTCCTGCTGGCCATGACAAGTGCCAATCCAAACTTCTCGACTGGCGTGTATCTACATTCCGCGTCCTTGAGCACATGACTCACAAAGTATATTGGGATTTGCACTGAGTATCTCTCCGCCAGCAAAACAGCACTCATGGCCTGGGGGGACACGGCCAAGTATACGAACAGTTTTTCCCCCTCGGCTGGACATACCAACCTTGGTAGCTGACGAAGGTGATCATTGACTTGCTGAAGTGCTTGTTCAGCTTCTGCTGTCCATTCAAACTTGGCTTTCTTCTTGATGGTAGCAAAAAAATGATGACACTTGTCTCCCAACTTAGACAAGAAACGTCCAAGGGCAGCTAAGCAACCCGTCAGGCGCTGAACTTCCTTTATCTTGGACGGGGACCTCATGTCTAGAATAGCTTGGATTTTCTCTGGATTGGCTTTTATGCCCCTCTGATCCACTAAGAAGCCTAAGAACTTCCCCGCCAAAACACCAAAGACACATTTGTTGGGGTTCAACTTCAGCTTGTACTTCCTGAGAGTTTCAAAGGTTTCTCTCAAATCACCAACATGGTCGCCCTCTTGCTGACTTTGAACAATCATGTCATCTATATATGCTTCCATGTTCCTCCCTAATTGTGGCTGGAAGACCGTATTGATCAGTCTTTGGAAGGTGGCTGGAGCATTTCTGAGGCCAAAAGGCATCCTCAGTCAGTCATACAGTCCCATCTCCGTGATGAAAGACGTCTTGTCTTGGTCCTCCGGCCACATGGGTATTTGGTGAAACCCTAAATAAGTGTCCATAAAGCTTAACAAAGCATGGCCAGCCGTGGAATCT
This sequence comes from Beta corolliflora, assembly GCA_947648045.1. Classification (NCBI taxonomy): domain Eukaryota; kingdom Viridiplantae; phylum Streptophyta; class Magnoliopsida; order Caryophyllales; family Amaranthaceae; genus Beta; species Beta corolliflora. The sequence continues at coordinate 734,590 of CANSZD010002988.1, forward strand.
ACCAGCCGATCTAACTTAGGCAAAGGGAAGCTGTCCTTAGAACATGCCGTGTTGAGATCAGTGTAGTCCACGCACATTCTCCATGTGCCGTTGGGCTTTGGTACCATGACCGCATTAGCAATCCAGTCTGGGTAGTATGTCTCTCTGATAAAGCGTGATTCCAACAACTTCTGAACTTGTTAGTCGACCGCCTGGTTCCAGGCCGGTCCTAAGTGCCTTTTCTTCTGACTGACAGGCTTTAAGCTGGGGTCAACATTTAGCCGGTGGACGACTACCTCTGGATCAATTCCAGGTATTTCTTCAACACAATAAGCGAACACGTCTTGAAATTCTTTGAGCAGGTCAATCAAAATGCCCCTCAAGCCAGGGGAGAGTGAAGATCCAGTCTTTAAGGTTCTTTCTGCACGAGTTTCATCCAAACAAACATCTTCTGGGGCCTCTACCGGCTCTGGACGTTCTATTGCCACGCCCATAATGGCCATCACTTCTCCAGACGAGGGTGGCTCTTCCTTGACGGGCTCATACTTTCTTTTCTTGCTAGGAAGAATTTCGGACGTTTTCCTTGAGGGAGCAACCTGCGTCTGAGGACTTTCAATTGTCATTCTCAGATAGGCCACTTGGTCCATCACAATTTCGGACGCCTTCCCTCCGCCAGCAACCTTCGTCTGGTCTTTCTTGTCTGCCTTCCATGAAGACGGTTTCAGAGTAGTTAGGTAGCATTCCCTAGCCGCCTGATGGTCTCCATATAAGGAGCCGATTTGACCACCATCACATTCAAACTTCATAAGCATTAAGTGAGTTACTATCACAGCTATAACATGATTAAGAGTTGGTCGTCCAAGAATGACGTTGTAAGCTATCAAATCTCGGACAACCAAAAACTTGATGAACAAAGTTCGCGAGGCATCCTTCTCCCCAACTCGGACGGGCAGCGTGACTGTCCCCAAAGGATGAATGATTCCTCCCCCAAACCCAATGATTGGGTGATGGACGGGGACCAAGTTCTTCTCATCAAACCTTAGTCGAGATAGGCAGTCAGCACTAATGATGTCGGTGGAGCTTTCCGTATCAATTAGAATCCTCCTTACTCTCAGGTTGGCTATCTTCATCTCCACAACCAAGGGATCATCATGGGGGGTTCTCAGCTTCCCCCGATCTTGCTCACTGACGACTACCTTGGGGAAGGGCTCAGCCTTTTTCTGATCTGTCAACAAAACTTGGCCGAGCTCCCTAAGATAGTTCTTATGCCCCCTGCTGGCTGGCCCTCCAGCAGCAAATCCTCCCGAGATAACAAGGAAAACATCCTCGTCAGTGCTTTCAATTTCCTTCTTCTTGCTTTGACGGTCATCTCTCTTTTGAAACTTCAATCCCCCTTGGGGTAAGTATGGGTTCATCTTTCCTTTTCGAGCTAGATCCTCTAATGCCCTCTTAAGGTGTTTACATTCATTAGTTTCATGCCCACGGTCTTTGTGAAAGTGGCAGTACTTGCTCTTATACCTATTCCTGTAAGGGGTCTTCATTTCAGCCGGAGCCTTTAGCTCATATTGATCCTTTATCTCCATAAGAATGAAGTATTGATCCATGCTAAATTCAATGGGATTAGCCGAAGATTCAGACTCTTTCCTCTTGCCTCTTCTAGACGAAGTGGTTGTGGAGGTTATAGCCCAAGTCTCAGCCTTTTTGGGGTTGCTCTTCTTTGGTTGAGCTACCTCTTCAGGCTTCTTGGACTCAGGGTGCTTTGCCTCAGCACATACTTCGGTGGCGTGTATAAACGCTTCAGCTTCTTTTAAGGCTTCTGCAAGAGTGGTGATTTTCTTCTTCACAAGATCAAACTTAAAACTTCCTGGCCTCAATCCCCTGATGAAGGCGTCAAAGGCCACACCAGCATTGAGGTCTTGAATTTGAAGAGCTTCTAGATTGAATCTCTTAACAAAACTTCTGAGGGCTTCTTTTGGTCCTTGGATGACCTTGCCCAAGTGCATGCTTGTTGTTTGCTCTTGCCGATTGGCAACAAAATGACTAGTAAATAAGAGACTGAGTTCAGTGAAATTATTGACTGAATTGGGGGGAAGATTGTTGAACCACAACTCCCTTCAGAGTGGTCGGGAAGTTCTTACACCAAGTAGCATCATCTACGCCTTGGACGTACATCTGATGTTTGTAAGCGGATAGGTGATCATCTAGATCGGTTGTTCCATCAAAAGGCTCTATGGTAGGGAGTTTTACCTTTGGGAAGGGGGGCGCCTCGATGATCTTGGCCGAGAATGGAGTAGGCTAGTTGATCCGGAGGGCTCCCAGCTGTCCCTCAATGGGTATGAACTCCTTACGGTATTCTTTCAACACAGGGTTAAATGAAGTGTTTGCAGGGGCTGGACGCCTATAAACCATTGACTGAACCACCGTCTTCTCTTGTCTTGGACGAACAAGAGAAGGGCCCAAAGTTCTTCCTTCCGTTCTGGATGGTATCCTCAAAGGAGGGTCTCTCAAGTACGGTGTAGACCCAGTGGCCGACCGTTGTAATGCAGCATCTTTCTTTGCCTCTAGGTTTTCCCTGGCATCTGTTTTCATTCTGTGCCCATTTGGACGAACATTATCCTAGGTCCTAACCACCAAGTTCCAGTCCATCTTCCTTCGCTGCTCACTACCTTCTGGCTGCTTTTCTCTGGCTGTTCTCCTAGAGGGTTTCTGACGAACAAGTCGACTTGGACCTGGACGATTTTCCTGGGAACGCCCCCTAAGAGGAATTGGATTGTTAGCTGTTGGCTCCGGATTAATATGGAAAAACAGCATGTTGTTCTTGATATGTTCCTGGACGACTGCTGCCATCTTAGTCTGAAAGTTATTCAAGACGTTCTCTAGATGGGCAGCAGTCACTGGACGTTCAAGATTCTCCTGAATCACAGGTTGTTGGCTTTGTCCAGGGACATTGATGATGGACGGAGGTCTATCCCTTCCTCGAGGCGGTCTCTCGTGATCTACTGTATCTTCAACATAAATCTAAAAGCTTCGATTCCTAGCCACGTTGGACGATTGACAGTCAGTCATCGTTGCATCTCCCCACAGACGGCGCCAAATGTTTAGTCTGCTTGGCTAGCAAGTAAACTATTTCCCTCATGATGTTCTTCAATTGGAGACTTGTGCAACAATGACTGAGTTTGCTCTGTCCGAACCTGAGCTTCGTTCCCGAACCTGCAAAAAGGAACCCACCCTGGAGGTTTGGGTGGTGGTTCCCCCTCCGAAGCTTAAGTCAGATATCAGGAGTGAGAAGGAAAAAGTAGAGATAGAGAGAGAAAGTGAGAGAGTATTTCCACAGAGTAAGTTTACACTGTTTGCATTGAATTACCTTTCTCCTGATTTCAGGGGTATTTATAGTGTTTGTGATATGACTGCTGCCCTTTTAGGTCACCCTAGAATAGTGGCACCTGATTGGCTAGGCAATCAAATCATGACACTTGGCAGGTTATGACTGGATATGGATCATCAACCAATCACCTGCAGCCATTTTAGGGATTTGGGCTATGACTAACCTTTGGGCCAAAAGATGAGTCTTTTCTCCCAACTGAGCAAAACCAAATGGTTAAACCATTTTTTTTTATTTCTTTTGATGGGACACGTGTATGGTCCTGATGGATCCAGGTGTCTCCAATAGAGCCATTGATATTTTAGGCTACAACACATAGCATCATAAACAGTTATATATCGAACATATAAAGAATAAACCTGAACATTAGTTAACCACAAAGTTATTTTGCTAGAATTCCACAATTTTTGGTATACATACAATTTTTAAATAAATCAATTTACTGAGCTAATATTATTAGACTTCTCCATTAAAAACTTAGCAAACCCAAACTACTTAAGAAAGGAAAACGATTTCTTATATGAGAACAATAGAACACTCCGGAAGAAGCAAAAATCATACAACTCAGCATGTTATAATTGATCCTATAATGTACTGCATGCTAAGAGCAAATTTAATTTTAGTTGTAATAATTTAAACTTACATCTTTTGCAGTTTGTTCAATTTCTTCATCAGTCATCGTGCCTTTGGGAAGCTTGATTATTATTACCCTCTCTGCAGAATTTGTGATCACCATTGGTTGTGGCTTTGGCACCGTCATTGTAGGGATTTGATCATGATGCACTAGAGGATCTTCATTCATGTCTTCATGCTCAGTTTCGTACCTGTTTCATTCAAGAAAAAGTATCTTATGGAACCAGTTATAGTGATGATTCTAGAATAATTCTACTATCATACATGAACATTAACATCTTCATGCTCAGTTTCATACCTGTTTTTATTGAGGCAGATTGGGAACATTACAGTTTCCCACTCACCCATACCAAATCTGCCTCCTTTGCTGTTCTTTGCTGCAACCTCTTCTAGCACACGCTCATGGACTATTTCGTATGTCCAATGCTGAATTAGTGGAAGTGATGTTGGTGTTTGCATTCCCTTCCAAAGTAAACGATGGAAGTAAACAAGTTGTAGTATGATGATGCACCCACCTACACTCTTTGATCTTTTTTGTTGCAACTTGTTACAACTTTATCCAACCTCTCCAACACATAACTGCACCAATTCATTCTTGGGATTTGCACGGGATCTAAAAGCGCTTTTGTTATATCCATGTCTATGTTGTTGTGTGGTGTAGGAGTGAGAAATGTCGAGAGTGCATACATAGCATAGTAGCTTTGGAATCTACAACCTCCATTTGGTAGTTCTAGAATCTCTTCAACCAGTTTGGATGCTTTTATTTCTACATTACCTGTACATCCTAATTCTTCACGCCCAAAGATCTGGATTGTCTCTTTTGGCAAGAGAGTTTTGGACAACAGGATCTCCTTCTTTTGGCAGTTGAAAGATGTCATAAACATCATCTTCAGTTACATTGCATCCCCTAGTTGCATCAACTGTAAACCAGTGGCTGCTCCCATTATACTGTTGTACAAGCCAGTCCACCATCCCTTGATAATATGCATTCATTTTCAGCATAAGCAATCCTCCAAATCCCATAAATTCCACATGCACTCTTTGATTTGTAGTGAGTTGCTCATTCAACTTGAACAGTCCACTAGGGGAACAATATGTTGAAATCAGAACTTCTTTAGCCCTATAAAAGAATTTGGAACAATAACAAAAATCACAACCATAGTGATCATCAAAAATTAAACTGGTCACTAATTGAGATAAAATGGATACAAAATGACCAATATTGACAACAGAATGACTTAATGTAGTGATAACCTTATTTCTGTTTTGCAACTGATTTTTTCTAATATGTTGATGTTTTAGAATTGAATTATGGACACAAAAACATAATTTAAACATAAAAGTTTTTTTTTTGGTGTAAATTCAAACATAAAAGTTGAATGAGCCATAAGTACCATAGAAATACAATTTAGTGCCATAAGTGGTGACTAATAGAATTAAACTAGTTACTAAATGACATAAAATGTCAACTAATACTGTATTATAAAATATGAATGAAATATTTGTGCAAAGGGACAATAAATTTAAACCTGGGTTTACGGATTTTTTTTGGAGAACCATCTTGGTCAATCTCATTCACATGTTGTTATCCTTTTTTCTTTGCTTTTTCCAGAGATGATTTTGTGTATCAATAAAAATCATCATAAAAATAATAATAATAATTCATTTTTTTACATAAATTTCATACAAAAATAATAATAAAAATTCATTATATTTTAAGTTCCTCTTAAAATACTCATTAATATTATGTAAATAATATCAATAAAAATCATCATAAAAAAATCAAATCAAAGAGGTTAATAAATCTCTAATTTTCACAAGTTTATTTCAAATAAACATGAATTCCAAATCCCATTTAAGAGGATGAAGATCAAAGAGCATCATGGTGAAGATCAAGATTAAAGACTTGTATAGATCATAGAATTTGTACATTTTTATTGTAATAATAGTTTCTTTGTAAATAGTTATTACATCACTCAATTAATGAAAAATATGGAGATATTTATGCATAATTTTCATAAATAATTCCACAATTCTTTTTTAATAAAATGAGCAACCAATATTGTAAATATTGCATGTTGGGCCTAATATATCTTAGTACATGAATTAAATGACCCAATCTCAATTTAGAGGAAAAATTGCAAATATAACTAAGTTAAATTGTATGATGATCCATCTTCCAGAATTGTTCTCCATCTTCAAATGGATCATTTTATATAATTTGACATAATTAGATAGGCAATTATGATCTCCTAATTGATTTTAGGTCGTTTCACGTGTCGCACTTTAAATGACCAAATTCCGTTAAACCAAATACAATCTCCAAACTCCCTTTCAAGGTAATTTTTTTTTTCTAAAAAATGAATCAATATTCTTCAAATAAGATTATTTGTCATCCATCCAAATTAAAAGCTTTCAATTAGGAAGCAAATTTCTTTTTCTAAGACCTCTTGAAAAATCCTAAATTTAATCACTAATTAAAGTGATTATTTTAATTTTTAATTTAATCACTAATTGAGGTGATTACTTTTATTTTTTAATCACTAATTAGGGTGATTATCTTGGTTAATCACTAATTAAAGTGATTACATTAACATTTCCTATTTAATCACTAATTAGGGTGATTATCTAAACCTTGGATAATCACTAATTAGGGTGATTACCTTAACCTTTTTATTTTATTATTAATTAGGGTGATTATCTTAACTTTTCATTGTTAATTACTAATTAAGGTGATTATCTTTCCTCTTATGTTTAATCACTGATTAAGGTGATTATCTTGACCTTCCTTTTTAATCACTAATTGAGTTGATTATCTTTCTTTCATTTTTATCACTAATTAAGGTGATTATCTTGACCCTCCTTTTAATCACTGGTTAGGGTGATTATTTTTAGCTTTTTAATCATTAATTAAGGTGATTATCTTAAACCCATTTTCAATCACTAACTGGAATGATTACTTCAAATCTAATAGTTGTCTAATTCTAAAAGTGAATTATTCATAATCTATTTTCCTTTCTTTCCTTTTCATCCCCAATGGAATTGGTCATCTAGGGTGAGACATAAGATCGAACTACGATGGTTTTGATCCATGAGTGGATTCTAATCCCGCAATGATTGTTACGTAATGCAACTTCAGTGCTCAAACCTACCATGTACAAATGATATACTGGCCCTCAAAAAATAAAAATGATTAATGTGTATATGTGCAAATTATGTGATTTTTTTTAATAGCCATGATTACTTTAAAATGGAAAATAACGCATTAAGTAAGAGCATGTTCTGTAGAACGGAAGAGGAGACGAGTTCCAAACATTCGAACCTCTTAACCTAAACCCCAAACCTATCTCATGGTATGAAAGACCAATTTTAAAAAAACCTTATCCATAAGAAGTCATCATCGTTTTAAATGATATTTTTTTTAAATTGATTTTAAAACGATTTATTAAATAAATTTATCCCTATTCAGATATTAATAGGTGGCGACTTAAAAGATTTCTAAAATCATAGTCCAATATAATGAGAGACTTTTGTAGGATTCGGACCGTTAATTAATACAGTAAAAAATAAGGTACCACAGTGGGAGGCCCTCCAATTTGATTTGGGGCAAGTTTCAACCACCACGCATTTTGAGTTTCAACCTTACGGGGCAAATCTCCTAGGAGAAATATCCGCTCAAGGACCTTAGGACTTATTGTCTTGGGAACAAAGGGTTCAACAAGATGAAATGTAGCAATCTATCTTTGAATATCGTTTGGGTTCAGTATCTCAACAGACTCTCTCTCTCTCAATATGTTAGGTATTTTACTACAAGACACATTACCCGAACCCACTAAAAGCCACCCAAGACAATGTTCATTTGGATTGAATCAACAACAAGTGAAGCTCACCTTAAAGTTTATTTGCTCTATCTTTCATGTTTAATTGTAATAGCATTAGGATGTAATTTCGTATTTTAATTAATGAAAATTTTCGTGATGTAAAAAAAAAAGATAGAAAATTGTTAATTCTTGACCACAGTTTCCCATCCTCGCTCCTTGGAGAACTTTTCTTGATTTCAAACCTATAAAGTTTAAATTGTTCCCTGAACAACATCCACATTACCCATAACCCAAAATCGTTTAATATTCCTAAGTACTAGTGTACTACCCCCAAACCAATGTTGTAGTTGGGCGAGGCGCTACGTGCAAGCTGTGTGCCAAGAGCTCGTGGTCTATGCTAAGCACAAAATCCTACGAGGCGTGCTACTTCCACCTGGTCTTCAAGGCTCCTGAACCTCACTTATCCATTCTAATTAAATTTCGGATTTTCAAACTGATTTTACGCTAATCATCCCTATAAATTTATTCAATTAATATATTGGCTAATTTTTTTTACATCGAGAAAATTTGCATTAATTAAAAACGAAAGTACAGCCTAATGCTAATACAACCAACCATAAAACAAAAACAAACAGAAACTAAAGTGAGCTTCATTGGCTCTTACATACTCTATGAAGAAAACGCAAACTATTACTTGTCCAGTCCAAATGAAACTTGTTTTGAGCGATGGTGGGTAGGGTTGGGTTATATGTCTTACTGAAAAAGACCTGATATAAGAGGGAACCTGTTGAGATACGAAACTCAGACGATCTTCTGAGGTAGATTGCCACATCTCATCTAGTGGACCCCAATGTCCACTAGACGATAAATCCCAAGGTCCTTGAAGAAAAACGTCCTCCTGGGATTCTACTGATTTAAGTAACAATAAAGTCACGTCCTTTGGTGACTTCTGACATTGCTACAAGGGTATCTAGAGTTTAGTCGCACTAAACTGAAACTCAAAATGTGTGGAGGTCGAAAGTTGCCCCAAATTAAATTGGAGGGCCTCCCACAAGATGCATTTTTGAAATGTGATGACGCTTTAAGTCATCACGAGAACTTGAGGCGAATTATATTGATGGAATTCACCCACCTTACGGATCCGAAGATCCAACCTTGCAATCCCTAAACAAGAAGATCGACGCACAACAGATCTTAATTGAGAACCTCCTCTCATCTTACGCAACACTCGAACCCCTAGAGCTGCATAACCCAAATCATGGCCAACTCCACAAGCAATGGCTTTATTGACCAGGTTTCCTAGATCTTCCCTTGTCTTAGGAAACCAAGAACCTTGGAATGTCCACAGATCATCACTTACTAACACCCAAGCATAACCATCCACAAAATGGCAAGGGAATTTGAATCTGGATAAAACTGAACTAATGCTAAAACATAGAACAATCACTAAACAAAGTAAAGAACATATCATTAGATTCAAAACACAACGCCTTCGACAACTTCCACTTAGCTTAATAATCGAAGGCAAGAAAAACGAGCACTAGATCTTACTCCACCTCACGAGACGATACCTGGTTCAAAAAACTTCCTTCCAGGTAGCAGCACTTGCTGCCACTCGCGACCAGCCCGTGGACTCCGACAGTACTAACGCTCAGACAGCGGCGCCACAAGAACAATGGTCTCGACCGACGAACACAAAACAGGGGAGGGGGAAGGGGAGACACGACACAACGAGGGGAGGAGGGAGGGGAGTCACGACACAACCAGTGGAGGGGGAAGGGGAGACACTGGGTAGGGAAACCTTGTGGGGGACGACGTGCACTCTACACGGCGGCGAGACAGACCCCTCAAACCTAGCTAAACCACTACAAACCCGAACCTCGACACAAAAGAAAAAACTAACTGGGCAACGAGGAAGGGGATACACTGGGAAGGGTGATATAGGGGAAGGGGGAAGGGGAAACACGGGGAGGGGAAAAGACTAGGACGACGAACAGGGGACGACGGGGCAAGAGGAAAGGTAGTGATTGGAAGCAAAGGGGGAATACTAGGACAGGGGAAAGGAAACACAAACAGGGGAAGGAGGGGAAGGGAGAAACAGGGACGACCAAAACTTGGGCAAGCTTGCTGGCGACCGGGTGAGCAGCGCACTAAGGCCGGCCACCAGCGAGGCTGCTGGGCGGCGCTAGGTACACTAGGGTTTCCTGACTGAGGGAGTTTTTAGAGAGAGAGAGTCTAGGGTTATTTTCACCAGTATTACTAATTTATATGTTCTAGTGTAGTAGTGTAAGGCACATCAGTTATTATTTGGCTAATTTTGAGGCACTGAAATGAGTTCCATAATGCTTTGGAATATTTTTAGTGTTTGTTCTTTATATATCTTTCAATTTGAATAATATAGACAGCGATAAAGTCCAATCATCGGATGTTCACGTAGGAATAGGGGATGAATATTTTTTTTTGTCTTTGTAGGTTGAGAATAATATACTCCCTCCGTCCCTAAATAGAGTGCCCATTTCTCCAATGCACGTTTGCCAATGCACGTTTTGTATCGTTAATATCTTTAATTACATATTAGTAAAAATTATAAAAGTTTAATTTTCTTAATGTACGCAATGAGACGAACCAAACAAGACCCCACATGACTATGTTTTTTCTTATATATTGGAAATTTTTTTGAGGGCTTTATTTACCTTTGAATAGTGTCAAAAAAAGAAATGGGCACTCTATTTAGGGACGGAGGTAGTAGTTCATTAGAATCACTCATTGGACACCAAGGGGTGCTGTTTGTTTGTCGAGAATTTTCATTTTATTTGGCAAAATCATAAATTTCAGAAAGTGAAAAATGTAGTCTTAACTTTAATACAAATAACTAAAAGATGGGCTAGACGATGTCTTAATTAGTTCAATGATTTTGAATAAATATGGATCAAACCTTTTCTGGAGGCAATCAATTTCACTAAGGGCTTGGTTTTTCATAGCACCTTAGCTCAAACGTTGCAAGTTATGAGATCAATTAAGAAATAGCAGATTTGGAATGCCATCAAAGAGCTCTTTTTGTTTATAAAACTAGTTATTAGGTTCGGGCTACGCCCCGAGTAAGGAAAATATCATTTATTAATATTATACTTTAGGATGATAATACTAAATGTTATTTGGTCTAGTGGTTAAGACTTTAGTTTATGTTCTTGAGGTCCTGGGATCAAACTCTATACTATGCAATTTCTAATTTTTTTTATTGTTGTGGATTAGATGGAGTAAAACGTCCTTAGAGACAGCGCCACGTGGCACCGTTTCTTGTTTAGGCACGCCTTTTAATATATTAGTATAGATGGCTCTTTTTGGGAAGTATTTTAGTTACCTTAAATGATAAGGTGCTAAAATATTTTAGGTGCTAAAATGATTAGTAGTGTTTGGGGAGTATCTAAAACAAAATTTCAGGTAGTTAAAATGACTTAAATGACAAATTAAAATTTTTACCCTTTCAAAATCAGGTGACTGAAGTTTTGGAAAATCTTTTTAAGATTTTGATAACAACTAATTTTGCCAAAATAATTTATCAACTTAAGCAACTAATTTTGCCAAGTTTAGCTAATCAGCTAGCTTATTAGTTCCAACACCTTATCTGTTTCAACTTTATCTTTATCAGTTTCAATTAACTTATCAGTTTCTGTTTATTTTCAGCGAGTATTGCCAAACAGAGTCAATATAGAGAGGATCATATTTTATATGAACAGAGAGATCGGTGTCGTCCAACACTTTAATTTATAGTCCTCTTATTTTACCACTTATCTTTTCTTTAATCAAAAGAAAGCAAGAGGTTAAAATTACTATTGCTCAAATAATAATGTATATCTCACAATTGAAATTAAAAAAGAAGCTGAATCCTTGAAACAAAGTAGTAGAATACTAGAATGACTGAATGACACCTTTGTAAATATTACATGGGATATTATCTCAGATAACCCTGACTTATAGGCCTTTTTCCAATATAACCCTGACTTTGACAGCCCTGTCTCCGATAACCCTGAACTTGGTTTTTGTCATTAAACCGGACGGAATTTGTCACGGTGTTAACTTGGTTTGACTTTTCTAAATTCATCTATTTCTCTCTCTTGTTCTTCATCTCTTCTCTCTTTTGTTCTTCATCTCTTCTCAAGCATTCATCAATTTTTCCCAAGACATAATTATACTAGGAAAAAGCATACTACTAACTACAATACATAGTTATACATAAAATTCACCACCACCGCTGACCACGTTCACCACCGTAACCACCAGATCGGCACCACCCCAATACCCTCGAAACTACCCCAACACCCCCCGACACCAGCCCAATACCCCCGAAACCACCCCAATACCCCCCGAAACCATCTCAACACCCCCGAAATCGAACCAGCAGCCCCTTCGATGGGCGGTTCGAATCACCCACGAAATTGAATCACCACTCACCACCTGCAAGGCTGCAACTCACCTAAATCGAAGGGGAGGATGGGTTGCGGTTCGAAGGGGAGGGGCGGCGATGGGTTGGGAAGGGCGACGATTGGTTGGGGTATGAAGTAATCAAACAATTAGGAGCTGGGAATTTTGGAGTTGCCCGACTTATGCGACACAAAGAAACCAAAGAGCTTGTTGCCGTTAAATACATCGAACATGGTCATAAGTTTTTTTTTTTGTTTTCTGGGGTTGGATTAGATTTCCCCCAAAAAAAAAACCAGTTGTTAGTTTAGTTTTTTTTTTTAATTTTTTTTTTTGTTCTAGTTTTGGAGTAGTGGTTGGATGTGGATTTTGTTATGATTTTGGGTAAATGGGTTTGGGAAAAATATGGATTTTGTTATGAGTTTGGGATAAATTGATGAATGCTTGAGAAGAGATGAAGAACAAAAGAGAGAAGAGATGAAGAACAAGAGAGAGAAAGAAATGAATTTAGAAAAGTGGTTGGATGATGGTGGTTTTAAAGATTAAAGAGATTTACCTAAGTTTGGGAACCATTGATGAATGCTTGAGAGAAGAACAAGAGAGAGAAGAGATGAAGAACAAGATAGAGAAAGAGATGAATTTAGCAAAAGTCAAACCAAGTTAACGCCGTGACAAATTCCGTCAAGTTTAATGACAAAAATAAAGTTCAGGGTTATCGGAGACAGGGCTGCCAAAGTCAGGGTTATATTGGAAAAAGGCCTATAAGTCAGGGTTATTTGAGATAATATCCCATATTACATTTGTCCACACATCAAAAAAATCTATTCTAGTACTACATATATTCCACAGATCAAACCATTTATTCTAGGTTGCTTCCCTATCAATTTCTAATCATTTTACAACCAAAGCTGTATACTTACGCTTAAATTTGCACACACGGCAAAGTTTTCAAATACTCCCACAGTATTATCATCAATCATGCCACAATCAGATTATTAAAAATCAAAATCCCCTATATACATTATATATTGGACATTCAAGACATAATTTTTTTTAGAAAATGTTGATATGGGTGAGACACGAACCCCTGATCTCAAGTATCCGGAAGAGTAGCTCTAACCATGGAGCTAGCCCTACACTCAAACTTTGGAAACACAATGCATATAACCCATTCGCTCATCTCAACTTAGAGAAATAGTTTCGAGGCGAAGAGAAAAACCTTTTAGGAGAGAAGATCCCAAGGTTATACCTCGGCGAGGCAAGAGCATCGATGGGGCGATACTCTGGCAATACGAGCCCTCGCTCGACCTCGTAGGACCTTCTTCCTGGAGTTGCATTGCCATTACCATTAAAAGTCCCATACTTCTTAAGAGACTTTAACCAAGACTTTTTCTTAGGAGAATCTTTATGATAACCATTGATTTTTTCACTCATATATTGTCTAACTGCTTGTAAACCTTGTTCCATTACCTCCAAAGGAGGTGAAACCAAAGGGTTTCCTTCAACCCTAAGCTTCTGAAGCTTCCGAAGACACCCCAGCGAAGTTGGGAGTTCCGAGATCTTGTTGTAGCTCACGTCGAGTTCTACGAGCGACATTAGGAGGCCTATGGAGTAAGGTAATTCAATGAGGTATTGAAAGTTTTGGCTGACATTGAGAATTTCTAAGTTGACAAGGTTTTCTAGGTCTTCAGGGAGGGAACGAAGGCAATTGAGACGTACGTCTAACACACGTAACGCAGTTGCATGGGATATTGAGTATGGTAGGAAGACGAGTTTGTTGGAGTTAACTGAGAGTTTCTTTAGGCTTAAGAGCTCGAAACCAATGGTGTCTGGTAATAACGTCAGTTTATTGAAGTTGGCGTTTAGTTCTTCCAGGAATCTGTTCATGCAAATTAGAAGAGGAAGTTAGAAAAACTAAGTCTAAAATTTGCAACTTATACATTATTATATCCTTGAATGACTTTGATTAAAGTGTCAATGAATAATTCACTACTAATTAAGCTACATATAAGTAGGTGAAACATTTATGTTTGTTGATGAAACAATTTGTTTCACCCTCAATTAATTGAGACTCCTTATTGGACTTAATTAAGATTCAATTGTTTCTGATCTTTGTATGATACATTTTTGTGCAAAAGAGACCCATGAACCTCACTTTTCCTCTTTTTCTAAGACAAAATGAAATTCTAAAATGGAGGAGATAATAATCTATTAGAAATCTAAAGATTTAACAAGAATAAATGAAATCATTTTTCCATTAGATTGTCTTTTATGTCAAGGAATTGGAAAGTAATAAAAGCATGGAAAGCTAATCCGACATTTGACTCAAACCTAACCCAAGTGTTCCAATTGACACCTCTAGTCAAATTAAATTGCTTTTGCACCAACACGATATTGAAATGGACAAATATATGTTGACCATATGATAAATAAGTATATGAGATGATGTAAATTACCAGGCCCGTATCTGGCCCATGGCGAGCGGGGCGGCTGCCATGGGCCCCCATCTCAAAAGTCCAAATACCTATTAGTCATATAGAATATCCTGGCAAACTAAAACAACAAATGAAAAGATAGCTTAGTGGTTAATGTTTGGGCTTGGGATTTGTGTGTCATGCATGCATTTCCCTTGATCAAAGATTCGAATCTAACAATCAATGTTTTGGCTTCTTAAATTTCGCTTTTGCTGCTTTCTTTTAACTTTTATTGTTCAAAATTTTTATTTTTATAGATGAAATCATACAACATTATTTTTCTTATATTTTCTTATACAATAGCATACAATATTTTACATATAATTCCCAACTTGTAATTGCTATGCACATCCTCTCTATATAATTATAAACCCAACTAACCTTTTCACTATTTAAAATTCTTTTTTTAATTAATCTATTAAAATATCTCCAATATATTTCAAGTTGATGCCAAACGATATCATAAACATGCCAGATAAGTCAAAGTTAGCATTTGAAATTCTCAAGTTTGTTAAAGCTGCAGATTGTTATCCAAATGTCTCAATTGCTTATCAAATTCTCTTAACCATGTCATTCAATGTTTTTGTTAGACTGTTATTAAGCACAGTAAAAAAAAAGTGTCATTTACTATATAATTTTTTTTTATTTCTTTGCATACCCTTCAACTAAAAAAATTAATACTTGTTTATTGGGGCCCCAATTTCTTATTTCGCGCTTGGTCCCGAAATTCTCAGATACGGCCCTGTAAATTACAAATGTACGTAGTATGCACATTTTCTTTTGATTGCATGTGACCAAAAAGCAAAAGAGGGGTTTGTTTAAGAAGTTTCTCATTCCATTTTTTTCTTTTTTCTGCTTGGTTTGGTGTTTTAAACTATAGGTGATGAAAACTTGAGGAAAAGAACTCGACGTACAAGATCAACTTATAATTACATCATAATTATTTAGTTTACTAGTGTATTTCTTCTTCTTTTTTTCCTCTAGAGCCGTTTGTAAGTTAGCTTTCAAATTTTGGCTTTTGGAGATATGAATAATATTCTAGGTATCGTTAGGGAATCATGCATGTGCCACGTTAAGAATGATAATGGTCAAGAACACCATTGTCCATCAACTTATAATAGTAGAACAAAACAAAATAACATGACAAGCAGTACGTTTCTTTCTTATTCTTCGCTTATTATACGAGATTAATCTATACGAAATATGAAAGATAATTAGGAAGTTGAAATTTAGTAAGCTACTATACTTGGATATATATGAACGACCAGAAGAATATATCAGTATTTATCTAACCTTGTAGCTTTCTAGGTATATAGACAACACAAGTATTGGTTATTTGCGCGGTGAGAAATGTTATAGTAGTCGCAATA
The DNA here is from genome assembly GCA_947648045.1 of Beta corolliflora. NCBI lineage: Eukaryota > Viridiplantae > Streptophyta > Magnoliopsida > Caryophyllales > Amaranthaceae > Beta > Beta corolliflora. Next base: position 750,668 of record CANSZD010002988.1, read on the forward strand.
AGCTTATCTGTTTCATTTATTTATATATTTGGATAGTGATTGAATTATGCAAATTCTAGTTTAACTATGGAATCTTCTATTCTAATCATTTTTTGATTAATTCAAAACATTAACGTTTCTTTCATAAGGGTATATGTTATGGAGTCTTCTTTACATAATAAAATAAAATTTTGAATTCATAAACGATCGAGTTTTGGAATTGTTATAGTTTTTTTTTTAGAAAGATTAACATAACCAAAGTGAAACATTCTCAACATTTGCATTATATGACCATCTACTTATATAATCTTTTGGAATATAAAAGTAGACTACAACCTATATATGCATTTAACTACTTTTCATGTAATTATCCCCAAAAGACGAGTTATGTATATTTGCGACTTGCGAGGAATTCCTTCGGTTTTTCTATGTAAGAGTACTTTCAAAATGTAATATAGATATTTTTCCTTTCCTTTTCCTTCATTTATTCGTAAATCCTTGTATTGAATCAGGTCGTTCACAACACAAAATTTGTATCTGTCCTCTACCCCTCAAATATTAAAGTGGAGCACGTGGTTACTTATATATATCATTAGTCATGTAGGATTTTATTTTAATACAAATTTTATAATTTCAATTTTTACTTATATATATTATTCATGGGGTCAGCATAAGAAAGTTTTCAGTGTCTTTGGTGATTTATATCTTTATTATATAAGCTAAGGGGGAGCTATGGTGTCCCCTCTTGAAAAGACGTATATACCCTTAATCTCACAAAAAACAATAAAGAAAAGATTTTCTTAATTCTTTCCTCATTTACAAAAACGGGTAATAAGGAAAGTTCTACATTACCAAAAAGAAATATATAAAAATGTGTAAAAAGAGGAAACTCACAATTGAAATTATAAACTGATGAATAAATCAATTTTCAAACAAGTATAAAAGCAAAGATTTACAGAGATTCTTACTATCTAAACTCTCAGTTGCAATAACAATTTCAAATAACATGCATAAACAAACCATAAAAGAATTAATAAACTTAGAGAATATTCATTTTTTTTATTTTTTTGGGGCTCAAAATTAGTTGAGATAATAAATAATTAAAGTGATAAACATACATCATTAGATGATATCAATTTATAATTTATTTTTTTATTGAAGCACTACTCACCATAGTATGCCTAAAAACCTCAATTACCCAGTGAAATTAAATTGAACTACTACTCATAAAATACGCCTATAAAATATATGTATTTTTAAATAAATAAAAAATATAACCTAGATCATTGTTTAAAAAGAGTTGTTGAATTATCTACCAAATACTACCTCCGTTCCTTTTTAATCAACACATTTTTCTTTTCGGGCCGTTCCTTTTTAATGGTTACACTGTTACTTAATCTATATAAGGTAAAACGCTCAATCATTATTCTTCACTTTTGTCCCCTATGTGGTCCCTTACCTAATAAATTAACCCACTTAAAATCCCCCACCTACCCCATTTTTCTTTCTCCTTTATTTTTTTATTTACTTTTTGTAGTTCTTACTCCTCACTTTTCACAATTCCTCTCCTCTCTCTCTCATACTTTTTCACTTTTGCCTTGGTTCTGATGAAAAGCAAAGTGTGTAGATTATTTAAGAACGGAGGTAGTACAAGATAACATATCCTACCTCGGCATAGTCCATTCTGGAAAACATTACTCTTTACACTAGAGCAATGCAAATAAAAAATCATAACGCTCATCAATATTCACCATAAATACTACGCTCTTAAATTAGTTTTTTATCACTTTTTTGTGTTAATATTAATATTAATACACTGTCGCACGCATCGCGTGCATATACTGCTAGTGTTAAGATAAGCCTAGTCATGTTAAATTTTGTATAATTCCTTTTAATCTATATTTGGATAAAATTTCTACTTCCTCCATAACATAATAAATGCAACAAATGGGTCTTATTTTGTGATGTATAAAATATTCATTTGTTGCGTTTATTTTGTTATACAGGAAGTAATAATATGAGATACTCCATCTGATTTTTATTAATTAGTTTCCCACTTCTTTGGGAATACAATTTTAGAATACATAGGTATGTGGGCCATAATCAGAAAGAGAAAATACTAATTTATTGTCATATTGTATTGAAGATTATGTTGTGGGCCAAGAAAAGTAGAGTGAGAAGAGAAAGATAATAATAAATAATTAGTAGGACCATTTCAAAAAGAAAAAAGAATATGGGTAAACTAATAAGGGACAACCCAAAAACAATAGTGGGTAAATTAATAAAAAACCAAAGGGAGTATGTTAGTGGGCCAAAATATACTCGGAGATAATAAATAAACAAATAGCTAAGTTAAAAAAAATGAAAAGTAGAGAATTAAGGCAATTTCATGATAAATTATACTCCCTCCGTCCCACAATATAATGCTTACATTCCTTTTTGGGTGTCCCAAAATATTGTGCCTATTTTATTTTTATCAATTTATTTGGACTAAATTATCCTCATTCTTTACACAAATTCTCCAAAATACCTTACTTTTTCTTTTAAAATGTGTGCCTCTATTTATTACATTACACCATTCCAAGGAACATTTATTGTTTTTTGATATTTTTTTAAAAAGAAAACAAAACTAAGGGAGTAGTTCCAAGACAAAAGTACTTTATTAAATATATTTTTTTTGAGATCCTACTACTCCCTCCACTCTCCTTAATTCCCATGCAAAAAAAGAAGTAAGCACTATATTATGGAACGGAGGGAGTAGTGTATAAAAATGTATGGCTAAGTTTCATCCACCTAAATTAAGAAGACTATAACATATTGGTATTTGAAATTCAAACAGGTTGAAATATGTATATGGAAGAGAAAATAGAGTAAGAAAACGAATTTTTTCCTTCAATAATGCTAAAATGGGTTTTAATTCCTGAAATGTGCCGAAGTTGAAATTAGTTCCCTGTGTACCGTCCACGTAGGACGGCACGCGAGAATTTTTTTTTTTTTTTATTTTCGGCAAAGCAAACCGCTACTCAGAGTAGCGGTTAACTTTAAGATAAACCGCTACTTGAAGTAGCGGTTTATAAGGTAAAACCGCTAATCAGAGTAGCGATTTATAACAGATAAATTCCAACCCAACACAAAATAGCCAGTGCGCGCCACGCTGGAGCTGTGCGCTCCACGCACGAGGCTTGCGTGGCGCGCAGCAGGTCTGCGCTGGTGTTGCGTTGAAATTTATCTGTTATAAACCGCTACTCTGAGTAGCGGTTTATATGCGTGCCTTATAACTTGTCTTTGAGACACAATATAACCGCTAATTGAAGTAGCGGTCAACTTCAATGAAACATTATTGCTATTAACCGCTACTTGGAGTAGCGGTTTTATTGAAAAACCAAAATTTTGGCAGTTGTCCTACGTGGACGGTACGCAGGGAATTAATTTCAACTTCGGCACATTTCAGGAATTAAAACCCATTTTAGCATTATTGAAGGAAAAAATTCGAAAGAAAACGTGTCAACAAAGATATAGAATAAAAATCAATAGAACAGGTATGAAGAAGAAAAGGTTTTTTCTGTAGATAGATTGACTTAAATTTATGAAGGGAATTGGACAATCCTATTAGGATAAATATAGAAATTATAATAAGATGAGGAAAGCCTTATATTAATGAAAAAGTTATTGTAATATTTAGAAGGGAAAATATGAACATGAGTCTATACAATGAAAATCATTTTGAGAGATATAGGAAGTTAATAATATTTCATCCAATGAATTGTAAAAGAGGAGTTCATTTATATTATTATATTATTATTATTATAATTTCTTCCATCTCTGTGATCAGGTTGTGAGTTTTAAATGTTACCCTATCATCAGGCCAAAACCGCCGCAATAGGCCACTTAATGACCGCAGCAATAAGCAATTATTCTACTAGTGATTCTTGCGCCTAAAGTGGCATTTTTCCATGGTCAATAGATTCCTCAAGTCCGAATGGGAAAAAAATAAAGTCGGAATTTTCGTACCAGTTGTGCCCTGCATAGAAGCTAAAAAGTGTTTTTGGCGTAACTCTTAGGTCGAAAAACATTTATAAATGATTCTTGTGCGTAAAGTTGTTTTTTTCATGCTCCACAGCTCTGTCACGTCAGAATGTGAAAAAAATGAAGTCGGATTTTTCGTACCAGTTGTGCCCTGCATAGAAGCTGAAAAGTGTTTTTGGCATAACTCTTAGCCCGAAAAAAATTTCGGAACGATTCTTGTGCCTAAAGTTGTTTTTTTTCCATGCTACATAGCTCCGTCACGTAATAATGTGGAAAAAATGAAGTCGGATTTTTCGTACCAGTTGTGCCCTCCATAGAAGCTGAAAAGTATTTTTGGCATAACTCTTAGCCCGAAAAACATTTCTAAACGATCCTTGTGCCTAAAGTTATTTTTTTCCATGCTCCATAGCTCCGTCGCGTCATAATGTGGAAAAAATGAAGTTGGATTTTTCGTACAAGTAGTGCCCTACATTGAACGTGAAAAGTATTTTGCCCATAACTCTTATCCCGAAAAACATTTCTGATTGATTCTTGCGCCTAAAGTGGCATTTTTCCATGGTCAATAGATTCCTCAAGTCCGAATGGGAAAAAAATAAAGTCGGATTTTTCGTACCAGTTGTGCCCTCCATAGAAGCTGAAAAGTGTTTTTGGTATAACTCTTAGCCCGAAAAATATTTCTAAACGATCCTTTTGGTTTTATTGTTTTATTAAATTTTTCAACTTTTTTTTGGGTATGATAGGTCTTTGTATTTGGCGATAGTTGTCGCTCTTCATGGTCAGTGATTTGTATTAAAACTTTTTGTTTTATCTGTAATCTTTTTTTTTTGGCAATCTCCTATTCTCCTATACAAGTTGCATTGTACTTTTTGGGTTTGTTCTACTATACAACTTCGCCTTTAAACTTATTTTGTTTTCTTTCAGTTTTATGTTTTATCTTCTTTTTTGGAAAAAAATAACACAAATAACCTGAATTTTGACTTATTTTTCGAAATAATCTCAATTTCAGATTGTTTCAGGAAAACTTCAAGTGTAGGTGATATCTTGTCAAAAAAATTCTGAACAATTTATATGCCTATAGTAATCGACCCAAAATGGATTAGCAAAGGTAAAAAGATTTAAGATTTAAAATTAGTTTTCAGAAGTCGACCCAAAACTTGTGATTATTTCTGAATTATTTGAAGCCATTATTATTTAGAGAAGATAGGTAAAAGTTGAGATTATCTATGTTAACTTTTCCTTTTTCATTTTTTACTTTTCAAACCCAAGCTATATACACTTTAGTTTTGAACATTTTTCTTTCTAGAATACAGTTTGAGATGATTGTTAATTGATATCTACTTGCATATTCATATCTTCCCAAAAAATATGCAAGTAATGCTACTTACTAAACTTTTAAGACTAATAGTTCTTATGCGATAAATTTAACACTTATGTAGCTAACAGATTGATAGAAATAAATAATAATTGATATCTGTATAATGTATCCGAACATTTTTTTTATCAATGATTCATCTTGGTTTTCTTTCGAACGGCTCCGAACCCATATGGGACAATTCCTGGATCCGTCACTGCCTATCATTCTCCCAATTAGGGCGGCCAAAAATTAATCAACAAAGACACAAAGTGTAGACTCTTTTTCAAGATTCCCGATTATTATCTTCACCTTATATTAATTGTTGAGTATTTGATGAAAATGAAGCATTAATCGTGCAAACTTCACCAATTAGATTACAGAAGTATTAAAAGATGCTTCAACATGACCTCCTAGTAGTAGTTTATTAGTGCAAAATGCAAATACTATATAGTACTCAGACAGCCACAAAAGACTGACGTGACATCTACAATACACCTAGATTTTTTAGTACATATCTTGTTTTATTTGGTACGGTATTTTTCAAACCATACTTTCTTGGTCAACCGTAACGATATGTATAAGACAAAATCGCATAAAATAATGTCATGCATAATACCAGCAATCAGGCTGTCAAGTAATTAAATTAATGTATAAAGCATATGTACGCAAGTAACTTGGCTGCCTATGATAGAGATGAGTAGGGATGGCAATGGGTTCAGGACCCTACCCAGATCCACCCAGACCCTACCCTAAAATTAGGGTATGGGTCTTAATTTTTTAGACCCTATGGGTAAGGGTAGGGTATGGGTCTTGGTCCTATCGGGTAAGGGTAGGGTAAGAGTTCACTCCTCAAATACCCAGACCCTACCCAAACCCTACCCATAGACCCATCTAAAACTAAAATATATATTTTTATTTTTTTTAAAATTAAAATAAATATATATATAAACATATCCTTCCAACAGACTTCCAATAAAACTAAAACCCTCCCTCTATTAGGAACCCTAGCCGCTAAAAATATATTTATTTATATTTTGATGTATGAGACTTTTGGGATGTGCAAAAAATATATATTGGTATGGAATGTACGTGATATTATGTGTGCTAATTGCAAAATTAATATACGAAATTGTGCTTAATGATTATATATACATGTAAAAATGTAAGCGGATTTATTTTTGTATTGGACCCATTTTAGACCCTACCCAGACCCTATCGGACCCTACGGGTACGGGTAAGGGTCCTAAAAATTTTTACCCTATGTGTATGGGTCTACATCCAAAAGTTAGGGTATGGGTAAGGGTCTAGCCTTACCCTACCCAGACCCTGCCCATTGCCATCCCTAGAGATGAGTACTTATTAAGTAACCAGCTATCTTCTAGTAGTAGTTATTAGTAATTGATAATGTCAATTATTATGCCAAAACAAACTGTAGACATCAAGAACGTTTTTGTTGGATTTTGATATTATGCTATGTGTCATCAATTAGTTAAGATATAACTTAAAAATTGTTGATACCCTATTCATTAGATTTTGAAAGATATGTTGATAGATTAATTGTAAGAGATGATGAGTACCACGGAAACTATCATGTAAGTGTGGAATTGTGCAAGTTTGCTATCTGAAGATGGTATCTCTAGTAGATAAAGAATATAGTTTCAATATTAGTTGTTTATTCGATTTAGCTTGCACAATTAGAAAGAAAGTTGTATAACTCCGAGGAATTGAAAACTAAAGATTGTTGCATCTATACTGCTTACAAAATCATGGATTGAGGTATTGTTGATTTACCCATTCTAGCTACAAAAAGTTTACACTTTTTTATAGGATTGGTCACAAGCTAGGTTGAGTTTAGCTGAAGTTAGCTTGGCTCGACAACAATTACCTTTCGTTCATCGAGTCGAATCTCGAACACTTATTGACCTACACAAGTTAGTTTATTTGAGTTTAATTTGAATGAAAGTTTGCAAGTTCAAACTCGAACTTAGTGTAATAAAAGGTTCAAACAAAAGGATACAATAAAGTACTATTTTATTATTGCTTATCAACACTACGATAGTGCTAGTTTAAGATAATCAACCTATATATTTTTCTAATTACACTAAGAAGTTTACACTTTCAAGTAAAATTTATTCAACATTTTTATTTGACTACAAAAGATATAAACTATTATTTTATGAAGTTAACAAGCCGACAAATTCAATTCCAATTGGAGTTGTATTTACATTTAAATCTGACTTAAACCATCATCAAATAGCTAAATTCTTGCGCCAACTCGAATTTATAGGTAGCCCATACCCATTTTATACTCAATAAAATTAAACATGGTATCAAAGCCAAGTTTGGTTGTGTTACCAAATTATAATTAAGCTCGAGAAATATTCTAACTAATAATATACAGACATACATAGGGGCGGAACATCATGGGAACAGGTGGGAGCCGTGACTCCTACCAACTTTTGAATTTTCCTAAATTTTAAGGTTGAAAATGTAAATTTTTAAATAAATTAGCTTAATTATTATATTTACCCCCTTTAAAAATACACATTATATTTTTGGTCATTGCTAAAATATTTTTCTGGTTTCGCCCCTAGACATACAGTAATAAAATTTATTGCTATTGCTGTATATGAAAACTAAATAGCGAGATATTCGTCGCTAGTGGTGAGATTTAAATTGAAAAAACAAGTAAAGAAAAAAAAGGTGAGAGAAAAGCAAATAAAGTTAGAATGTATATGAACCTGCAATTCTCGATAGTTCTGGGGAGAGAACTGAGAAGGTTTCCAGAAACATTTACGATCTTGAGCTTTGACAAACATCCAATTGAGTTGGGAAGAGAAGTGAGTTGATTTGAGTGCACATCCAACACTACCACATTCAGCAACTTTGCCGTCAAAGACTCTGGGATAGTCTGTCAACATTAATATTTCAGGAAATTAATTAATACGAGCCAAGATAGACTTTCATATGGAAAAAAACTTTATCCACCCACCGGGTAGACTACCCACCATTAATAAGGACTTATTGAGGGTTGTGGTAATGGAATCCAACTCAACCTGATTAATATTTTTTTAATACTCTATTAGTAGTGGGTTGTCTACCCAGTGGGTAGGTGTAGCAATGTCCACTTTCATATTGTTATAATTTTGATAATCAATGATATGTCACGAGTCACGACTTACGAGATTAAATTCACTCCACCAGTAACCAACTATTATGGTGTTTGGGATAAAAATTTTGTTGATTCAAGTGGGTAAATTACCCACTAGTAACAGAATTTAATATAAGGTGGAATCCAACTCAACATTAATAATTACTCCCTCCGTTTCATAATATAATGCTCACAAGAGTCCGTTTTTGAAGAGACGGTCTCACGTTAGTGTTAATGTGAGACCAGCTGATGTCATGCTGACATCACGCGCGTGCATCAAACCAGCACCAGAATTAGTTAAGCACTTGAACCTATTAGTTATGCTTGCCTTAAATTGCTTCTGGATGAATTAGTTAAGTGCTGAAGTATATTAGTTAAGCGGTAAAGTACATTAGTTAAGTGGTGAAGTATATTAGTTAACCGCTAAAATATATTTGTCATAACATAAAAACCAGATTATAACACATCTTATTTGTTCAATCACAACAATACCACATAGGTACATGTGCAAAAGGTGGACTAGATTTGCAAAAAGTGAAGTGTGGAAAAGAGAAATCTCTTGAGCAGTTATAAACAACATAACCCCATGGCAATATGAAATCGAAAGAAAGTTCTCCAATCTCATTCTCAAAAGTCGAGATAATGAAGATGCAAGAAAGGTACTGCAAGAAGTCTACAAGACTACTGTTGCAAGTCTAACCAAAGTCTTAACTACAAAACCAATTATAGAAGAACAATGCTCATCAAGTACAACTACATTGGATATTTTAGACTCCGATCGTGCAAAAATAAATTAAAGGGAAGAAGTGTAAGGAAGAAAAGTAATTTTAAGAAGACTAAAAAATAAATTCCAAGAACCAAACTGAAATTGGTACAATTACTTCAAATGCTAGGTTGTTTTAAGTTCTTTTTTCAGATTGTCTTTTGTATTTGACATTTTAGATTTATAAAAAAGTTATTTCTTCGTTTATATTGGAAACCAAATAATGTTCAATAGATCTTAACTAATTATAGAACAACACTAACTAATGTACTGGATATGTTAACTAAAAAATAATGTAAGTCTACATATAGATTACCAGCTCTAAACTATTGTGCTAAAATACTTAACTAATTGGCCAAAAACATTAACTAATTCGCCAAAAATATTATCGTGAGAAATTGTGAGACGCGGTCCATTTTTGAAAAACATATCTCTTGGATTTGGGCAGGTCTCACGTTAATACTAACGTGAGACCGTCTTTTCCAAGAATTTGTGTGCTCACAATCCTTTTTTGGGTGTCCCAAAATATAGTGCCTATTTTCTTTTTTATCAATTTGTTTGGACTAACTTATCCCTAATCTCAACACAAATTTTCAAAATACCTCTACCTTTCTTTCAAAATATGTGCCCTTATTTATTGCTTTACACCATTTTAATAGAAAAGGAATATAAAGAACAAGTTCCGATACAAAAGTATTAAAAAGGATTTCATTAGATATTTTTTTTGAAAATTTTTACTACTCCTTCCATTTTCCTTAATTCCCGTGAAAAATGAAAAGTGAGCACTATATTTTGAGACGGATGAAATATATTTTAATGATCTATTAAAAGTAGGTAATTTACCAAGTGGGTAGATGTATTTATGTCCGCGGAATCCAATTCACTATTATAGTTTTTTAATAATCTATTAAAAGCGGGTAATCTATCTACTAGGTAGATGTACTTATATCCTGAAAAGATCAGTACCCCGCACAGAAAATCATGGATGAACTTGTTCAGCAACAATTTTTAGATTAGCTAAATAAACTGGCTTGAGCCTTGAGGTATCATTGTTCTTTTGTTAATTCAAATATTCAATAAGTAGATCTATTGAAAATTAATTGTGTAAAAGATATTTAGATGGCTTACCTCTAGCAACTTGCACTATCATATCACTAACCGCTATAGCAATTTGTACGATTAATGAAGATAAATTGTGGTTAACCTAATACAATTGTTAACTAGTAAATATATTTAAGAATTTAAGTACTTATTCTCCCCATACCTCACTATAATTTTAATTTCCGATCGATATGATATAGTTGATATTATTAGTCGATAAGAGCGCAATTTTTTTTTTTAGTGTGATAAACATACATAATCAAATATCTTTATTATACATGCACCCTAAGTACTAAGTAGTACAATTTGAAACAAATTAAACTACCAATTTTGTAAATAAGTTTCATGTGATAAAATACTTGCACTTATTATTTACTGATTTTTCTCTCATTTATACTTTAAATGTGTGAAAAGTCAAAACAGTTGACGCTATAAATGACGGAAAATGAAATAGTAGTATAATCCTAGGAGATACTGCAATTCTGTCAAAATTTGAAAAAGGATATGAAAGACAAATGATGACGTCCAATGTTTTTTTCTTATTGATATACTAAAGTCCAATTGCTTCATTAGGATATAAGTAGGGGTTGTCAGTCATTACATTAGCGGTGATCACATTAAAAACTGAAACTGGTACCGTTCTAGATAGTGACAACTATAAAAAAAACTATAATTTTGTTTCACACTAACTTTATAGAATTATCAAGATTAAGGAGATATTTGGTACGCATCCAATGGCGAATTAAAAGTATTTACTTTGAGAGGATAGGTCTTGTAATGTGAAAGCTAGGATTTTCATTCAACTAGAGTCGAGATGTGAATTTCTCATTTTTTTTATTGGTGAGGAAAAGCTTCCTATTAGACCGGAATCTTATACAAATTAATCCGACCTAGTTACACAAACAATATCCTTTTGGAAGTCATGGGGAAGGTAGAATCTCACCCCAAAGTACCTTTGGTGGGGTTTGATCCCACAACCTTAAGGTTGTGAGATACAAATCTTACCATTAGGCAAATCTTCTTTGGTAGTGAATTTCTCAAATGGTATTAGTGGTTTTATAACCTAAAAAAATACTACAAGTATATTACACTCTCTAAAAGTGTCTTATCTATACCTATATTTCTAAATATATACACTAACAAATCTTTTGTGTATTAGGGGCACAACAATTTAATTGTAAAACAATTTCACTTTTAGCTCAAAAGTGTCATTTTTTAAGTTAAAAGAATCACTTTTAGAAAAAGGATTAGCGTAAAGGGGTCAATTCAATATAAGTGACCCCTTTAGAATAAAAAGATACCAAAATTTACAATATTTTGTTGTACACCTGTCTTATTCTATAAATTTGTATACACATAACTGTATAATGGTTATGTACTTATGTTCTTCCATTATGAACTAACTAGCTTTTTATGCACGCGATGCGTGCGACGATATTTTAGGCGTAACTGTTACTTAGTAGTAAAACAAACTAAAAACGAAAGTTCGTATCAAATTTCACCTCCATTTTGTGAATAAGAAAGATTGAAATACTTACAAATAGTATTTAAAAACACTTCATGATTTTATGTAATATTGTTGTTTAACTTATAACTAACTGAGTAACTGATTAGCGTTAGTTGTTTGTTAATAGTAAAAAAAAGATTGTAGCCCAAAGCCACCTGTATGCCAGTAACAAACCCACATAATTTTTCCCACCTACCCATATGACTATCAATTCCACCTACCCCATATAACTATCCACCCTACATACCCATATGATGAATCTCACGTATTTTTTCATCTAATCCTCCATATTTTAATCTTCCCACCTACAACCTTACATCTCCACTTCCCTCAAAAAATAAGAACGACTCATCTCCTTATTCTCACTATCTTTCATATTCACTTAAAAAGATTGAGATTTAATCAGATCCCATGGTTATTTTCACAGCAAACACCACATTAATAAGCTCATCCTGGTGTTAAAATTAACCCCATCAATGCTCCATTGATTTTTGGGTAATTTTGGTCTTTGTTCTTGTGGGTCTTTTTGGGTTTTCATTTTGATGTGGGTGGTAATGTTGAAGAACGTTCGTCGGGATGGGGTTAAGATTGGGGTTTATTTGGTTGATGAATTAAATAGAGGGCCTCAAATTTGAAGGTAATTATTTACGTTTTATGTTCCTGATTTCGTCCCAAAAAATTCAATTGTCAACTATATTTCTCAAAGATTCGGTTACATTATGTTTGAACTTTTATTTGTGAATATGTTTTTTTCAAAAAAATTCGTGGCTGAAGTTCAGAATTTGGAATTTGCAAAAATCCAGTTACAATCCTAGTCGGTTCTTGAATCATCCCCTTATCCTTTTTCTTTCCCTTTGTTTTTTTCAAGACTTCTTCTACTGGTTTGGCAAATTTTGTATGCAAAGTAATTAAATTAAATTTAAGCATAATTTATTGCATAAAAGACCTTATGCTTTTGGGTTTTATTTATTCATAAGAAATATCAATTTTGTACAAATGGTTTATAAGATTACATTTATATTTCGAAAACTTACTATCGAAAAGTTATTTTTATACACTTCTTTTTAATTATGAAATACTTTTTTTTCAAAATCCAGATCCGGTTTTTATATTTCATTCCACGGACTACTAAAAGAAAATCAATTGTTTTCATCGGTTTTCAATTTCACTATTTGTTTTGGCAAATTAATGTAATTTCTTTTTTAGTTTGATTTTTGTGTCATTGTTATTGTATTCGAAATTGATTTATATTTTATAATGCCTTTTTTTTTGTTACAAACATGTACTGATTTTTTAATAATTATTTCGAAATTTATACCATACAATACAAACTTAAATTATTCATGTATCATTTTTATTGTATTTTTTTTTCTTAAACATGTAATTATCAATACTACAATTGAACATGCATTCGAACATAAGAGTTGCTAGTTTTTTTTTCAACTAATTTGAAATAACTTGCAAGATTAAAAAGAATTATGCACCTTTTTTAGAAGTTCGCAAATCGCCAATGGACAAATGTGTGATCTCACTGTTGAAATCGTATGTTTTTCTTAGTTTGTAATTTGTATTGACGTTGTAGTGTATTGGTAATTTTCTGAGTATGTAATTGTAATTGGTTCTTGAGAACAGAGTATGTAATTACTAATGGGTTATAGTTTGTAATTGAATTTTTTAGTTTTTGTAAAGTTTCCTCATTTGAGTGATTGATTGTTATAATTGTATTTTCGACAGTTTTTTTAAGCCCCAATTTGGTTGAAATTAGTTTTGTAATTTAGAAAGGGAAGGGGGTAAAACAGTCTCTTCAAAGGGGGACACCATAGCTCCCCCCATTCCTTATATAATAGAGATTTGATTTTATATAATGAGAGTTTAAACCATAAAACCACGATTTTAACTAAATTGTCCTTACCAAATTGTATTGAATTACAAATAAAAAATAGCATATCTTGAATTACAGGACCTCCCAGCAAATATAACAACTAGCTATTGCTAGTAATCTTTTATTTCATAGTTTTCTTTGGAGCGAAAACTAGTATATAGCTTATTACCATTTAGAAATCAAGATTAACTAGCAAATACTTATTATCATTAGAAATCAAGATTAACTTCTAGCTAAAATATCTCCGAATTCTTTAGTTCATAGTTTTCTTTTTCTTTTTTTATAAGATTTTACTTCATAGTTCATATATAATCAAACACATGTTGTATCTTGCACAAAAAAGGGAAAAAAAAAACAAAACCCATTTTTTTATGATGATGAAAGTACTAGCAAGCTGTTCTTTTTTCGTCCTCTATTATCCATACAAGGTTGGTCTTTAAAAAAATCCTTTTTCAGGTCTTTGTTAAAGTAAGAAGAAAAGGACGGGGTTGATAAGCTTATCATGATCTGCAAATCGTCTTTTTCTTCGTGATTTTAACTTTCCGTTACACTAATGTAGGCCCATTTCTTACTTCTCTTATACTCCCTCCGGTTTTTATTAATTTACTTTTGCACAGAATTTTAGGATAAATAATGGTGTGGGACATAGAAAGAAAGAGAAACTATTATTTTACATTAAAGTTGAATGTATGTGTGATGGAAAGTTAGTGGTCTCATTCCAAAAATAGAAACAAAAGAAATGGATAAACTAATAAGGGACATTCCAAAAAGAAATACGGGTAAACTAATAAAGACCGGAGGGAGTAGTTAGTACTTCTATTTTATAACATTTGCAGCTATTCTTCTGTTTTCCCACTTCTCAAAATGAAAAATGGAAACTACCTCTAATTTAAGTAAAAAAAAAGAATAGTTTGTTCTTTTGATAATAGGAAAATATTTCGTTATTTCATTAAATTTCCTTCTACTAAATATTAGTAATCATTAAATGGGTCTAATTCGCACATATTATAAATTTGATCGACTTCCATACAGTGTACACTATACATTGTATACAGTGCACTATTATTTAATGTTGGCGATATCATTTTAGGGCAACTGAAAAAATTTGCTAGAAGAACACATGAAGTGGAGAAAATAAATATAGATAATTAATCATGACTAAGTTATATTAATGACATAAATTTGACTCAACTTGAATTCTTCTACTTACAAAATTTCGCATAAAGGAAGAATAATGAATAACATATAAGTTAAATAAAATTCACTATTTATTACTATATGATTCTACAAATAATACTATAAAAAAAAAATTGAGGAATATTACATGAGAGTATATAAATTCCCATTACAGATCTAATAACGTTTCACGAGGATATTTTTAGAATTTGAGTAATACTGAACTAGAAAAAGTCAAAAACTCTTAACATCAAAAAATCATAAACATGCAAGACCAAACAAATATGAAACGGAGTACTTTTCGACGGATTCCGCCACATCCAATTTGGAGTAACCAATTAATAAAATTGATTTGCAAAAAATAATAAAATTAATTTCCATAATCTTTCATTCCAAATTGCACTAACTTTACAGCCCACATTTGAAAAATTATAATACTACAAACCCAAAATCAAAGGAATCAATCAAACAACAGAAACCATAAATTTCAAAGTGAAAAAAACAAAAAAGAAAACTTTGACAACATATAATAATAATAATAATGAACAGTATAAAATAATAAGGAAGACAAAAAAAATTACCTCGAGATTGTTGTTAGAAAGATCAAGCTTGCAAATGGCAGCAAGATTAATAGAAGGTTTAGGAAGAGTTTCAAGAGACATGCCACTTAAATCAACAATTTCAAGCCTTCCTGGTTCTTGATCATTATTATTATTGTTTTGAGAAGAATTGGATCTTGATTTTCTTGTGTCTTTCAAACTTTTACTATTAATAGTATTACTACTAGTATTAATTAAGTGATTATTCTTCCTACCATCATCAAATCTTGCTGCTTGTCTCTCATACATCATCTTCTTGTGATTGAAATACACAAAGGTTGAAACTTTATAGAAAGTGAAAAGAGAGAAATAAATTACTGGGTTTGTGTTTTTTTTTTGAATTTTGAGATAATATAAAGGGTTTTTTGTAAAAAATAAAGTTTGGTTTTGGTAAGAGAAAAAAAGGGTGGTTTAGTTTTGAATGAAGGAGAGTTAAAGAGTGGAAGGGGAGAGCAATGGCTATATATGGAAGAATGTACGGAGAAAGGGGAGTACAATGGAGGTCGGATTGATTCATATAGACACGTGGAGTTGACGTTTGAGCCGTATTGGAAAAAAAAAGCAAAGGAAGTACAAATGATTTTTTTTAGGGGAAGTACAAAGTGATTGAATGTATGGATTGGTATGGCCCTACTTGGGGGGAAATTTAATAAAATGATAAAGTTTTTTACTTAAAGGATTAGGTATAGACTATAGATTAGAAGCTATGGCTAATTTTTTTACTTGTCTATCAAACTGCATTTGCTTTCGCACAGTTTTCGAGGTGTTATTCTAATCGTGAATATCTTTATTCCATTTAAGTAAAAATTACAAAAATTTGATATTATAATTCTAGACATTGAGACGAATCTAACAAGACCACGCATGATTATATTTTTATCTATAAAAAAAATCAAAATAATTAAAGGAAATGTAGCAAGTAAATATAGACGGAGGGAGTAATTATATATGCAAGTCTAACTGTGTAACATGGTAGTAGGGCGAGAAGACATGTCGTGGTATCGAGATTGACAAAAGGGAAGTTCGTTGATGAACAAGAATAACGGAGGCACAATTTGTCCACCGGACAATTTTAAATTCTTTGTTAAGATTTGGTCAAATTATGTTGTTCCTTTTATTCAACAATAAAATCATATATATACATCCTAAAGGATAAAGTCCTAATACGTATCTAAGTAGTACAGATAGATTATTCTAAATCATATCACAATAGGAAATAGGAATCCTAACACCTCTCCTTAAGTTGGAGCGTGCAAATCTCGAACACCCAACTTGGATAACAAAAATTCACACTGTGTTTTTCCTAGAAATATAGTGAAGAAATCTGCCAACTAAAACTTAGTAGGGAACATAGGAATGACTAAGGAGTAACAAGACCCTCAGTCATTGTATCATGAACAAAATAAAAAATCAACTTCAATATGTTTTGTGCGCTCATGGAACACTGGATTCTTAGCTATATATAATGCAGACTGACTATCACAATATAATCTCATCCCTTTTGGATGTCGTACTCCCAAATCACCAAGTAATTGCTTCAGCCATTTCAACTCACATACTATAGCAGCCATGGAACGATATTCAGCCTATGCAGATGAGCGGGAAACTGTAGGCTGCTTTTTAATTTTCCAGGAAATAGGAAAATATCCTAGCATAACAAACCAACCACTCAGGGAATGACGAGTAATAGGACAACTAGCCCAATCAGAATCACATCACCCGTCGAGACGTAAATCACTATCTGAGCAAAATAAAATTCCCTAACCTGAAATTTTTCTTCAAATATCTGACAACCTGAAGAGCTGCCTCCCCGTGCACTATTTTTGGAGCCTGCATAAACTATGATAGAATATGAACAAAATATGTTAAATTAGGTCTAGTAATAGCTAGATAAATCAATCGGCCCATCAATCTATGATATTTTACTGCATCGTCAAATATAGGACCTTCAGCTGTAGCAAGTTGATGATGCTGCTCGACAGGAAAATCCGTAGGCTTAATTCGCACCTGGAAGACCTATTTCAGAAATAATATCCAAACGTATATTTTCGTTGACTCATAAAAATTCCCTGAGGACTTCGTGCCACCTCCAAGCCTAGAAAGTATTTTCAAAGCACCCAAATCTTTCATTTTAAAACATTTTCCGAGATAAACTTAATTTGAAGTTCAGTAAAGCTTTCTGATCATTCCCTGCAATAATCATATCATCTACATATGTAGGCGTACATTCAACTGGATTTTCTTCCCGGTCAAAGTAAACAATGAGTAATTAATCGGAATAAGACTACATGACCCCATATGTCTTAAGTGCTGCAGCTAATTTTGCAAACCAACATCGAGGTGCCTGTTTCAAACCATACAAAGATTTTTTTCATCCTATATACCAGATTAGTATTTTTCTTCTGAAATTCAGGAGGAATTTTCATGTACACTTCTTCCTCCTTATCACAATGCAGAAAAAGTATTATGAACATATATTTGATGAACTTCCAATGTTTTAACTACAGTAATAGCTAGGAAAGTTCGAACAGTAGTCATCTTTGCAACATGAGCAAAAGTTTCATTATAATCAATGCCTTCTACCTGATGATGACCAAATATAACTAGCCTGGCTTTTAATCTCTACAGTTTTCCCTGCTCATCATATTTCTCTATATACACCGAATAACTTCCTATGGCTTTCTTTCCAGGCGGAAGAGGTTGTAATACCCAGGTGCCTTGATTTTCAAGGGCTTTGATTTCTTCTCCCGTAGCATAACGCTATCCTTCATGTTTCATAGCCTCCTTAAAGGACTTCGGAGGTGTTCCTGCAGTAATAGCTGTTTGATATCTGCGATGTTTGTCAGAAATTTTTTTGCGACTAACATAATGTGTAATAGGATAAGGAGTACTTGAGGACTTAGAAGGGGCAGCCGACTGTGTAGATGAACTTTTTTTTTCACTACATTATGAGTAACATAATCTTTTAATTTCGTATTTGGCAACTTCGCGCGCATCCCGCCCCCCAGCACCTCTTCGAGGTCTACCCCTAATTCGACGACCCGCGACCTTTTATTAGCCTTATGTGATGCCTCAACGACATCTTCATCATCTTGTGGCTCATGACCCTGACCTGCACCAACATCCTCAGTCGCCTGAGTTGCGATTCCCCCTTCAACCACCACGGAGACCACCGCAAAGGGAGGGTGCTCTTCCTCCCCACCCGTTTCAAACAACACTCGACTAGGAGCCTCATCAGGCAATATAGCAGGCGTGGGTTCTAAGTTTTGAAACGAAAATATGTGTTCTACCAACTTAACATCCCGAGACACAAAATACTCTTTAATTTCTAAGTCAAACAACTTCCAACCTTTTTGAGTGAATGGATAGCCTAGAAAAATACATTTTCGACTTCTACTAGCAAACTTGTCACCTCTATGGTTTAAATTATGAGCATAACAAAGAGAACCAATAATTCGAATATTTTTCATGAGGGGAGGTTTGCCATATAAACACTCATGAGGGGTTTTATAGTCAAGAACAACGGATGGAGTTCTATTAATCAGATGACAAGCAGTAAAAATGCAATCATGCACCCCAAAATTTCAAAGGTAAATGGGCTTGAAATCTCAAAGCACGAGCAACATTCAAATTTGATTCTTAAAACTGTTGCATACTTAAGTATGTTGATGTTTTCTTTCTACCCTACCATTCTTTTTGAGGAGTCTTAACACAAAAAGTCTCATATATCATGCCATGCTTCACAAAATAAGGGCGCAAACAATTAAGCTCAGTACCATTATCACCGCGAACACTTTTAACCGTTTGATTTAATTGACATATCTACCAAGGTAACAAAGTTATAAAAAAAAGGAGGCACCACAAGCAGATTTAGTTCTATAAGGTCCCCACAAATCATAATGAATAAGTTCAAAAATCCTACTAGCTCTACTAGTACTACTAGAAAAACTAGTGCGAGGTTGGTGAGCGCGAAAACACACTTCACACCCATCCTTATTGCAACTACTAATGCTAGAATGTTTCACACAAGGTAAATAACGTAAAACTTTGTTCGAAGGATACCCCATTCGTTTATGCCACAAATCCATTGACGAGTCACCATCAATGGCCATGATATTCACCTCGGGAACACCCGGGAAAAAGAAAAGTCCGTCCTGATGTTCACCCGCTCCAATCAACATCCTCGTCATGCGGTCCTGTATAACACATAAGGTTCTAGTGATTTGGACAATACAATTTGCAGAATCTAGTAATTGGGGAACGAAAATTAAATTACAATCCAATTTAACATGTCCCTCATATGTTGATTCTACAGAACTTCCATCAGGAAAGCCAACCGAACACCCATAAATCCTTCTAGACATCACATAAAGCATCAAAACTTTCCGTCACATGGTGTGTAGCACCTGTATCTGATATCCAAACCGAATTACCGTTCGATCGTTCTTTAGATTTTGGAAGGTTTAGTAAATCAAGTAATCATTGCCATTGTTCAGTTGTTATACCCGCAATACCGACACTTTCAGGATCACAAGGTGGCTGGGAGGAGCAGTCCCCACCAGATCTGTTGGGCAGTGCGTTTGTCATGGCCTTGTCCACCCGGGCTGAGATCGAGCTGTTGTTGCTGCGTGCACGACCACCGTGTCCCCCACGACTGCCACGACCACCACGGCCTCCCCTGGTGATACGCCCAAGTTATACGTTGTAATTACGTCATTTTGGGTGCACTTTGCTAAGGAGTTCGTTTATACTTGTTAATGTTTGCATATATATTATCCTTAGCGGAAGTTCGGAGTTTTGTGAGTTAAAATGGTGTTAACGTCTTATGTTCCGAGCTTTTATGGTAAAATGGGTTTGAGCGATATACTTGGAAGTGTTCGAGAGGCTCAACAACATTGTGCCATTGCCATTTCACCAACAACAACCAAACTCCACCGCAAGCCCAAGCCAAGCAACACACAACCAAACTCCACCGCAAACAACAACCAAGCTCAGCGCGTAGCATCCCACCAAGCCTGCCCAGCAGCATCGCCCGCCCAGCATCGCACGCCTGCCCAGCAGCACTAGCCTGCCAACAGCAGCAGGCTCGCGACTCGCGAGGGATGTCACGACTCGCGACCCCTGCTTGTCGCACCTCGTGATGTTCTTCGCGACTCGCGACGCTTGCCCAGCCATGTTTTGTGCGCGGGAAGACAGAGTGCTCGTCGCGACTCGCGATCAGTTGCGCGACTCGCGATGCCTAAGTCGACTTGGGGCCACGTTTTGTGCGGGGTTTAAAAGCTTCCTAAAACCTAATATTTGGGGAGGACGAAGAGTACGAAGAGGAGAGCTGAAATGTAGGCCTTGGAGCAGCAAGCTTGAGGAGAGAGAGAGGATACTCCTCTCCTCATCCTTCCTTCTTCATGATTCTCTTTTCATCTTTCCTTCTTCATTTCTCTTTGTTCTTCATTTCTTAGTCTTTGTTCTTCATTTCCTAGTTTTAGTTTTCATTTCTTAGTTTAGTTTTTAGGGATTTCAACTATGGATTTGGTTTTTGCTATCGGATTGTAGCTTGAACTGTTCTTGAAGAAATTAACATGAAGCTTCAACTGTTATTGTGAGATCTTTCCTCTCTATCTATTTTCCTTGATTATGGTTCAATTTCTATGCTTGTGATTTATGATTATTGCGTAATTATGCTAGGAACGTTACTAGTTTGATTGTGTAATTAATCTAATGCTAGATTTAAGAATAGAATCGGATTGTTTTATTCTTTTATCACTTTGTAGCAAACTAGGGAGTAACTTAGATGCAGATCTTTCTTAGGGAAATTGAATCAACTGTTGAATGTTTATCGCGTGTATGACATTAGCAGGTCTATTGGTTCTCTGTGTTTATTGCTGCTATTGGATTGAACTTAGACGCAGATCGGACTAGGTTATCCTTTAGTTAGGGTTTTATAGTCACGCTGATCGTGCTATTCAACTAAGAATAAGGAGAATGCGAGATTAGTTCTCGACAATAGATAATTATGGAAATAATTAGAGTGGATGTTCAATGATTGATAATGAATTGAAGTGGATGTTAATTGGATTCAAGATCTTTCCATATTGATTTCTCATTTTGTTTATATGCTAGTTAGTTGAGTTTAATCATAACTCTTTTGAAACCCCCCTTGTTATTAGGGTTCTCGGCCCTTTGCTTAATCTAGGTATTGAATCCCGCTAAGTATTAAACTCGTCCCTGTTTCCCTGTGGATACGACCCCTACTTCCATTATACTTGCTTAGTGTAAAAGAGAGTAGGAGAAATTTTATCTTTGGTTGGGTGCGGTGCACAACGACACATCCGCGCCCCGCCAAATTTTGGCGCCGTTGCCGGGGAAACGGTGTTACTAGTTTGTATTTAGTGTGATTTTTGGATGGTATTGCTTGTGCTCTTTGTTTTTGGTTAGCCACTCTTAGAAAAAACTCCCTTTTTTGTTTTAGTTTCTAGTTTTCATCTTCCATTGAGCTCTATGTATTTCACTTTTGTATTTTGGACAAGAAGCATGGAACTTGTTGCTTAAACTCTCTTGGGAATGGTTGATTGAAGCTTTTAACGGTTTATTGTAAGATTTACTCTATATTTTGGTTATTATCTAGCTTTAAATATTTATATTAATGGTCATGACTTGGATTAGCTAGGAGTACTACTAGTTGATGTTTGTTGTTGACTTAATGCTAGGTTTTGGATATAATCTGATGTTATATGCTCAACCATGTTGTAGTAAGCTAGGTATTAACGATTCATTGCAAGAGTTCTTCTCAATTAATTTTGCAGGTACTTGAAGTGGAGATTGACATGGAACCACCATTGTCACACATAGAGCACAACCCAATGATTAAGCTTAAGGTACTAAGTCGAGCTAATGACTTTAAACAACAGCGCTTCTCGGGAGGCAACCCGAGACCCCTCTTTATTTTCTTTCTTTTCCTTTATTTCTCATCAAATTTCCACCACCACAACAAATTTTCTTTCACCCACCGGCCACCCACTAAAAAGATCCACAACCAATCTTAATCCACTTGGAACCAAAATCCACAAAAGAAAACCCGTTGGGAGGAGTTTAATAGCTAAGAGTTGGTACAACTAGAGGGTTGAGATTGTTAATGAATCTTTTCGATCTCTTGAGCTAGGTGAAAATCTCACAAATTCAAAACTTTTGAACTTGTCATTTGTTTGAGTGATTCGAGGGAGAGGGTTGTGAGTTGGTTTATGAGATTTGAGTCGGTGTTGTTAGGAAATTTGAGTTTTACGGATTGTTTGGTCATGAGTCTTGAGCATTCGATCTTCGATGTGCTCGATTTTCCATTTCCCCCCCCATTTTCAGTTTACTTTTTCTTCTAATTGTCGTCACATTGAGGACAATGTGTAGTTTAAGTAGGGGGGAGGGTATTCTCATTCTCATGTATCTATGTTGTATTTATTACTTTCAATTTGAAAAAATGAAAAAAAAAATGAAAAAAAATAATATTAAAAAAAAAAGTGATGAAATGAAACCCGCTGAGTTGAAGACCCACAAGGGTGGGCGACTCAGGCAAAAATGGGGGGCCCGGATAGGTTGAAAACCCGAAAGGGCAACCTATGCAAAAAAGTGGCTTATATTGAGCGGGTAAGATAGTGAGATGAAAAAAGAAATGTGAGAAGCTAGGATGAAAACCCGAAAGGGCTCCTAGGCAAAATGAGAGATTAAGAGAGAATTATGTATTTTGAAAACTCATTTGCCGGAGATTTGTTTTGGCTTTCACATTCTTTTGGTTGATTGTTTTTGGGAGTAAGCATGGAATTTATCCCTTTTTGTCTTTGTTCCATGGCTTGCTTATCTAGGTTGGTCGTAGTAGTAGTAGTAGTAGTTTATCTTTTTAGGTTTTAGGCGAGCTGTCATTTTGATTGTGGCTTGGGAGTGAGTTCAACTCCTTTGAGATCCTTCAGGATTTGAGCTCACATTTTGGTTGTCGTTTGGTGATTATTGTTGTCGCGTCTGTATTTCTGATAGTAGCTTGAAGCTAAGTGTGGGGGAGTCATTATCCCTTACGTTTAGGTTTCGAGCGTATTTCATTAAGATGTGATGATGATGATGTTGTTGGTGGAGAGAGAGGTTGGTGTTGATAATTTGGGTGAAGATTTATTTGGTGATCCTCATTTTGAGTTTACTCGAGGTCGAGTAAAGTTCAAGTGTGGGGGTATTTGATACGCCCAAGTTATACGTTGTAATTACGTCATTTTGGGTGCACTTTGCTAAGGAGTTCGTTTATACTTGTTAATGTTTGCATATATATTATCCTTAGCGGAAGTTCGGAGTTTTGTGAGTTAAAATGGTGTTAACGTCTTATGTTCCGAGCTTTTATGGTAAAATGGGTTTGAGCGATATACTTGGAAGTGTTCGAGAGGCTCAACAACATTGTGCCATTGCCATCTCACCAACAACAACCAAACTCCACCGCAAGCCCAAGCCAAGCAACACACAACCAAACTCCACCGCAAACAACAACCAAGCTCAGTGCATAGCATCCCACCAAGCCTGCCCAGCAGCATCGCCCGCCCAGCATCGCACGCCTGCCCAGCAGCACTAGCCTGCCAACAGCAGCAGGCTCGCGACTCGCGACCCCTGCTTGTCGCACCTCGTGATGTTCTTCGTGACTCGCGACGCTTGCCCAGCCATGTTTTGTGCGCGGGAAGACAGAGTGCTCGTCGCGACTCGCGATCAGTTGCGCGACTCGCGATGCCTAAGTCGGCTTGGGGCCACGTTTTGTGCGGGGTTTAAAAGCTTCCTAAAACCTAATATTTGGGGAGGACGAAGAGTACGAAGAGGAGAGCTGAAATGTAGGCCTTGGAGCAGCAAGCTTGAGGAGAGAGAGAGGATACTCCTCTCCTCATCCTTCCTTCTTCATGATTCTCTTTTCATCTTTCCTTCTTCATTTCTCTTTGTTCTTCATTTCTTAGTCTTTGTTCTTCATTTCCTAGTTTTAGTTTTCATTTCTTAGTTTAGTTTTTAGGGATTTCAACTATGGATTTGGTTTTTGCTATCGGATTGTAGCTTGAACTGTTCTTGAAGAAATTAACATGAAGCTTCAACTGTTATTGTGAGATCTTTCCTCTCTATCTATTTTCCTTGATTATGGTTCAATTTCTATGCTTGTGATTTATGATTATTGCGTAATTATGCTAGGAACGTTACTAGTTTGATTGTGTAATTAATCTAATGCTAGATTTAAGAATAGAATCGGATTGTTTTATTCTTTTATCACTTTGTAGCAAACTAGGGAGTAACTTAGATGCAGATCTTTCTTAGGGAAATTGAATCAACTGTTGAATGTTTATCGCGTGTATGACATTAGCAGGTCTATTGGTTCTCTGTGTTTATTGCTGCTATTGGATTGAACTTAGACGCAGATCGGACTAGGTTATCCTTTAGTTAGGGTTTTATAGTCACGCTGATCGTGCTATTCAACTAAGAATAAGGAGAATGCGAGATTAGTTCTCGACAATAGATAATTATGGAAATAATTAGAGTGGATGTTCAATGATTGATAATGAATTGAAGTGGATTTTAATTGGATTCAAGATCTTTCCATATTGATTTCTCATTTTGTTTATATGCTAGTTAGTTGAGTTTAATCATAACTCTTTTGAAACCCCCCTTGTTATTAGGTTTCTCGGCCCTTAGCTTAATCTAGGTATTGAATCCCGCTAAGTATTAAACTCGTCCCTGTTTCCCTGTGGATACGACTCCTACTTCCATTATACTTGCTTAGTGTAAAAGAGAGTAGGAGAAATTTTATCTTTGGTTGGGTGAGGTGCACAACGACACATCCGCGCCCCGCCACCTGGGATAGTCCTCCACCAGTCAGGGTACTCCATGAGCTAAAAATAACCGGCACTATCATGGCCTTGCCGGTTGCAGTGCGCACAAGTCAGTTCATCTGAAGATTGTCGACCACGAGTGTCGACTTTGAAGGCCACCAGATAACTCGGATCCGATAACGATGAAGCATGCGGGCCCCACAACCGCTCCTCCTGAGCGACGTGCTGGTAGGCTTTAGCCACGGTGGGCAAAGGGTCGTGCGCTAGGAGATTGGAGCAGATCGATGAGTACGCTTCGTCAAGGCCAATTAGAAATCGATGAAGCCGGTCATGGGCCCGAAGCTGTTCAAGGTATTAAGCAACCTCACAACCCGAGAAACCCTTCAAACATGGAAGGATAATTTCTTGCGTAGCCAACTCGCCCCATAACCGTAAAAGCCGTCCATAAAAGTTAATTACCGGCTCACCGTGGGTTTGCTTGCAATCGCTTATTGCAGATTATAATTGACAAATTCATGTGCCATTGGAGATACAAGATCGTTCTTTGAGATGTTTCCATAAGTCATGGGCATCATCATAGAAAGAAAGAGTCGATCGTAAGGTAGGAGAGATAGTGTTTGAAAGCCAAACTAACATGGAGTGAACCGTGCTCCAATCCGCTAGTTTCTCCGTGGTTGTTGGTTTTGGGATGGTTCCATCAATGAAGCCAAGTTTATGTTTTACATTCAAGGAGGCAATCTGAATCGCTAGCTCGTGACCATTCTTCAAAGTTGTCTCCTTTTAATTGAATCGGAGTTATTAGGTTTTTGGGATTATCATTAGATCCCAAGAAATAAACAAGATCGGGTTTTGGGGTGGAGCTGCCACCTTCTTCCGTCATGGCTGCCGGACAACAGGTATGGTTCAGTTATGGTGGTGAGCAATTGTCTGGTGGTTTGGTTTTGGGGTTTCTTTTTTGGTTTTTACTTTTCAGAAAAAATCTAGGTTCAAATAAACTTGGCTCTTGATACCATGTTAAGATTTAGTCAAATTATGTTGTTCCTTCTATTCAACAATAAAATCATATATATACATCCTAAAGGATAAAGTCCTAATATGTATCTAAGTATGAAAGATAGATTATTCTAAATCATTTCACAATAGGAAATAGGAGTCCTAACATTCTTCCACTTCCTAATAAATTCAACTTTGATTTGTATTTTTTTATATCAACCAAACAAGCACTTAGTACCATCAGAATATATATTATTAGTACCACATAAAATCATTTAATACCATCAATCGCTTACATACTATTATTAATGAATATAGGGCATCAAATATCTTTAGATAATAATTCTACGGGAACAATTTTTATTACCATCCAAACATTTATTTTTTTTTGCAATTAAAATTTTATATATTACCAAAAGCAATGTGATTACAAAAGCTAATCACACAAAAACAAAACAAACAACTAAACAACAGTATACAAAAGCTACACAAATAACCTAATGCAAAATAAATTTCCTCCTATCAACCTCATTACGTCTAGCGCCCACTCGAAACAGATGATCAAATGTTGTTGAAAACTTTGTTGTTGCGTTGCTTCTATATAGCATACAAAGTTTCGGAGAAAAGCATAACACACAATTTGCCTTTAGTCTTCCTTACTACTTTACTTGCAAACTCCACCTAACTCTGGATATTTCCCCTGTTCCCTAAAAAGTTCATTCTAGTACAAATAACACCCCAAATTTCAGCAGCATATGCACAGGAGAAGAAGAGGTGTTGTACTGATTCTAATTCACTATTACACAAGCAGCAGTTAGTATCACACCTAATTCCCCATGCACTTAGTCTGTCCACAGTAGCCAACATGTTTTGAAGAGCAAGTCATACAATAAGAATACTACTAGGAGAAGCAGTATTGTCACAGACTAGCCTTTTCCACCGTATCCTTTCAAAATCTCCCAAACACTTATTTTTAATAACATTATAAAACTTATTTGATAAAAGTAATAGATATATTTTCTGCATCAAAAAATTATACTACATATTTTTCCAACATTAATTTCTTTTTAAAAAAAGAACATTAGAATATCATAATCCCTCAGTGCGAAATTAGTTTAAACACTTTTATTTATCCTTCCAGAACTTCTATTAACATACTAGCTAGTATCTTTGTCCTACCTCACCAAACACTCTCTCTTTGAATATGAAAATGCATGTCCCGCTTTCTCTTTCATTAAATAAAAATATACTAGTAAAATATATCCTACTAATAAAATGACCCATGTTGGCTATGACGCTATATTTAGTTCACCTTATTTTTACTGATCTGATCTGAACTTATTTTTTCTGATTTGGTCTGATCTGATGTAATCTTAACTTATCTGATCTCATCTGAACTTATCTAATCTGATCCGAACTTATTTGATCTGATATGAACTTATCTGATATGAACTTATCTTTTATAAAATATATTATTACTAATATTATTATTACTTTGTATTTCATTACTAGTATTACTATTACTATCATTTCATTACTATGCACAACTTTTAATAATAATAATAATGATAATACTATTAAATAATAATAATAATAATAATAATAATAATAATAACAATAATAGTAATAATAAAAATAATAATAATAATACTAATAATAATAATAATAGCATAATTAGTTTTTTTTTCAAAGAACACATAGTATATGAACATACAATTAAAAATAAACGAAAACACATTTTAGGTAAAAACAACATATTGTTCATGGTAAAAAGAATATATTGTTCATGTCTAAGGTCCGTTTATAATTAGAATTTAGGTTGTAATGAAATGAACATATAATGATAATAATAAAAAATAACATATATTGAAAGAGCATACAAAACCAATTTAAAGAACACATTCTAAAAATAAAAGTTAGGTGTTATTTTTATATTGATGACATGCTTGGATTTAACTAACAATATATTCTTTGTAATTTCAATCAATCGTTCTTTTTTTATTATAAATAAAAGGCAAAATTAGCCTCAACACCCTGAACTATAGCTCGGGTGCACCCAACACCACCAACTATGACGAGTAGCCTAAACACCACCAACTACAGGGTGGGGTGTTGTCTATACCACCAACTACGGGGTGGGGTGCAGTCTGTACCATAAAAACCCACCGTCTTCGGCAACATTTTAGGCTTCCGGCCTCATTTATGGTACGGAATGCACCCCACCCCATAGTTGGTGGTGTTTAGGCTACTAATCGTAGTTGGTGGTGTTGGGTGTACCCGAGCTATAGTTCAGGGTGTTGAGGCCAATTTTGCCTAAATAAAACCATAAATATATATAATCATATGATCTTGAGCAAAATTGTTAAATATTCTTCTTATATCGTTGTCCCGTTCTATATAAACTTTATTTTTAAAGATAAGTTCAAATTCCTTGTAAAGGGAATTTGAAGGTGATGCCAACACCATAAGGTAATCCCATGCTACTCATGTTTTATATAAACTATTAACATATACTCCCTCTGTTTTTTTATCCTTCTCACTTTCCTGTGCGTGTCTCCCAATGCACATCTTTGAACTTAAATATCTTTCATTATTATATATTAGTAAAAATTATAACGATTGAATATTAATAAAGTACTAATTGAGACGATTCAAACAAGATGCCACATGACTATATTTTTTCTTATAAATTGAAAAAAATTGAGAAGATTCTCTCTAAATATGAATAGTGTCAAGATTCCAAGTGAGAAAGATAAAAAAACAAACGGAGTACTTTATATTATTCTGCCAAAATTGTTAAAAAAAAAAACATATTGTCATGTTCTTTACATGTACAACTTCAAAAAGAACATCGCATACCAAAATTATTAATTAGAACAAATATAAAAAAGAACATGTAAAAATGCCAAAAGAACATTCTTCTTCTTGAACACAAATAGCTTGAAATAGTGATATCAATGATATTTGTAATAATAGCAACGACATTAATAATAATTACCAATATTAATAATTATAGTAAATAGTAGTATTAATAATACCAATAATACTAACAATAGTAATAGTAATAGCATTAGTAATACTAACAATCATCATAATAACCATGATACCAATAACAATAATAACAACAATAATAATAAGTTTTTAAATATAATCATGAGTGAACTTATCTTCCAGAAACATTAGGCTTTGGTTGCGGATGATGTTTTCAAACTAGTGATAGATGTGCTTGAAGGTCGAGGTATGCCAAGTAATCTCAACCAAACATTCCTTGTTTTAATTCCCAAAATTGAAACTCCAGAACTTGCATCTCAGTTTAGACCAATCGGGTTATGTAATGTGGTCTACAAAATCATAACCAAATGCATTGTTAATAGAATAAAACCGATGATGCCACATCTTACTTCTTGTACTCAGACCAGTTTTGTCCCGGGGAGGCAAATTACAGACAATATAGTTATAGTACAAGAAGTAATTCATACCATGAGATCTAAACAAGGAAGGAAAGGGTTTATGTCTATAAAAATAGATTTTGAGAAAGCACATGATAGGTTGAGATGGAGTTTTATTCATGAGACTCTTTCGGAGATTCGGTTCCCGCAACTCCTCAATTCTGCAATCATGGAATGTATAACAACCGCTTCAATGCAAGTTTTGTGAAATGGTGAGGCCACTGAAAAATTTATTCCTAGTAGGGGTATTAGGCAAGGTGATCCTCTCTCTCCATACATCTTTGTTTTATGTATGGAAGGACTTAATCACATTATTGAGGAGGCTATAATAGAGGGCAAATGGAAACCGATCCAAGCTAGCCGTGAGGGTCCAAAGCTCTCTAACTTATGTTTTGCTGATGATATTATTCTTTTTGCGGAGGCAAGTGTTGAACAAGCTGAGGTTTTATCTCAATGTCTTCATAAATTTTGTGTGGCTTCTGGTTCGAAGATAAGTTATGGGAAATTCGAGTCTATTTTTCTCATAATATGTGTCATGAAGAGAAAGTTGCGTTGAGTCAAGCGCTGGGTATTGATTCCACTGATGATTTAGGAATGTACCTTGGTATGACTACCCTCACTAGTAGGGTAACTCGAGATACTTTTGGCTATCTATGTGAAAAAATCGACCGACGCCTCGCGGGATGGAAGTCAAAATATTTATCTTTAGCAGGAAGAATCACTCTTGCTAAATCAACAATCTCAACCATTGCATCATATTCAATGCAAACTGCCAAGATCCATTTGTGATGAAATAGATAAAAAAAAAACCCGACGTTTTGTGTGGGGTGGTGATGAAGAAAATCGTAAAATCCATTTACTCTCTTGGGAGTGTTTGCAACAACCCACTGATAAAGAAGGTTTGGGTCTCAGGTCTGCTAGGCAAGCAAATGCTGCCTTTCTCACCAAATTGGGATGGTGGGTTTTCACAGAACCCAATGCTCTCTGGTCTCGAGTGCTTAGAAGCAAATATTGTCGAGGGCGCTGTGATATAGATATGTTTGTCCCTAAAACAAATATGTCTAATGTATGGAGGGGGATAACGGAGAATGCAAAAATTCTATGTGAGGGCACTAGAGTTACAGCAGGGGACGGAACTTCAACATTATTTTGGGATCACAAATGGGTAGCAGACCAAACGCTCAGGGACCTTGCAATACATGACATACCTGATGACATTGGTGGGGCGACTGTAGCTGATTTTTGGGACCATGAAGCTGGTTGGAAATGGGATAATTTTGCTAATTATCTCCCTCCTAATATATTACAGCAAATTGATGCACATGTGCTAAAAGATGACCCAAGTATGGCTGACTTGATTTATTGGGGAGGTACTGCAAGAGGTAAATTTTCAATTAAATCTGCTTTACAATTGATTCGTAACAATGAGAATGAGAATCTCATTAATGATGGGAGTTGGAACCTGGTATGGAAACTCCGAATTCAACAAAGGATTCGAGTTTTTATATGGTTAGCTATGCAGGACCGTTTAATGTGCAATGCGAATCGTGCACGACGTTCTTTAACCAATAATCCCCGATGTGGCTTGTGTGAAAATGAGGATGAAACAACACTTCATGTCCTCCGAGATTGCAAGGCTGCTAGGGAGGTGTGGCGTCAAATTGGAGGGCCAACAAATTCTATCTCTTTCAGATCGGGGAATTTGCAGCAATGGATTATTAGGAACATCAAAGTTCAAGCTAGACATGACATGCCTCCTGAGACATGGCCAATTTTCTTTGCGGTTGTGCTATGGTGGTTGTGGCGTTGGAGGAACTGCATCGTGTTCAATAATACTCGAGAACTTCCTGTGGATGTGCTGAGTTTTTTAATGACCAGATTCGAGGAAGCATGGAGAGCTATTGATGAAACGAATTTGGAGCTGATGAATAGTAGAAGCCTCAGACAGGAAGCTTACATCAGATGGAACGCACCTATGCATGGTTGGCTAGCTCTTCATACAGATGGAGATGCAAAAGGGGCTCCAAGGCCTGCTGGGGGTGGAGGCCTTATTCGGGACAGTAGTGGAAAAATGCAGATTGGCTTCTCTATAAATCTAGGTTCGTGCAATGATTTTATGGCTGAACTAAGGGCAATTGATTTTGGTTTTGAACTGGCTAAGAGGATGAATATCCCAAAGTTGTTAGTCCAAATGGACAACCAAGCTGCTGTTTTGGCTCTCACTAACTCAGAGGATTATGGCGGAGAATGCACACATATCATACAACAATGCAGGAAGTTAGTAGCAAGTGAATATTGGGAAGTGAAGATTGTACACTGCTATAGAGAAGGAAACCGAGCTGCAGATTGGTTGGCAAATCAAGGCGTCATCCAGAACAACAAAATTGAGTTGATTCAAGTCCCCCCTTTACACTTAGGAAGAATTGTAGAGAGTTGAGAGAGATGTGTTTATTGAGTGCTTTTAAGTGTTGAATATTGTCAAAATTTGTCCTCGAAAACCGGAGTAAAAACAAGTTAATTATAGGTGAGAATAAAAATAAGGTTTTGGAGCATGCGCTGCGAAGGGAATGGAATAGCTCCGCTGCGTACCGACTCTCTCCGCGGAGGGCACGACCTTACGTATGCCCTCTGTGTAAAGCGCACAATCTTGTGCGTCATCACGACTATTTTAGGGCGGGGTTGTTTTCAAGATCCGTCTTTAGTTGTGCCCTGCATAAGGTCTTCCGCCTGGCGCAAAATCCTGAGTTCTGCACAGCAGACTGGATTTAGCCGGATTTTCATTTCGGCCTTAGATAACTGTTTTAAATTATCTTTTATTACTCATGATCATTGAATAATAAATTAAACAGTTTTTTCACCTGATACCTCCGAGTTTTCAAAAAATTCACGTGGTACCCTCCATGTTTTCAAAATTCACCAGGTACCCCTAAGTTTAAAACTAATTCACGTGGTACCCTCAAATACCCTTAATGACTAACGGCGTTAACTGCCGTTAGTCATTAACCATAATTTCCTGTTTTAAACCCTAATTAACCCCCTAATGTTAACCCTAATCCTAATCCTAATCCTAATCCTAACCCTAACCCTAACCCCAAACCCTAACCCTAACCCTAACCCACCACCCCACCACCCACTCCCCCACCCTCCCACCACCCATGGCCCACTCCCCCACCCCCCGCCCTCCCCCACCCCCAGCCCCCCCCTCCCCCACCTCCGCAGCCCCCTCCCTCACCCTCGTGCCGCTCCCTCACCCCCGTGCCGCCCCTCCCCCATCCGGTTCGGTTCGGCGAGTCCCCACCCTCGCGTCGCCCCCCCTCCCCCACCCGGTTCGGTTCACCATCGCGCCCCACACCCCGCGCCCCCCACAACACCACCCCCTTCCATAATCGCACCCCACCCCCCACCCGCCGCCCGCGTCACCCGCAACCCCGTATTTTCTTCTTCCCTCTGTTTTTTCGCAATCTCGGTACTTTGTGTTTCACGCAATTTGGAGGAGGGTGGTGCTACGGGGGTGGGGGGAGGGGTGCGAAAATGGAAGCGGGGTGGTCTTGTGGGCGCGGGCGGGGGTGGTCTTGTGGGGGCGCGGGGGGTTACGGGGAGAAGGGTTAGGGGGTTGTTCGAAATTGAGGGGGGCGATGGTGGGGAGGGTGGGGAACTGGGTTTGGGCTGCGGCGGCATGGGGTGGGGAGGGGGGCTGCGGGGGTGGGGGGGAGGGGTGGGGCTGGGGTGGAGGAGGCTGCGGGGGTGGTGGGAGGGTGGGGGAGGGGTGATTAGGGTTAGGTTTAGGGTTTAGGGTTAGGATTAGGGTAAGAGTTAGGATTAGGGTTAGAATTATAGGTTAATTAGGGTTCAAAGCAGAAAATTAGGGTTAATGACTAACGGCGGTTAACGCCGTTAGTCATTAAGGGTATTTGAGGGTATCACGTGAATTAGTTTTAAACTTAGGGGTACCTAGTGAATTTTGAAAACATGGAGGGTACCACGTGAATTTTTTGAAAACTCGGGGGTATCAGGTGAAAAAACCGTAAATTAAATCTATAAAATCTAACTTTATGATATTAATTCTAATTAAGGTTATATTTAGAAAATTGATATAAATTCAATTAATTATCATGAATAATTAATTGGGGTTTTAAATGGGATTTTCTTTTTGAGTTGATTTTAAGACACGTTTTGGACTAAAAAAAATGGGTTATGGTTAAGGCTTTTAATTGCTCTTCTTTAGTATGAAGTCTGAACCAATTAGGACGATGGTATGTTTCATCGTCGAGTGCTAATACAAGGAGACAGATTTATGTGTCTACAATGACTATTTGTTTGTGAGAGTATTTTGGAGTATCCCTATTATATAAGGGAAGTGAAGAGGATTTTTGGTCCACCTTAATTTACAAGTATACCATCAAATAAAAAAACAATTGAACTCAACTTTACAAATTTTTTAAGAAACAAAAAAAACAAGGTCAAATTATACGGCAATTCTATCAAATTGCAAGGGAGTTTATCAACTTAATTGGCATACTTTTGATTACCGGTTGTTTGTGAATACTTTTTCTTAGATGGTACTAGATGTAATTACGCAATTAATTTAACTTTTTATTTGCTTTTGCTTGCATCGCTTATGTATGAGACTAGAGTTTAAAGATTAAAGAGTATATGGTGAATTTTGAAAACAGTGAGTAAACGGCGAGTGCTACTTGGGGGCATTCGATGAAAATTCCATATATTTTATTGTATCTAACATTTAAATAAAATAGCTATAATCACTCAATAATTTATTTGTTTAAATTATGTGTCATGATAAACGTTTGACAGAGAGTAAATTAAAATTTGATGTTTTCTTTTAATTGAGAGTGCGTTTTAATGTGATTTATGGTCCATTTATGAACTCTCACCCTTAGAGGCTAGCCGTTTCTGAGCGACTGCGGTCCAGGGCGTCCAACCTCCTGGTATTAGTTTTACTTGTTTCAGTTGTTTGTCTTGCTTATCAATTTTTGGACAAAGTCAACTCTGCATAAAATTTGAGACGTTGAATCTTGAATCATGAATCATGAAAGTGATTTATTTCCAAATTTTCACCGCACATTGGACGGTAGCCCGCGAATCTTGGTGGGTGGTGGGATTTTATTTGCGGTATTCTTTTTCCTTATTTCGTATTATCAACAAGATATGTATATCATATCACGAGTTCACGCTGATGTCAACTTTTGATCGTGAGAATATGTGAGATAGGCTGTTGAATTGGGATGCTCAACATATTTCCCTCCATATGTTTGTTCAAAGAAAAAATTGCGAGGATCTAGTTAAAAGGAAAATCTATATCTCTACTAGTATATTAAAAGATTTGATCTCATGACTTCAAGTTAGATATTAAGATCATAACCACTAAATTAAGTAATATTTGGTGTTATAATTTCAAAGTAAGATATTAATAAACAAAAATTATAATTACCTGAGGCATAGTCTGGACCTAAAAACTAGTTTACTTAATAAAAATGAGGTATAAGAATATCTTATAAAAATTTTTGTCGTAAAAATATATTAATGGTTGTATTTTGTTGGATTGACATTATTTTTCGGCAAAAAGGTACCAATGGTAACATACATTTATTAATGTCCTTTCTGAAGACTTTTCTTTTTACAAGAATAAAAAAGAACATTTTATTGCCTCCTAATACAACTTACATTAAACCCATTATTTCTTAATGAGACTTGACTTCATGACATCGTTACATCATATGCTACCACTATTTCATTGCTTGCAATTAAATAGTTAGCACATTTTTTCAAAAAGTGACGAGAGAATACAGTGAGTGAAATTTAATTCAAAGATTTCTATATATTATTAAAATTTGCAGGTAACAATTATGCGCTGCTATGTGTCGCCCCATTTCATACACTGACATGGTGCTGCTTTGACTCTAACATGGCATTCATATGCTAAAATGACATTTTCTTGGAAAATGATAAAAAAAAAATTCATGATAAGTCTCGAACCCTTGACCTCTTACTTTGTAATGTCATGATCTTACCGCTAAACTATGAATTGTACTTCTGACAAAACTTCAACTGCAAAATATACATCCTTGTTATCTTATTAAATTACCAAGTGCATCGCCCATGCCTAACAACTAGTTAGAAGTAAAAGCAAGTCGGCGGATGTCATTTCAAAATTCTAAATTACAGGCACAAAAAGGGAAATCTCCTAAGAGATCACCCGTCTTAAGATTACTCCAAGTCAAGATGCTTAACTATGGAGTATATTGGCAGATGAGCTCCTTAAAAGAAGATGCATCTTGTTGACGGTTGTAGTACATCAAATCCTTTTAAAGCAATCATGGGCACTACTATATTTATCTAAACCAGATATAAACCAAAGTTATTGGACTTGATGAGCCCTAAGTGGAGTTCATTATACATGATTAGAACGTATTATACCTGACTTGAACTTATCAAATTTTATTAAAACTAGCTAAATAGATCTAAATGGAACTTATTAGTCCTTTTTTTAGTAATTATTACTTACATATATTAATAAATAATTACTTCTTCGGTTTCAGAAGGGCCTTTCCTTTTCTTCCTTTAGTTCTTGCCACAATATTCTTCTCTATTTTATTTTATTCCTTTTTTGGAAAATAATTTACCTCATTTTCCATCCTTATCCACCACATGAGTCCACTAGGTTCATGGAAATAATACTCATATTTCTAAGCAATTTTTTATCAGCAACCTAAAAGTCAGATATAAAGGACTCCGGTTTCCACTAATTCGCTCATTGTCTTGGCTCTTAAATCTACAATATAGGATATTGTAGATACAATTCACTAATTAATAATTATAAAGGAGTTAGTTAGTTGTTGTAAAATTATAATATCTATAGTTTTGCTTAATATTTCCTCTCTATTTTTAAAGGTGGCTATATCTGGACTTTGCATTATTTATGTATGAATTTTGACAGGTTACTTTGGACTAGTATATACAATGAAAGTAAGCGTGTAAGATGTTGTTGGATTTGTCTTAGTGTATATTTATAAAATATCAATTTTCTATAATATACACTAATAGATAACTAAAGATATTGATGGTCAAAGTTACGCATCGACAACCAAGATGTTGCATGATTTAGAAAACAGTGTAAGTACTTCATAACTTACTACTCTACATATCCAGATCATCCTAGCTTGCAAAACCCTGACCTTGCATTGCATTTCATACATTCTAGTCTTGCATAACCCTGACCCTGCATGACGTGTCATCCCTTAGCTTTGCATAACCTTAATCCTTGCATAGCGTCTCGTGCATCCTTAGAGAGTCTTAAGTTTGCATCATTGCATCATTATGTGCTTATCAGAGTTGTTTGCACCTATCTGCTAACATCTTCTTCTGCAGGTAATCAGATTGCT
This sequence comes from Beta corolliflora, assembly GCA_947648045.1. NCBI lineage: Eukaryota > Viridiplantae > Streptophyta > Magnoliopsida > Caryophyllales > Amaranthaceae > Beta > Beta corolliflora. The sequence goes on from CANSZD010002988.1 coordinate 787,872, forward strand.
TGTAGTTATTGTCCTGCATGCTAACTTTGTTTTACAGAGACTGGCATATATAGATCAGTTCTAAACTTCAGAGCGTTTAGAATCGTTCTCCGTCCCGACACCGTATACTTTGACTTTTGGTTTCCTGAACCTCAGTCAAAGTGGGGACTTCTGTAGACACATAATCGTGTCTCCCCATTTAAGGATCCGATGATGAAACATAACGTGGTCTTAATTGGTCCGACCCAAGGACAGAGCAGTCTGAAAAGCCAATCAAAACCATTTCGAAAAGTGTTAAAGTCCTATTTTAAAGCCCAATTAATTATTCATGATAATTTATTGTATTTGAGCCCAATTCTTTGAAAAGCCCAATTAATTGATAATTAATTAATTAATTTTAATAAATAAATATTTTCAAAATATATTTTTTATAAGTTAAAATCATATTTTATCCCGTAAAATTAGATATCCGTAGTTAAAAGATAAAATAAAATCATTTAGAACGTGTTTTTATCAAAAACTATCAAAACATGTCAAAAACAAGCTCTGCGCTGAGCGCAGCTGCCTGCGCCGAGCGCACGTGTCCTGATATGTGGGCTTCCACGTATGCCGCGCCAAGCGCACAACCTGTGCCAAGCGCACATAACTGCCATGTAGACTTATATGTCATGTAGAGTCCTACGCCAAGCGCACTTCTCTGCGTGAGACGCGGTTTTTCTTTCTTATCTTTTTCAAAACGCATGCTACGGTACGCTTTTTACTGGGCATGCCGCGTCATGCGCTTGACACGTCAGCTGCGCCAGGCGCAGCTGGTGCGTGAGGTGCAGTGTCGTTTTCCCTATAAATACGCCTGATTTCCGTACAGATTTAAGGACGGATTTTTGACATTAACACACTTCGAACTCGACGAATATATTACGAACCTCTCTACGAATTACAAAACCTCCCTACAAAACTCATACTTTCAAACACAAATACATTCAATCTACATACTTTCATACATTTAGATTTTCAGGCTTCACGATTGCTCGTCCCGAAGGTTGTCAATCTCGTAGACCCAAGCCACGGTATAAACCTAATGGTCCTTAAATAAATTATTTTTTTATTGAAGTTACTAGCAGTTTTCTTTCCTGATGTAGATCTTTAATGTAAAATCGCTCTACTGTATATTCTAACCCTTTTTCTATACATTCTTTTATTTCATTTTATTCTTATTCGTGTCTTTGTATATTATATGCTTGCCTGATCACTCTGTTCATATTATATGATTGTCCTGCATGATTTTTATCACCCACATGTTATTATTGCTAAACAAGACCTAAAGCACTGTTCTAATATTAATCAGATTAATTTGGACAACCTGCTAGATTCCCTGTAATATTGATTGATTAATAACATATCACTAAAAATTTGTCTTTTATGTGTTTCCTTAACCAACCTAGACAAAATATTTTTAGGGTGCTTAAAACGTTATATGATTATTCTTTGGCATAAAATTTGCAATGAATCGATATTTAGTAGAGGCCAGCTCTGGGCGAATGTGGTTCATTATGACTATATTCGTACCCTTACCCCCGAACTCAATTTTTGGTTCACTTTGACCATCTATGGAGTCAGGACGGGAAAATCTACATTGGATAATTTGTCCCTACGGTTTTTCCATATCCAATTAGGTTTACGATTCTTCCTAAAAAGAATTGTTGGAGACTTCTTTCAAAATAATTTTCAATAAAACCTTTACAGTGGGGTTGTCAAATACAAATACGCGCTCACACCGCGTAGGCGAAATAAAAACACGCCTAGAATTGGGCGACTTCACTGGGGAGGATTTTAAAACAAATTAATTTTTTTTAAATGAGTGGGTGAAACTTGAAAAATACGATTCATCCTTATTTTATGCCTTTGAATAATATACAGTTTTGCATATGCATGGCTATTGTTCAGCCACCATAAGGACAATCTACCTTGCCTCATTAGCATATGTTCTATGTGTGAGGTCACCCCCGGGGGGTTTGCGCTTTGTCCTTCCAAAAAGCTTCCTGAGCGATAGTGTTGGATCTTAGTCATAAGAAAATCTACCCAACCATGGCATTGTTCTCTTGTTCCTGACTTAAGACTGGAGTGCGTCTTACACGTGGCCACCTCTTTAAGCAGGGGTACGAAGCGTGTGATCAATCTCTTAGTCATGGACCCTTTCAGCCTTAACCTAAACCTGACCAATAGTAGAATGTAGAACTGGACTTTAGGTTGAGAACTTTTGCATCCATGTTACCCGACATTTATGTGTGATTGCAATTTTTGCCTGCTAATATGCTTTGCGCCTGAAAATATTGCAAATCGCGTCTAAAATAAATCTTCGTTTTCGCCGGAACCTTTATCAATTAATCAATACGCGTGCCGCAGAGCATTGCGCCAAACACATTAAGTTGCGCCTGGCGCAACGCTCCTGCGCCAGACGCATAGACTGCGCGCCGTGCACACCAGTTACATGGCGCGCAATCTATTCGTCCCATGCTTATTGGTCTTTTGACCATGGTTTGAGTCTAAGATAACAAGTTTACGTCAACGTCATTTTGCCTGTCTGCATTCGCATAGTACATGGTCATGCTAAGGGTCTCACCTAATTAAAAAAGGGTCTTTTCATACAAGGTCGAATCTATCCTAAAAAGTACACCTAAAATGGTCATTGTAGACTTAGAGTTGTCATGCATGTCTACCTCTTCCCATTTCTAAAGCCGGTAAAATAGACACGTACCCGTTGACCCGACCCGAAATACCGGACCTGAGACTCGTTTCTTCACCCGAAAATAATGACCCGAAATGGAACTGAAACCCGAATAACCCGACCCGACCCCGAAAGTAAATAGACTCGTATATAACCCAAACCCGAATCCACCCGATCTGAAAGTGACCCGATCCGAAATTGACCTGATAATGATGACCCGAACCGATCCGATCCGAAAAGTTGTTATATTAGTTATTTTTTAAACAAATTTAAGGAAAAAAATTGTCATGAAATACTATATATGACTTAGCCACCTGCCATTTAGTATTTCACTTAGTTTTATTAGTCTTATATGTGTTTTTTCTATTTGCTAGATTAGAAACCCGATTTAACCCGACTCGACCTAACCCTTCCCGATTTAACCCGACCCGATCTAACCCGACCCGATGTGACCCGATCTAACCCGACCCCATTTTATCCCTGCTATCCCTGTCAATCTTACCTTACCATATTCAACAATATAATTTCAAAAATTACATTTTTTTTTCAAAATCGATCCTACACCTTCCACTATTTTACCTTTTTCGAAAATATTTACAAATCATCATCATCATACCACGACATTTCAATAAAAAAAATATTTTTCAAAATTAATCCATCATCTTTTCCTAACAAAAGATAAAAATAAGGGGTTCCTTTTAAAAACGAATTTCGAAAATTCTAAGCTCAATCTAAACACCTTCAATCCAATCCAATCTAATCAACCAAATCCAATTCACTTGCATTCATTCTAGGCCCATATACATTAGAGTCTATTTTCCATTCATATTAGGCCCATCAAAATTTGAGTCCATGCATGCATATTAGGCCCGCTAGCATTAGAGTCCATCTTTGGCCCATATAAGTCTAGTTCAAGTCAAAGGTAGACCCATGTGCATCTCTATGTAAACCCTAGTCTATGTCAAGCCCAGTCCAAGTCTAATCCCAGTCTATTCCATTCTAAAGTCCAATCCTAGTCCATCTCCAATGCCAAGCCCATGTGCATCTCCCAGTCCAAGTCAAATCTATGTGTCAATTTATATCCTAGGTCTAGTTTGCATCTCCATGTAAGCCCTAGTCAGTCTTCGGACTATAAAAATTCAGTCTTAGGACAATAAAAGTTCATCCCTTAAAGTCTAGCCTGCTTGCTCACCCGTAAGTTCAAGGTCTAACATTCCTTAAGTCTATAGGTACTTTTTGTGTCTAGCCTGCTTGCTCACCCGTAAGTTCAAGGTCTAGCATTCCCTAAGTCCATAGGCAATTTTTGTGTCTAGCCTACTTGCTCACTCGTAAGTTCAAGGTCTAGCATTCCTTAAGTCCATAGGCAATCTTTGAGTCTAGCCTGCTTAGTTTAATGTAAGTTTCGAAGTCTAGTTGTCTAGCCTGCTTGCTCACCCGTAAGTTCAAAGTCTAGTTGCCTAGCCTGCTTGCCTTAAGTTAAGAGTTTGGTCTTTGTTATTGTATATCCTTCCTTAATGTCTAGCCTACTTGCTCACCCGTAAGTTCAAGGTTTAGCATTCCATAAGTCCACATAGGCAATTTTTGAGTCTAGCCTGCTTAGTCTTATGTAAGTTCCGAAGTCTAGTCGTCTAGCCTGCTTGCTCACACGTAAGTTCAAAGTTTAGTTGCCTAGCCTGCTTGCCTTAAGTTAAGAGTTTAGTCTCCCTTATTGTCCAGTCTTCCTTAAAGTCTAGCCTATTTGCTCACCCGTAAGTTCAAAGTCTAGTCTCTCCTATCATCACCACAACCCAATCGTGGAATCCAGTCTGCTTGTATAGTCCAGTCCAATCCATGTCTGCATTTGCATATCGTTAGGCCCATGTCTTCATCATGGTCGAGTCCATGCTAGTACAAAATCCATGACCATTTCCATTTCCATTTCTTATTCCCATTTCTCATCTCCATTCTCATTTCGAAAACATCATTTCTTAAACTTACAAGCGATGCCCACTCGATTCTGTTCATGATGACCGGTCGAGAGATTACAAATTAGGAATGCCTAAAGGAGGAACAAAATGTGAGCCTACTCTAAAGCACATTAATCGCACTATCACCACCCCGACTTCATTTGGAGTCATGAAGATTACTTTTGACCGCCTTCATAATAGAGGCGTGATCACTTCCATAGTGTCTACCGCCTTCACATTAGGCATCATCACTTTTTCGGGTTTACTTCCAAACCCTACACTTAAAAGAAAATTCAAAAGGTGCAACCTACATTTCTACCGAAAATTCCAACAGGACAATGAACATCTGACATCTAGTGTTGGTACCTACAAATGCACTGCTAAATATAATCGATAACAACAGACTTCTAATACTTGCTACAACGAGAATCAACATCACCAACAACCCCTGAGGCAGTGCATCAACAATTCAACAGGCTTAGTCTTTTGTTTCTGGTTTCCTAGGATGAGTCAGAGAGTCCTTACCTTGAGCCATTTATATCCTTTCCCATCGAGTCTATGTCATTTAGGATTTTATTTTTAATAAGCCTTGTTCTATTTATTTCTAATTAATAAAACATTTTTATTTTCATTTTCATTGGCCTTCCATCATTTTATTTATGCTTCTAATTCAATGATGAAACTTAAATCACTTAATGAACTTGACTAATAATAATAAAAAAGAGAAAAATGAAAAAAAAAAGAGGACATACTTTGGATCAGGAGTTATTCCCTTCTCCCTTCCATTACCTTTCATAAGCCATCCGCATACAACCAAGGAAAAACAAAAATCCTTTAAACCATCATTAGCCAAATAGCCTTTCAATTCAAAACTCCACAAATATCCTTCAAGCCTTCCAATACCCTAAGCCATAAAAAAACTTGTGTACAAGCCTTACTACATGCAACAATCAATGCCAGGAAAAAAACAAAAAAAAGTGAATAAATTCAAAGTGCGAAAAAAAAAGCAAAAACAAAAGAAACGCACAAGACAAGAATGCAAAAAAAAGAAAGTGCCAAAGACAAACATAAATAAAAAGTTAAGCTAGGGGGCTTGCACACAAGTTTTACCCTTCATTCAAACCTTTAATCCATGTAATCCAAATCCATGATCCTACATTCGCCAAACCAATCAAGCCCTTATCATAAACCTCAAGCCTTCAACCTTTCAACCTTTCATCAACCCTAATTCCTTTTTCAAGGTACGTCCAAGCCCGCTAGGTTGAAAACCCGAAAGGGCGGCCTAGGCAAAAGTAAGGACACAAAAAAAAAAATCAGATCGAGAACTACGAATGGTCTGATTCCGCATGGATACGTAGGAATCCTCATCTCGAGATCCGACCGCTTCAATAAAATAAAATTAGTCATGGTCTAATGATTTGATTTTCTAGAGTTCAGTAGCATATTCTTTCTAGATCCCGACATAGACTCGAGTCTTAACCTAACCTCGTTAATGCCTTTTTCCCACCTACATTTACTTAAGTCATAAATTTAAACCTTTTTATTTTTCAATCCAAGCTCTCCTTTTCCATGACGGACTCTCTGATAATTCCATGGTTTCTAGAGATATTTGACTTTGCCTAATCAACTTGCCAAAGAAGAATCCCCAGTGACAACTTTCAACGTTCAAGACAGATCAACTACATTATAATTTCAGATCAAGTACATGCCAAATTCAAGACAGGCTCACCCAAAGTGGGGGCTTCCTATGTGTGGTGGTTCCTCCAATTCAAATCAAACTCCCGAAGAGTTGTAATCCGCGGATCTCGTTTACGGACCCCGATTATTTACTAAAAACGATTTTTGAAAATCATTCTATTCAATCCTGATCATTATGTCTCTCTACATATCCAAATCATCCTAGCTTGCAAAACCCTGACCTTGCATTGCATTTCATACATTCTAGTCTTGGATAACCCTGACCTTGCATGACGTGTCATCCCTTAGCTTTGCATAACATTAATCCTTGCATAGCGTCTCGTGCATCCTTAGAGAGTCTAAGTTTGCATCATTGCATCATTATGTGCTTATCTGAGTTGTTTGCACCTATCTGCTAACATCTTCTTTTGTAGGTAATCATATTGCTTGTAGTTATTGTCCTGCATACTAACTTTGTTTTGCAGAGACCGGCGTATATAGATCAGTTCTAAACTGCAGAGCGTTTAGAATCGTTCTCCGTCCCGACACCATATACTTTGACTTTCGGTTTCCTGAACCTCAGTCAAAGTGGGGGCTTCTGTAGACAGATAATCGTGTCTTCCCATTTAAGGATCCGATGATGAAACATATCGTGGTCTTAATTGGTCTGACCCAAGGGCATAGCAGTCTGAAAAGCCATTCAAAACCATTTCGAAAAGTGTTAAAGTCCTTTTTGAAAGCCCAATTAATTATTCAAGATAATTTATTGTATTTGAGCCCAATTCTTTGAAAAGCCCAATTAATTGATAATTAATTGATTATTTTAATAAATAAATATTTTCAAAAGATATTTTTTATAAGTTAAAATCATATTTTATTCTGTAAAATCAGATATCCGTTGTTAAAAGATAAAAGAAAATATTTTAGAACGCGTTTTTATCAAAAACTATCAAAACATGTCAAAAACAAGCTCTGCACTGAGCGCAGCTGCCTGCACCGAGCGCACGTGTCCTAACACGTGGGCTTCCACGTATGCCGCACCTAGCGCACAACCTGTGCCAAGCGCACAGAACTGCCATGTAGACTTATATGTCATGTAGAGTCCTACGCCGAGCGCACTTCTCTACGTGAGACGCGGCTTTTCTTTCTTATCTTTGTCAAAACACGTGCCACGTGTACGCTTTTTACTGGGCATGCCGCGTCATGCGCTTGACACGTCAACTGCGCCAGGCGCAGCGGGTGCGTGAGGCGCAATGTCGTTTTCCCTATAAATAGGCCTGATTTCCGTACAGATTTAAGGACGGATTTTTGACATTAACACACTTCGAACTCGACGAATATATTACGAACCTCTCTACGAATTACAAAACCTCCCTACAAAACTCATACTTTCAAACACAAATACATTCAATCTACATACTTTCATACATTTAGATTTTCAGGCTTCACGATTGCTCGTCCTGAAGGTTGCCAATCTCGCAGACCCAAGTCACGGTATAATCCTGAGGGTTTTTAAATAAATTTTTTTATATTGAAGTTACTAACAGTTTTCTTTCCTGATGTTGATCTTTAATGTAAAATCGCTCTACTGTATATTCTAACCCTTTTTCTATACTTTATTTTATTTTATTTTATCGGTTTTTTCACCAGGTACCCCTGAGGTTTCACGAAATGCACCAGATACCCTCGTTGTTTCAAAAATGCACCAGATGCCCTTGTCATTTGCATAAAATGCACCAAGTACCCTTAATGATTAACGGTGTTAAGTTTCCGTTAGCTTTTAGGGTTAATTAACTCCTCTAACCCATCTAACCCTAATTAAACCCTAATTAGCCCTAATTAACTAACTAAACCCTAACTTCTAACCCTCCCCTAACATTAACCCCCTAACTTCAAACCCTAACCTAACCTTAACCACCACCACCCAACCACCACCACCACCCCCCCCCCCCCCCCGCAAGAGCCCCACCCCACCCCCCCCCGCAAAAGCCCCACCCCCCCCCACCACCCCCCGGCCCCCATCCCCCGACCCCCCGCCCCTCCCTCCTCCCCCACCCCCGACCCGGATTCTACTCCCCCCACTCCCGTCGAATTTCCCCCCACCCTCCCCCCCCCCTGCCGAATCCCCTCCCCCACCCCATTCGAATTCCCCCCCCAATTCCGCGACCTAGCTCGCATCCATGCCCTAAAACCGCTCGGAAAACCGCTCAATTTTCATCTTCGGAACCACTGGTATTCATGAAAAATCGAAAAAAAAAACAAAAATCAGCTTTCAACGGCAATTCGATGGGGATGGAGGAGGGGGATTCGGCAGGGGGGAGGGGGTATTCGACGGGGGAGGGTGGGGGGGATTCGACGGGGGGGGAGCTGCGGGAGGGTCGACGGGGTGGGGGGAAGCTGCGGGAGGGTCAACGGGGGTGGGGGAGCTGCGAGGGAGGGGGCCGACGGGGGGTGGGGGAGGAGGGGGGCTGCGGGGTGGGAGGGGCGGCGGCGGTGGGGAGGCTGCGAGGGAGGGGCCGATAGCGGGGGGTGGGGGGGGAGGGGGGCTGCGGGGGTGGTGGGGGAGGAAGGAGGGCTTGGGGTGGTAGGGTTTAGGGTAAGGGTTTAGGGGTTTAAGGGTTTAGGGGTTAATAATGGCAAAATGGTAAATAAAGCTAACGGCAACTTAACACCGTTAATCATTAAGGGTATTTGGTGCATTTTATGCAAATGACAAGGGCATCTGGTGCATTTTTGAAACAACGAGGGTACTTGATGCATTTCGTGAAACCTCAGGGGTACCTGGTGAAAAAACCGTTATTTTATTATTATTCGTGCCTTTGTATATTATATGCTTGCCTGATAACTCTGTTCATATTATATGATTGTCCTGCATGATTTTTATCACCCACATGTTATTATTGCTAAACAAGACCTAAGGAACTGTTCCAATATTAATCAGATTAATTTGGACAACCTGCTAGGTTCCCTGTAATATTGATTGCTTAATAACATATCACTGAAAATTAGTTTTTTATGTGTTTCCTTAACCAACCTAGACTAAATATTTTTAGGGTGCTTAAAACGTTATATGATTATTCTTTGGCATAAAATTTACAATGAATCGATATTTAGTAGAGGCCAGCTCTGGGCGAATGTGGTTCATTATGACTATATTCGTACCCTCACCCCCGAACTCAATCTTTGGTTCATTTTGACCATCTATGGAGTCAGGATGGGGAAATCTACGTTGGATAATTTATCCCTACGGTTTTCCGATATCCAATTAGGTTTATGATTCTTCCTAAAAAGAATTGTCGGCGACTTCTTTCAAAACAATTTTCAATAAAACCTTTACAGTGGGGTAGTCAAATACAAATACGCGCTCACACCGCATAGGCGAAATAAAAACACGCCTACAATTAGGTTGTACAACTTTATAATTCCAGTATGCATCATTTCTTGCCCACCACAAGCTGTACACCAGAGCATGAATAGCAAGGGACATCACTTGCTTTTGGAATCTAGACTTCCTGCTTCTAGCCAACCATGTAATATACTGAGCAAAGCTTTCTTTCCTGGCACCAATCCCCAGCCAATTGAAAATCTTCTCACCAATCTGCTTGCTATAATGACAGGATCCCAGCAGATGATCTTGAGTTTCCACTCCCATACCACATATTTGACACAAATCAAAATCACTGATCCCATATTTATGAAGCCTCTCTGTTGTCTGTAGTCCATTCATCATTATAAGCCATCCAAAGAATCTTTGCTTTGGCACTACCATCCTATTCCAAATAAGCATGTCCCAGTGCACCTTTATATACTTACCATTTAGCTTCATATACATATCCTTGATAGAATATGTCCAACTATTAGCAAGCTGACTTTGAGGGATAACATTCTTCAAATTTTCCTTCACCTCACAAATTTTCCTCCAATACCAACTAGAATCAGTTGAAGAGTAAACTGCCACCAGTCAGCTTCTTTTATATACAGTTCACTGACCCATTTAAGCCATAAACTTTCCTTCTTTGCACTGATTGCCCAAACATATCTGCCTAGTGATGCACAGTTCCAGTTTTGGATGTTTCTTATACCTAAACCACCAGCATACTTTGGACAACACACCTGGTCCCAAGCCACCTTCCCAGGAGAATTAATATGAAGATCACCACCCCATAAGTATGCTCTACAAATTTTTTCCACCTCTTGTAACACTGTCCTTGGAATCAGAAAGACCTGAACCCAATAAACATGAACACTCATTAGGACAGAATTGACCAAGACAAGCCTTCCCTGGTATGACAGGTTCCTGCTCTTCCAGATTTTTATTCTTGAAGTCATTTTATCAATGAGGCTAAGGCATTCCTTAGCTGCAATCTTCTTATGACATATTGGCACTCCTAAGTATCTTAATGGAATTTGACCCTTCTTGAATCCAGTGACATCCAAGATCCTCTGAATCTCTTCTTCTCTCATACTTGCTATATAGATTTCAGTTTTGTTTTTGTTAACCTCCAACCCAGACACCTCAGAAAAATGCTGAAAGCCTCTTACCATTGTATAAACAGACATGAAATCTCCATTACAGCATAAAACCACATCATCAGCAAAACACATTCTCCTAAAAGTTATAACTCTAACTTGCTGTTGTAAAGTTGAACTTGTTTTGTAGTTGAGCATGTTATTATGTTGTTGTCGTTGAACCTTTTATTGTAATGAATTATAAGTTTGTAATGAATTAGTAGTTGTTATTAGTTTATTAATAAATCTTTATAGGATTATATAAATAATACTTATATTATCAAACACTTTATTTTGATACTTGCACCAAATTTATATCATCGAAAAAACAGAGTTTAAAATTTTGGATAATTCAAATCAAATCTATTCTATTGGATTGGTTTGGACTCAAACTCTAATTGGTTTGAATTTGGGTTGGAAAACTAAATTCCAAATGTTATTCGGATCGGATTGCATTAGGCCTAAATCTAAACCATATACCAAACTTTGACCCCTACCATATTCCCTTATATTCTTCTTTATTTCCTCCCAATTTGTTCAGTTTAAAATTGGAACTAAGTGAAAAGTCCCAGATTGTTAATATATTATATCTTCTAAATACTATATAATTTTAAAAATATATAGATAATATACTTTTTTTTTCATAAAATCTCCTATAGTAGTTTTTCCATACATGTATTAATTAAATTTCAATATTGTTACGTAAACCCGTGCTCTTTTATCTTTAAGATGGGTTTATATCACTATATCTATTTTATATGGGAACACTAGAAGACTTTGGTGTCTCCCCAAAATGCCTAAAATGCTCCTACGTAATTTTTTTCTTTTTTGATAAATGGGTTTAGTATTAAGGGTAAAGAGCCAAAAAACACCAAAGAAGTGTTCGAAAGAGCACTAGATGTACAACAAAAAGTCGTTCAAAGCCAAACACGATAGTACATAAGAATAAAAACCAACCATAAAACAAAACTTACAACCATGCCAAAACATCTAAACTCCTAGATGCTCCTTGTTTAGCCAATTGATCAGCTACAAAGTTTGCGTCCCATCCACGGTATGTGGTTGAAAGATTAGGTGAATGCTCCTATGTAATTAATATTTTAACTGATAAAAAATGACATTGTTTACCTATGAAATGAATTTTCAAAGTTATTATTTGTACCAATTATATTTTTTGTACATCAACACACACATTCGCATGTATATATATATATAGGAGACTAGTATTTACATTAAAATAATAATAATTATTCAACATAGATTATAAAAATATCCCTTGAAAGATAGGAAAACCTCTCTACAGCCGATAGAGCAGCCTCCCAGCCTGGGTCGATCTCCGCCGCGGCGGCATTTCTCTGAAGCTATGGCTGACGAGATCTCGAATATAGTCTCAAAACTCACAATAGATGACGAAGAGGATGCTATTTGGACCTTGATACTTTAAACCCTAACTCGGAGAACCCGAAACACTCGTTGGTTGTGGTTGGAAAATTATTAACAGAACGTCCATACAACGTGGATGCGTTAAAGTGGACGATTACTGGAGTTTGGGCCCTTGCGCATGGATTAGTAATCAAAGTTCTTAGCCCTAATCTCTACGCATTCCAGTTCTTCCATTAGCTAGCGTGACATGGTGAAGGTTATGGAGGGTCACCCTTGGTGTTTCGATAATACGTTGATCCTGCTCAAAGAGGTCGATGGCGAAGAACATCCTGATCAGGTATTAATTAATCATTCCCCGTTCTGGGTTCGCATTAAAAAACATTCCTTTTAATTATCGTTCTGATGAGATAATTAGGGCATTAATTGGGAACATGGGTGAAATCTTAGACATTGAAGAATATGTTCTTGGAATTGGGAGATATAGGAGAGTTAAAGTAATAAATTGATGTTACAAAACCCTTATGTCGATTCCGAAAATTGAAAGACAAAAAAGGGCGGGAGTTACAAGTTGACTTTACTTATGAACGTTTACCTTTCTTTTGCTTTGCTTGTTGTATCATGGGTCACTCGAAACGTGATTGCCATGTTGTCCCGGAGGAGGAAAAGCAAGAAAAACTAGGCTGGGATATTAACTTGAAGGCCACGCCTTGGAAAAGGCGAATGAAAGAGGTGGAGGAGGAAGAAAATTTTAGAGCTAGTAAGAAGGTTTTGTTTGCCCCTGAGCCTACCCATGATGTTGCCTTAACCCCTAAACCCCTGCCCACCCTCAATCTAAGTCAACAATCTACATTATTTCTCCCTGCTACTCCTAGCCTCACCACCCCCCTTTATGTCCTTGATGCTCCCACTCCCAACATCACTCCCCACACTCCCACGCTCAACCTTTCTACATCACCTGAACCTCCAAACTCCCAAATAACACCCCCTACTATACTGCCCCATCCCCACCCTCTTACTTACCAGCACTCATCCCCCCAGCAGGTCCCCCCATATCAGCTCATCAACCCCGACATGACCATCAGCCTGCAAAAAATTCCCAGCCAGCCCAACTTGACCATAAACTTCTTGTACACTTTACCCATCTCGCCCAAACTGATCCATCATCCCAAAACACCACTCAAACCCAAGAAGGACTCCCTGCTATCACACCTACTTCAGGGCAACAAAGTGACAATTCCGCTGATTTTATTTTCTCAAGTATGAAGGAAGGACAGGGTCGTATGCGTAGTTGGAAGAGGTTAACTAGAGGTTCCTTGGAAGAGAAGGGGTTCGCACAAAATATGGACACTAACATTGATGATAGGTTGAAAAAGAGAATTGTTGATGATACTACCTTCATGGTGTGATGAATCTACTGATGCTACGAAACGTGCAAAGTTGAGCTCAGCAAGTGAATCAAATTCCATTCCTCAGGCAGATATTGGCAAATGCCAATCCCGCCAAGCATTATGAGTACTCTATGTTGGAATTGTCGAGGGATGGGCAACCCTTGGTCAGTTCGACAGTTCCGTAGATGGAGTGTTACCTTTGCCCCGACATAATTTTCTTGTGGGAAACGATGTTAAAAAAGCACGATGCTGAAGCTCTGAAAGTTCGCTTGGGTTACAAAAAACGCTTTTGGTATGGTTAACAAGGGGAGAGCTAGAGGTCTCTATGTTTATTGGAAGGAGGAAATAAAGTTCACCATTATCTCTTTCTCTCAACATCACATCTACGGAGACATTAATGAAGGTGACAAAAGTTGGCGTTTTGTGGGGCTTTATGGCTGGCTAAAAGAGGAAGAAAAATGCAAAACGTGGGTTCTAGTTCGTCATCTTTGTGCTGAAACTGATCGACCTATTCTTTTTGGTGGCGACTTTAACGAAATTTTATGTTATAGTGAGAAAGAAGGGGATGCTATAAGAAGTAGGCCTAATGTGACAGCTTTTCGGGACACTTTGGATGACTTGGCGCTCTGTGACCTTGGTTATACTGGGTCCTGGTACATTTGGGAAAGAGGTAACACTCCTACAACTAGAATTCGGGGGTGTTTGGATAGGTATATTTGTTCTTCTTCCTGGGTGGAAATGTTCCCTGGTATTATTGTTGCACACCTCCTTAGGTATAAGTCTGATCATTCGGCAATTGTAACTCGTCACCAGAGTTATAAGAGCAGGGGTAAGAAGAAAAGGGGGTTTCATGTTGAGACGATTTGGTTGTTAGATGATTCGTGTGAAGCTTTGGTGTGCAAGGTTTGGAAAGATATGGCTGGGAATTTTATTTTTCATCGCCTTGAAAAGATGGGATGTGTACTGGGTGGTTGGAGTAAAATAAAATTTGGGAAGTTGGCTGATCAAATCAGCAAGACCGATAAGCTTCTTCACGTTGCGCAACAGTATCCAGTCACAGAGAGGAGTTGTGTTGAGTGCGCTGATCTTGAAAAACGTCTAGATGATCTCCACGAAAAATACGAGCCTACTTGTAGTTAAGATCTTGGGTTTCTGAGGTTAGAGATGGGGATAGAAATACCAAGTATTTTCACCATAAAGCCTCTCAGAGAAGAAAGAGAAATAATGTGGCTGGGCTGTATAACAGTACTGGTGTCTGGAAGGATGATAAGGAGTCCATTGAAAATATTTTCGGGGGATTATTTCAGCAGTATATTCACCTCCATTTTCCCCTCTGAGTTGAATTTTCATTCGGTCCTACAACATATTAGCCTTGTTGTGTCTGATACTTGTAATCAGCATCTTCTCCGAGCGTTCACTAAAGAGGAAATCTATGTTGCTCTTCAACAAATGCACCCTTGTAAGCTCCAGGACCCGATGGTATGGATGCTATTTTTTTATCCAAGGTTCTGGCATATTGTAGGTGATGATGTTACTGATTTTGTGTGTAGTATTTTACATGGAAACTCCTCCCCAAGTTGTATTAATAATACTAATATAGCTCTGATCCCCAAAGTTTAAAATCCTACTGTTGCTGCTAAATTTCGCCATATTGCTCTCTGTAATGTGCTTTATAAGTTGATCTCTAAAGCTTTAGTTATTCGACTTAAAGATTTTCTCCCTGCGATTGTTATGGAGAATCAGAGTGCTTTTGTTCCAGGGAGGCTCATAACTGATAATGCACTCATAGCTATGGAAATTTTCCACTCTATGAAATACCGCAACAGGTTTCAGCGGGGCACTATTGCTATGAAGTTAGATATGAGTAAATCATATGACAGAGTGGAGTGGGGTTTTCTTCGAAAACTTCTTTTGATGATGGGGTTCGATGGGAGATGGGTGAATCTGATTATGAATTGTGTCTCTTCAGTTTCTTATTCCTTCATTATCAATGGAGGAGTATGTGGCTCTCTTACTCCTACCAGAGGTCTCCGCCAAGGTGACCCCCTTTCTCCATATTTATTCATTTTAATTGCTGATGCTTTTTCTAAAATGATTCAGAGTAAGGTCCGGGAGAAATTGATTCATGGTGCTAAGGCCAGCCGTAGTGGCCCCGAAATCTCTCATCTTCTATTTGCAGACGACAATCTTCTGTTTATAAGAGCAACCATTCAGGAATGCACAGTGATAGTTGATATTCTCAACCAATATGAGTTAGCTTCTGGGCAGAGAATTAATTATGAAAAATCGGAGGTCTCTTTTAGCAGAGGAGTTACTGTTGAGCAGAAAGAAGTGTTGATGGGAATTCTTAAGATTCGGCAAGTGGAAAAACATGAGAAATACCTTCGTATCTCCTCTATTGCAGGAAGATCAAAAAAAGTTATTTTTGAGTCTCTCCTTGATAGAATTTGAAAGAAACTCCAAGGTTGGAAGGAAAAGTTACTATCTAGACCTGGGAAAGAAATTCTTCTGAAAGCTGTGATCCAAGCCATCCCTACCTAAATTATGATTTTTTGAGTCTCTCCTTGATAGAATTTGGAAGAAACTCCAAGGTTGGAAGGAAAAGTTACTATCTAGACCTGGGAAAGAAATTCTTCTGAAAGCTGTGATCCAAGCCATCCCTACCTAAATTATGGGTGTTTATAAACTCCCTGTTTCTGTGATTCAAAAGATCCACTCTGCTATGGCTCGTTTCTGGTGGGGGAGTTCTACTTCTCACCGGAAAACTCATTGGAAGAGTTGGGAATCCTTGTGTACTCTCAAGTGTCTTGGTGGGCTCGGGTTCAAAGATTTGGCCATTTTTAATGACGCCCTTCTTGGGCTTCAAGCTTGGTGCCTCATTCGTGAACCTACCTCCATATTTTGCCGTGTAATGAAAGCAAAGCATTTTCCACATTGTGATTTTCTTGATGCGTCTCTCGGAGTTTCTTGCAGCTATTCTTGGAAGAGCATATGGAGTTCTAAGGCACTTGTTAAAGAAGGTTGCATCTGGAGAGTTGGTGATGGTCGGAAGATTGGGGTTTGGGATTCTCCATGGGTTGGTGATGAGGAGGGTCGTTTCATCACGAGCCCGCGCTGTGATGGTATTACATGGGTGCATGATTTAATGAAGGCTCAAAGTCGGGAGTGGGATTGTGATCTCATTAAAGCTCATTTCAATGATCGAGATGCCTGAGGTATTCTTGCCATTCCTCTAAGTTCAGGTAATGCCGTGGATGAGCTCACTTGCGCTTTAACAAAAAAGGGCCTCTATTCGGTGAAAACCGTGTATATGCTTGGGAAAGGTTGCAACTTAGACCTTTTTCATTAAGCATGGGTTGTTATTTGGAGTTTAGAGACAAGTCCAAAGGTAAGACAATTTTTATGGCGGCTTGGAACTCACTCGCTGCCTACTCGAGCTCTCCTTCACCATGGCCACTTGATTGATGATGTAGCGTATCCTTGGGGTTATGGGATGACGAAAACTGCAGCTCATGCGATCTTTGAGTGCCCTCGCTTAGCTGATCTATGGCGTGAAAGTGGTTGTAATGCCATGTGGGGTGCTGAACCAACTCTCCCTATGTGCGATATCATTGAAAAATGGGGGCAGATGGATAAAAAAGTTATAATGAAAAGAGCTTATTTGGCTTGGTGCATTTGGGCTGAAAGAAACAAGTTGATTTTCCAAGGTATGTGGACTCCCAACCATGTTATCTTAGCTCATGTTTGCAGGCTAGTGGACGAGCGGAACCAATACTCATCTCGCATATACCCATCTGATGTGCCGAAGCTTGCTGCCAGCCCAAACAAATAGCACGCCCCACCCCCAGGTCTTATGAAGATTAACTCTAATGCTTCGCTTGAGGTAGAAGACTGGGTTGGTATTGGTGTTGTTGCGCGAGACGAGGCTGGAGTTGTTTTGTTCGCAGCTACAAGGCAAGCTAAAGCCTTCTGGTCTCATGAGATTGCTGAAGCAAAAGCCATTGAGATGGCGGTTCGATTGGGGAAGCGTTATGGCTATAAAGAAGTTATCCTAGAATCGGATTGCCAAGTTATGGTAAATCGTTTGTCGAAGAGTGCAACTTTTCTTTCGGACCTTGATACTATTCTTGCTGATATTCTTTCCGCTAGTTCTGCTTTTTCTTCCCTTAGTTGGTCTCATGTTAAACGAGATGGAAACTTTGTAGCCCATCATTTAGCTAAGCTAGTTCCTTTTGGTTATGAACAAATTTGGGAAAACCATGCTCCTCCGGAGGTGGCGCCCTATGTACTCATGGACACTTTGTCTTTGAATTAATGCTTATATTTTCCCCTCAAAAAAAAATATAGGAGACTAGTATTTACATTAAAAAAAAGGAGCTTAACTGCCAGCACGCTTCTCTATTATACATGGCAACACATGGGGGACACCAAAAAATAGAAAAAAGGAAAAAAGGAAAAAAATAGGGGGATACCTAACTAATTAATTTGATTGAAAAAAGGGAAAAAGTACCACATTTTAACTAAACAGGAGTTTTTTGAAAAACAAAATGCAAAGACAGTTCTTCTACGCAATTAATTTAATTTTTTATATGCTTTCGCATGCATTGCGCGTAGGGATGGGCATGGGTCCAGGACCTTACCGGGCCCTCCTGGACCCGACCCTAATTTAAGGGTCTGGGTCCAACTTTTTCAGACCCTAAGGGTCCGGGTCCAAGTAAATTTTTTAGGGTCCGGGTCCGGGTCTTGATATTTTAGACCCGAACCGACTCAGACCCGACCCTTAGACCCTAAAATTATTTAATATATAAATTTTAACTTTTTATTTTTAAAAGAAACTGATTTCCTAAACTAAAAGTAAACCCCATTCACTTTGAAAACCTATTTTCTACCCTAGCCACCATTCACTACAGCAGTCGACTAAGAGAGAGAGAGAGTGTCACCAACTCACCACTCACCACCACCGGGTCTCTTGTGGTCTCGCCTGTGCCAACACCACCGGCACCGACTTCAGTCGCCACCATCTGACGCCAGGTATTTTTCAATCTTTCAATCTTTCATCGCCTGATTTCTTCGTGCCTGATTTCCTTCGTTTCATTTTTGTATTTGGGTTTTTTTTCAGTTTATTTGTTTGTCTTTGTTTTGGTTTTTTCTGGGTATTTTTCTTTATTTTTTTCAGTTTATTTGTTTGAATTTTGAGCATATTATGGCGAACTCGCATCCGGGTATTTTCTCTTTGTGTATTTTCAATTTATTTGTTGGTGTCTTTGTTTCGTTTTTTTCAGTTTATTTGTTTCGTTTTTTTCAGTTTATTTATTTCATCATGCGAATTCTTTTGTTTGATGAGTCGAATTTGTAGAAAATTAGGGTTAAAAAATTGAAATGTGTAATTTATGTTGATGAAATGATATTTTCTGTAGGCCATGGATGAGATACAATCTGAATGTGGTTCTAAAAACAAAGATGCATCTTAGAATATTAAAGAAAATTTTGTAGACTTAGGTGAGGGTATGGATGAGGAAGGACTTGTGAATGTAGATCAAATGGGTGAGCAAACTACTAATACAAAACCTACAAACAGTAGTAGAACATCTAATAGGAAGCAAACATCATCTGTATGGACATACTTTACCAGGATTATGGGGAATGGTGTTTTAAAAGGGGCGAAGTGCAAGCATTGCAATGCAGATTTAAAGCAGGTGGCAATCATGGTACTTCACATTTGCATAAGCATGCTGATAAGGTGTGTCCTGGAAGACACTTAAGGGTTCCTCCTGGTCAAACACAATTGAAAACGAAAACAGAGGTTGATGGGTCAACTACATTGGAGTTCAAAAGTAAAGAAAAAGAAGTGGAATTCAACCAAGAGGTGTCAAGGAAGGAGTTAGTTCATATGGTCATTATGCATGAATATCCGTTATCCATATTAGATTTTGCATTTAGGAGGTTCGTTCGTAGTCTCAATTCTTCATTCAAGATGATTTCTCGAACCACATTTAAGCGTGATATCATGAAAATGTATAATGAAGACAAAACATCTCTCAAGGCATTATTGGAGCATAATGAGAGTAGGGTGTCAATTACTACTGATATGTGGACAGCCTCTAATAAAAAGAAAGGCTATATGGTTGTTACTTCCGATTTCATCGACCAACAATGGATCCTATAGAGTCGCACTTTGAGGTTGTTTTCTTTAATTCTATATATTTGGTTATTAGTTGAATTTTATTTTCTTGATTGTATATACATTAGTTGGTTGGTTGGTTGGTTGATGTCATATATACATTTATTTATGTAGGTTTTGTTATGTGTCATGTCCTCACAAAAAAGGGATTATTGCTAAAGTCTTGATGGATTGTTTGTCTCAATATTCTTTAGAGAACAAAATCTCTTCTGTGGTTGTTGATAATTGCTCCACTAATGATGCTATGATGAAAATTTTGTTGGATAAATTTGAGGAAAGTTCACTTGTATTGGGTGGAGAGTTTCTACATATGCGATGTAGTGCCCATATTTTGAACTTAGTTGTGCAAGATGGATTAGATGTGATTAGTTCTGAGATTGAGAAAGTTCGAGAATGTGTGTCATTTTGGATGTCAACTCCAAAAAGAATTGAAAATTTTGAGGAGGATTGTCGTTTTTTGAACTTAAATACCACTAAGAGGCTAGTTCTTGATTGCAAAACTAGGTGGAACTCTACTTTTTTGATGCTTCAAACTTTTTTACCTTTTAAGGATGTGTTCTTGAGGTTGAAGCGTTTAAATAAAAGGATGAAATTTGTGGTTCCTTCTGAGTATGATTGGACTTTAGCTGCACTTGTATGTGAGAAGTTGGAGATTTTTTATAACACAATTGTTGTATTTTCTGGCAAAAACTTTACCACCATTAACTTGTTTTTCCGGATGATTTGTGAGATCAAATCTGCATTGAAGTAATGGTTAACAAGTGATGTTGAAGTGATTAGGTGTATGGCTAAAAGTATGCAGGATAAATTTAACAAGTATTTGGATAATATCAATGGACTGTTAGCTATTGCTTCAATTTTAGATCCTAGGAACAAAATAGATTGTGTGAAGTTTTATTTTGACTTGTTTTATGATGGTGGAGCTGAGGGGGAAATGGGAAGAATTAGGATGATTCTTGATAGGCTTGTGGTTGAGTACCAAGGGAGAACAAATGAAGATTATGAATCACTCAATCAAAATAGCAAGAAAAGAGTAGCTCCACAATCTTCTAAGGGTGGAATGGATTTATGGGCATAAAATAAGAATGCAAAGACTACCACAAAAAAAGTGAATGTGAGGTGTGAATTGGATCATTATTTGGAGGGTGATCCATTACCAGAAGATGATGCGTTTGATGTTCTTAAATGGTGGAGAAAGGATAACAAGTATCTAATTTTGAGAAATATTGCTAGAGATATTCTTGCTATTCCCATTTCAACTGTGGCTTCGGAAAGTGCTTTTAGTACGGGTGGAAGAGTGGTTAGTCCTCACCGTTCTAGGCTCCATTCACATACTATTGAAGCATTAATGTGCGTGCTTGCAAAATTGGATGACCC
This sequence comes from Beta corolliflora, assembly GCA_947648045.1. Taxonomy (NCBI): domain Eukaryota; kingdom Viridiplantae; phylum Streptophyta; class Magnoliopsida; order Caryophyllales; family Amaranthaceae; genus Beta; species Beta corolliflora. Next base: position 809,037 of record CANSZD010002988.1, read on the forward strand.
AAGACCTTAAAGGTAATACTCTTATGTCTTATATCAATTTTTATATTTATAAATTTATATACCAAATACTTATTTAAACATCGTGATTCGTGAACATGTATTAAGGTAAATTGGAAAGCTCTCATGCTTGCTCTACTGTTACCGATGATTCTGATGTTGAAGGCGATGAGGAAGTAGTTTATATTATTGATATTGTCAAAATTTTCAAATTTATATAAATGTATAAAGAGCCTTATTTTTTTATTTTTTATTGGCTTGTTGGATCTTGATGATGAGTTGGATGATTATATGGAGGATTGAGGATGCATATGGATTATGGAGGCTTGAGGATGCATGAGTTAAGTAATGGGCTCATGGCTACAAGAATTTATGAGGCCATTAAACATTTTTTAGTCTTTTTTTTTCCTTGTCTTTTTGGATATTAGTCTTCCAAGACATTATTTGTATTGTCCTAAATAGTATAAATTTCTCTAGACATAATTATTATTGTATTTTATATTTTTCTTATTTATGGGTCTTTTTTCTAGATGATTATTAATATTAATAATGCTGAAAATTTGTAAAATAAAGAAATAGGCCTGGACCCTAGACCCTACAGACCCTAAGGGTCTGGGTTCGGGTCCAATTTTCCCAGACCCTTAGGGTCTGAGTCTGCAAAAAAAATTAGGGTCAGGCTGGACCCGACCCTTGCCCATTCATAATTGCGCGCATATAAGGCTACATGTACGCTTTAACTCTAATCTTGCCTTTTTATTTCAAACTTTTTCTTGAACGAACCCTTCATCTCCTTTTTTTTCTTATTCTCAATTTCCTCGTGTTTCTTTCCAAATCAATAAAATTTTACTTGCTCGAATTTATATGAAAAGAACAGCCATCAAAATAGACTATATAGGTTAAACATACCAAATTCCCTAATTTTATGACGTTGGAAAAGAACAATAGCCAAGAATTAAATTAAGCAAAGTACCTAAAAGATAACATTAGCACATTATATTAGGTGACAGCGAGAGGATAGCATCAGCACATTTAATATTTCAATAAAGTGTTATATGTACCAAAAAGTCATTCGGTTTTTCTACATAATACTTTTGTGTTTGTTGGATGTTAAGATTATACGCATCTTTTAATTTGTAACTTTCCTAGGTACAAAACTTTCCACACTATACATGCCGTTTTGGCGTTATCTCACCTTTAGTTTAATCCATTTACATTATTGGTCAGTTAATTTTTTTTAGGGTTTTTCTTATACAATCCGACTTGCGTGGACCCGGTTCATAGTAAAATTAGTGTGCACTAGGCCCACGCACGTGACCAACGACACACACTACTGACTTCTACTTTCCAAAATCATAGATTCTCTCTCTTTAATATTACTAAAATTGTAGATTCTCTCGCTCTAAAAATCAAAAAATCTCTCTCTCTTCAAAATCTCTACAAATTCTTATCTCTCTTCATTCAAATTGTTTCTCAATTTCATACAAAACCTAAGTTTAAGTACATCTATTTCAACATCAAATTATTATTATTAGTTGATTCAATAATTCTAGCACAATATTGATTCGAAATTGATTCTTCAAAAAATTCCATTTCAATTGAGCAACTAGGAGAAATTAATGGAAAATTCAAGTTTAATTGAGCAAATAGATCTCAATCAAAGTATTGTAGTGTGTAATATCGACGACTTAAATCAGAACATTGAAGCATATAATATCGACGACGAACAACATCGCAATTCAATCGAAATTAAGCATCAAGATCCAATAGTAATAGATCTCAATAATACACCAAATTTTGAAGGTAACATCATCGAACTCAAGCAATACATTCATTTGATTAAGCAAAATAATAACATTATAATTTTTTGTAGAAAATGTGGAGTTGTTTCATGATGAGTTCGAACATCAACTTGACGAGCAATATGTTGTAGTATTAACTGATGAATCTAATTCGACTGTCTATCAAGATAAGTTTCATAAACACACTATATCATTCATATGCTAACTATATGATGCAAAATATTTCTATATAATACAGAAATATATCACAGAAACACACCATATCAAATAGGGGTGTGCAGTTTCGGACCGGACCGGCAAAAGTCCGGGACCGATCCTCAACATTTTGGAATCCGGTTTTCCGGTCGGTTATGTCTAAAATCGGATTTTCCCGGTCCAGACCGGAAAAACCGATTACTTTAAAAAAATGCTTTTTAATTTTATTTTTATACAAAAGTTTCATTAAACTTTCAACCAACTTATAGTAAAATTATTAGGGGTGTAAGTGGACTGCGAAAAGTCCAGAGTTCAATCCAATCCAGTCCAAACTTGCCAAATATTTGGACTGGATTTGGACTCACTCCTTTGGAGTCCAATAAGTCCAATCCAGTCCAAAAAATATTTTAGCATATAATATATATACATATACATATAATGTATATTTAAAAAAATACTTAATTTTTGTTGAAATTTTGGGCTTTTTAACATCCCCGCTCTAAATTCTTTTACGTGGCGCCAGAATTTTCACTTACCCTACAAAAGTCTAAAGTGACAACTGAATACTTGAAAAGACAAACGTTACTTTAACCCTTCTGATGCCATTTGTATTTGCAATTTTCATTTTATAAGACTTTAAAGTTGTACGTAACTTACTTTGTGAAATAGATGTAATGAGTCTAATTTTTCAGATTTCAATGATTCAATCATGAGAAAAAACCTAAATAAGGAAAAAAAATTATATAATAATCGATCTGGACTGGACTGGATTCGGACTCAAGAAAAAAGTTTCGGACTGGATTGGACTGGACTCAAAAAAAGTTTGGATCGGATTTGGACTCAATTTATCGAGTCCAAAAAACTTTGGACTGGATTTGGATTTGGCAAAGTCCAATCCAGTCCAATCCACTTACACCCCTAAAGATTATGAGATTATGTTAAAATTATAATAAAGTATGAAAGTATCATGAAAGAATGTTAAAATAGTTCATGAATTAGTATTAGGAAGAAGGGAAAAAAACAGCTCTTTAAAAAATAGGAAAAAAGCGATTTTTTTTTTTGCAAAAATCACAAAATCCGGTCCAAAATCGAAACCGGAACAGACCGAGCAGGTCTGAACCGGATAATTTCGGTCCAGTCCCCGATCCGGAAAAATCTGTGATTCTGGTCCCGGTCCAAACCAGTTCCAGCCGTTCTGGTCCGGTTTTGGACCTGTGCACAACCCTATTATCAAATAAACATAGTATATTACAGAGAAATGCACTATATGCCATACAAAAATGCTATATTAAGCACATCCACACTATATCAGACAGAAACACACTATAACACATAAACAAAATACAAAAATACTATATTACGTACAGAAACACTATAACACAAAAACGTACTATATAGTATAGTACACAAATAATGTACTATATCACAAATAGATACACTATCAGAAACAGATACACTACTGCACAAAAACACACTATAGTACACAGTAACACACTATATCACAAATAGGTACACTATATCAGAAATAAATAATCTATATCACAAACAAATTGTAGCACATAGAAACACACTATACTACATACAAACACACTATACCATTCAAAACGATACTATAGCAAAAGTGACAATATTATCTTAATCTTTTATATCAGGTTCAATTGTACAATCATTGAATAAACATGAAATTGGAGGAGTTTTGCTTGGTCAAGTAAGACCAACTTTGGATGACATCCATGAGCTATATTGTCAGCATGCTGCTATAGTAGGGTTCAGTGTTAGAAAATCCAAAAACAGACTAAGAGGGGACATTAGTGATCCAATAGAAGTATTATGTCTGCTCAGCTCAAGGGAAAAGGAATACTAAAAACACGGAAAAAGAAGAAGAGAATAATAAAGATGAGCACTTCAAAACAAGAAAACAACTTAAAGAGGCAGAGGACAGGAAGAGTTATGATCACAAGAACTGAAAATCCTGCTTTAATTAGAGCAAAGATGAACCTTGAAGGACAATATGAGATAGTGCAGCATGTTATCATACACAATCATCCACTTACCAGAGAATCACTAAATTACCTTCATAGATCTGAGCATCAAATGAGTTATCCAAAGCAACAAACCATTCAGGCTATGCAAGAGTGTGGCTTGAGATCAATAGATTCATTCAGATACATGAGTACAAAAGCTGGTGGTGAAGACATATTGGGGCATTCCATGAAGGACTACTTCAACTGTTGCTATAGACTCAAAATAAAACCAATTGTGGGAAAGGATTCACATAATGTTGTTGATAAACTCTATGAGCAAATGCAAACAGATAGTAACTTCTTTTTTAGAGTAAGATTGAATGATGAGGGAAAGGTTTGCTACTTATTTTGGAGAGACTCTATGATGCTTGAGGACTACACAATCTTTGGAGATGTTATGGTTTTTGATACTACATATAGGACAAACAAGTATAATCTCATTTGTGTTCCATTTGTAGGAATTAATAACCATTGGAAAAACACAATGTTTGCATGTGCCTTTCTTACGGATGAGATAATACCATCGTTTGAATGGGTTTTCAAACATTTAAAAAGTCAATGAGAGGAAAATGTCCAATAACTATATTCAGTGAACAAGATGCTGCAATTGCAGCAGCAATAAATAAGGTATTAATCTTTACCTCAACTTCTACAAGTTATGTTCTATACTATTCCAGCAGCAACATATATTATTAGAAAACCTAACTATATGAAATTATTAACAGGCTTTCCCAACCTCAAGACCCAGGCTATGTTTATGGCACTTGAGTCAAAATGCAAATCAAAGATTTGGATTGATGAAGGCAGATAGGGACTTCAAGAACATTTTTCAAAAGTGTATGAGTGGTTGCATTACAAAGACAGAATTTGAACAAACTTGGAGTACAATGACTGAAAAATACAACGACTTACAAGATGATACTTGGTTCAAAAGATTGTATAGTTTGAAGGAGAAATGATGTACAACATTTAGCAAAGATTTCTTCTCTGCTGGAATACTATCTTCACAGAGAAGTGAAAGCACAAATCATGTTGTTGGATTTAAGGCAAGCAATGCCACTAGCTTGACTAGCTTCTTTTCAATATCCCAAGCAACAATAAAAAGGTGGAGAAGACAAGAAGAAAGGGATGATTTTAATTATATAAAGGGAATACCAAAATCATATCTCTGCATGAGTCCATTATTAAAACATGCTTCTTTACAATACACACATACTCTTTTTCGAGATTTCGAGGAGGAATTCAAATATTCAATGGCAAGTGCCATTGAATTACTTGGTACACAAGGGGACATTATGACATACAGAGTTTTACTCAATGGCATTGATGGTTCTTCTCAAAAAGTCTCCTTCAACTACCCGGAGAAGACAATTGGTTGTGAATGCAGGATTTTTGAAGAATCGAGTTGGTTGTGCTTTCATGCCAAAAAGAGTTCTACACTTGCATTGTGTCCAACAAATACTGAGAAATACATATCATCAAGGTGGATAAGATTTGCAAAAAAAGAAGTTTGGGAGAAATTTAATAATCAAAAGAGAGAAAAAGGAGAAATAAACAGCTTCACACCATGGAGAATTCACATGATAAGGAGGTAATTATTTAAGTTTATGCACATCCTATAACAAAAAATGATACACTATATCACACAGAACACATACTATATGATAAAGAAAACACACAATATGATATGTAAACAAACTATAGCACACAGAACACACTATATAATAAAGAAAAGCACTATAAGATATGTAAACACACTATAGCACACACACTACATGATAAAGAAGACCACTATATGATCTGTAAATACACAATAGCACATAGAAACACACTATATATTTTTCTACTTATACTAACAAAAACTTTCATGGCATAAGGTACTACAACCTGATATTAAAGAGCCACATAATAGAACCAGCCAGAGCAGTAATAGAGGAAAGTTTCAAAAAAAAAACAAATTCAAAAGTTGAAGAAATAATAACGATTGAAGAAGAAAAAGCTACAGCAGAAAAAGCTAAAGCTTAAGAGAAAGCATTACAAGAAGCAGCCGCAACATTACAAGCAAATGAAAGTCAAGAAGATAATGCACAAGAATCAGCACCAAGAACAACAATTTTGGATCAAGATAGAGCAGTTACAAAAGGATAAGACAACAAGCGAATAAAAGGGCACTATGATTCATACAAGAAGGCATCGAAAAAAGGAAAAAAGAGATACATGGAGTTTGGAAGCATAACTCCAAAAGAACATCTATTCTAAAATTCTTTACCAAGAGAACTGTAGGCAATGTTTTTAATAGTTCAGTTTGTAATAAGACTTGTACACTATATGCAAATATAGTGTACTATATAGTTATGAAATACACTATATAAAAAGATTCATATGACAAGACAACTTGTATGATTTAGCCTCGTGTACACTATATCAACCAAAATCTACATATATCAACTACTACTACAGTTTGTAAATCAACTATATCATAACGAAACCAACTATCAATGACAAAAGCTAACTATATCAAAAATAAAGTAAACCTTATTCATAACAAAACCAACTATATCAAAAACAACTATATAAATTATATCATAATATAATATCATAGCAAAATAAAACATTCTAAATAGATCACACTATATCAACAGAAACCACACTATATCAACAGAAACTATACTATATCAACATAAATCTATGGTATCAACAAAAACCCACATAGATCACACTAGTACTGCAGTTAGTAAATCAGATTACTAATGTTGTTGGCAACATTAATTACAATTCTAGTTTCTATATTTGATTGTTAACTTTTTCTTCGGTATCTTCTTCTTCTTTCCAACTCCAACCTTTTCGTCCTCTCCACCTCAAACTCTTTGTCCTCTTGTTCTTTCTGCATTCTCTCTCTTAATTCATCTTCAATCCTCTTACTCTCTTCAGCTCTCTTTCTTTCATTTACTTCAATCAAAGCAACTGTCTCTGATCTCTTTGATCTGAATGATATCACATTCTCCACAAGCACACTTCTATTCAAATTCAGATCAGAAAAAATCATACAACCACACAACGAGACTCTTGTTGCTTTCCTAACCCTCTCCTGAAAATAAATTAAATAAGTAAGAAACTACAAAAAAAAATTAATTAAATACTAAACTGAATTAAAAAATATATACTTCCTCCATTCTGTTTTAAATGAAACATTGGGTGAAATGATACTATCATTGATCAATTTTGACTCCAATTTATTGCCATTATATAAAGAAAAACATAGTCAAGTGGGATCTTGTTAGATTCGTCTCGATGCATACTATTAAATTATAACTTTTTTATATTTTTTACGTGTGCACAACTAAAGATATTAATGATTAAAGAAGCGTGTTGGGTTGCGTGAAAAAGCAAACGTTTCATTTAAAACAGAACAGCGTAAGTATTAAACTTACATTATTCAGATATGGGCATTCAAACTGTTCCGAGCAGTCAAAAAATAGCATATGGACAAGCACGTACACACCACAGTCCAAATCATATGCACCCTGTTTTTAGCTTCCTTTCACTTCTGTTATTGGCCATAAACCCATATCATCATCTTCAGATTGTTGGATTTCATAAGATTGAAATAGAGTAGAAACTCCATCAGCAATGATTAAACTGAGAGTCTCTATCTTTTTTTTGTACTCTTCCTCATCATCCCAAATTTTATTGTCAATATAAAAAACAGTCTTTTTCTTTAGGTCCAACGCAAATAGAATAAAATGATTAGCTCCTCTTAGTATAGCTGGGAAAAAAACCTACAAAATGAAAAGAGAAATATGAACTCACTACTTACATGAGATTAAAAATAATTATATCATTACAACATCAACTATATAAGTACAAAACCAACTATATCATCACAAAATCAACTATATCATGACATAACCAACTATATTATAACAAACCAACTATATTATGGCAATCAACTATATCATAGGAAACTCAACTATATCATAGGAAAAACAACTATATCAAAAACAAAACCACAATGTCAAAAATAGAACTTGTCTCACCATTTCAACACCACAATTCAGTCTTGGAATTTTATTTATTTCTTCAAGTTGAAACATCCAGCACTTAATCAACTCATCAATGCGTTTAGGACAGTTCCATCATCCAAAACATCCATCAATGCAGTCTGCAACCTAAAAACTCATGTTATAAAAAAATACATGCAAAGATAAAGAATTCAACAAATAATAAATATATTACAAAAAGTTCTTACACTCTGAGAAGAAGAAGTAAAGTAAAACTTTTTTGGAGCAGAAGACAAACTCAGTTCATTGATATTCAGCTTTCTTGCCCAATTATCAATTACTGATTCAAAGATTTCAGTCTCACTACAAACAGTCCAAATCTCACTCCGCATAATAGAGAAAAAAATTCATCAAGCTTAAAAGCCTATTCACTGCAACAAACAACATAAATTCTAAGTATATTTTCAATAAAAATAATATGTTAAACAAATTTCATTCAAAAATTACCTGCCAACTAAAGAAGGTTGATTAATTAAACAATAGTCAACAACCTCTCTTAAAAATATTGGTAAATCTTCCATCACATCTTCAAACTTGTTTATCATCTTTGAAAGATGAGGGAAAGCATCATCAACTGCATAATCATCCAGCATTAAAGTTGACTTTGCTGGACCCTTAGACAAAACACCTTGGAAAACGGTCCATGAATTGTCCACAGACATGGACTCCCTTGCATCATAAAAAATACTGTTGACAACACTATTCACAATATCATTGCTCTTCTGACTCAATTGAGTCACAATAAAGCTAGGAAAGACACTCACTAGTGGAAAAAAGCGCATCTGTCACAAGATAAATGATCCGGTTAGGCCCAAATCGGATCAGCTAAACTCAACTGATCCGGTCAAGGTCCAAACTGGATCAGTAAAAATTTATTGGGCCAGTTGTATCCTTCCCTCACTCGTGTCAGAAGAGAAACTGATCCGGTTGGCCCAAATAACCGGATCAGTTTCTTTTGGGCCTTATAAACCACTTGGGCCAACAGCGCCATTTCATTTTGAAATCCTTCACCCACCGCAATCCTCAAACCCTATGTAATTCCCTAAGTCTCCTTATTTTTTCCTAAGTCTCTCTGTTCTCTCTCTTCCTCTCAATCCTCAAACCCTAAGTCTCTCTCCTACTCACGCCAACCACCAACATCAATTCTTCACCGAAATCCTTCACTGAAACCCTAAGTTGTTCATCGTCATCTCCTCGTCGTTCATCGTTCAACGGATTTCAGATCTCCTCTTCCTCTTCTTCTCCTCGTCGGGTCGTCGTGTTCATCACACGGAATTTTCAAATCTTTTCGCGGCGTCATTCATCGTCTCCTCCCCTTTTCGTGCCGCCGTGTTCATCACACGGAAATTTCCGTCTTGTTTGGCGACACAAGCTCATCGTCTTGTTTGGCGGCGCAAGTTCATCATCTCTCATTCATAACGAAGAGAAGAGACGAAGACGATGAAGCGAAAATGGGAAGCGAAGACATGAAGAGAAGTTCATCATCTCTCGTTCACTTAATCTTGTAATATTTTTTTGGATTTTTTTTTTTTTTGATTCTTTGTATACATTCTTCAATTTTTTTTAGAGTTAATGTATCATCTCTAGTGCACTTAATCTTGTAATTTTTTTTTGGATTTTTTTTTAAAAAAAATTTCGATTCTTTTGTATACGTTCTTCAATTTTTTTTTAGAGTTAATGTATCTTCTTTACTTTTTATTTCGGTTTTGGATCTTAAGATTTCATAATTTTATTTCGTTATATGTTCTCTATTTTTCAAGTTTATCCTTCATTGTTATTTATGTTTTTTATTTTTATTTTTTTTATTTATGTTTTTTTTGGATTGCATTGATGTTATTTTGGAGTTAATGTATTGCGTTAATGTTAATGTTTTTTTGGGTTATTGGAAGGTTGTCTGCAAATTTTTTTAATTAAAATCTCAGCCAACTGATCCGGTTGGTCAGTAAGTTCAGTAACTGGCCCGGTTTTCTTCCACCAACCGGATTAGTTAAGCAAAAATTGATCCGCTTGTGAACCGGATTAGTTTATTTTGTTCAACTGCTGCGGACCCACCCGATCTGGACCAAAACCGGATCTGTAAGCCCGGTTTTGACCGGATCGGATGGGCTTTTTTCCACTAGTGACTTGTCGAAGGATTAGTAACTTCATCCCAACCAGTAGGCAAATCCTTCACAGCATAGACCAATGATACCATCTCATCGAAGAACTTCTGATAGACTGAATTTGTCAACAAATGGTCAAGATCATCTTGGGAAGGATGATCAACAGAAAAAGGATTACCAGCCACAAAAGAGTCCTTCAAACTCTTAAAAGCATCAATGTGGGAAGGGGAGACAACTTCTAAATCCCTCTTCCAGATCAATAACGAAGCATGAAGCTTCTACAAAAATCAAAAGAAAGACAATTAATTTATAATACTCCATAATAAGTAAACATGTAAAAAATGCACTATATCAAAACAACACCAGCTATATCAAAATAACACCAACGATATCAGAGCAAAAACACACTATATCATCGCACTATACTGCACTAACAAAAAGAAACAATAAAGCACATACACTATACCACATATAAACACACTATATCACACAGAAATACACTATAAGGCACAAAAACACTATAGTTTACATAAACACACTATATCACAAAAAAAAAATACACTATATTACAAAGACATACACTATATTAGAATAAATACACTATATCATAAACAGACTATAACATATAGAAATACACTGTATATATACAAACATGTTATATCACATACAAACACATTATATCACTCAAAACTATACTATATCAAAGTGACAATATTATCCTAAACTTTTATAACAGGTTCAATTGTACAATCATTGAATAGACATGAAATTTGAGGAGTTTTGCTTGATAATTAAATCAGATCAAAAACAATTTACATCTTTAGCTTTTGCTGTAATTTCTTCATCAGTGAGACTTCCTCATGAAAGCTCAAACTGAAAATGAAGTTTACCCTTCACCTTCCTCTTCGGCACAACCCTTTCTCCATCACTTTCTGCATCATCATTCGTTACAAAGCGTTGTACAACCTTAACTTCAATTTTCTTTTGAACCGGCTTCATCCGGGAGAAATCAACGTGCCCATCATCTTTAAAGTAAAACTTATTGCTTATTGGATAAGTATCATCAAGCAACCCACTTTCATACTTATCACATCTTACTTCAAGATGAATTCTCCTCTGGATTGAGTTATTGTCCTAGTGACTTAATAGAGGCAGGCGAGTTGGAGGCAAACCATCACCAATAATCTATAGGTGATGAAAGTAAATCAACTCCAACAAGATGATATAACCTGTAAAATTACCACGAGAACCTTTATTAAACACTGAATTCTTGTACAGAATCGTAGCATGCTTCAACCTCTCCAACACATACTTACACCAATTCAAAGAAGCAATTGTACGAACCTCATGCACAACTAACACCAGCCTCAAATCTAGTGTGTTATTTGCAACTGGAGCTAAAAATGAAGAGAAAGCAAATAACACATACAACTTCTTAAACATCTCCCCATCATCCACTAGACCAATTAATTCAGCAAGAACAGTAGACTTAGGAATCTGTCCTTTATCCCGATTAACTCCAAAATACTCCCTCCAACTAGAATTCAACTCGAAATGCGGATTGTCCGCGTTAGCACCCCTAGACATATCAACAACATTATTTCCTTCATGTAGAGGAAACCGAAACACATCATAAACATCATATTGGTTAACCTTAAACTCTTTCCCATAACCAACCCTAAACATACCAGAACCACCATCAAAGCTTTCAACCAACCAACCACTTAAAGAATTATTAGTCCTAGTAATCTTTAAATCAAGCAGTGATCCAAAACCAATTTCTATCACAACTTTTCTTTGTTCAGCAGTCAAACCTTCATTCAATTCACATAGCCTTTTACTACAACAAGTTATTTTAAATGGGTTTACTCTCTTTCCTTCATATTCTATCACAGTTTTGCCCTTCTTTGAAGCTTTCAAGTTGTCTTTTCCAACTACAGCATTTGACCTCTTCTTACTTGGTGCCTTTGAAGTAACAACAAGTGTACCACCAGAATTACCAGAATCATTTCCTTCATTACCAGGAGGATTACTAGAATCCTTACAAGGAGGATTACCAGAATCATTTCCTTCATCTTGATGTTCATAATAAGGATTACCAGAATTATTTCCTTCATCTTGATGTTAATTACAAGGATTACCATAATCAAGTGCAGGTTGCTCTGCAACAAAAACCAATTGTTAAATACAAACAAACACATTATATCAGAACAAAACACACTACATGATGACAAGAACAAATATCATCACATAAACAGTTGTATCATGAAAAAACAAAGTATATCAACTAAAAATTAACCATATCATGACAAAAACTACAATATAATTACAAAATACAGTATATCATGTCAAAACACACTATATCGTAACAAAAACTACAATATAATTACAAAATACACTATATCATGTCAAAACACACTATATTAAACAAAATCTAGCTATTTAAAATCTAGCTACTATATCATGACATAACCAACTATATCAACAAAAAATCAACTATATCACAACTAACCAACCATATCAACACAAAATAAACTATACAAAATCAACTATGTCAAATAAAAAACAACTATATCAATTGTAAATTATATATCACAAAAATCAACATATTTAACATAAAAATCACTATAAGATAGAATAAGAATAAAACAACCACTATATACAACAAAAAAATCAACCATAACAACACGAAAACTAACTATAGCACAAAAAACAAATAACAATCAATCGCAAATTAGGTCAAACGAAAACTAACTCAATATAAAACACAAAAATCAACATCAAATCACTCATAAAACAACATAAATTCATTATGAGAGAATCACAACAAAAAGAAGCAACTACTTCAAACACAAAATTCAGTACGAGAAAATTGCAACAAAATGAACAAGAATTACGTCAAAATAAAAATAAAAAAACATACACACAGCAAAAATTATAAGAAATTAAAGAAAAAACATGCAAAAACGAAAATTTATTATAGAATTAAACCGTCAGTTTACGTTAACGATTTCTATACCAAAATTCAGTATAAGAAAATCACAACAAAATGAGGGAAGATTAGTTCAAACCAAAAAACATCAACACTCCAACAATTATAAGAAATTAAAGTAAAAACGAAAATCAACGACATAATTACCATCAGTTTGAACAATTTTAGGATCACCAGACAATTTCAAACCTACATCTGACCGAATACCAAGCGACGAATGCAAACCCCTACGTTTTGAGAACTTGCCAGCAGTGCTCTTCTTCCTTCCCATTGCAAAATTCAAACGAAGAAATTAGAGAGAATTGTAAGAAAAAACTGAAAAACAGAGTAACAACTTGAAGAGAGAGAAAATGAAGAATAAGTTATCAGAGAGAAAACCAGTAGCTGTGTTTGACGCAAATCATGTTTGTCATCTGCGTCGTGTTCTCATCACTGTTCGACGCAAATGAGCCTACTACCCATCTGCTGTCATTAGATGACAAACATGGCTGGATCCCATGATTTGCGTTGCATGCTTATGGGATGCGACGCAAGTGGTTTTCGTCTCAAGCTGATGACTTGGATCCCCTATTAAGTCATGTGCGTAGGATGTCCCATCACACGCGACGCATATGGCCCATGACTTTTTAAAACTCTCCCACTCCCCGCATTTCCCCAAACCCTAACTTCATTCCCACCTCGTCATTTCCATTCGCCGCTCTCCCACAACTCCCACCTCATTCTCTCTCTATTCCTTCTTCTTCCATCGCACCAAAGAAATCAAAAACTAAGGCAGAGAAAATCACAGGATCGCAAAAAATTGACAATCTAAAACCCTAAAATCGAAGAAAGAGAGAAGAAAAAAGAAAGTATGCTCCCGGTTTCACCGGTTTCTCTCTCATACTCACTTTCACCAGTTTCACCAGTTTCGCTGGTTCACGAGGATCTCCGGTATACAGATCTCGTCGGCGAGTGCTTCGATCTACCAATTCCAATGAGAAACGAACACAAACGACGAGAAACGAACACAAACGACGAGCACGAACGCCGGCGAGTGCTTCTCTGAATTCTCGATTTTCAGGTATTTTTAGTTCACATTTTATTCTGAATTTAATTCTTTGTTTTGCCATATTTATGTTTATTTTTGAAATAAAAAAATTGAACCTATCAAAAATGAAATTTCTTGTATTTTTTCAGTTTTTTAACTCATTTAAAATGAAATTTATTGATTTGCAGATCTGGTGGAGGAAGAGAAGAAATTACCGGCCAAGCTTTCCATTTCGATTATTAAACAAGATTTAGAATGTGTTAGATCTGATTTTTTTTTTCTGAGTTCAATTTTTTCATTTCATTTTATTGTATTTCGTTCTTAATATTCATAGTTTCTGTAATTCGTGCTTCTATTTCAAATATTATTCGTTGTTTTGTATTTCGTTCTTTTGTAGTTCGTTCATTTGAATACCATATTTGCAAACTATTTGGTGTAAACTGATGAATTGTTGGGAATTGGAATGAGGGTATTTATTTTTTTAATGAAAAATCGCAGCATTTGCGTCGCATGTAATACTGGATTCGACGCAGAAGACTTCATTTGCGTCGCATGTGGCACCATGTGTGACGCAAATGAGTCTTGCCTGGGATTGCTAGGCTGTTGCTGGGCCATTGGCGTGTCAACCATCTGCGTCGCAGGTTGAGCTATGTGCGACGCAGATGATTAACCATTTGCGTCTCACCTTGCTCAACATGCGACGCAGATGGTTGACGCAAATGGCTATGGTATGCATGGGTAAGGCGTTATGTGCGTCGCACGTTGAGCGGAGTCCGACACAAATAGCCAACCATCTGCGTCGTGTCCTTATCCGACGCAGATCTTGTATCCTTATCTGCGTCGAGACCTGTGTCGTCGGACCAATGTCCGACGCAAATGGTGGTCTAAGGTCCGACGTAAATCGTTAATTCTGTACTAGTGAGTTTTTGATGTGTTTATGATGGGTAGTTTCTCAGTAATTTTTCAATCCTCACAGTCACACGACTAATAAAAACTTCATATAGTGAGCTTTATAGAGATATAGTGAACTTATATACAATATAGTGGATTTTATTAACGGATAACATATAGTGAAATTATATGCAATATAGTGGAGGATTTATTTTTTATGTTTTAACATGCATGAAGATAGAGGTTGTGTAGTATATATCGTGACACGTGCTTTAACATATATAAAGATGTAGAATCTGCATGATATAGTGAGCGTCCGAATGATATAATGAGTTTTTATGATATAGTAAGTGTCTGAGTGATATAATGAGTTTCTGCATGATATAGTAAGTGTCTAAATGAATAATGATTTAGTGGATTGTTTATAAATGATGTAGTTTCCGCATGATATAGTATGTTTCTAAATGATATAGTGAGTTTATTCATGATATAGTGGGTTTCTAAATGATATAGTAGATTGTTTAGAAATGATGTAGTTTCTGCATGATATTGTAACACCCGACCCATACGGAGTTGAGTATATTGTCACCAATGCGCATCCAGAGTCAACAACTGTCCTCAATAACCAACACAAGTTCTTCCGGCGCATTTTGTCTTCACTCATGCGCACCCTGATAAACTTCCCATGAGGTCACCCATCCCTGGACTACTCCCAGCCAAGGACACTTAATTGTGGAGTAACTAAGGAAATGAGCTTCCTAAAAGAAAGATGCATCTTGTTAAAATGAGTAGCCTGCTTAATTCTTTTAAAGCAATCATGAGGGGTATACATACAACCCCATATGAGGACAGCAACGCCCTCGTTGCGCCTGAGGACTCCACATATTTGGCCACAACGACCTGTGGGTCGCCCCAGCCTGGAATCTAATCACGTATTCGACCGCAGTCGGTGATATAGCCCCAGAATCTCCCCCCACTAGGCGACTAACCTTGGATTAATTATCCACACGATCAGCACGTGGTCGCAGGGTTGCTCTGATACCATTTGTAACACCCGAACCATACGGAATCGATTATATCGTCACCAACGCGCATCGAGGGCCAACAACTGTCCTCAGTCACCAACACAAGTTCTTCCGGCGCATTTTGTCCTCACTCATGCGCACCCACAGAAACTTCCATGAGGTTACCCATCCATGGACTACTCCCATCCAAGCACGCTTAACTGCGGAGTAACTAAGGAAATGGGCTCCCTAAAAGAAAGATGCATCTTGTTGGAATGAGTAGCCTGCTAAATCCCTTTAAAGCAATCATGAGGGATATTACAGATATGGTGTCATGTTTCGGAATGATATAGTGAGTTTATGCATGATATAGTGGGTTTCTGAATGATATAGTGGATTGATCAGAAATGATACTGATGCACACTAATGTTAACGTGAACCGAGTCAACGCAAGTCAGGTTGCACGACTAATATGCTCTCTCTTTCTCTTTCTCCTTTTTTCACTTGAATATCCAGTCTTGTATTTCATTCCTACTCAAATAGTTAAATGTCAAGCTTTCACTCCTCATCACCAGTTGCAGATTACGAATTCAAATTTTCATCCCCAAACTACAATTGTACCCCTAATTTTTATGCTTTTCCATTCTGGTTTCTAAGACGAGGCACAAAGTGAGAGTAGAGATGGAAATTGAAGTGTGGTACAATGTAGAAAGTGGGGTATAATGTAAAAAAATTAAGAAATACGAAGGTACTTTTTTTTATAAGGAGAAATCTTGACAAGTTGGCGGATCCAAAAATTTTATTTAGTGGGTTCAAGAACATTTGATAAATTTATTTCGGTCAAGTGGTCAAATTTTAAAAGAAAAAAATTGAAAAATCCCAAATTTTAAAAGAAAAAAGTTTCATTGTTTTGTATTCAAGTGGGGTCAAGGGACCCCGGCCTAATGTGGCTCTGCCACTGGGCCAAGGGTGATCGAGAATCAATCCCAAGACTCTTGTAACCGGGAAGATATGCTCTAACCACTGAGCTATCCTCACTCTCGAATAATATGTGTAAGATGTCTTGAACCCATGACCTCTTACTTTGTAATGTCTTGTTCTTACTCCTAAGATGTGTGCTTTTATGGGGGTATCATGTAGAATACTAAAAGGTGGGTAGTTATGATATCTAATATAACACTCCATCCGATCACAGAAAATATTAAAGAAGGGAAAAATTATGCAAGAATATTCAGAGTGAAATTACATGGTGTTACATCTCACGACAATCTAATGTCCGTCATTAATTATAAGGGTAAAACATGAGAACTTTTGTTTGTTAGCAAGCGGGGTCTGCAGGGGTGTGGCAGCAGGGGGAGCAAGGGGGAGTCCCGGGGGGGTGGTGGCGGCAAGGGGGGCAGCAGGGGGTGTCTGCAGGGGGTAGTGCGCGGGGGGAGGTGCGCGGGGGCAGTGCGGGGGGGTGCGGCAAGGGGGTGCAGCAAGGGGGATCTGCGGGGAGTGTGGCGGCAGGGGGCATCAAGGGAGGTCTGCGGGGGTTGGTGGCGGTAAGGGGGGGGCATGGGGGTGTCGCAGGGGGAGTGCACGGGGGCGGTGCGGGGGCGGCAAAGGGGGCCTGCGGGAGGGGGCAAGCAAGGGGGGTGCGAGAGGTTGGTGGCAGCAAGGGGGCAAAGCGGGGGGTGTCTGCAATGTTAGTCAATGCAGAAAACTAACACAAAAAACAGTTGAATAACCTTACTTTTTGGTCTTCTCAAATAATCTAACATAGATGGGTTCTTGCTCCACTTCAACGGGTTCGGATGATCCTTCAAGATCTTGTGTCGGAACAACGGGTGGCTCATTCATCTACATTTAATATAACAAATGATTACATATATACCAAAAGAAACATATGGTACATCATATAATAAAGAAAGCGAAAATTACAAACAACGAAAATTACCGACCATGTCATACATTATTCTTGATGCAGATCTTGAACCATTGGCTGGTGTTTCAGTCAGCTTTAGCTTGTTCTCCGTATTAATTTTGCTAATACACTACAAGTGCATGTGAAAGTAATCAACTGGGAAAAAATCTTAGTAAATGAATGTAGTACGAAGTATATTAAGATGAATTATTAAATCCTAAGGTAACAATTCAGGTGCATATAATAGGATGATGGACACTCGTTGCTGGAAACAACTACTAGTACTCATGTAGACTAAGAAGCAAAAGGAAGCCAACCAAAAGGAAATCTCGTGTCTGAGTTCAAGGTGGGCGGGTGAAAAATACATATTCATCTCCTTTCGAAAGAAAGAAAATCTCACATAAGACAGCTAAAAGACAATTCAAGAAAGATGGGGAAGCGTAATAGATTCAAACCAATATGATCACATTGCACAGGGATAAGAATTACATTTAAGTTGTACATGAAAACACAAGTGAGATGCATTGAAGAGCACTTGTGCTCATTTCTTACCAGAAAAGAAGATGTGAGAATTTTGTTAAGGTAGTATATAAAAGTTAAATCAAATGTATGAGGATGGCTGATAATTTCATGAATTCATTCCTTTCAACCTTCCATTAAACTCCATTGAAGTCTCCACTCAATATCCTCTCCTCATATAATTACAATTCCTATAAATATTTAGACTTTCTATATTCCATATTTCCATTATTCTACAATTGTCATTTATTTTCTTGTGTTAACCATAAGTTTCAGTAACACTTTCAATCTTTCATAGTCCTCTCTCAATTACAAAGGAATGGAAAAAATAATTCCATTTTTATACTCAATTAATCACCAATGTTTCCTATGTCATGCAAAGGGCTAATTATTCTATTATTTTTATATCTCATAATTGTTACTCATCATTACAGGTGGAAATTGAGAGACAAAGAAAGCACCAGGTAAGCCTTTATACTTTACCTTTACAAAAACTCCATGACTTCACTGAGCTGGTTATATATGATTTCTAAAACTGATGAATGATGGCGAAGTAATGTTTTTTCATGCATTGGCTTTACAAAGTGATAGATTAGATGTGTCTTTGGACATAATGTTTCCAAGAGATAGTTAATGTGATGAATTTACTCTTGGCGTGCAGTATAACGAGGAGCAGAACTTACAAGTAATACTAAGCAGGGCACAACGAGCTCAAGATAAACTGAGAGCGATGAAGAGGAGTCGAAGCTCAACCCTTTAGATTGAAAGAGAAACCAGAGTTCTGATATAGTAGTAGTAGTAATTAGCTAGTGTTATTATGGAAGTTGATCTTCAGAGATTAATAATGTAGTTTAGTTGTTCTTTTAGGTTATATTATATACAAAGCAAATTACCCTTCTAATACGTTCTCGCACATAACCAAAAAAATAAACACAAGAACGAATTGCATAAAAAATAAAACAGATAAAGCCAAAACAACAAAGCCATAACAGAGATGCCGAGGATTGAAGATGGGATATGAGTGAAGGAGAAAGGAACGCACTGAACTTGAAAAATACCGATCAAAACCTTATAATTTACTCGTAAAAACAACAAAATCTAAGCAATTCAAGAAAACATGACAATTTCATACCAATAATTCAAGGGTAAACAACTGTTTTGCTTGACAAGAAGGGGGGTTGATTCGTGACTTAGGGTAAATAACAAAAGATACCAACCTTGCCGCCGAAATCGCCGCTAGCCTCACCGCTGATCTCCGGCAGCCACCCACATCACCACCTGCATAATTGAAAAAGTTAGGGCAGAGCAGAAGAGGGTAACAATTGACCATCAACCAAAATTTCGATCATAATTAAAGTATTCACCAAAGAAACATCACCTGAGAAACGTCGAGATGCTGAGCAACGTAAGGTTGATTCATGAGAAACGCAATTGGCCATCATAATTAAACTCCTCACCTGAGAAACGTCGAAGTTCTCGTCGGAATCGTCACCAATTCACCGGGAAAAAGAGAAAGATGAGGGCGTCACCGACCCGGACTGAGAAACGTCGAGAGTGTGAGTTGAGGATGAGCAGTTGAATTCTTGAGGGTGTGAGAGGAGTACGTGATTTAGTGGGAGATTTTTGTAGCGGGCTTTTTTCCGCTATTTTCTTTTGAGTATGGGCAACGAATTATAGATTTGAATTGGCCCATTCACTAAACAAGGGCAACGAAATACATAGTTTTGTCGCCTAATTAAGCTAATAGGCAACCCAAAGTTAAATCGTCACCCAAAAATGATTTTGGGCAACAACAAAAAAATTAGTCGCCCCATAATGTATACTAGGGCAACAAATTCAACTCGTCGCCCTTGTTTTCAGCTATGGGCCACGAAATACAATTTTGTTGCCCTTGAGTTTCAAATCCGTCGCCCAAAACCTATTTTCTTGTAGTGACACTATGGAGAGTTAGAAAGAAAAAAAAGGAAAAATTGATTCTAATAATCCAACCTTTGAGCCGTTCGCTCAAATTAATCCCACCTTTTGATTATTTTTTAATAATCCAACCTTTTAACATGATCTGCTCATATTGAACCATGACCTATTGAAATAGATTGGTTACCAGTAGAATAGGTTAATTAGACACGTGTCTTATTCTTATTCGTTCTAATTTAATTAATCTTTTTAATTTTAATTAACTTTAATTAACTTTAATTATAACTAATTTAGCTACCAATGGTCCAACACCACCACTACCATGCCAACAACACCACCACTACTGCCAAACAACACCACCACCACTTCCACCCCTCTTTAACTCCACCACCAACAAACCACCTTCTCCAGCCTTCCTTTCTCTCTCCTCGCCACTACAAACCAACACCCCAACCCTACCAACAAAAATCCACCCAAAACCCCCAATTTAAACACACAAAAAGGGTGACCTAAGATCCAGAACACAAACTCATCATCTTCATCTTCTGCAAATTTCAATCATTGTGGCGAAGACTCGTTTTCTCTCACCTCAAAACCCTTTCTTCGTCTTCATCTTCCTCCATTCTTAAACCTTCCTTTTCTCTCGCTCCTCGTATTTCTACCTCCTCATTTCGCTTCTCCTCTACCTTAATCTCTCGCTCTTTCTCAACCGATGCCGGTAATTTAGGGTATCTCGATTTCTTCTCAAATTGGTTGATTTTTGTTTCGTTTACATCGGTAATTAATTGACTTTCGTTTTCTTTTTTTTCTGGGGCAGAGGTGTTGAAGCCGAAGCCGAGGATTGAAGATGTGATGCCCATTGCTACTGGTCATGAGCTTGAAGAGCTTGAAGCTGAGCTTCAGTTTTTTTATAATTATTTTCTTTTTCCTTTATTTCATGTTGATATTATTTAAGGACGATATAATTCTGTATTATATGATTTGTGATCATAGTATAGATCTGATTTTCGGGCGCAGTTACCTGATGGTTTTTCATCAACATGAAAGTCTGTGGGGGTTGTTCGCAGGGGGCGAAGGAGGAAGTAGTCGCAGGCGGTAGGAGTGGGGGTTGTTCGCAGGGGGTGGGAGTGTGGGCGATCGCAGCAGAGGGGGTGTGGGGTAGGGGTGTAAATGATGCGAGTCGAGATCGAGTTTGGCTAAGCTCGACTCGAACTCGAAAACTCGAAGTCAAGCTCGACTCGACTCGAAAACTCGTGAGCATGAAAAAATCAAACTCGACTCGAACTCGAAATCCTAAACTCGAGCTCGAGCTCGAACTCGAACTCGAATCAAGCTCGAACTCGAATCATGCTCGAACTCAACTCGAATCAAGCTCGAACTCGAACTCGAATCAAGGCTCAATTCAAACTTGAGTCAATCCATGTACCTTGAGTTAGGTACTTGGAGTAGTCTTTTATAGAGGGGAAAAAATCTAGTGTTTCATTGTCCAACCAATGTGGGACTTTATGAAACAAACTTTGGTAGAAAACAACAGTCTCCACCCAATGAAGAAATGCAAATGCAACAAATAGTTTTTGTTCTATTTATAAAAGAACACAAACTTAAACTTTTGTTTCCCAACCAATGTGGGACAACTAAAATTTAATAATAAGGATCAACTCAAACTTGAGTCAATCCATGTGCCTTGAGTTAGATACTTGGAGTAGCCTTTTATAAAGGAAAAAAAGTTGGTGTTTCATTGTCCAACCAATATGGGACTTTATTATGAAACAAACTTTGGTAGAAAACAATAGTTTCCACCTAATGAAGAAATGCAACAAATAGTTTTTGTTCCATTTATAAAAGAACACAAACTTAAACTTTTGTTTCCCAACCAATGTAGGACAACTCAAATTAAACAATAAGGATAGCTATAGTAGTAACATTTTTTATCGAAAAAAAAAACTATTGTTTACACTACAAAAACCAATGTGGGAAATTTAATATTTTACATGAAATATCGTTTTTAATAATTTTTTTAATTTTTTTCATGAGCTTTCGAGCGGAGTCAAGGCTAGGGCTCGTTAAAATCTTGAGCTCAACATGTTAACCATCACCTAAAGACAAACTATGGTTAAAGTCCACCATGAAAAATATTTTCTATATTAGTATAAAATTTTTTTCGTGGACTAAATTCTTTGAAAAAGTTTGAGAATTAGTTATTGAAATTACAAGTATTATATATAATTTTTTTTCGAGTTTCTCGTGAGCTTTACGAGTCGAGTAGGTATTAGCTCAGCTCGACTCGTTAGTCATCGAGTCGAGCTCGAGTTCGAGTCGAGCCTACTCGAGTCGAGTTTTGACCGAGTTTTGACCGAGTCGATCTCAAGTAGCTCGCGAGTTGTCTCGTCTCATTTACACCCCTAGTGTGGGGTGTTCACAAGGAGTGGGGAGAGAGTGCTTGTTGGCAGCTAGGGTGGGGTTGTTCGCAGGGTGTAGGGAGGGGGTGGAAGGGCGGTGGTGAGGGGGAGGAAGAGAGGAAGGGATGTAGGAGAGAGAAACAAAGGGAGTGAGAGGTCAGAGATGAGAGGAGAAAAATGAAAAAAAACAAAATAAATAAAATTATTTTAATTTTACAACTTCAACATGTTACCGGTCTTATGATTCAATATGAGTGGATGGTGCTAAAAGGTCGGATTATTAAAAAATAATCAAAATGTTGGATTAATTTGAGCGGACGGCTCAAAAGTTGGATTATTATAATAATTTTTCAAAAAAAAAAAAAAAACCAACAGACAAGGATAATAGGGGTCACTATGCAATAGAATACCCAAAATCATTGAACTAAGGGTTAATGGAATAAAGTACAACAGTACTACGGATATGATTTAGTAAATTGTCGAGTTTAATCAACTTGCATTTAAGTGTTCGTTTAGTATGCCTGAGTAATTATATATCAAAGTAGTTACATCATTTTTTATTTTTAAAATTTGGTGCTAAAAGTCTTGCATATTATATTAATATACAAATCGTCTTGGGTGAGATGTGTCTTAGTTATTTAGAAAACGAAGTCCTGTTATCAGTTTATGTGTTTAAACTGAAAAATGTCTAGCTTAAATTGACAGATGTCTAGCTTAAACTGGTAGATTTTATAGGTTAAACTAATAGATATTTGTGTTAAACTGGTAGATGTTTGGGTTAAGCTAATATATTCTGGGTTAAACTGATATATATATATATATATATATATATATATATATATATATATATATATATATATATATATATATATATATATATATATATATATATATATATATATATATATATATATATATATATATATATATATATATATTATGGGTTAAACTGATAGATGTGGTGATTAAACTAATGGATGTCTAGGTTATAATGATATATGTATGACTTAAACTAATATATGTCAGGATTAAACTGATACTCACCTTAGTTATATATTGGACTGAGATGATTTTACACAAGACTTTTCAATTATTATTATCAATTTATTGTAATTATTATCATAAATTCATAGCTAAGGAGACAATATATTCAACCCAAAGAAAAGTTATAGAAAATATTGATGAGTAGAAAAAGTATATCAGATTTTCTTGGACGTTTTTGTCATGTTAGCTAATCATGTTGTCATGTTGATGTTGTTGAGTTGTAGCATCAAATGAACCTATATCAGATTTTCTTGGACGTTTTTGTCATGATCAAATGAAAGTCGTCATATTATCCCCGTACATTAGCGAGCAATTGCTTCCATGATTTCCCTACTTTATTTTCAAACTCATCTAGAGTTTATAATTCCCATCATTCCAATTTCCACGGCATAATTTAACAGGAGAGCCTTGGGTGAAAATCTTGACTCAAGATCGAATTTCTTCTATATAACTGTATATTGTGGTTCTCTTTTCCATATTATTGTAGCTTACGTTTGTTATCAAATCTGAGATTATTCCCTAATACAAAAACAATATAAAAAGGGGTGTAAGTCAACCTTGTTTCCTTAATGAGTCTACAGTGAGTGTCAATTACCGCTAATCACCACAAGGATTAAATCTGAAAACTTAATTAATAAAAGGATAAATTGTGAATAACCACCTGCCAGATACCCTTATTTCAAAATAACCACCCCAATTTCATTTGCGTTTAAATAACCACCTCTACTTAGCTTAACGTTTTTAAATTCCCACCTCTTAACAGAAAAAGGTGACTCCGTTACCTCTGAGGCCTGTTGACACGCTTTTTATTAAATTTCCCGTCAATTTTCCTCGACTTTGACCTATATATATATATATCTCTAACATTGACAAACCTAATCTAAACAAATTTGGCAAAGATTTACTTCAATTCCACTGTGATTCCTCTTGAAGCTCAAAATTCAGGTATGTTCTTAGCAATTTCTAGGGTTTTAATGTATATATCTAGGGGAAATTAGGGCTTTTTCTTGTATTCTTATGAATTCTAAAAATTCTACCTTTATGAACTTGTTAGGAATTTGCTATGGCTGAAAGGGAATCAATTACTTGCCATTGTACTCTCCCTGTTGCAAGGAGGACTTCTTGGACTGAGAAGAATCCCGGACGAAGGTTCATGTTTTGCAAATTCTATGAGCATGAAACGGAGAGGAGGGGCTGCGGTTTTTTTAGATGGATTGATGAGAGACAAACTGAATGGCATAAGCTATTTATCAATCAACTTATGCTGCAGAAGAGGTTGTTGGAGGGCAGAGTTAGGTCATTGGAAGATGAAGTGAGCAGTTTGCAAGGACAACAAGTGAGCAGTGAGCAGTTGCAGATTAGAGAGAGAAAGAAACAATAATTGAAGTTTGAAGAATTTGAATGAAGAATTTAAAATGGGGAGGGGAAGGTGAAACAATAATTGAAGTTTGAAGAAGAAAGAGGAGAGAGGAAAGAGAGAATAGGAAGAAAAGTATGAAATGCGTGGTTTGTTGGAGGGAGATCAGGTCAGTAAAAAAAAATGGGCCCCACTGTTAACGGAGTCACCTTTTTCTGTTAAGAGGTGGGTATTTAAAAACGTTAAGCTAAGTAGAGGTGGTTATTTAAACGCAAATGAAATTGGGGTGGTTATTTTGAAATAAGGGTATCTGGCAGGTGGTTATTCACAATTTATCCTTAATAAAAAGAGATCTCAATTGTACAATTTAGTAAGTTATTACTAAGCTTAAATTTTAAAAATAATTTCAAGATTATTTGGGATTGATTTCAGATCTACAATCTTTCGACTCCCTCAAACTAGAATTATTAATGAATGATTTTCATGGACGTGTCACTGAAAATTAATCTAAGAGCAATTTAGTGAGCATCGCAAATAAATTGCACTAGGAATTTCTTTTATAAATGATCTCATCTTTCTAAGATCAATCCAATGTGTGCCATATATTCTTGGACACAGTTTGGACCTGGATCCGTAGGATCCGAATATCTAGATCCATATTCTATTTCTCAGACCCGTCAGATTCGGAGCATATCCGGATCCAACTTCTGAAAACAGATGTAGATCTGGATACATAAGGTCCCGGTCCAGATCCGGTTTGTTGCCATCCCTAGGGAATATCCTTTTAATTTAAAAAATACACATCTATAGATAATTTGATTATCTAACTATAATAATACAAACTTTGGGCGGTTCGCTCACAATAATACAAACTTTCGATTATTATGTAATATAGCAAACGTTTTCGAAAAAAATTCCTCCAGTGAGTTGTTTTGACATGCAACCGGATGTTCACATCCAGCATTACCTTGTTGACCTTATTTACCAACTTTCCCTCCCCAAATGTGTTGACTCATCAGATTCCACCCAAAAACGAAAAATCCCCCCTTCTCTTCGCACTTGCTCCCTCTCTCTTTCTCTCTCCCTGCCATTACTGAGCCCCAACAACTTTGACATTGATGTTGCAAGAGCTGCTGGGTATTAGCGCGTCTAATTCGCCTGCAAAAGGACAAGGTCATATCATTTCCTTCTAAAATTTTTGAGGTAATAACTGCAAACCCTAAAAGAAGGCAAATAAAAAGAAATAAAAAGGCTTTATTCCAACGATCAGTGTCACGTTAGCCCTTCACCGCTTACAACAAGTGGCTAATCAGTTACAACTCACTGGAGATATTTTTTCAAAAAGTTTGCTACATTATATAATAATTAAAAGTTTGTATTATTGTAAACAAACTGCCTATAATTTGTATAATTGTAGTTAAATAATCCTAAATAATTTAAAGATTTATTAAGGTCACGATTCTCAAAGGCCAACTATATATATAGACCTACTTCTCATTGAAATTCAAGTTCAAACAAAGAAGTTGTAACCTACTTCTCATTAGTCATTACCACCTCAATAGAGTTGTATAATAAAGACCTACTTCTCATTACCTTACTTTCTTTAAAAAAAATTAGTACATGCATGCATATCTGTTTGCTCTTGGAATTCTATTGACTCTTAGAATTCCATTAACATAAAGCCACTAATATATTCATTATTCAATATACCTACCAAGCTAATATTCTAACTGATGTCTTTAGTTCAAAATCCAATTATGAAGTATGATGACATATATATATCAATATATAAATCATAAAAGAACTTTGAGTGCATCAACATGAAACCTCCATAACAATATGGACTTTTTTTGTTTCAACCTACACGTTCTCAACCGCCATTTGTTTAGTAAATCATGGCACACAATTTTATGGACTTAGAATGATAGACTTACAATCAAATTTATGCTCTTAATTTTACATATAAATTAATGTCGGCTGATAACTAATGTATTCATTAGTAGTATGATGTATTAAGATTTAAGAATAAAGAATGTCGTTCCCAAGTATAACAGATAGAACTTCAAAGGCAATCATGATTAGATAGTTGACATTTCCAAAGGATAAAGTATAAACCTGGGATTGGATTATGATTGGACGTCATAGTAACGACCCACTGAAAGTCGTACCCCGTTCAGAACTATACTATAGCTGGCATGAAAATCTTATTTCAGTTATTCCCCTTTTCAAACGGAAAAAACTTTATCTACCCACCGGGTAGGCTACCCACCATTAATAAAGATTTGTTGAGAGTTGTGGTAATGGAATCCAACTCAACATAATAATTATTTTTTAATGCTCTATTAGTATTGGGTTGTCTACCCGATGAGTATGTGTAGCAATGTCCTTTTCAAACTGCTCGTACATGCATATTTTCTTTTCAACGCCATCTAATCTCATCAATACGGATTTACATTCTACAACCCGTAATGCCATCTAATCTAAGAAGACTTCCCATGGTGGGAATTAAATTATTAATGGGTTTCACTTTAAAAAAGCTAAAAACCTTATAAGTTCACTACTATTTGAATTTTAATTAAGTGGATTTATAGGAGGATGAGGTCCCAATATCAATATGAATCCCAAAGTTTAAAATAAGGGTTAAATTCTTAAATTCTGTAATTTATAAGTGTTACGTAAAGACCTAAATAGAATCCTGCCACTTTTTTTTTTTTTTTTTTTTTGAGGGTTAGAATCCTGCCACTTAAAAAAAATTATATAGGTGACAAACCTTTTTTTTTTGGACGGGAACCTTTTTTTATGAGAGGTAACTAACCTTTTTTATACGCATAATAAAAGGCAAGAACTTGGGTTAGAGGGTTTGAGG
Source organism: Beta corolliflora (assembly GCA_947648045.1). Taxonomy (NCBI): domain Eukaryota; kingdom Viridiplantae; phylum Streptophyta; class Magnoliopsida; order Caryophyllales; family Amaranthaceae; genus Beta; species Beta corolliflora. Next base: position 837,134 of record CANSZD010002988.1, read on the forward strand.
TCAAAATGTCAATTAGTTAAGCTAAAAGTAGTAATGTTATAATAAAGATATACGTATAATAGTTAAATATTCAATTATTTAACTTATTCCTTGTTTCTACTTTTTACTTAACTAATTGACGGTTTGACCATCTTACCTAAGATTTGTTAATAAAAGGGGGGAGAAATTTCATGAAGCCAGCATGAACATACATTATATAGTGTAAACTCGTTATTGATCATGTGATAAACAATGAAATAAAAGAAGTAATTCATTTTATTTGATATAGACAAAAAATAAATAAAGAAATAACTACACTATTAGAGTTATAGCGAGAAAATATATACTTCTTCCGCTTTTTAATAGTTGCAACGTATTAACTTTCACGCTTGTTAATACACAACTTTGACCATTAATCTCTAATTAGCTTTTTGTAAAAATTATAAAAAATTGCAGATATATTAAGATAAATCCAACATCTTACATACTAAAGTTTGTATTATATATTCAGTCACAAATTTTCGATCAGAATAAGTACATGAATAGTGCAAATGTCATAACGTTGCAACTATTATAAAATGGAGAATGTATAGGCTAATGTATATACCTAGAATTAACATTGAGGACATGTTTGGAAAAAGTAATTACTCTCTTTGTTTTATTTAACTTGCAACAGTTTGACTTTCATGCTTGACAATGGATAACTTCAACCATTAATATATTTAATTACTGATGATTAAAATTATAAAAAGTAGATATTCAGAAAATATACATGCAGACGAATCTAACAAGATCGCACATGAATATGTTTTTCCTTAAATATAAATCACCAAAGATAAGCTAAGTAGAGTCGGTGAATAGTGTAAAAGTCAAACCGTTGCAAGTAAAAAGACACGGAGCAAATATTAGAACACCCTTATTCATAATCAGAAAGTAAGATCATGGCCCCAATCTTTAAAAAAAACGGGACTTAATCATGAGTGGAATAAAGATGGAGGCAACTCAATCATCGGTTCCGAGCATGGGACGATCACCGACTTGATCAATCATCCAGTTGGGCTCAAACATTACCATCCTTATCTAAACCAATATCAATAGGTTTATGGATTTCTCATAATGCAAAGAGATACCGTATTGAGCCATCCAGGTTCTAGGCGTTGTAGTATAGTGAAGCAAACATATGTGAAGCAATATGGAGTTGCACAGCATAGCTACACTAATGCAACACCAAAACCCAAATTTACTTTACGAATCCAAGATGATGAACCTGAATGAAGACTACAAGTGTGGTAAACAATGTGTTATTCTGTATTACAATATAAATAAATTACATGATGCACAAGTTGACATTCCTCAGAAACATCAGCCTCATTAGAAAAAAAATAAAGAAATCTCTTCCATTGAGAAGCAAACTTCTCAGAAGGTACTAGTAATACACACATCTCTGAAATCTCTATAGATCCACGGATTCGTTTCAGTAAACACGATTAAGAGGACCCTCAATAAGAAACCTGAAATGAGCAGTGAGTAAAATAAATTAGGAGGTTAGTGAATAGTTAGTTACCATAGCCTGCTAGCATAATATAGTTCGCAACTCAGACAGATTCTGGCCCAGCATTTCCGACATGAGTTTCACCGTTTTCTCTGCTAAGCTTAGACTTCGACGACGAAAATGAAGCTTGTTTAGCAGCAGTTTTATTTGAATGATCATCTGAATTGTGTAAATTAAGATAAGTGTAGATTGACATTCCCATCAGGGCAGTTATTGCTCCACAGACACTGGTTATTCCAGGATTTGACCCAAAAAGAAGGTACCCTCCTATCAGTATAACACATGTCTTGAATTGCCCAAGAACAACGTGGGTGATAGCTGATGTTGCCCTGCACACATTTAGAGAGAAAATAAATTTTTGAAAGGTAAATGTATACAGCAATAAAGTCTGGATGTTCTCACATGAAAGGTCGCGGTGTCTCCACAACATTAATATTCCTTGAAGAGCAAAAGGTTACCCCCACAGGCCATAGGGGCGGGGGAGGGAAGTCTTGAAACACGTAAATGGGCTATGAGACATTGAGACAATATCCCTAGCAGGTCATTCAGTACAATAAATGTAGGTAATGGTAATGGATCTTTTCACCTGAACTTATATGAAGTGAATTTATTTGACCTAATTGGACCTTATCTTTACACCTCATTCGACTTCATTAGACCTGATAAGCCTTGAAAGTTACTCCCTCAGTTTTTCTATAAACGCATATTTGACTTTCACAATTGCCAATGCACATTGATACACATCCAACATCATATTTTATACCAACATTTGATTTTATATCAATAAAAATATAAGGTCAAAGTGGAGTATCTATTAAATAACAGAGGGAGTCTTTCTTAAGGTGAAGAGAACATATCCTAAACTAGTCATTTTACATGGGACATTACATATGTAGACATCGTAACCGAAAAGGATTATTTCGTATTAAATTGCACATTTTTGGACAATGACAGGGGATGTTTCACATAAAATCACTTCATCTTCATTCCCTCAATATAAAACCTTAGACAAAATGAATTGTTAAGAGAACACAAGTTTCTTAACAACTTTATAAGATATCAACATTCAATTCAAGTTCCTCGTACGTTATCCTTTTTTTTCATAGACTTACTCTTTGAAGCTGTGGTATTTAAAATGAAAGCTATTCTGGAGTGGAGTACTGAAACACATACCCAAGCGCAAGTGCTCCTGACCATTGAAGCAAGAAGCCCAGAAGCGCAGACATAAAAATTGCAGATGTGTTGCTTAAATTCCAATTGAAAGAAAGGACACCAGGAGGATCAAGCCAAGGCATCATCACTACCAAGAAGAACACTGTAATTGGCGTTGTTTTCCACATCAACCTGGCCATTTACATTCCACCATAAGGATCTATGTATACCAAAAGACTTAACCACAGTTGAGATACAAAGAGTTGACTGAGAGAATTGAATATAGAAAAGAACAGCACATACGCCAATGCAGTCCAATTCTCCCGTTGCTGCATATTGGACCACATGATCTTATTTATAGCACTAGGAACTATCCAAGCTAAAGCTATACAAGCACCAAATAAGTGGAACTGTACATCAGTTACTGTAGCAACAGCAACACCAACGGAGACTACAGTGAGAGCAACAACCTGGAAAAGGATCCCCCCATCAGAAAATGAACTCATAGAAACAGGAAGAAAACAAGCATACCCAAGTACCCAACAGACAACTGACAGTTTACAGCATACCCCAGCACGTAAAAAGGGAAAGTTACGGCAAGAATGGGAAAAAATGCAGCACTAGCTCAAAACAAAGAAAAACATCCATGAAATCAAGACAAGTGTTCATCATAATACAGTTCTAGCCTCTTGGCTTCAGCCATATAGCATCCCAAAAACAGGACACTTTTTACAATATGATGAACAATTAATCTATAAGACATGCTGTCCCACGTTCTTTTTATTTTATCCTTATTCCCTATACGTCACCTTCTTTTACTGTTTAAGCTGTCCAGTTAACAAGAAACAGGAAGTTTTCCAGGCTTATAAATTTACCAATAATTTCAATCTTCCACTGTGACAATAACTGCAGAAAGAAATCAGCATGTATGGGGGGGAAAAGAACAAGGGCCACTGCTAGTAATGCATTAGCATTAGCTGTTTGGTTATTTTGTTTATAAAGATGACATAAAATTGCTATTTAGATTCACAATTATACACATTTACTAATTGTTTTCAGACAACCCATTTGGCATATTCCACCCGTCCTCAGTTCTTCAAACTACAATTATAGGATCAAACTACCCCTTCGTCAAGTTTGACTAAAGTGAATCATAAAAAAATCAATTATTGATTAAAGAAGAGCAAAGGCTGGATAGCGCATGACTGAAATAGCAGTATGTTGTCCAGGCTGCAGTGTGGAATTTGAAATCATTCATAGAGTATCCTGGTGCACTAGAAGAAAGCCAATACCCATAGCAGAGTAGCATGCTCCACCACTCAGATACACAATAATGGTAAAAAATTGCAATTAGTGAAGAATTGATTCAGAATCTGACTTAGGGAGCAAATAGAACTATAAGGCAGTATGTTACAGAATCTACTGCATAAAGTTCTGGGACAATGTACAGGTAATAACTGCAATTTTTGGACAGCGTATAGCTCATTGTGTGAGTTACATGCACATCCTACGTGTTTATAATTCATTTAATCCCTCAAGGAGGAGAGGTGTTTGTCTTCCAATTATTGGTTATCCATGACAGTTCAGAAAAAAAAAAAAAAAAAAGCATCCATGCAAGCTTGCAATCTAGTAAATCCACAAGTGCCCAACAAACCAACATACAAAAGACTGATAAGCTTACGATTCAAAGGGAATCTGATGTATGTAGCAATCATGGAACACAACTTGCATAATCAATACCAAAAATTATCCTACAAATCTACAAAATATCCTACAGAAAGTTGCAAGATAACTGGCAAACATTAGCACTGTCAATTGTACGAGTCCTTCATAACATAAGAATTTGTCGAGTACATAAATTATTATCTCTATCTTTCTAGTGCATACCCTTTATGAATCATCTACGTCTACCAATTGGAATAACTTTAGATGTTAGAAACCTAAATGTCTGTGATATACTGATATCATACCTGACTACTTTGATGCTAACACATAAATGATAACACAGTAACATTCCTAAATAATTACCCATCAACAAGTTGTAAAATTTATCTTCTCCAATAGAAAAACGTCCCTTACACTACAACTTCCCAATTGGAAAAAATCATTTAGGTGCCAAATATGTCAAAGATCAGGTAATTACCTTCTGAAATGAGACCAGTTTCTGCAAGAGAATGAATTCTGCAACCACTATCGAGGGGGTCACAGCGATCTTAGCCATCTGGTAAAATCCAACACTGAGAATACAGAAATTAGAAGGGAAAATGGGAAATTGGAAACACGAAATAAGAGACGTAGCTAAGAATAACTCCTTTGACTTACCTATTATACTTCAAACTGACATTAGCAAGACCAGTAGAGAGGGACATGACTACACCAAGAGCGAATAATGAAGAGAAACGAGATGCTTTTGCAGGAGGCGCAGGGAGCATAGATAGACCTTTTAGAATAGCCATTAAAAACCAGCTTACTACATAGTGAATGAATGTAAGCAATATGGGATAATTGAAGCCAACCCTCCCAAGAACCTGCATAATCCAGATGGAGAGATATATACAAGTGGCAAATATCAGGATGGCTAACCATATAATTGTAAGCAAAGTAAAAGGATATGTCATAGTCTTGAGTGTACCAGTTTGTTCATCAAGATTATACCAACAGACACCAAAAAGTTGAAAGTGAGTGCCACAAAAGGCCCGCATATGCGTTGCTGATACCGCCTGGCACCTTCTGAGGAACGTAACTCATTAAACAGCGAAGACCGTAAATCTTCTAATGCTTTTCCTGATAATACAATAAAAGAAGGCAAGTACAATTTCAGTAAACAATAAACCCAACAAAAGATTTTTGCAAGAGGTGGAGATATAATCAAGGTCTTATTACAGTCAAGCCTATCTATAGTGGAACAGAAGTGGGTAAGGAGAGCTAAAGGAAAGGCTCTAGTTTCTAAGTAACAAAGCACAATGTTCTCACTTGTCCATTTAATTATACAGATAATATAGAGTGAAATCAAGTTGCTTGTACGTCTCTTTGCTGAGCACCTTAAGTCAGTTTCATCGTGGGGATGTGACTGCAATCCAATGATAACAGGTGAACCATACAAGTGGAACCATGCACTCAGTCAAACATAGCAGAAAATTTAAGCAACAAACATTTGGTTGAACCATTTAATTGAAAGTATGCACTTGATCAAGTAAAGCACATATTATAGGCAACCAACCTTCATAGATAACTCACTAATATTCCAAGAGATTGAACCTCTAAATACTCTCAAGGAATCTTCAGAACATGAAAACATCACAAAAAGTGGGATAAAAAGGCAAACTAGTGCAAACTATCTAAGCTAATTGTTTCTCCAACCTAACTAACTTCACAAGAAGTATTTTTCCAAGATCAAAATCAGTTTTTTACATGATTACTTTTCCAATGTGTTGTTGCATTGATCACCTCGAAAAGGAAATATTACTTAATAGCAGACTTGAAACAACTATGGGGGATTAACGACGTGAAGCTCAATCAGAAATTCTTTATTACAAAAATCATTCCAATAGCTAATTATTATCAAATTGCTTCTACAATGTAAAGATAATATAGCTCACTCAATTAATCAACAATGCACTATAATCACTACAATATTTTCAATCAGCAATTATTCTTCACTAAGAGCTAAATCAATAAATTTCACGGCCGAAATCACCAATGCCCATTCCAAACCAAAATATATGGGTCTTATGGAGAGAGAAGGTCTCGTCTAAGCCAATGCAATGTACATAAGAGACAAAGAAACGTCATTAGAAAGAGCTAAATTAGACTAATAACCAAAACATAATAATGATTTATTGCTTTAACTCTACATCCTTCAATTCGTTCAAATAAAGCAATGACAATGACAATGACAATGATCAAAAGAAAAAAAGTTGAAACTTTTATACTAGTTCAATACTTCCAAACATATTCGACAGATCCATAAAAACAAAATCATGCAACATTACACTAACTCACAAAAACCCATAAAAAATCCCTCTTTTACAATCAATTTCAACAAAAAGAACATGGGTTATTCAATTTTTTTCACCCCATTCAAACACAAACTACAAATTTCAACCAACATAAAAACAAGAACCCAAAAAAATTGTACCTTTTTCACCAGCATCGCTATCCTTACGCTTAAGAATCTTTCTCACATTCTTACTAAGAAACAAATTAAACATTTTTCCTGCTACACAGCATCCCCCAAAAACCCACCAATAAAATTGGTCACCCAATTGACAAAAACCCTAATAAAACCAACATACAAACCAGAAAAATATAGAAGAAGAAAAAAAGTGGGTTTTTATCTTTTGAAAAAAAAAAGTGGGTTTTATTTGAAATAGAAGTGGGAAGTAAGAGTAGAATTACAAGTAAGAGTTTGGCAGTAAGTGGGACAAAGGAGTGATAGAGTTGAAGAGGGACACGGGTGTTGCAGAGAAACAGGGGAACTGGGGAGAAGGGAAGAGAGGTAGCAGTGAAAGTGGACAACATAAGTTTGTCTGATCAAAGAAAGTGAGGAAGTGGGGACATGTTTTCCTCAGCGTGAGGGGCGGATAGATTGATGAGGTGATTGGCATTGGAGTGACTGTGAGAGAATAAAAGATTAGCCTTCTACAAGCAGCAACAACTACAAGCATATGTGGTCTAGTAGAGTGCATCTTTTATCAGGAATTCAGGGGTTGTGAATTGCAAGTTACACCCACCGACAGTTGGGGCTCATTAGGAAGATTTGCTTGTGGGGTTTGTCACTATTTTCATCTCCGGTTTCTATATATATACTTCCTCTGATTTTTAATTGCACCATTTCGTTTTTGACACTATTTATCAACCAATTTTATTAAGCTATTTCGCATTATTATATAAGAAAATACACAGTTAAGTGGGGTCTTGGTATATTCGTCTTAATGCAAGGATTCCAATTATCAGATTTTTATAATTTTTAGTTATACGCAATTAGAGATATTGATGTTGAAAGAAGCGTCTTGTCAAACGTGAAAAATGAAATGGTGCAATTAAAATAAACAGAGAAAATATATATATATGATACATTTTTTTTTTTGAGTGGAAAAGGCCTAAGCCTTGTTAATTCATTAAATCAAGTTCTGCCAGGGCAATAGCACCTGGAGGGAAAGAGTGCAAGTACACATGCTCAACCCCGTTAAGGGGAAAAAGCCTAGCCACTAAGTGAGCTACAACACTGCCCACTCTCCTAACATGAAAGCAAGAAAAAGAAACAAACTAAGAGCTTAGAACATGAACATCTTCCAGAACAAGATCCAAGGGAGACCTTCCAAAATCCTTATCACGCAGGGCTTTCACCACCATAGCAGCGTCGCACTCCAGTTCAACTTCAGTGAAGACATGATCACGAGTTACTACCAAACCAAAACGAGCTGCCATGGCCTCTACGAGATCCGCCTTCCAACCACCCCACAACCTCCTCATACCCACCACAAGAATATCACCATCTTCGTTTCGAGCCACCATCCCTAAGCCAATAACACCCCCTCTCCATCACAGCAACATCCACATTGATCTTCACCCTCCCACACGCTGGTTTCAACCAACTAGACCTCGACTGCACAATCAAATTATTGCCCCTTGCAAACACAGCCTGCACATACTCACCATAATCCTTTACCAGCCTTTGGAAGCCCAAAACCCCCTGCAGCAAGTCTGACTAAGGTTCATCAAATACCACAGAATTTCGAAAAGCCCAAGCAGCCCACATAATTGACACACAACTCAGCAAATCTATTTATCCAACTTCTCCTTTAACCACGCAAGCAACAGAGATAAAGAAGTTTTTGGGGCCTCGTTAATGCATACCTTATACGCATATTGTTCCCACACTCCATCAATCGTCGGGCACAAAAATAACGCATGAATGATTGTTTCTTGCTCCACCCCACAAAAAGAGCACATCCCGCAATCGGTTATATGGCGATCAAATAATCTCCCTTTGGAAGCCAAAGCCCCCGTACAGGCACGCCACAAGAAGTGGCATAATTTTGGGGGCCCTCCCATACTCCATAGCGCCTTCCATCCTGCCCCATTCACCCCTCCCACCTGTTCAGCCCAGCCCCGGATATGGTTTAAGCAGCCCAACCAGTAGCTGGGCCGAGTGGTATACACTCTGTTCTTCGTTGGCCACCAATATCTAACATCTTCAGTACTTCGGTTTCTTAGTGGGATCTCTTAAATCAAAGTCGCCTCCTCATCATTAGAGTGGGTCTGTAACACCGCTGCATTCCAAAGACCAGTATCCCTGTCAATTAAATCCCAAACACGGAGTTTCCCATCGCTATTCATATTGGGCGTAGGAACCCGACTCGAGGTATCTCCAGAGCATCCTCCCAAACCTTTATGTGAGCTCCATCACCAACCCTCCACTTTAATCCATCAAGCAACAAGGCATTTGCAACCCAAATTGAACGCCAAACGTAGCTAGGATCGTGGCCTCGATTAGCCTCAACAAAATCCATATTCTTAAAATACCTTGCTTTGAGAACCCGATATGCAAGTGAGGAAGTATCGTTTAGAAGCCTCCACCCTTGTTTTGCTAGTAAAGCTTGATTAAAAGCCTTTAGGTCACGGAAACCTACGCCCCCAAGAGATGTTGGGAAACATAGCTTATCCCAGCTCATCCAATGCATCTTCCTTCGCGTATCACAAGAACCCCACCAAAAGCGAGCAAGCATAGCGTTTATCTCATCTAACAAACCATCCGGGATACGAAAAATACTCATCATGTATGTCGGAATGGACTGAGCAACAACTTTGATAAGAACTTCCCTCCCCGGGCTAGACAATAATTTTTCTTTCCACCCTTGTAACTTTTCCCAAATTCGTTCTTTAATACTTGCAAACACCACTTTATTAGATCGTCCGATGATCGTAGGAAGGCCAAGGTATTTTTCATGCCTATCCACTTCACGCATCCTCAACATCTGCAATATCTCACCTCTTCTTGTTCTTTCCACATTCTTACTAAAACACACTTCAGGTTTCTGAAAATTAATCTTTGGGCCTGATGCTCTCATATATGCTGATAATATCAGCAATTTTAGAGCATTCTTGAAGAGTAGCTCTAGCAAATAAGATGCTATCATCTGCGAAGAAGAGATGGGAGACCCATGGACCCCCCCCTACAAACTTGCGCCCCATGTACTTCATTCAAAAGAGCCGTCTTAGTGAGGAGTGAAGAAAACGCTTCTGCACACAACAGAAAAAGATAGGGTGATATGGGGTCCCCTTGCCGGAGAACCCTAGATGGAATAATCGAACCAAAAAGCTTGCCATTTATCTTGAAAGCAAAAGAAACACTGCTTAGGCACACCATTATTCTCCTAATCCAATCACCACTGAACCCCAATCGACACATAACACGTAGGGGTGAAAGTTATTCGGATAAAATCCAAAATCCAATCCAATCCAATCCGAATTAGTAATTCGGATCGGATTCGAACTGTGTTCGGATTGGATTCGGATTGAATTTTTTTTGCAAATTGGATTTTTGGATCGGATTGGATTGAGGGTAATTGGATCCAAAAATCCAATATAACCAAATAGTAATATGCCTTTTATTATGTATATGGATTGGGCTTAAGTGCTTAACTGAATTTTTTTATAAAAAATAAGCCTAGTCCATACCCCAGTAGGCGTAGCACTTCAACCCTTCCCCTAAAATCCTAACATCACTTAATTTCTCATTTCCTAAATCTACTAGGCTGATGTTGTGCTTAATTTATTTCATCGAAAAATTAAGTTTTAAAAAATCGGATTTTCGGATCGGATCCAATCTAGAGTATAAAAATTCGGATTGGATTGGATCGGATTCAAACTCTAATTGGTTTGGATTCGGATTGAAAAATTAAAATCCAAATTTTGTTCGGATCGGATTGGATTAGGCCCTAATCCAAACCGTACACCGAACTTTCACCCCTAATAACACGCTCCAGAAAAGTCCACTCCACCCAGTCTACATTACACCCATTGTGTTTGCTACAGCCTACGGAGGAGTACTTGCTAGGGTCGAACGTCTAGGTAGAGCTACTGAAATTTGACCTAACTAAGGTATTACATGGAATCGACGGTTATATGACCTAGCAGTGAATTGAGCGGATGGTGTTTTGCGACCGTAGTAACCTAACTTGATGTTAACTTATAAGTGCTTTGACCCGATTTTCTATGATATAAATTATTGACCTATAAGTTTGATGATGACTTGCATACAAACAAACTTGTCTAATAAAGTTTTGAGTTCCTATGAAATTTTACAAGTTCTTAAAGTATCACATGCTGCTGGAAAGAACTTGTGGAGTAACAAGCTTTCCAAGTACAAATCAATGGAGTTCCAAGTGAAGAATGGTCGAGGACTATCTAAACAAGAAATCCAAAGAGTATCAAGGAGTTCCAGAGCAGCATTTCCTTGAAGGAACAAAAGATGATCTAAGCAGAGTTCCAGAGCATGAGCACAACTGATCAATGCCAAGTTCCAAAGGGAGTTCAGAATCAAGAGTTCCAGAGAAGGAGCATCTTGAAAAGTTCAGAAGTCTAGAAAATTAGGAGTATAATTTTCTAAAGTTTTTGTAAGTACACTGGAGTCTGGAGTCTGACTGGAACACGAGTCGAGTTTCTAGTGGAACTCAAGTGTCTACGATTCCTAAAAAGTAGCAAACTGAATTGAAAGAGTCGAATTGGAGTTCAGTTTTAATTAATCATGCCTTGATTTTAGGAAATCAATTAGGTTTTAATTTGAATAAATTTCTAAGTTAAAAATCGGATTAGTTAGAGTATCTTTAGGGAATAAAATCTGAATAAATTACATGTGTTTAATTCAGTTAGTGGGCTATTTTGTAGGAAGCTTGGGTTGCAAGCACAAGTAAGAACGTGCCAATTCCCATTAGTGGGGATAGTGGACGTTAATTGGTTAAATGGACATCATGGGATTAATGGTAGTTTATGTGAGTCTATAACTTAGTATAAATAGCTTAGCACTTGTCGTTATTTCATTCACGTCTTAGAAAGAAAAAACACAAGAGTTTAGAGTTAAATTCTTTTAAAGTGTTTATAGAGTGCGTCAAAGTTCCAGTAGTGTTCCTCTCCAATTACTCTAAGTTCCAGTGTACTAGAGTCATCAAAAAAGTTGTAATTTTCAGAGTAAAGGGGAAATTGCATTCTTAATGGGAATATTTTATTAGGAGTAGTCATTTGAGTAGTGGTAATTAATTGCCCTTTCTTCCTATCAAATATGAGGCATTTATTAGAATAAATTTCAGCATGTAGCCTCTTTGGATTAGTTGGACTACACTTAATAAATTTTGTGCAATTCTAGGACATAGAAAACATCGTGAACAAATTTAGAGGAGTCGTTTCTTGCTCTAATGGCAATTCTCCCTTGCCAGTAACCTCTTGGTTGATTCCATTAGCAAGAGTGATTTGAGTTTTTATGTTTCATCCAAATTGACAAATGAATTTTTGTTGCCATTCATGTAGTTTGAACAACCACTATCGAAATATTGTATATCATTTAACTCTTGGTGAGCATTTATGTAATACTCCGTATTTTGGGAGTTATCTTGCTATAAATAAGAAAATATAAAGTAAAAGTGAAAGTAAATTATAGTATAGTTTAGGTAAGCCTACAGTTATAATTTAAATATACAACCTACCTTGGTACCTAATTATATTTTAATTCGATTTTGTTAAGTAAATCAGAATTCGATTTGGAAACGAATCCTAATAAACTAAGGTTTCTCATACTATAAAAAGGAAGAGAAAAAAAAAATAATTAGAAAACCCTATTGATAGGTCAGCCGTTTTTTTTCTTTTCCTCTCTTCACTCTCAAGATCTTTTCTCTCTCCTCTTTTCTCTTCCTCCTCACGCTGCTCCTCCTCCTTCGTTCGTTTTCTCCAATCCTTCTGAGTTCGTCAGCTTCGAGTCGTGTGCGAGGCTGTGTGTGCGAGCGTGGTGAGGTGCGAGTGTGGTGCGTGTCGCTGCTGCCGAAGATTCGCGTGGCAAGGGTCGAGCTTCGCGTGGTTGTGTGGGTTGTGTCGTGGTCGCGCGCGAAGCGGTGGTTGTGCCGGAGTTCAGGTTGAGCGGCGCGGTGGTTGTCGCCGGGGACACCAAGCACTACGGTATACTCTAATTAAAAAAAAAATTCTTTTCTACTTTAAATTAAGTTATGAAATCTGATTTTATTATTCTTATTATCTTTGATTACGTTTTGGTGATTATAACTAAAGTATAGAATAAAGTATCAAAAATCAGATTTATAATTATGTTTTAGTTCTTATGATAATTTTATTCCTCAAATCTGATTTTCTTTTATAATACTTATGTATAAAGTTGTTTAAGTTTTGTTGTTATGAACAAGTATAATAAGTTAACTAAAAATCATATTTGCATATTATTATTAGTTCCTAAATGTGCTAGTTCAATTAGATTTATAAAAGGAAAGTTTAAACAACGAGTGTGATTATTTTTTATATTCAAAACATCATATTTTACATAGTTAGGTAAGCTGATTTTTATTTTAATAATATCATAGACTTAGCACTAAAATACTTTTATTATTCGATTAGGTCCCAATTTCATAAGCGGAACGTTTTAAGTAGTCAGCGAAGATTCTCCGTTACAAGGTACGTACGCGTACTAGTTCAATTAGATACGTTAGTATCATGTTAGGTTATGAATTGTTTTGTTGGAACCTAGAATCATGATAGGGAACTATGGTTGATTATGATTGATGAGATTGTCTGGTAACATGAAATCAATTGGGAATCTGTATGTATTTCCTTGTTGTATGATTTGTGAGTTGGAATGAATTATTATTGGTATGCGAAATTCTATCGTATCACAAGCATGAAATGAGAATTGGATTGGAATCCTATGATTTAATTGTTGTAGCAAGGATGTTACAAGAGGTTGCTTAAACTAGAGAATTGAGTAATGTACCTAAGAAGGAAAATTAAATGATTATACGTTTAATGTTGTATGAATGAATATTACTAAGAAGGATCTTTGGCGATAAACTTATAGTTGGAATCCCTACAAGTATGAACAATGGGGGGAGTGTGAGACTTGTTCTACACTCCTACGCAGGCCTACTGTGACGACAGTAGTGTCCTTATAAATTTTGATAACTCAAGTAGGCGGAAGGTTCCGTACGATCTTGGGGGTATGCATACTAAGGTGATGGATGTGGAACGGAACGAAACCGTATTTAAATTTCATCTAATAGACCAAGTTGTCTATTAAGGATTAAGTAGCCCGTATGATTCTAGAAAGATGACGGTGCCCGTTCGATGCCAAATAAATTGTAAAAACGGAATTTAATGTTTTTGTAGCATCATGTCTAGGAATGGTTTTTGTTATTCTGATTATGCTTAGTGTATTATTTAACTGATTATGTACGTACTCAGCATAGCTGATTGTTGTTATTTGTGTTGTTTGTTGACCTGTGATGAACCATTGATATTTCAATGGGGAGCAGATTAGGTATGCTGGTGATGCTGCATGAGTTCGGGCATACGGGGGATACTTTTGATTATAAGCTTTTAAATTGTTTTGGTTGAACATCCTAGAGATTGTTTATGATGTGCATTGTTAATGGTTTGAAATAAAAGGGGTCAATAGTGATTCCCGAGTTGTAGTTAAGTTATCATTTTATTTCCGCTGCAATTTAGTTTTCATAGTAGAGAGTAAGTTAGTGTTTTAATTTCAATCAGCCTTGCGTTTCACCGCGGCGGTAGCACTCCCAAAGTTGATGCAACGTAGCTTAGACGTGTATGGATTTTGGGGGTGTTACAATTTAAACGCGTCTAAAATAATTGATCTGTAGGCTCCTTATTTTCTGACAAATTGGCACCTTACTTTTGTCGGAATTACCAACAATCATTTTCAAAATGGGTGTGCTTTTTGCATCTTTTACACTTACACCAGCAATCTTGTGTATTATGGCCTTTTTCTTACATAAATTACAATATGAGCCACATCTCGGGTTCCTTGATTGGTTCCTCCTTTCTGAAATTTTTTACCGTAGCATTTTTATTTTTATTTTCTCCAAAATTAGATAATTTTAGTTTAACCTAAAATGCTTGTTCTAGTGACTGCTCTGTAAATCTACTCATTTTATGTTCATGTGCAAGAACGGAGCCCATTAGTACAGTTAAACTTAATTTAGATAAGTCTTTATTGGACTCCTCTATGACAGCCACTATATGATCATAATTTTTAGGGAGACTTCTTAATATTTTCTGGATTACTTGAACATCATCGATTTTATGTCCATTAGTTCGAATTTGATTTATAATGTTTGTTACCCGACTAAAAAAAATATTGAATTGTTTCATATTCCATCACTAATAAATTATCAAAGTCTCTCCATAAAGATTGGAATTTAAAGAGTATTGCCTTTTAGGAGCCCCTATATTTTGTCTTCAGGATACTCCAAGCCACCTTGGCCGTTGTAACAACCATAATAGTAGGGAGAATTGTTTCATATACCCCCCAATTGATTAAGGATAGGGTATAATTGTCCCTTATCCGATTTTGTTTATATTACTTTCGTTTTGCTTCATCCCATATAGCCACTCCAATGGCATCCCTGGGTTGTTCATAACCATATTGTACCAACTCCCACAAATCTTGTGAGAAAAATATGGACTTCATTTGGACAGACCATTGTTGATATTTTTCTCCCCTAAATCTAGATACCCAATTTACTTGGAGATAGTTAAATATGTTTGAGTTTGAAGTGTTTGGGGGAAGTCATTTTATTTTTTGCAGTGTTTGCTTTTGTTTATGGGAATTGATTTATTTTGTGTTTGGTGTATTAGTTTTATGGCAGTATAATATTTTGTATAATGTAATGGAGGCTTTTGGATTAATATGACTCTGATACCACTGTTGGTATATTAGGCGGAAGTAAGTTGGTTGTATTGTGAGGTAAAGTTAATTTTGATGGATGTTCAATGATGTGGCAACAGACATAGAATGTAAGGAAAATGACTTTTTCTTCATAACAATCTTGCAAGTTACAAGCTACATATATATAGTATACATTGTCGGTGCTTTAACCGACTTATGTGTGATAATATCTTATTGTTTCAAGATGTATCTATCTAGCTAGATAATTCTAGATTATTTATGCATGTGTCGGTACAACTAATAAATCTCTTAGTCATGTATTTTATTTAGTTATTCTGGATTTCTCTTGTTAGTATAGCTAAAGAAGATAATTATAGATTTTTGTAGATTAATCTTCAACAAATTAATTATACATGAGAGGAGAATGAAAATAAATAAAAGAGATATGTTCGGGGAGTTAGTTATAATACGTAATATGTACAATCACAAGAATACGTTAACAATGTACATCATGATATTCATGAATTTAAAGTTAGTAACTTCTATTAAAAAAACAAAGAATAATTAAATTTATTAAATGACCCTCATAAATTTATAACTCAGTCAAGGTCGTTTGTTTGCACAGATCTCAAATTGATATAGAATAAGCCTTCGAAAAGATTTTGTATTTCATATGAATATTTCGTGAAATCAAAACAACAAACTAATAGTTTGCTTTGTGTTTGCTTTTGAACAATATGATGATGCGTTGATGATGAATAAGTGATATTGGCAAAGATTGGTAATGATTGGATAATGATTAATGATGATGGCTATTATTTATAGGTGAGTAATTAGTATGAGGAGTAGTGGCGTGAGATTTTTGTTGGGTGTTATAGGTGTGAGAGAGTCTTGACTTTGATGTGTTGCGATCAAGATAATGATGCAGCTAGTGGTGTAAGTATTAGGAGATGATGATTATGGATGAGGTGACGGTAGGATGAGGGAGTGATGAGGGGAGATAGTGATGAGATGAATGTGGTATGTGGTGGAGATTATTGTCGTGAAGCTCCTTTAAGCCTTGAAACAAAACCCAATATTTATAGGTGAAGGAATTGACAAAAACAAAGATATTTAAAATATCTTAGCTAAAGATGAATTTTAGAAAAGCTATTTTGAAAATATATAGGATAAAGAAGAATTTTATAAAAGATATTTTGAAAATATTTTGGATACAGAAGAATTTTTATAAAAGATATTTTGAAAAGATAGTAGATAATTAGTAAAACTAATTAATTTAATCAGTTTACTCTATTAATTAAATTGGACTTGAAAATGGGTTTTACAAAATAGGCTTTCATAAAACTATTTTTAAAATGTTTTCGAAGATGAGCTTTTATAAAACTATTTAATTAAAAGATTTTCGAAAGTAGGCTTAAAAACAGGCTTAGAAATATGGATCAGACTTAAAATGTTTTATTTTAGGCTCATTCTTTATTCTTTTTTCTATACAGACCAATTAGACGGATGTATTAGTCATTATAGGGTACTAAAATAGGGAGATAAATTTATATGTCTACACGTTTTGTTCTAACATTCATTGATTTGTTTCTGTTGTGTAACCCATCAAACATTTGTTTCAATGCATCCTTGAATGCACTATATGTTTTCAACTCTCCAAATCTTGAAGCATCTATTTTTTTGTAGATGCCATTAACAAAACCTATTAGGGATGGCAATTGGGCGGGGCGGGTGCGGAGGATGGTACCTCCACACCCGCACCCGCATAAATTTTCCATCCCCATCCCCGCCCCACCACCCATTGCGGGGGAAAATTTTAAACCCATCCCCGCCCCACTAGGTACGTATTTATGCCCATCCCCGCCCCACCACCCGCATGGGTACCCGCACCCGCTTCGTACCCGCGTCGTATCCACTTCATCCCCACACCCACCACCCGCATGGGTATCCGTACCCGCGTCATACCCACATATTTATATTTTGCAAGATAAAATTATTAATAATATAAGTATATAAATAGAATTTTAATAATAAATATGCGGGGCGGGCGGGGGTGGGGTGGGGCGGGCGGGGATGGGGCGGGTATAGCATAAAATCCACACCCGCTCCACCACCCATTGCGGGTATGATTTTAATCCCCATCCCCGCCCCATCCCTGCCAAACCTAGACCCATCCCCGCCCCACTTAGGCGGGGATGGGCGGGTCTCCTACTTGACCCGCCCCACTGCCATCCCTAAAACCTATGCCTTGCTTCTTCGAATATCTTTAATAAGAGAATACAGTCAGAAATAGTTGGAGTGCTCTCTTTGTAACTTTTGATAATGAAAAGCTAACTTTTGCACTTAAAACATTAATTATCATGATTAATATGTCAACTTTCGTCTTTGAATTCCTAAAGTCCTCTGAATGTAACTTTTGAGTAGAAACTTATAGAATGTAACTTTTGAGTAGAAACTTATAACTATCATATCAAAAACAACAACTAATGATGAGAATGAGATAACATAATGAGATAATGTATGGCAAGATAATGTATATGTTTGCTAATTGATATGGTAATTACCTTCTGAATTCAATTTGCTATAGCTTGGTCCTAATATATGAAAATGGATATTGGAGTTTTGCCTCCCACTGTTCTTTGAAAGATTCAAAAACCTACTCAAAAGTCTCTGTTTTCACATCAGCTATGAATGCACACACAAACCTCACATTCTTCCAATGGTTGTCGATACCCACAAACAGAGCGCATATGAGATTGTATTTATTAGTACGTTTAGTTGCATAAAAAATAGTTACATCATGGAGTCCCTCCTAAACAATCCAACTACTTGATTATCTTCATTCAATTGATCTCAGAAGAAAAAATCAGAGTTATCTGCTGCCTTTTAATAAAACATGTCAATAACGGCATGTGAGTCCCCTCCCTCTATTTTTTTCATCTTCAATCTATGAGCGTCGTTTATATGGTCCCTCACAGTGTGACCAACATATTCTTCACCTCCTGCTTCATTGCATATTTATCGATATGAGTTAGATGCTCTGATGTCTGATTCTAACATCAACTCTATAGTTTTCCCCTTATCTTCAGTTATTCTTCTCGTAGATTTGTACATATATTTATCGTTAATGTTTATGCATAAAAATTGAACTATTGACTTAAATATATTAACTTTTATAACAAAATAAATTTGTAACCATAAGGTCATACCTATGCAAATGCTGTCATGATGGTTTTGTGAATTCATGGCTATATGTAATGATATGATGCTTGACTTCAAAAAATCCCTCGTCCTCGAATTTCACCTTCATTTTAGCGTTGCAACCCGACACCCGTTCTTGTAGTGGTTGAAGCCTCCTTTTTCTATTCTTTTGGATTTTTGTCGGACATATATATGTTTGATTCTCTGTGGTGGTTTATGTTAATCGTACGTGTCTCCACATTTTAGTACCCAATGATAACACATATCGTCGTCCTAATTGGTCCGGTCCAAAGGAAGAGCAATCCAACAAGCTAAGTCCAAAATCGTTTTCAGATCGAAGGTCTATTTATTTATTCCAAGCCCATTTTTAGAAGCCCAATTACTTATTCATGATCATTAATTGTATATTTAAAGCTCGTTGTTTAGAAGCCCGTAATTAATTGTAATTTAAGAAATATTAATTATTCTTGATAATTATTCTAAAAAGATATAATGAAAATCAGATTTTTATTCCTTAAGATAAGCGATTTCTGAATCTAAAATATATTATTTAATCAAAGATAAAAGAAATATTTTAATAAACAAAATCCGGTCAGATATGCGGTTGCACGACGCGCAGCCGGATGCGTCAAGCGCACCAGGATGCGCGCGCGCAACATCTAGACAGTTAGCGAAACACAGAAACGTAGAAGCACCTGTGCTGACGCAGGAAGTCTGCGCCAGGCGCAGGTGCTGTGTGCCAAACGCACGATTGTTTTAATCTTTTTTGCGTGATTTTCGGAACTTTTTTTCTGTAGAGATAACCTCGTGCTCTACTCGATATTCCTACGCTTTCCTACGCTTACAAACACACTTCGACATACGCTTTCCTACGCCTTTATATCGCGAAATACTCTCTCTACAAACTCTCCAAATACATCAAACACTCAAATTGCATTGATTTCATATTTTAAGCTTCAAGATTTCTCCTCCTGCGGATCGTTGTTACACAAGACCTAGGCGACAAAGGTATACTTAATAAGGGCCAGTTCCAATTTAATTCTTGTTATACTAACAATCTACTTTTCATGATGTATATCGTCAAAGAATTCATGCTAATTTGTATATTCTTCTCTAAATCTCTAATCTTTTTTTTTCTATTTCTATACATTATTCATATGCATGCTAACATGTTTATTGTTTTCATCACTGCACATGCTTATTTTTACTAATCAAGACCTAAAGAAATTTTCTCATACTAAATTCAAATAATTTCGATAACTTGTTAGGTTCAATTCCTACTAATTTTGATTGCATAAGTAACATGTCACAAAAATTATTCTTTTACTTGTTTTAGAAAACCAACATAGTTTAAGTTTTAGAATGCTTAAACACATTGCGTGGTTATTTATTTTCGTAAAACCTAGACATGAATCGTATTAAGTAGAGGCCAACAATGGGCGAATTTGATTCCTGGTCATAGTCGTACCTTCACCCCCAAACTCAATATTTGGTTTAATGACCAATTATGAAGTAATGAAGGGGAAAATCTACATTGGATAAGTCCCTAAGTTGTCCCTATGGGTTCCCAATATCCAATTTGGTTTACGAGTCTTCCTTTAAAGACTTGTTGGCGACTTTTTTTTTATATTTCAGAACATTTTCAAAACTAGAAACCCTTTAAAATTAGGTAGTCAAATCCACACTCATCTCGCGTAGGCAAGAAAAACACGCCTACAATTTGGCGACTCCATTGGGGAGGTTCTTTTTTTGATGAGTGGGTGAAACTCAAAATATGTGAATTATACTTTTTTATGCATTTAAATGACATTACAGTTTTGCATATGCATCGCTATTTTTCAAAGCCACTATAAGTTATTGTCCTTGTCTCATTAGCACATTGTCTATGCGTGAGGCCACCCCTGGGGGATTTGCGCTTTGTCCCTCCAAAAAACTTCCTAGGCGATAATGTTGGATCTTAGTCATAAGTAAATCTACCCAACCATGGCATTGCTCTATTGATCCTGACTTGAGATTGTAGTGCGTCTTACACGTGGCCATCAATCAAAGTAAAGATACGAAGCATGAGATCAATCTCTTAGTCAGGGACTCTTTTAAGCCTAAACCTAAGCCTGACCACAGTATTCAACATAGATCTTGGCTTTAGGTTGGAACTGCATACTATTCCTTGCCTATTTGACATTATTGATTGCTTGTTTGTTATATTCAACATGCTTTTCTCTCATATTCCCCTCAACTTAGGCTAGAATCATCGAAAAACGACTTGTAGACTGACGAAACGAAAAAATACCCCGCGAAAGGGATGTGCCAAATGCGCGAAGCTTATGTCACATGCAAGAGCGTGCGCCTGGCACATCACCTTGCGTGGCACGCAAGACTATTACATATGGCGTAAGTTACACGTTGCTTCCACTGTTCAATTTCGACGGTTACGATCTATCTTTTCATTATCATTCATGATCACTTTTATGATATCTTTGCAAACAAAAGTCACCTAATTCAAAGATAAAAATCGATCTTTTCCATGCATATCATCTAAGATTGAGTCTACCCTTAAAATTGCATCTAGATAAGTGGTCATGATAGAGTTTAAGTCGTCATGCATCTCATATTATCGCATCTTATCCTTTCTATGTAACTAATCTTTTCCAACACATTTATCCTATCCTATCATATATTTTTCAAGATAATAATATCTTTTTCAAAATCAATCCCACTCTCTTATATACTATCCTTTTCAAAATATTTATTATTATTATTATCACTTAAAAATCTTTTGCAAAATTAATCCATCTTTACTCATCATCCTCTTTTCCAATAAAAGATAAAAACAACGGGGTCCTTTAAAAAAATGAATTTCGAAATTTCTGAACTCAATCCGACCAATCCAATCAACCCTGTCCAAAAAACTCGGTCCAATCAACCCAATCTGAGTCCATATGCATTTATCTTAGGCCCATTTAAATTTCAATCCGTGCATTCATCCTAGACCCATGAAAGTCTGGCTGATGTCAAAATCTAGGTCCATTTGCATCTTTATGTGAATCGTAGTCTATGTCAAGCCCATGTAGGCCCAATTTAAGTCTAATCCTAATCCATTCTAGAGTCATGCCCAGGTGCTTCTCCCAGTTCATTACAAACTTAAGCCCATAAAGGCCCAATGCAAATCCTAGGCCAAGTTTGCATCTTCATGTAAACCCAAGTCAAGTCTAATTTCAAACCAATGTAGGACCAAGTCCAAAGTCTAAGTCCATAAAGGCCCAAATCCTGGAGTCTAACGAAGCTAGTCCTCCCTAAGTCCATAATGACCCAATTCTCGAGTCTAGCGAAGCTAGTTCCCCCTGAGTCAATAATGGTCCAATCCTTGAGTCTAGCAAAGCTAGTCCTCCTTAAGTCCATAAAGGCTCAATCCTTGATTCTAGCGAAGCTAATCCTCCCTAAGATCATAAAGACCCAAATTCTCAAGTCTAGCTAAGCTAGTCCTTCCTAAGTCTATAAAGGCCCAAATCCTTGAGTCTAACGAAGCTAGTTTCCCCTATTGCCATAAAAGTCCAGTCATTGATTTCAGTATGCAAGCATAGTCCAGTCAATAGTTGTATATACATATAGTTATACCCATGTCTCCACCATGGTCAAGCTCATCCTATTCCAAAACTCATATCATTTTCAAACCATCATTGAGATCACTTCTCATCTTCAAATTTAGTTTCAAGAACTTACAAGTGTAGACACCAAATCGTGTGTCCTCATTGAGTACCCAATGATGGAATATACCGTCGTCCTAATTAGTCCGGTCTAAAGGAAGAGCAATCGAACAAGCTAAGCCCAAAAACGTTTCGAAAATATAAAGTCTATTATTAAATCTAAGCCCAATTTTAAAGGCTCAATAAATTATTCCTGATAATTAGTATTTTTAATATTTTAATATTAATTATTCTCGATAATTAACTTCTAAAGGATATTTCGAAAATCATATTTTTTTCCCCCAAAAGATAGCTGATTTCAGATTTCAAAGGATAGAGTTCATTAAAGGATAAAAAAGAATCTTAAAACGATCAATAACCGGTCAATTTTGCATTTGCGTCTGACGCAACGTATTGCGCATGCGCAGAGCAGATGCCGATACACAAATTTCAAAAACACAAAGTCAGTGCACGAGACGCGCAGGCCGTGCGCCTGGCACACAGGCTGTGCGTCCAGCGCTCAAGCTGTGCATCTGGTGCACAGGTTGTGCATCCAGTGCACGAGCTGTGCGTTAGGCGCACAATTTTATTTTATCCTTTCACTTCGTTTTCAGTCTCCTTTGCCTATAAATAGCTTGTTTTTTCGAACGATTTTTCCCTACGCTTGAATACTCTATTCTTACAACTTCATCACTTCATAATACCTTACAACACTCTCTACATACACATAACTACACATTCAATACACATTAATAATTAATATTTATTAATTGTATTTTTAATAAATGTTAATTATTCTTGATAATTATTCTAAAAAGATAATATTAAATCAGATTTTGTTTCCTTAAGATAATTGATTTTTGAATCTAAACATATTATTTAATCAATGATAAAAAGGATCTTTTAGCAAACAAAATCCTGTCAAATATGCGGTTGTGCGACGCGCAACCAAATGCGTCAAGCGCACCAGGATGCACACGCGCAACATCGACACAGTCAGCGAAACACAGAAACACAAAAGCACCTGTGCTGACGCAGGAAGCTTGCGGAGTGAACACACGCTCCGTTTGCCAAGCGCACCACTGTTTTATCATTTCCGCACGATCTTCGGAATTGTTTTCCAACAAATAGCCTCGTGTTCTACTCGATTTTCCAACGCTTACAAACACACTTCGACATATGCTTTCCTATGCCCTTATATCACGAAATACTCTCTCTAGAAACACTCCAAATACATCAAACACTCAAATTACTTTGATTTTATATTTAAGCTTCAAGATTTCTCCTCCTGCGAATCGTTACAAAAGACCCAGGTGATTAACTTCCTAAGGGTCTATTCCAATTTAATTCTTATTATACTAACAATCTACTTTTCATGATGTTGATCCTCAAATAATTCAGTCTTATTTGTATATTCTTCTCTAAATCCATAATCTTTTTTTTTCTTTCTATTTCTTTACATTAATATATTCATATGCATGCCAACATGTTTGTTCCTTTTATCACCGTATATATTTATTTTTCCTAATCAAGACCTAAAGAAAATATTCTCATACTAAATTCAGATAATTTGGACAACCTGTTAGGTTCCTAGTATTTTTAATTGCATAAATAGCATGTCATAAAAATCAGTGTTTTGCTTGTTTAATAAACCAGCATAGATTAATTTATTAAATGCCTATACATATTGTGTGGTTATTTAATTTCATAAAATCTAGACATGAATCGTATTAAGTAGAAGCCAATAATGGGCGAATTTGATTCTCGATCATAATCATACTTTCACCCCCGAACTCAATCTTTGGTTCATTGACCAATTATGAAGTCATGACGGGGAAATCTACATTGGATAAGTCCCTGGGTTGTCCTTATGGTTTTCTGATATCCAATTAAGTTTATGAGTCTTTCTTTAAAGACTTGTTGGCTACTTTTTTTATTTCAAAACATTTTCAAAACTGAAAACCCTTTACAATGGGTAGTTAAATCCGTGCTCACACCGTATAGGCAATAAAAACACGCCTACAATTTCCACCCTTACTTACTTTGATTTCTTTTGTCTCCTTCATAAGAGCAAATATAATAAGGTATTGTTATTTGACCTCTTATAACCCAACTTCTCTCATTTTTGTGCTCTTCCTTACAGAGAATCCCAAAGCAGTAGCATGTTTTCTATATAATTCGTACATCTCATTCTCAGTCTTCCTCGTATATCCTATTAAGGAGCCTTTTGTGTCGACCTATGTTATGTTTTGTTTTTTGTTTTTTTTTTACGAAATTAAACAATAGTTAGGAAAAAAAAGTAGTTTAGTTAAGAACTAGTTACTATTAATTGAGCAGAATTATCTATTAGTTATAAGAAAAGTAGAAGAAGTTGCATAAGTTAAAGAACAATTCGATATATCTATATTGGTGTTAAACTTTGGGGTTCATAAAATTTTGGGATGATAATTGGTTAGGAATTAGTGCCATTCGTAATTTTATCCATGGCCCCTTCAATATGAACGAGGGTTCCCAAACCGTCAATCATTTCATTGCGAACAACCAATGGGACCTAAGACATACCTCATTCCCTCTCCCAGCGTTCATCCTTGATAGAATTCTATCGATGCCTATACCTTTCCACCAAGCTCAGGACCGATCCATCTCCACTTTAGCCATTCGGGGAAAATTCTCATTCTCCCTTGCTTATAGCAGCATCATTACCAATCGCCCCTCAAATCCGGGTAGTGAATGGATTTGGAAACTAAATGCCTTACCTAAACTGAAATTCTTCACCTGGCTCCTTTGGTGGGACCGTATCCCACAGCGGGAACTCCTGTTTAAGTGACAGATTATCGATAATCCCACGTGTCCAATCTGTCGAAATCATGCTGAATCTTCAATCCACACCCTAAGGGACTGTGTGCATGCCCAGCAGGTGTGGGCCTTCACTAATCCTTCCCAGACTTTTTGGACTACCCTCTCTCCGCGTGAATGGCTCCAGGATCTCAAGAGTAATACCAACCGGGTGCAAGGCCTAGATTGGAAATCCTTCTTCCCCTTTGTATGCTTCGAAATATGGAAGGAAAGAAATAAATTTGTTTTTGAAAACAAGCCCCATGCTCCGGCCCAGACCATTTTTAACCGTGCCTTTACTCTCGCTTGGGAATTGTATGCTTCTATCCCTCAGAACCCAAACCCCCCTACCCTGCCTCCAAATAGGATACGTTATCCTTCCCACTTTGTCCATGTGAATGTCGATGCGTCCTTTTGTAATATTGAAACCAAGGCAGGTATTGCAGGAGTATTTAGAAACACTAGTGGCCAGTGGATCATGGGATTCCAATCCACGTGTTATACGCTTGATGCATATCATGCGGAACTTCTCTCTATTCGTCAAGGACTACAGGAAGCTCGGATGAGAGGCATATCATGCCTAGTTCTGCTTTCAGATTGTCAACAAGCAGTGAACAACATAAACATTGATGTAAATTATGAGGATATGTATAGTGATCTTCTTATTGATTGCAGGGAGCTTCAGCTTTACTTTCAGATGGCGAGGATAACGCACACTAGGAGAGACGACAATCAAGTAGCGGACAAGCTGGCTAAGGATTGTGTTTGTAATGCAGAAGCTATTACTATAACTAGGCATCTTCCCCACCCCCCTAATTATTGTACGGATTTGCTTTTCGCGGATTGTAATAGGCTTTTTGCCATGACTCTTTAATTTATGATATCCTCTGTTCACCAAAAAAAAAAAATGGTCGTAGAGTTTGAGGAAGTAGTATGCATATTTTGCACTAATGGAGGTTCATCAACCAATTGACTTTCCATAAGGGGTTTTGAGATAAATTATGAAAATTCGAAGTTTACCTCCTTCAATGCAATATATAATATATTGTGACCTAGAAGGCGATTGAAATTTCGAAGGTTACCACTATGCACAATTGCATTTGTTTGCATTCAACAAATAGGGCTAGTTCTAGATCTAATTGGTTTGTGTTTGTGAAATTATGAACATCATGGTTTCTGTTTGTTGAAGACATTGGTAACTTTTCGTTACTCTCCGGTCAACAAGATGTTTCTATTTTTGAAAGTTTAGGTTTTTTCAGAGTTTAAGGTTCGATTTGCAGCTTTGGGATGAAGAAAAAAAAGGAGGAAGAAGATGTTGTAAAAAGACGAAGATAACGCGGTAAAAAAAACGAATAAATTAATATTTTAGGTGAAAAAGTTAGGAAAGATTGGCGTCAGCTTGATTTCTTATGGTCAGCGTGTATGGTTGCGTTTTGGGCCTTATTACATGCGTTTGGGCCTCGTTTGCGTTTTAGGAAAAATCTGCCAGAAACAACCTCTTTATATACATGTTTTTGTGAGAAACATTCTTTTAAAACAATATGGAAAAAGAAGTCCTTATAGTAAATTTTTTTTGTGAGGAGCAACCTTTGAGTCGTTAAAACAAAACTTGCGCATGATACATGACCAACATCTCTATACGTTTCAACCTCATTTCCCTCCCTTTTTTGACATTGACCAAGTATTTTTCGGCGTTGACTCCATCAGTATATGATGAGATAATAGTGTGGGGTTTAAACATTAGAGATGAGAATCATGTGCCCCACGCACATTTTGTTTTATTAAGTCAATGACGGAAAATACTTGGTCAATGTCGGAAAATGAGTCAAGGTTGTTCCTCGAAAAAAAAAATTAAGGTCTTATTTTGCTAGATTTTTTTTGAAAATGTTGTTTCTCACAAAAACTTGTACTCCCTCCTTCCCATTTTAGTTTCCACACTTTAGGACTATAAAAATTCCCTAGTCCCATTTTAATTGTTAAAATATCATGGAAAATTCCATTTGGTACCATTGTACTTTGGGTGTTAAAGACAAAAATGACTCCCAAAACCTTAATTATGCAAAATTAGACAAACCCCTAATCCTATCTAACCCGCAAACTAATGTTTTGTTTAATATAATATTACGGTAGAGAATAAGTCAAAACTACAGTGATATCATATAGAATGCAAAAAGAATTTAGGTACCAAATGGAAAAGCCCAAAGTTCAGTGGTACCAAGTGGAATTTCCTAAATATCATTTATTGTTTTATTTCCCACTTATTATATTACTTTTGACAAATAGTACCTCCGTTTCTTTTTAATAGTTACGGTTTCCTTTTTAGACCGTTTCTTTTTAATAGTTACACTCTTGCTTTTTCTATATAAGGTAAATTTTCAATCATCATTCCCACTATTGGTCCCCCCATGTGGTCCCAAATTTTCAATCATCATTCCTACTATTGGTCCAAACTTTCTCTCTCTTGCCATTTTTTATTGTTTATTTGTACTTGTTGATGCCAACTTTTACCTTTATACAACGTATCTCTCATACTTTACACATTTTGCCTTGGTTCTAATGAAAAGTAAAGTGTAACTATTAAAAAGAAATGGAGGTAGTACTTCCTCCGTTTCAAAATAGTTGTACCATTTGACATTTGTTCACTATTCATCAACCAACTTTGACAAGCATTCTCTCACAATTATATAAGAAAAATATAGTCAAGTGAGATCTTATTCAATTTGTCTCAATACGAGGATTTCAAATATCAACTTTTTATAATTTTTACTTATACGCAATTAGAGATAATAACGTTTAAAAAAGTGTATCGACAAACGTAAAAAAGTAAATGGTGCAACTATTTTGAAACGGGGGAAGTAACTAATAAGAATTGAACTTAGTGGCATATTAAAATTTGTTGTTCAATAATGGAAACTTAACAACTATTTAGGGACTTTTTAGGAAGGAAATCTTAAGTCTTAACAATTAAAATGGGATTAGGGAGTTTATAAAAGTTTGTTTTGACAAATTTTTCTATCAACAAATCAAAAAAAATAATGAAGCTCGTGAGTCGTGACTCATGTACTAAAGCTAAACCTTAAAACACAATTCCCCCTTTCATGAACCACACACAAGTAAAGAGAGAGAGAGAAAACAAAAAGCTCCATTACAGCAACAATGGCGATCAAATCAGAAACCCTAACTCACTCATCAACCCAAAATTCTCCCTCAGATTCACTCGATTCATACGATCCACTCCTCCACATTCTCCGAATCATCCCATTCTCTTTCCTTCGCCTTCCTCGCCTTCGCCTGAAACTCCCCTCTCTCTCTCTTCCTTCATCCACCACCATTTTCTCTCTCCTCCTCCTCACCTACTTCATGGTCGTTTCTGGCATCGTCTACGACGTCATCGTCGAACCACCCGGTATCGGGTCGACCCAAGACCGGTTCACAGGTGCAGTTAAACCCGTCGTCTTCCTCTCGGGTCGGGTTAACGGTCAATACATTATCGAAGGTTTATCTTCTGGATTCATGTTTGTTCTTGGTGGAATCGGTATTATTCTTATGGATCTTGCTCTTGATAAAAATCGTGATCGGAGTATTAGGGTTTCTTATGCTTCCGTTGGGATTACTTCTGTTGTTATTGCTTATGTTATGAGTATGCTTTTTATTCGCATTAAGATTCCTGCTTATTTGAGGTAAAAGTTGTATGATCTCTCAATGTTTTTGTAGCTTTTGAAGGAATTTTTTTTTTGTGGGATTATGAGATTAAGTAAGTTGGAATTGGATATATTGTTTTATTGATATGGTGAAATGATCTTGATTTGAGTAGGAATTGAACTTATGTAACACGAATTCCGCATATGAAGTACATGATATTGGAATTGATGAAGCTAGATGCTAAATTGAGATTCATGATTTGGAGTTGTCTTGACGACAACAACAAAACCTTAGTCGAAAATGATTTGGGCTGGATAACAAGAACCGTCATAAGAAATTGTTTCTGTGACTTGGGGTTGTGTAACTTTTGTGATATTAGGTTATTTGTTGACATATTGTTTTCTATAATATGGTGAAATGATTTTAATTTGATTAGGAGTTCAACTTATTTTACATGATGAATTGGGCATGTGAAGTATATTCTTTGTACTATGGTTAATATTGCAATTGATGAAGCTAGAATGAGATTCATGAATCATCATTCTTACTTAACTTTGGATTGGGCTTGTTTAAATTATGTGAAATTGGTTATATCTCAATTTGATTAGGTTTTGAACTTGCTTTTCATGAATTTACATGATTTGACTTGTGCTATTGCATGATCGATGTTGGAAGGACAAGAAAATGTGTAAGATTATGGGTATATTGAAACGTGCGTGCTTGGTATGATACTGCATTGGACCCTAGATGAATTGGTAGAGGGTTAATACTTAATTTGAGCCAGATACAATATTCTAGATCAGTCTATTAGGAGAGAGATAGATTTGAGCTTGCATTACAGTCCGATCCATGGTAGTGTTGGTACCACCTAGCAGGGATATTTGATCTCGCTGCTACAGTATCCTTGATGAGAATCAAACATTAACTAAAGTTGGACATATTTGAGCTTCACAATTCCTCGTAGGAGTACAAGGTGCTTTTAATGTCACAAAATTCCTATTGTCAATCTTTTGATACTTGCTTTGGGCTCTGTTGACAGCAAGAAATATGGCTTAAGTAGATCGGAATTTCCTGATTGGAAAAGGTAGGGAAACTTGACGTTGGGCTCTTGGGTGCAGAATAAATGTGTGCAAGATTTGTGTATTCTATATGGAATCCTTTCATAAGCCATGGTAGTCTTAGACTGTTGGTGAATTGATGCACAAGCATGGGATATATTCTAGGTCGTAAGGCCCGTAAATGAGACCGAAAAATTTGAAGCTAATGCATCTATTGTTAAGGTTACTAGTTAAGACTCTTTAATTTGAGTTCTTTGCTAGATATATTTGTAGCTCACATGAAAAAGTTGCTGGAGTGGTTCAAAATTGTTCCTTGAGGGTATGAGGCCACTGATGTCCTAACATGTAATTCTTGGTCTTAAAAAATTGAAGATATTAGAGAGGTTGAACAATGACTCTAGGGAAATCATTTTCATATTAGAAGGTTTAGGGCATCAACTAATATAAGAGCCGAAATTTAGGGGGAAGAATAAAGGGATATTATCTCAAATAACCCTAACTTATAGGCCATTTTCCAATATAACCCTGACTTTGGCAGCCCTGTCTCCGATAACCCTGACTTTGGCAGCCCTGTCTCCGATAACCCTGAACTTGGTTTTTGTCATTAAACTGGACGGAATTTGTAACGCCGTTAACTAGGTTTGGCTTTTGCTAAATTCATCTCTTTCTCTCTCTTGTTCTTCATCTCTTCTCTCTCTTATTCTTCATCTCTTCATCAATTTTTCCCATATTGAAGTAGTTATGGTGTCACCCCAAACCGGAGCCTCAAATTTTTTGGATCGTGGGTAAGTGATATTGAAGGAGCCTGATTATTGTTGTTGTGGTCGTCGTCCTCGTAATCAAAAGAGTAGGGAGGGTCATTAGAGATGTAGAATGAATCAGCTTTTACAACAAAAAAAAGGAAATCAACAAAATAAAAAAAATATATAGGAGGAAACCCCCCCTCCCACACCCACAGTAAACCGACCACCACCTCCCCCTATTCCCCTCTTTGTTCCCTACCCTAACCTCCCCTATGGTGAATTACCATTCATCATCTTCCACCTTCATTTTTGTCTCCAGAAATCTGTCTATAAATGCACAGAAGAACTCAGCTTAGAATCACAAACTCAAACCACAAAAAAAATCACAAAATTTCTTCCCCTCTCATGGCACCACCGAGCCACCACCACTGTGCGCACCACCTTTTGCGCAACAACCACCACCCTTTCACCGACGGAACCACTTCAGTCCCTCGCCGGCGACCCACGCCGTACCTGCAGCCCGTCGCTGCTCTAATTCACAAAATTTCTTGAATTTGATTTTGTGGATTTTTCTTTTGTTTTGTTATGTTTTAGATTAAAGTTTTGATTTGGAGAATTGATTGAGGAAAAAAAAGAGAATGATAGGCTTGAGAAGAGATGAAGAACAAGAGAGAGAAAAGATGAAGAACAAGAGAGAGAAATAGATGAATTTAGCAAAAGTCAAACAAAATTAGAGAGTACTTAACGCCGTCTCTAATTTCGTCCAATTTAATGACAAAAACCAAGTTCAGGGTTATCGGAGACAGAGCTGTCAAAGTCGGGGTTATATTGGAAAAAGGCCTATATGTCAGGGTTACCTGAGATAATATCCCAAGAATAAATGTAAGCTAAGTGATGAAGTTCAAGGAGATCAACCAAATGAGGAATTTTTAGCTTTGTGTCCATTCTCTCTTTATGAGACTATTCTTCACACAATTTGTTCGAGTATAATTGTTTGTGTTATTGAAATTTTCATTACCATAGGGGGTATTTGCGTTATCAAAAGTGAATATAATTGTTTCCTGAACTTATGTGATCTTAAGTGACAACGTAGTCCGAATTTGACTAGTCCAACCTAATTTGATGAAAACAATCATAATCATAAATTTTTTTTTTACAACGAGGAAAACTTACAAAAAGAAAAACCACCAAACATTTAAAGCACACTAATGATAAGTAAAAGGAAAACTTAGCAAGATCATGAGCTGATGTGACAGGGGTGACGTCTTGTCTGCTGACCTTCATAATTCGACACCATGGAAGTGAGCCAGTAATGTGCTTAATTGCTGTGAGAGTATGACTGATGGACATATCCTTTGTGTGCGACGAGGCGAGAAGACGAACTAAAACCTCCGAATCCGAGTAAAAATCTAGTAAAGGAGGTACTTTCAGCCCATAAAAGCGCTGAAAGACAAGCTTTGGCTCCACTTGAAGAGCAAACATGGCACGAAGCGAATGACCTTGGCGAATAGTTTCATTAGACGAGCAAATGGTGGCCACCCAAGCCAGCCCTGCCATCTTAGAATTTTGAATCCAGGATCCATCGACCCTTATTACTACCTCCGGAGTGTCATTATTGTTGGTCCCGAAGTGAGCCATAAGATACCCAGGGGTAGGCGCATTGGTCAGCTAATGTGAGGAAGACAACAGCGGAGATTGCAGAAACTTCGAATGGTGCTGCATACTCTCCTCTAAATGGCGATGCAGAGCTTCAAGAGTAGCTCGGGTGTTCCTAAAGACTTGGTTCTTCCTGGTTTTCCATATACTCCAAAGAGTGTTAACGAAAGTAGGGAGAGAACTACCATGAATACCTTCCTGCGAGAAGTAGAACAGAACTTGATGGGCCAACCAATCTGCAAAAGAGAGTTGATCCATTGAAGGACGGATCAGGTTATTGTCACCCAAAGTCCATGCTTCCAGAGCTAGCGGGCAGTTGCGGAATAGGTGAAGGCAATCCTAAGCCTCCTCTAAACAAATTGGACAAGAATATGAGTTCGTGACACCTCTTCAACATAGAATAGCTGAAGTTGCTAGACCATTATGCCAGAGTTTCCATTAAAAGAGTTTCCATTTAGGCATGATGTTCAAACTCCAAAGAATGCGAAAAAACCGCAATGTCTCAGGGTTTGTCATGCTACAAATATTGTGTTGTTGAGATTGTAAAACAAGATTATATCATGTTTTAGTAGAAAAATCACCTGATTTTGTGAATGGCCAATAGAGGACATCCTGAGTATCCGCTTGCAATGGCAACTCAAGTGCCAAGATCATGCGAGCACTGCTAGGAATAAAAGTTTTGAAGATTGTCCTATGATTCCAACCTTGACCATGAGGGAGAATAAGATCTGCGACTTTAAGAGAAATGGCAGTAGAGAGCGGGAGATCGTCCCTCACCATTGGGGTAACACCATTTACCCATTTATCTTTGGTTGCCATAATATTCTGGCCATTGCCAACTTTCCAAACACAATGTTGGCGAAGCGTGGCAGCTGCTTGACTTAATCCCTTAGCACCCCACAAGAGACTGCGAGACCCATGAGGCCTTGAATACAAACTAAGGCGAGAGCTTGCATAGCTTTGTGACAGGAGGAGCTGGGGTTGGTGTTGAATACGCCATATCTTTTTCATTAGGAGCGCCTCATTCATCGCACTAATGCTCTGAATGCCTAACCATAATCATAATTGAAATCTGAATCCTTGTCTGTTTTGAAATATACAAGTCTGCGCAAGGGTCATTGGGTATGGGTTTTAGAAAATCCGATCCGACCCATTATCATTCCTAATTATAGATCTTGAGGGCATGTCCCCAGAGTTTTACTAACCAAACTAGCTGGATTAGTTGATGTGGGGGTAATGACGGAATAAAAAGCATTGCAAAATCCAAGAATATACCATTGACTAGTAAATATGTTTTTGTGTGATTTTAGAGGGAATTTTCTCTTTGGAGTTCTTATAAGAGTATCGTGAAGGGATATATGGAAAAGTTTCAAAATAGTTATGCTGTTTGTAATAAGTGTGTTTTATTGGAATTTTCACTATTTAGGTACTGACTTTGACCATATTTAATTACTAATATGTGGAGATAAATGTCATTTTTAAATGATCATTGGCTTAATTTCAATATATCTATAAAAAAAATTAATAATATACTTACGCCGTTTTTTAATCACAACGTTTTTCGTTTTTGG
The DNA here is from genome assembly GCA_947648045.1 of Beta corolliflora. Taxonomy (NCBI): domain Eukaryota; kingdom Viridiplantae; phylum Streptophyta; class Magnoliopsida; order Caryophyllales; family Amaranthaceae; genus Beta; species Beta corolliflora. The sequence continues at coordinate 871,110 of CANSZD010002988.1, forward strand.
CAATTTTCTTTTACTTGCAAGTTGCAACGTTCTTATTTTTGGTAATATATTCTCTCTTTCTCTCTCCTAACACATGAGGTTTTTTTTATCTTTCTCTATCTCTCTCCTCTCCTTGGTTCTTTTGCGAAGGGAAATTTTGCAAGTAATTAAAAATAGAGGAAGTATAATCAAAGATACTGGTGGTCAAAGTTATACATTGACGAATGTGCTAACTCTAAATTGATATGATGCATCTATTAAAAACCACATGAAATATAACTTATCAAATTGAGAAAGTGATGTATCCACAATTATTTTGGGACAATGGTGAATTGGTGATAATGATAAATTGATCCATGATAAACTCCTTTTCATGTTCCCTCCACCCTCCTTGCTCCACCATGTTTCCCTACGTCATATATATCAGCCCTTGAGTAAATGTTTACTCGGAAGAACTCAAATACATGTAATTGGACCATTGGAATCTAGCTTAAATCGACACTAGTTTACTTGTTTTTAATTAGATTATTTGTTGTTCTCTCCTCACAATTTTAAGTGCACAATGTTGACAATTAATATCACTGATTACATTTTACTAACCACATATCACATGCGGATATTCTTTCTTATGTGGTGATGATGAGAGTTTATGGTCAAAGATTTGGTTGTGTTGAAGCCTCAAGGACATTCGCTTTAAATCATCAAAATAAACGAAGGGAATTGTTATAACACATTATAAGATATCCTCATACTTCATCTACTTTAATCATTGCAATCTAACTTTCACATCTGCAAATGCACAGAGACTGAGTAATTAAAATATTAGTGTTCTCACACTGTCTTTTGTTCTTTTCTCACACAAAATTCTCTTTTCTTTTGTAGATATAACATGTGTAATTTGCTTTTTTTCTAACTCAAAGCATATGTATTCTTGCATAATTTCTGATTTTCCTAACTATAAATTTATGGAAATACAAAGAACTGCATTACATGTTTCTCTCTAGTTTTTCAAATGGCTAAGCAGTATAATTAAAATTTCTTAACTAGTTTTTCGGACCGTTTGATCAATTTTCCAAGTGGAAAAAGATCAAGCAGAAAAGGCAACCAAAAATTTCAGGAGATCATTGTCAAAAAAAAAAAAAAAAAAAAAATTCAGGAGATCTGTAGGCCAAGCAAATATTATACGGTAGTTTGAATTGGCTTGAGAAACTAAACCAAATAACGTAGGACTTTGAAGTTTGAATGTTTTTAAAAAAATGCTGGAAAATAAATGATTGTGCGAAGTCGGAAGTAGAGTATTTGCGAACAAATACAACATTTGGTTTGCAAGTGAGTACTTTTTTCAGTTATCTTAATTACATTCTATAATTTCAATCAATTTAATTAAAACTTCTTATATTTCAAACTTTATTGCAGTAAATACACATAATTATCTACGTGCTTTGGATATCTTTGAATAAGAAAATTAAAAGATCCATGGACAAAGAAAATAGTACAAGATTCTTGATTATATATGCAACCATAACACAAGAATATGCAAGAGTAAAAAGTATAGAGTAACAACAATGACCATATTTCGTCGGTTCCAAACCTACCACCATCATCATCTATTTGCCAAAGAACTCAATCAAACAAAAATGTTGTCGGATCTCGGTCAATAATTGCCAAATGCCAGTAGGTTTTCCGTGCTAAAACAAAAGCTATGTACTCTCCATGAAGCGAGCACCACCTCCAATTTGCAAACAATCCAAACAAGATATGAGCGGAGCAGACGAGGTGGTTCAGAAGAAAATCATTATACATCTAATATGTGCACAGGGCTTTGGCATATCCATATATTCACATCGTATTGTTAGAGATCAAAAGCAAAAGTGAGCAGAAAATTGATGGTATTATCTATCTTCATTTTTGTATGGTTGTTGCATCATTTGAATGCCGGTAACTTCCTTCCCTAATCTGAAATTGCATTATAAAAAAAAATTCAAGAGAACGAGTTTAGATAACTCAATTTCGAAAGATACAAGATCAATACAATGCTGAAGCTCTTTTCTAGTGATCTGAACAGAATTAGCAAATTTCCGGGTAACATTACTCGAACTCAAGTACCCATGTCGGACAAAAGGCTATATGTCTATGTCTGTACATCCAACTCGGCTAATTTTATGATTTTTTTTTTACAGTTTTCGCCGAAAATGAAGCGTCGAAATGTCCATAAGATCCAACATAGGTACTTGAGGTAAAATGACAAGTCCGAGTAACATAGATTTTATGAGCCAAAATGGGTTGGAATTTAGGAGATTTGTCTTACTATGATGACTTCTCTGACGTAGTTTTCTGCAATTTAAGTAGTTGCTGAGCGGAGTCTCTGCTACAGGTATCAACTTTCCCAAGGCAGCAAGGGGCCAACTGGTTTAAGAAAGCAGAACAGAATAAAAGATTTGTTCATATATAAAGGTAACTAAGAGACAACGGTCAAAGCAAAGAGAAAAACTACTGCCCAAATTCAACACTTGTTATCAACTTCCCCAAGGCAGTCAATGCATAACATAATAAGGCTTATGCAGATGGAAGAAACAAGATAGAGTACTCAAGGGGGGGAGAAACATACCTGATTACACCAATAACGATGCAGACAAGCCACAATTGCCAGTCCAACTTTACCGTTTTAGCAAACTTGCCAAGAAACTCAACTATCACGATCTGCCAAAATATATGACATGAAAGAAACAAAAAAAAAATAATTAATGCAACACAACTTCTGCATTAGTAACAGTGCATACATCTATCTTTACCAACCTCACCTGAAGTATCAGTGTTAGTCCTACTATTCCAATGAACAATTTGTTTTTAATAACTCCATTAAATATGTTGATTTGATCGGGCTTACGAGCATTAAACTCATTGAATATCTGCACATTTTCAATTTGCATTGGAAAAGTGTCAGCACTTCCATTGTTATAGTCAAAGAAAAGTTTCAAAATACCAAAAGTGCACCACGATTGCATCTGCTTTCTAATAAATCTTTGTATTAGCTAAAATACCAAATGCCTCTCAGAGGGCTCACCTGGCAAAGAACAAATGCATTGAAGATCACAGTGTTCTTTACTTGGTTAGCATGTTGAGTATGCTTTAGACGTAAGATATTCTGGCCATCGAAGTTGAGTACGAGCAGAACAATAATTTGGTAGACAGCCTATGATTTCAAAAAAAATAGAGAAGTTAATAGTATATAACAACAATATTGAATACCAGCCAATTCCATTATTATGGCACATCTGTAATTTCTACACTGAAACAAGGAGATAAGCAAACCTGTATCAATAGGTTCCTCCACATAATATTTGTAATAAGAGGTTCCCTGCAAAGCAATAGTAAAATAAAAATTATTTCCCAAAGAACAAGGACCAAACATAGAATTATTGCTTTGTAATTGAAACAATCACTATATAATGTATGTAATTCTGCAAAGCTCTCAACACAAGACATTTACGCCAAGTGAACGAAGTATCGACACGACTGGCTAGAAAAAATTCAGGAGGGAAAGCACTAAGGCTGAGCAGAGATAAAAGCAATGCAGATGAGAACACTCTTATTTTTCGGGATTTTTCATGTTATTTTCTTGAAGTTTGAAAAAATTCATGAGGCACCCTCATTGTTTCTCATATTTACAGGGTACTCTGACATTTTGAAAAATACAAGATACCCATATAACTAAGAGTAGTCTAACTTTGTTAGCTAAAAAACCTAATTACATTACCTCCCTTTCTCTCTTTCTCCCTTCCAGGCTTTCATGATTATATCAGTTTTGGTTGGAGAGTTGGGAGAAATAAATAAGATTGACTCATCAATTGCCATATACGTCTGATTCTTCCACATTAGTCAAAAGACGGCACCAGTTGCGACGAGAAACTATGGCAGTGAATAAGTATGAAAGAGAATAAGGTGTGGGGAAGGTGTGTTAATGGGTTAATTAATTGATTTGAGGTTATTTTTCCTTTCTTTAGAATTTACATTAACTCTGATTTGAACTTTTTTCTTGTTTTTGTTTTCATTCTTATTTTTTGAACGAAAACTGATTTGAGGTCCATGAGGATTTAACTAACGGATGTTAATGGTGTCTCATCGGTGATCACTAAGGGTATCAGTATGCTGTATTTTTGAAAACTTTCTGGGGCACCTCATGAGTTTTGTCAAATCTCAAGGATACCTTACCAAAAAAACCTTTTTCTAAAAAGAGAAGACGAAAAAACTAATGAAAATATGATGTTAATAAAAGTTAATATGGTCAAATCTGGGAGTATCTAGTTCAATATTTATGTAAATAAGCAATACAAGTAATTAAGTCTGAAACTTGAGGTTTACATAATTTGTCGCATCAGAGCTAGTGTAACCTCTCCATTTCTAGAATTCTGTTTTCTCTAAATCATTATTCTGAACTGCAAAAAATTTACGAATGTTTATGTAATAGATTGCTTGCTCTCCACCCACAAAAATATCCACAGGATTTAGCCTTAAGGATGGATATCAACTGGTATATCAGAATATTCTCGAGGTCAAGATTTTCCCAGACTACATGATGAAAAAAGAGATGCAAGCACATGGAATGGACAGAACAATTCCTACAGCAACTCAGATCAGATAGAGCTGAAAAATTAATGTATCTGCAAAAGATCAGCTTCAGATTCTAACCTTCGACCAACAGGAGGTCTGTGCATAAGGTGATCCGTAGGTGGTTCTGTAGCCAATGCAAGTGCTCCAAGAGTATCCATTATCAGATTGACCCAGAGAAGCTGTACAGCAAACAAACACAGTTTCACTCAAGACAGTCATCTGAGAAATTTCATGCAAGACAAGACTAAGAAATTATGTGGTACCCTTCTAACAAGCAAGAACAGAAAGAGCAGAAGAGACATACCTGCACAGCATTTAATGGGACATCACCAGTGGAAAATGCAGCAACGACATTTATAACAAGGGCTGCCACATTAACTGTCAGCTGGAACTGGATGAATTTCTGTATGTTTGCATACACAGATCTACCCCATCGAACAACCTGAAAAAGTTTATAGCTATGAATATTTCAAAATTATGAATCATACACTCAAAAGAAGAATATGAAGAATAAGTATACAGTTTTGCACTTTAAAGTGCTCCCTGGTAAAGAAGTTGGAGATAATTAGGTTACTAAAAAATCTCATCTGACTTAACCTCTTAACATATACTTCACACCAGGTTAAGTTAATTGGCATCTCGACATCATCTGATGTCTCTAGTGCAAACTTTTTTACATAAATTATTGACAAATAGGTGCCAGGCTACCTTCACAACAGAAGCAAAATTATCATCCAAGATGATGATATCTGAGCTTTCTTTCGCCACTTCTGTACCCGCAATACCCATTGCAAGACCAATGTCTGCCTAAAGGAGGAAAAAAACAGAATTCCAGTTAAACCAAGTTGAGCAAAATTAATCCACTAGAGAGGGGGGGAAACCCAGCGGAAGAGACTATTTCACAATTATAGGATCAGCATACCTCATGTAATGCTGGAGCATCATTGGTACCATCTCCAGTAACAGCTACAACATGACCCTTCCTCTTCAAAGCTTGGACAAGCAAAAGCTTGTCATTTGGCGAAGACCTTCCCATAACCTGTGCATCAATCCATATTGTTACTATTGTTGGTTGATAATTCTTATCATCCTAATTATTAAAGTTTTCTCTTCACCCAGAAGTAAGTAACTGAATTCTTTCCAAGGTAACAAAGCAAACTAGCAAAGCAGATAATATTTAATACAACGCGTAATTAGCATACTGATATCTTTTCTGCAATCTCTTCTCTCTCTGCTTCTGACTTGTTACGGAATGACTTTCCCTCAATTAAATTTGGTTCATTAGCATCTGCATCTGAAGCTAGGATGCCACACTCCAAAGCTATCGCTTTTGCAGTCTGAAGATTGTCACCAGTAACCATGCGCACCTAGATGTACAAAATGAATTCCATTGTTCACTTTCAAGATACTAGAGGAAGCAAGTATGACATAAAATTGAACACCAACTATCAAAAAGCTTGAATCACGGGCCTTTAATATGTAAGCTTGGTGGCAACAAGCATTATAACCTTCATTGGAGCAAGTGGTGGCTTAAACGATCTGAAATTCAAAAACTAAATTCACCTAAAACACAACAATATTTTCTTCACTTTTGCAAGCGCATTCATTCGATAAATGTGAAACCAGAATTCCCACAAATGTATTTTACGCAGGCTAAGTTTGCAAACCCCAAAACCTTGCAGTGAAAACAGGAAACAAATTCTGATGCATATAGCCCTATTGGCAAGGATCATTAAAGTCGAGTAATTCTAACATCATTGGTATTCTATGAAGCTCTGCAACATATAAAATGCCAATAAGGAAAAAAAAAAGCATCAGAAACTTTGTCATACTGCAATAATGATCGCAACAAAAAGAAAATACCTTCACACCAGCAGCCCTGCACAACTCAACTGAATTTCTGACTCCGGGACGACAAGGATCCTACATTGTTCAATAATTAAACATCAGACTTCTTTAAGGATTTAACATTTTGATGTCATCCAGCTAGACCTGTCAAATAAGGCAGTCTAATCGGTTTTCAGAGGATGATTTTGAGTTCAGGTCATTTTGGGTTTGGGTCAAACAATGCTTGTTCAAGTCCAACAATGAATATGTTACATCCAGCAATACTAATAACTTAAGGTCCTTTGAGCAGAAAATTTATCATAATACTCCAATGCAATGGTTTACAAGTCGGACGTTTCAAGCTAAGTTTGACCCACTAATTTCCAAGTTGTTCTAAATTTTGGACAAAACACATTTTTGGGGTCAGGGAAATTTTGATAGGATCCAACCACACTAAGGTTTACAGCAAACTTAAACATGCAAGGCAGTAAAACAAATGGCTAATTACAATGTTCCCACCCACTTTTCAATTGCTTAGACTGTTAGACATGCATAAATTTTATACTTGTAATAATAGAACTCCATCAACATTAATCCATTTTCCAGCATTGAACTAGTGAAAGCTAGCGCTCAGAGAATATTAGACTGGCAAAACGAATATTCAAAATACTGATTTTCAGATAAAATATACCATTATTTGATAAGGACAAGAATAGTGACACCCGTATAACCAAACGGATCAGGAATTTAAGGTTAACGAATTAAAAGACAGATAGTGGAATACAGACCACATCAAACTTAAGGACAGAAATCCAAAGAAACAAGTACCTTTATACCAACAATTGCTAGCAAAATCAACTCATCCTCAGGCAACACCCACTGAGACATTTGCTCTTCATCGGATGGCACTTTATCCATCTCACATGATCTATATGCAAGGGCAACACAGCGAAGACTTTGCACAGCCATCTGCTCAATAGCCTTCTTAAAGAATGCCAGCTGCAAAGAATTAGAAACCAATTAAAGCCACAAATCATAGAATGAATTATGGATGTGTCCATGCACTTGAAAACTCCACTGCCAATCTCACTGGTCACCATACAAATTAATAATACTACTTAAATTGAATTCCCAACATAGCATAAATTTCAGTCTTAGCAAGGCCCAGCTTCATGACCAATTAGCAAAAACAAGAAACAAAAGCTGTGTTCAGAACTGAGATATTACTAATGTTCACCCAAAAACACAGATTATTTCCTGATGCAACTAAACCAAAAGTTGTAGAACATGAAAGAAAAAGAAAAGGAGAACTAAGTCTTTGGCCAAAAGCGTTTGCTTCAAACCTTAACTCGCATATGACATCAGAAAAAAGGGAGAAGAAATTGAATTGTGTGCTCAAAATTTAGAAGTGTTCAAGCAAAGACAGAAAATAAATAGGATTGTGCATCAAGAGGGGCACATTCTTTGTCACCATATATTTCGCTTCACCTTATTTTCATCTAATGCTGTCACAGAATCTTTTTCATCCATGTAACTGGAGCATGAGGCCAAGACAATCTCAGCAGCTCCCTTCCAATGTATATGGACTTCAGAACCATGCTGCAAGTAATATCAGAGATAGAAAAAGCGCAATAAGATAATGATACATAATAGTCGTCTGATCAAGTAGCCAATCTTGTTGTTGGAGATAAACCACGGCATTAGGAGTAATATTGACTCTGAAATAACCAACATTGGAGCATCTTTTCATATTCAAAAGCTTGGAACTAACTGAAACATTAAATGAAGCAACTCGAGTTAATAAGGCTTAACAGACGGGTTCAACATTCTCAAGTCTCAATGTTATGCCTTTTATTTCATGTCTTTATCATGCTAATGTTGTTTGCATTAGGTCAAGATTCGCAAGGAACACAGTTCCATCATTGTACATTACTCATAGGCTTAACCTGAAAGTAAGAGTCCGACATCACTTCATACTTGACTTAAGATCTGCTTAAATCACATAGTTTACAAATTGGTTCCACCTTTTTTTTCCATTTTGTGCAATTAATCTCACAGTCCCACAAGAGTGTGTTACGCCTTAAGGCTAATAGAAATTAAATATATAAACAAAATATCACCTTGTTCTTATATTTCAGATCAAGTACCAGCATTTCTCACTCATACATCTCAATCACACAAAAGTTAAAGCATTAACCATATTTTGACATTGATAAATCTTAGAAATTTTCACCATTATTTAAAAATGAAAATATAAATGATGTTAACATGTTTCGTTCTTATTCTATATGATAGGAAGGCATATTTGTGACTTTAGCATATTTGTGAGTTTGACTAATATTGCTCGAAACTTTCTTTTTTGTAATTTCTACTTGCTCCATCTTTTAGTTTACCTTATTGGATTTTTGTACCGTTCATATAACCCACCTTGACCATGCATTTTGAGTAATGTAGCATGTTATCATGTAAAAATGCAATTAAATTAGTCACGATGTATAATTTTTAGAATATCAACTTTTTATGATGTTGAGTAATAAATAGTGAAAGATAATAATGGTCAAAGTGGTCCATTCGTGAAAAGTCAATTTATACAACTGAAGAAACTCAGAAAGTAAAGTTAATTACATCCGGGAATTGCATGGATTCCAAACTAGTTGTTTTTATATTTCAGATCAATTACCAGCATTTACCGCACAAATATCTTTTTTACACACATTTAACCATATTTAGGAATTGCTAACCTTAGAAATGTTCACCATCATTTCAAGATGGAGGAACTAATAAAGCAAACAAGGGAGCACGAAATCCGAAAGATTTTGACAAAGTCCAGTCAGAAGCTTACTGTTTTAACTGCAACACCTCCACGTTTTTTCTCTGAATTAAACGGGAAAGCATGGATAATCGTAGACTCTGATCTTTTAGCTTCAAAGTTCATTCCGAGCTGTCAATTACAAGTCAAGATGTGAAGCAAGTAAATAGTAAATTGAATCAACTTCCACCAAAAATATCAAGAATAGAAGGTACCTTAACTCCCCAGGATAGGATGGCCTTTTCAGTTGGTGACCCAGAGATTTCAACATCGCCTCCACCCTGCATTCATAATAGAAAATGGAATAAGGCAACAGCTTGGTGATTCCACTTCCTTAAGATAATAACAGTCACTTGCTAATTTTCTTCCTATTTTTTAAAACAACAGTTGCCTGCACAATACAAGAACTAGCACTTCAGGAAGCATTAAACTTTATAGGTACTACAGAAGGCTTCTTCAGCTAATGCAAGAAGGGTAAATCTCAAAAAGTTTTGATACTTCTGTACAGTAAGAAATCCTTGAATATATATGAACATTGTCAATAATATCAAGTTCCGTTCTTTGGGCCCACTTCACATAAAACCGAAAAAAGGAAACATATCGATTAAAAAATGGGGAGAAACCTTTTGATGAAAAAAGTCCTTGAATATTCTTAGTGTACCTAAAGTCCTAAACTGGCAGCAGTCAGTATGCAAAGGCTACAATACAAGTTTCATTTCAATTTCAGTAATAAGTTTGATACAACTATGCAAGTTTCATTTTCATTACATACAAGTTATATTTTATGAATGCTTAAGTCCGGCAATAGTGGGTTTTAAACAACTTTCTATTCTAAATCATGTAAAAAGTGGTTAAATCAATTTTATACGTTAGAAGTTGATAGAAACTTAAGAGTGCCTGAGTTAAAGGACTTACAGCATAAGGGTGGTTCATTCTACTTATTATGTTTGGTTTGGTTTTTGGAACAGAGGACCTAATTACAGGTGGTTTTTGTTAATATTAAGATTCTGCAAAATGTCTCTGAGACAGACTAAAGTTTCAGAAAGGAATATATAAAGCTAGAAACATGCATTAGAGTGAACAGGTACAATAATTGGTCTAGCTTACCTCGGGCAGAAAGACACAGCCAGTTGTATTTTGCGCAACACCCTCGATGAGTACAGAGGACAACATAGGAGACAACAATGAACCATCATTTGGTGGATCAACTTTCTTCCCATTGGCATAAACCTCCACAACAGTCATCTGCAAAATTTGAAGAGGGAAATATCAAGTGTATGGTAATGCAATCATAGCGTCAACTCAACATATACATCCTCTTATTCCCTGCACAATGAAATACTCAGCTCTACCTAGATACTCCATCATGCAATCATAGCGTCAACTCAACATATACATTCTCTTATTCCCTGCACAATGAAATACTCTGCTCTACCTAGATACTCCATCCTTAACAAGAATTCAAGTTTACATGCACCTATTTGATGGTGGTTAAAAACCTGATCCGAATCTCGCAATCCTGTGATTTTAAGTTCCAGAAAAATGTAATTGATCATGGTCTTTATGTATATAAGATCTTATTATCCTACTTGAATACATATTAAATATTGAGATCTAAATACGATCTTACGTTTCAAAGATCCGATCACACATGCAATCATAATTTATACTTCCTCCTTTTCTAAATAAGTGCAACATTTCCCATTTTAGGAAATGTCATAATATTACCTCCATTTTTCTAATTGTTACGCTTTCCTTTTTTTGCCGTTTCTATTTAATTGTTACACTTTCACTTTTTCCACAACAATCTCGAGCCGCTGTGTGAGCCTCCGTCGCTGCACTCTTGGCCTTGTCCATGAATGTTATTGGGGTGCTACCTGGTTTGGTTAAAACGACCGAGTTGTGGTGGTGGTGGTGGTGGTGGCAGTGAGCGGTGGTGGATGGTAGAGAGTGGGTAGTGGTGATGGGCGTGAGTTGTGGTGGATGGCATGTAAAGGGTGTTAGGTGTATGAAATTGGTTGGTAATTAGTTTAAGTGTCTCGTCTAATTAAGTTGTTGATTCTCTCTTAAGTGTGGTCCCCAACTTTCTCTCTCTAGTTGTCTTGGTCTCCGTTCCACTTCTCTCTGTTGCACTTATTAAGAAACGGATTTCTCTGTAGAGTCTGTTCTTTTACTATTGCAACATAAGAGTTTTTATACTATTCACACAGTACCCCTTCATCATCTACTCTGATTTTTACGCAAGGAAAAACATAGTCATGCTGGGTCTTGTTACCTTTGTCTCGATATATACATCCAAAGTATCAGTTTTTTTGTAACTCCTACTAAAATATAATTACAAATATTAATGATTAAAGTTGAGTATTAAAGGTGAAAACCCGTATGTTCCAATAGGAAAAGAAAAGAGGAAGTATATGAAAAATCATTCTTATGCACTTATCCCCCCCAATCCAATAATAAAGTTCTGATTTGCTTTCTCTAGAGTCTCCAAGACCAAAAAGTACCCAAAAGTATAAAAGTAAAGTACCAAAACGTATGATATAAGCAAAAGTAAGAGATTGCAAAAGGTGAATTTTCGTTGGTTTCTTCTCACATTCCCTATGGGAAGAACTTAAAGAAACAGGAGGAGTATTATCGACACAATATTTTTTTTTTTTTTTTTTGATTTGGTAAGATGAATAACCTTTGGGTTTCCCTCGCACAGGGCTCAACCCAGAGGCCCAGGCACTTGGAAAGAGGGGGAGTTGTAAGGGGAATTCTCCTCCAAGTGCCCCTCACTTGATGGGATTCGAACCCCTGACCTTGAGATCATAAGGTGGAATTCCTACCAAGTGAGCCAAGCTAAGCTTGGTATTATCGACACAATATATAATGTCAATTCTTATCACTGATGCAAATTTAACAATAAAATACCAAAGTGTTGAAGTAACATGTTTAATATTTGTAAACAAATGGAGTAATTGAAATGTACACATTGACACCAATCTAAAAAGATCTCACATGAATATGTTCATACTGGTGAGCATAGCATATCTTAACTATATTATAGGAAGGAGGGAGTAAATTTATTACTAATTAGTTTATCTACGAATATTTTAGTGTGTTTCATCATTATCGCTAAAATTTACATAATCCAAAAAATGCACATACTTTTATCAATTACGACTTGAACATGATCTAGCTACAATCTCAATTTCGGACTACCTTGCACATAGCTTTTCAATTAGGACTTGTGTTCAGGCGTTTAAATACTTGGTAGACTTGAAACAACTCAAGAATTGCCCTTGCGTAAGGGAAAACAATGGTTTTTAGTATTTTAGATACCTGATAGATGTGTTTATTTTTATCGTATTGTGGCATAATTGTTATTGTTTTGTTATTTGGTAGGATTTTACGATCCAATCATACCCCTCTACATTGATCCAAGGTAGGATTCCGATCCCGTCAACCATAGTAAGACATTATTCTCGACACTTTGCATAGATGTTGGGACTCCGAATACATTTGCCTTATTCCCCTCTCCTTATTACATGCATCTTCCGCATCTTAATGTGAATTTAAGACCTGAAGTGTATTTAAACTTCTAATTTAGGTGACTCTAGAAGTTCTAAAATGCAATACACCAGTTTTACAATTTTCAAGGGGAGCATAATGCCAACACTAATTTGATAAAATTTGTTTATTCATGTCATAAACAATAAACAAAAGAAAGTGCAAGAAAAACAGTTTGATATATAAATGAAGGCAGTCTTGCCTGATTTAAGGTCAAAGTTCCAGTCTTGTCGCTGCATATGGTAGTGGCAGAACCCATGGTTTCACAAGCCGAAAGCCTTCGAACCTGTAGCGAAATAACACTTGATCAATTATATAATCATGGAATCCACGATTAATACTTTAAAGTTTGAATTACAAACCAAAGCCTTGTCCTTCATCATTTTTCTCATTGAGTAAGCAAGCCTGCAAAAAAAAATCATGAAAGAGGATCAGCAACTTTGAGGATATAAAACAGGGCAAAAATCAAGAAAAAACAAACAAGATGAGCAAGACAACTTTAAAACCATATTTACGATACAAATGTTCATATAATTGTTTAACAGCAGTAGACACTGAAATTAGATTATTAGACCATCCCTTTTTTATATTATAGTAACTTAAATTATGTTCCAGTGTTTGCTCACGACCTTTCCCTCTTAATCACTATTACTAATGTGATCAACATTTTTTTCCATAAGCCATATTACAGGGTTACAGGCGGGTAAAAAGCAAAAAAACTGTGAGCTAGCAAACGGGTTGGGTCGGGTTCGTGTCTGAGTTTGCATGTTGGCGGGTTGGCCCCCCCTAACACGACCCGTTTACTTGGACGGGTCAAGAACCTTCAACCCAACCCAACCCGTTTACTAAACGTGTCGAGTTCGGGTTAACCCGTTTATCACTTTTATAACATATATGTGATAATTTCTTTTCAATAAGTTTCAAACCAAAAAGAATTATCGTGATGGTTAGATTAACATCTAATATTGCAGACAATAAAATATCAAATACACTAAATTCAGCAATGTATGAATAAAGTTAAAACAGAATAAGAAAAAACTTTAAACTAATGCAAATTTATTTAGATAAACGGGTTGTCATGTCGGATTGGGATTCAAGAGTTCAGCCCTAACCCAACCCATCTATGAAACGGGTCGTGTTGCATTAACCCATTTACTTAAACGGGTCGAAAGTCTTGACCCAAACCCGCTAATTTCGGTTTGGGTTGGGTTGTCGGGTCGTGTCACCTTTTGCCACAATCGAATCCCAAGCGAAGATTGTTCCAACAGTAGCAGAAAGCCCAGTAAGCTGATACTTCTAGCTCAAATTATGCCTGCAGCATATGTTTATTAATATATGGCTCCTTTGGCCAAAACCAACTTCATATTTACAGAAAAACGCTCACCTTCCCAAATAATAAGGATTACACCAGTAGTAGTCCTGAAGCATCACTGCATAGCTTCATCGTTCATGCAAAAAAGACAACAATATACTGCACAAACCAAAAGGGACTCCCAGTTTTTCTAGCATAAAATGTGCCTATAGTTTAAGTGTTCATGATAAACTACAGGAAATTTTCAACTTCAGTGCCTTGAGGTTTGAGCAAATCATAGGTGACCTGTGTTTTTCATATTTCCATCACCGTTACTTTAGATTACTGAGAAGGAGAAGAATGGTGATTTAGAATTCCCAAGAGATGGATGTTGATGACAAGGGTGAAGTGATGCCTTCAATGCTAATCATAGACACTCAGGCCTACTCGGTGGACAAGTCTTATACAGGTGACCCGAAGTTTCTGCAACACTGCAAAGGCGAAGATGCTTCGTCCATACACTATTGACACCAGTCAAGTCTAACCAATTAGCGGTGAAGCAAAAGATGTCCTACCCCATATTGTCTTATCTATCCACACACAAAGCTCGTGTTGGAAAAAGTTATCTTTTTCAATATGTCCTTGCGACCAAGTAGGGTTCACTGTAAAAACCAAAAGAGCTCGTAGGTGTTGTTGTAGCTTTATGGTTTTGTTAATTGTAAGTTGAGTCGATGTCAACACACACACACACACGCACACGCATATACACACACACATGTGTTATTGAAATTTTATTAAATTGTGAAATTCAGTAAAAACAATATTAATAAACCATTGAAGTATTCTCATATAATATGCTACCTTTCTTCCTATTCAATCTACACATTTTGCGTTACACCATACCCAAGGAAAAAGTTGTATTACAAAAGGAGAGGAGTATGAAAGAGGGAGAGAAAAAGTATGAGAGAAAACAAAAGTAACCAGAAAGTACATCACACAGGAAATTTGATGGACTCGGTGTGTATCACACGTCACAAAATGGTATAAAAACAATGTATAGTTTGAAAACAAAACAGTCCAAAAAGGAAAGTGTGTAAATTAAGAAGAAATGCAATTATTTCAATTGAATTTTTACACAAATTTTGATGTAGAATTATAAATTTCTAATGGAAATGAGCTATATTCAACTATAAAATCAGTTAGATGAAATTTCAGTAACTATATAGAAGAAGATTTCTTTTTTAAAATAAACTTGTATTGTTATTTGAGCACGTATACAACTTTTTCTACGGTTTAGGAGCCTTATAAATTACAAGGAAAATTTTGAAATTGAGTTCTCTATTAACTTCAATAAATCAGGCACTTGTTGAGTTAATTTCCAAAAGAATTAAATATATATTTTAAATTTTCAGAAACATTTATACCTCTGTTTTTTTTTTGTTGCAACAATTGCCTTTTTGCACAAACTTAAGGAAGGAGGAGAGAGAGTATAATTTGACCCAATTGTCCGTGCTTTTTGCATGTGGGGTAGGTAAAGTGAGGATAAAATGGTCAAATTGCCCAAAAACCTTTACCAAGAAAGGAAATGTTGCAACTAAATAAAAACACCTAAATATGGAAATTGTTGCAACTAAAAAAAACAGAGGAAGTATATTTTAGAAATTTTACAATAAATTAATTTTCAAATTTTTAATCAGTTTTTGAGAACTTCACTTTTTCATGGATTTACAATACACTTTTAGAATGCAAAGATTTATAAAACTGCCACATGACAATATTAATGGAAAAAGTAAAAGTGTTAAATGCTTAGTTTTAAAAGGTGCAAAACACAAGGCGAAGGGAGGTGCAAAGAACAGGGGTGAAAGAAGTGCACACCTCACGTGCCTCTCTGATCAGATGGGAGAGCAGTGAGGTTGGAGGGAGTGGGGACACCTCTCATTTTACTTCAATAGTCAGTCAACATAGAAGACAAAGGACAACAAGTTGAAGTCAAAGCTCCAAGATCCAATGAGAAAGAGGAACTCAGGAAAGTATCAAAGAGGAGCAGATATATTCAGAAGAACAAAAGATGATCGAAGAAGAAAAAGACAGAAGATCGAGGAAGAGAGAGAGAGCAGGTGAAACAGACAAGATCGAAGAGAGAGAGAGAGAGACAGACAGAGAGAGAGAGCAGGACTAGAAGGGAACATTGAAGAGAGAGAGACGGACTGATCTAGAGGTTTCTCGCCGATGACGGCCACCGCCCACCAGAGATAAGGTGCCGGGACTGATGGTGGTTAGCTCACCGGTACCCTGTCTCATCCGGCGAGTTGGCAGCCATCAATTGCCACCAAATCATGAATTAGGGTTTTTCTCCCAAGTTAAAGAATCTTAATCAGGGTTCAATTTGATGAAATTTAATATAATTAACAAAGAGCTTTTGCTCAAAATTGCAAAACTAAAGTCGAGGTAAGTTTCGATTTAAAACTTTTTATTTTAACTTTTCAACTAAGATCAACTCTCCCCCCCCCCTTTTCTCCTGCACCTCGCTACTAAAGGTGGCCAAGGTGGTGCGTCTTAGAAGCGTGCACTTCTTCTCGCCTGACTTTGAGAAGGCAGTTTGTTATGCGCCTCTACTTCGCTTTTTAAACTAAGGTTAAATGTAGCCATGTAGGTCACCAAATGGACAGATTTAATTCAAACCTCGGGTCACCAACATGAGAATATGGAAAACAAAGGTTACCATAGTGAAAGGTGCCCAAACCTCAAGGCACCAAAGTTGAATTTTTCTAAATTATATTGATCTCATCTCACCATAAATATCAGGCCGGACTATGTTATTCAGCCTCAGATACTTGTATTAATCTTAAACATATTATAAACTTGCCATGTCTCTGGTCTGAAAAGTAGTGTCCATATCTATGTCATCCGTGAAGGATATTTGAGATGACATAACGAGTTGAAGAAACACAGTTCAGGACCACAAGCAGTAATCCTGCAACCCTCTCTCCTCTCCCGACAAAGTTAATTGCACACTTAAAGAAGCAAGATAAAGATGTTTAATGCCATTATTAGGAGGCCACATAATTAAAACCAAATATATAGAGAGGAAAGTGAACGTACGTTAAGGTGACAGCTAAGGGAAGACCTTCTGGAACAGCAACAACCACAATAGTCACCTGGAATGCCAATAAGTTGTAATATTCACACGATAGAAAGCACGTATATCGAGAACAATGAGAAACATGAAAATTGCACATACGGCAACAGTGAAAATCTTGATAACTCCATCTATTGCATGACTGGCACTTGTCTTTCCTGCCTTGAACTGTGGACTTCCGTCAGGATTTTCTGTATGACCAGTGAAGTACCTAAAACCAGAGTAACCGTGTATTATACTATAAATACTGCGGCGTTGTTTTTGAGGGAGGATAAGATGTCAAATGACAGTGTCTTACCTTGCAATAAGAACAACTAAAACAACAAAGGCCACCGTCAACCCAGCTATACCAATAAATGTAGCAAGGCCATTAAGACGCACCTGAACAGATTGGACAATTTAGTTTAAGTCCACGAACAACCAGAAAAAGCACAGATTAATATCTGCATGGTGGCAGAGATATTATCAAAAACCTACCTGCAATGGTGTTTCTTCACCAGTGTCTTCTGATATACTGGCCATAAGCATACCCCATTCTGTGTTTATACCCACACTTGTAACCTGAAACAAATCAAATACTAAAAGCCCATTCTTTCAAACTAAGAACCGCATGCAACAAAAGTCTTAATTAAATAGCAACAGCAACTATAACACCTTCTACTAATACTGCTACTGTTGTGAGCAACAAGACCTTTGACATTTGTTCAATAAGCCCGACCCACTCGTATAAGCCCTCTTCTTAATCTAGGGTATGATAACATGTGTAGGCAGGCAGAAACAGCCTATACGTTTTCTGGAGATTTTAAAGTCAAGAGAGGCTACAGTAATGAAAGCCTCAGAGGTGTGTTGTGAAAATTTACGCAGCAAGTAACAAACACAAACGCAGCACAAAACAGAAAATACGAGACTACTAGGTTTAATGTGATTCGATCTCTCATTAAACAGAAAACATCAGACAAGGTCGCAAACAATATTTGAATGGACAAGACTAGAGTCCTCCCCCACATTGGATCACCCTTATCAAGGATCCCTACACTCAATGATTGCAAGGAATGAGCCCTTCACTCTCATACGAGACTACCCCTAACTCAAACACCCTGAAAACCTCCTTTTTCTTCAACTTCCTCCAACTTACCCTAAAACCTTAGGATGTGTTTGTCAAGGGAGATAACTCATAAGATGAACCCCCACCCAAAGTATTCTCACATGGATCTCATGTGAAATGCTCAAACTCACCAATACCCTCTACTTATAGAAATCTTACCAAGCTTGACTCAAATCCATCTAATATATATATGTTCATTTCCCATATAGCACATGCATCAAGGATGTCAACTTTCTCCATGAACCAAATCCACATCCCACACAATTAAATTGTCATACATGAATTTCTCAAGGTTCTGATGATAATTGTTAGAAAACCCTTGCATTTCAGTCTTGTCATTTATTCTACTAGGTTAGATCATGGTGAGCAGTCCACCCTTTGCCTAAATCAATTTGTCCATACTTCACTTGATCTTCAGCTTTCTAAGTTTGGTAAATAGTTAAAGGAGAACATTACTTTAAACAGGGGAGAACTACTAACCTTTCTTAGATGTAACAGAGTATCATATTCGTCACCTTAGCAAACCACCAGTAGTTAACTAAAGTGAGCTCATGATGCCACATTCTAACAAGACATCCTCACATGTTCTGGACCCTCTTTTAAACTTTTCTCTGACAGTCTGACCTAACATGATGCACGCATCATCCATACTTGACAAAGTTGAAAGTGCGATATACTAACTTCCTCTAAAGTTTCAATAGAAGTGGACTAAATCTAAGTCTCATCAACATTTTGTTTACTTTTCATGCTCTAAACAGGGAACTAAATTGTCATTCTATCAAGCCTGGTTGTAACACAACTAATTTGCAAACTAAATCAGTCTTTTGCCTTAATACAAGTAGGCTGCATATATCTGCCTGCCTTCACCCATCCCCAGACTGTAGGTGAGAGCCTCATTAGACGCACTGGAATGACAAAATTCTACGAATTGGTGCCTAAGCTAACAGCAAAACATATTGAATCAAAAGACAAAAAAATCTCCTGGTACAGTCATCTATAAAAGAAGAAAATTATGTCCAGTCACCAGTGCATACTTGTGCATACAGATGCAAACATCGACAACAGATACTAATTACACAAACTTAACTGACCAGGTATCCGGACCTAAGCTGATCAAGATGGAGCATATTAAACTTGAACTCGAAGGAAAAGAAGCCTCTTATTTCCGCCCTCTCACTTCACTATCTAATTCGACTCATACAAGGAAATACCTCCCTCCGTTTCATATCAGCTGCCCACGTAGTCTTTCAGTAGCAAGCAACCAAAGTACAGAATCTTGTGGAGTCATTAAGATATTATAAAAAGAAAGAGACAGTTAATAGCAAGGGTCGATTTGAAACCAATCAACCACTCCTATAAGCTAAACGATTACTTTGAGAGGTTATTACTTTTTCCTTCACAGTGCTAACATAGTACATATATCAAATACGAAGCAAACCATGCCTCCGCAGTCCTCATAAATGTATGCAAGAAAAACATTGAAGAATGGAATATAACTACTACTAATTTGAGCAGAAGGCTTTTGACCAAGAAAAGCTCAGATAAAGACTTTATATTACATCCAAGGCGTTGATACAACAGAAGATTATGGTTAGTCAGGTCTATGAGTTTAAAAGTTTACCAGCATAGTTCCATAGCCATCAGCTATTTTGCAGCCGGACATTAAGAAGGGTGACTTAGAATCCTTGGCAACCTACAAAAATCCAGTTCAAAAGATGAGCATTTTGGCATGTGATAACATGTACGGTCAAAGACTACTATTGGAAAGCTTACAATCTTGCTCTCTCCGGTCATACTTGACTCATCAATAGCAAGAGATTGACCAGATATTAGCACTCCATCAGCAGGAACCTAAACATAATCCAGGCCATATAAGCATACAGAGCAAGCACACTGACAGATATAAAGAAAGAAATAAAAAATAAAATCCACCTGATCACCAATTTTCAGAGGTATAACATCTCCAACAACAATGTCAAAGATTGAAACCTCCACCCTTCTACCTCCTCGGATAATCTGTACGTACATTGAAGAAATGCTTATCAGCAACTTTGAGGCAATTATTTTTCTAGCATACGACAACAATCTAAGGAGGCATGAAAGTTAAAAAGTCTAATGAGGCTACTCCTACGCTTTAGTTTCTTCTTTTCAATAAGAGAAAAAAATTATATTTTTGAATACCTCCAGGTGTATATTCCTTTTCTCATCATTTAGATTTTGAAACTGTAGAGATTGTCTGTAATCACTGATGGCTACAAAATAGGAAAAGAAAAAAAATTATATCTCCTTAGGAAAGCAACAACACAAAATAAGGTAGCTAAAATACAACTTGACTTGCATACTGGTTTCAATAACATGGAACCACAAAAATGTAGCCAATTTCTAAACAGAAGTAAAATAAAAAGGGGGGAAGTTTTGAACTATGAGTTGCTGCAGTAATAATCTAGTTCAAAATTTTGAATTTTCAGATCACCCCCTAGTTGATCCCTCTCTTATCTCCTAATCTTCTCTCCACTCATTATTTCCTACTTTCCTATGCTCTCTCCACTTAGAACAAAAATTAACAGAAATCTGGCAGTACTGCATCAGCTTCCCCCTCCCCACAACAACGCCAAGATCTTAATCCCAATAGAATGGGATCGGCTGTGTGCAGCAAAATTTAACATTTAGAGGTCATCCACATAGAACCCTTGCCTTTATTCTCTTGTGTCAACTGCCAAGTGCTACATGCTCTAGAAAACCTAACTTCATACTTCCTCCGTTCTTTTATTATTGCAACATTTCCCTGATTTGGAAGTTTGATATTAATTGCAACATTACTAAATTTGACTATGTTTTCTGTCTCTCTCTCCTTATCACATGGGTCCCTTTTTCATCTCTCTCTATCTCTCTCATCTCCTTAAAAAATGTGCAAGCCCTACATGTTGCAATTATTAAAGAACGGAGGAAGTATTATTTTTGACGCCCTTTATCCAAGTCCTCTTTAACCTCCCCCGACTTCCTCTAAAGTTTCCATAATACCTTCTTATGTTAATACTCCCTCCCTTATTTGTTTGAATATTTTAATTTTACCTTCGTCCCAAAATAGTTTTAAATATTTTCTATATTGGGAGTGGTCCCACTAACATTTTAATACATTCTCATACTCTCTAGCCTACCACACCAAACACTCACTTTATTTCAATAAAAAAATATCCCACTTTCGCTCCGATAATAAAAACAAAAAAAGAAACTCATTACTTCCTATCACATCCAACTTTTATAGAATATAACAATTAATGATCACTCAACAACATCTCCTCAAGCTATGTGTCATGATAAGTGTTCGAATGAATCCGGGATGGAAAGAATACAATGTTACCAAAATTCTCATACGCCTAAGAGGTAACATCAAAAATAGAAAATAAATTCATGTATAACGTATCTATCCTAAAGCAAGGGAAAAAAAGGTACATTCCATTATTTGTCACACTTCCTTAAATTTGTATCCCAATTTGTTTGTCACCATTATCTTCGAGTATGAATATTTATTGAATGTCTTTCTCTTTCTAACAGATCAATCCTTTATCTCTCTCCATAGTCCATCCCACTTCATTCTCTTATCCATTCTCCTCTCTCTACCCAATTTCAGGTTTTTCATTCAGCTGTTTAGACAACCCCTCCTCTTTATTAAACACCTAAAACATCCTAGTATCCTAATTCCTACACACCACCTATATTCTACCTCTTAGTTGATTTTTTTATGCATCTTTGTTAGGTCCTGTTGTTTTGAGCTAAATTTGCTGAACTAAACCACACTTGATTATAAGAGTAACAGTGTTAAACTGAACTGAACCTAATGGAACTGAGCTGAATTATGCTGAAATAAAGTTCAAACGAGCATGGCCTTAGTTGGTTTTTTTTTCTCACATATTCATATTCTAATCTTGCCTTTTCCTTCACCTCTATATATTCTAATGTTGATTGTTGAAATATATGTTCCTATAACTTCATGCCTAATATAGTAATATACTTTATTACCAGCCTTTCTCCTCCCACTCCCCTCTATAAAAGTAGAAAAATAAGAACCTAGTCTGATTCTTCTTCTAGGGGCTGCCATCCAACATTTTTGATGATGGTAGTAAACCAAATGTCCTCATTATTTTTCAATTCCTATAAAAATAAGTTTTTATGTTGTCTCTCTTTTCGAGAGTCTTTTGTCCCACCTTCAGTAAATTTTCTCTTCTCTTATAGGAGTCCCAACATCTCTTAATTTTTCAAAGGATGGATATTAATGATTTATTGATGGTTTGTTGGTGCAATTGCAATGATTATGAGTCATTCATCCACTATGTGTTGGGGGAATACGAGAATTTTCTTCTCAAGTTTATGAAGCGACAAATATACTCTTGAAAAGTTGTATTCATACAGCAATTTGAGAATGTGCCTAATTATTGGATTTACATTTTTCGATTCTTCGTTCTTTCACAAAAGATTTCTGTTTGGCTTTGTTAGTTCTGTTTCCGTTGTTATTGAAAATCTATTATAGACATCATAGGTCTTTGATTGATGAGAGTTAGTGTCCTTGGGACTTCCTTCAAATAAAATATAGAGATTAAAGGAAAGTAAAAAACTTCTATTAACTAAGCTCTCCATCACCCAAACCCTGGGAACACAATCGGAGTTGTAACATTATTTCTACTACTACATGACGGGGTTTCTCACAATGATCTATGTAGGTTGGCTAAATGACCTGCTCATCTTAACAGGATAATTATTATAAAGTCTTAATTCATTTGACAATACCATATCATAAGGATACCACATGTAGGGCTAAATGATCGACTCAAGAGCAACTTTAATAGTCTTTCTTGCCAACGGAAAACAGAGACAATGCAATAAATTGATAAGAGATTGACATCAATGACAGGAAAATTAACTATACCTGTAACAACAATAACAATGAAAACGGCGAAGAGAATGCTTCCACCATCAAACCATCCTTCTTTTATTCCCTATAGCACATAAAAATCAGCATATAAAATGAAGCACCTACAATTAACGTAAAATCTAATAAACTAATTCAAAACAATGTCGCTCTACACCTTAAAGCACGATTATCAAACAAAATTAAAGAACATTGCATATATTTAGTTTTGGTCTTGATTTTGTACTATCACTGACATCAATCTATATTTTCTGTGATAAACAGTACTACTGAGAATACAAGAGCAGGAGCGGACATCTGACACCAATCTCAACAGTCATTTTCCCTTAAATTTAAAAGAAATCACGGCCAAAATGACACCAACAGCTTGATTCGAGAAAGAGCTCTCATTGACAACTGACAAGAAATATAGTTAACAATTGAAAATGTAAAGGCCTTAGTGCAAATCTCATGATGTTCGACAAACAAAAGTATTAGCAATCTCATTTCAGAGTAGCACTTGAGGAAGAAATTATCAAGCATAACAAGGAAGCCCATTTTAAAATCCTGTGACGGGACAGGTGTAGTACAAATATAGAACTCCTTGAAAAGACTCACAAGTCATAAATCCCAATATTTTGAAGCAGTTCCCATCCTGGAGTGTCGAAAGAATGAAAGATCCTTACGCAGTTGAACATTAGAGATAGATTCAGCTCATAACTCAATTTCTCCCTAAGTTATTTTTATTTTTGCAGTTCAATTAGCGTCACGAATGGCAAATCAAAGGCCATTGTAAATAAACCAAAAAAATGGCATTGTTCCGAAATGGAAGACATAAGATGCATTTATTAAAATATTTCAGCTGCAAGGCCCCAGACTCACTTCTGATTTGATACCGAGAGCCAAAGACGCCACAGCAGCTACCATCAATATTATTAAGGTCAAATCTTGACAAGCCTCCCAAAGAAACCGCTATTAACCAAAAAAACAAATTAGAGAACCATAAGTCATCTGCATCCTCCATTGTACAACAAAATAGTACAATGTTTTAAGCAAACAAATGTGTCTGAAAGCAAGAACAAAAACTAACCCAAAAACTTCTCCCCTTCTTCCGAGGATATGTGTTTGATCCAAATACATTTTTCCTTTGCAACGCATCTTCATCATTCCCTGGGATCCCCTTCTCTAGATTTGATTTGAGCTTTTCTGCTAACCCATTTACCTATTATTATAGACCATGTAATGCAAGTGATTCAAATAAACCTTTTAATACAGTTGGAGGGCAGAAAGTCTAACAAACTAGCTAAATTCTAAAATATGCTCAACGATTCAGAGATTATTTTATTTATGTCTGCAACACCTTTATGCACAAGACCACTCATTAGTCACTATCATAAACAGACTATAATCCTTGGCTGTACTGTAGTCCCAAGCCACGATCACTATCGAGTGTGAAGCTTTTTTTCAACAGGAATCTATCATGGAGTTTTCAAGAAGATATTCATGATGAGTATAACTAGTTCAGAATCAGTCAAGAGCACTGTTCACAAGTTTGCAAACTCTTTTAGCAAGCTAAGAATAGCTTAAGATAGTTGATCTTTTACAATGTCATAAATCATGAGTGGAACATTGAATACCAACAAACTTACCCCACCCAATTGCTGTAGAATTGACACATCGTGTTCTTTTGACATAGCAGCAAGTTCCTCCTGCTTGACTCCATAATCGCCATGTGGAACATCAGGGTACTCTTGGCTTACTTTGAAATAAAAAATATAGGGTGAGAATTTACAGAAGACAAAGACATGGTGCTAAAAACATGCAGCTTAGCCAAAAACACTCTGAACTAAGGATATATATTATCAGAAAAAGAAGGATACAACCAAAAGAAGTTCAACATTCAATACAAGTTAAGTGTTCCTTCACATAGTTACTGCAAATCTAGGAGGCCAAAATGACAAGGATATTACCCTTTGCTTTTTCTGCAGCTTCCTTGAACAGATTTGCAGCCTAAAAGAGTAACAAATAAAGATGAAAAACTTTTTTAAACGGAATAATATAAACGAGAAGTGTCCTCAAAGTTCAAAAACATACTCGTACAACTTGTGCATGTGTCCTAATCTTCCTTATTATTTCTTTCTTATCTTCTTCCTTCTTCAAGTCCAAGGTATAACGGAATCTTCGAGAAGCATTTAAAACAAGTGCAGCTTGCTGGAGAAAATAATATTTAATCAGCTCAAGCTGTTAGCATGGTCAAGCATAATGTAATGATATGATTGCAATTAATAGCAACACAAAGAAACAATTTGCTACACCACCAAAATTGCTAGTGCAAGCCTAACTCAGCCACACTTCAGCAACCCAGCTTCTATTCATATTCAATCATTTTTGTCCTAAACTCTCCATAACATACTGACTTAGCTAGCTGAACCCAATAAATCCAACCGCCAGTGTGATGCTAAAATATAAATACGAGTATTGGACTTGGAGTTCAATTAGTTTGTTTGTGTTGAGGATAACGTAGTTATCCTAGTTGATAGAATATCATATATGATATCATTATGATAATAGACATCTAGTATTAGGATCAGAGATATAATTAAAGTTAGTAAGATAGAATTAAGTAGATATAGTTTATCTATTGTACAACTAGGAGTCTAGTTGGATATATTTTAGGAGTTAGTGTTTAGTAAGGTTTCCTAACCTTGTAGTATAAATACGTGATTGATTAATGAGAAAAGGTATGACCAATATTGTCATTGGTATTGGTTGTCACAGAGAAACTTAACATGGTATCAAGAGCCTAGGAAGATTCTAGGGACCTTAATCATGACAGTTCGTGAGAAGGTTGATTGAACCAAAAACCTTTTTAAGGATGTGAGGGATGAGATTAAAAAAAAAACCCTCCATGAGAGTGTGAGAGGGGAGATCAATCCACACACAAAAAACCTTTACAAGAGTTTGTGAGGTGAGAGGAAAACGTAAACATGACAGGTTCGAAAAGAAGGGTGTTCCCATTTTGTTAACCTATTTAGTGAGTTCGAAAAGAATGACGTTTTCATCAAGAAGACAAAGAAAAACTTCCAGGTTCGAAAAGAAGGGCGTTCCTAATCGATTGATATATGTGACAAGAGATTCGAAAAGAATGGCGTCCCTTGTACATTTAAGGTGTTCGAGAAGAATGACGTTCCTGTTTGACTGGCGATTCATGGATTCGAATTAACATTTACATCATCAAGAAAAAGAAAAAAAATTGTTGAAGCCGACATCACCGGTTTGTGCATCTCGACTCCAACAAAAAACACGAAGAAGTTCCAGTTCATCTGAATATGGTACTAAAATAGAAGATATTTTTTTACTTTTCCAATCATCTCGTTCGTAAAACTGTCGTTACGATTGATCGTAGATATAATCAAAGTTAATAAGACAGAATTAGTAGATATACTTTATCTATTATACAACATTACAACTAGGAGTCTAATTGGATATATTTTGGGAGTTAGTGTTTAGTAAGGTTTCCTAACCTTGTAGTACAAACACGTGATTGATTAATGAGAAAAGGTGTGACCAATATTGATATCGGTATTGGTTGTCGGAGAGAAACTTAGAGTTTGTCCATATTAAAACCATTTGAAAGCAAGATCAAACGTTATTTGTTGAACTATACAGCATTATTTCTTTTTTGGTAACACCATAAATCACTAATTCATTGTTGGATTTACAATTTATTTCAAGCAGCTAGAAGTGCTAGGATTGTAACTGTTTAGCATAAAGGTAAAGCAATTCAGTGTACTTTGTGTGATCTTTTAGAATTTAGAGTATATCTAAACATACTAGCTAGGTGGAAATCGCAAAAGAAGCAATTGATGTGATGCTAGCTACTCCTAATTGTATTTAATAGGGACATTTTGACGTCTGGCACTATTCACATAGAACACTTAGACCATCTTGTATTAATCATGCACAAGTAAAAACGGTCATGCGGGATCTTGTTTGATTTGCTTTAATGTGTATTTCAAAATATCAACTTTTTATAATTTTTACTGATGTGCAAGTAGAGATAAAAATAGTCAATGTTATGCATTGACAGACGTGTCGAATCAAAGTGTCCCTATTATATAAGAAAAAACAGAGGGAATATAGTAGTTGACATTTTTAAATAACAAGTCTTATCTGCTCCTTTTGAACGAGACTCCAGCACATCAAGCTCATTCTCGATAAGAATTAGTTAAGATCCAAAACCCAAACTCTTATAATATGCATTCGTTACAAGGATAAAATGGATGGCCTTACATGTATTAACAGATAAATCATTTGATAACAATGACCCAATATAATTAATTAGAAAAACTATTTCATTTAGGAGGTTCCAATTCTTAATCATATAGGTGGACAATTCACTTCTTTTTTCCTTTCTTTCGATTTCTAATTGCTCCTTATATAGTACCCTTTCTTTTCATAATGAGTAAACATTTTGAGGTATTACTGAGATCAAACTATTCGCTCCAATAACAATATTAATGTATAGGTGGGGGTTTCCTACCATAAACTGTCTGAAAGGGGGTGCAGTTGGTAGAAGAATGGTAAGACGTGTTGTACCAATATTCAGCCCAAGGAAGCCAGCCAGCCCATGATCTTGGTTTCCCTTGGATATAACTACCCTGAAGTAAGCTTCTAAACACTTATTAACCACCTCAGTCTGGCCATCTGACTTGCAGTGCTTCTGTTCAACTGTGTGCCATAAAAGGCTCATAAAAATCTTCTCTCTATCTGACCCAATGGTAGAAGGAAACCCATGCAACCTTACTACTACTTTAATGAATGTTCTTGCCACAGTTTCAGCAGTAAGGGGTGCTTCAAAGCCACAAAGTGACCATACTTTGTTAATCTATCCACCACTACTAGAATGGAATCCATGCCTAAGGACTTAGGCAAGCCCTCCACAAAGTCCATGGACACATCTTCCTAAATCTGATTGGGAATGGGAAGGGGTTGCAATAGGCCTGCAGGGCTAAGAGTGGAAGATTTTGTTGTTGGCAGGTAGCACATGACTGAACCAGCTTCTGCACATCCTTCTTCATTCCCCTCCAAAACCAGTCTGCAACTATCCTTTGGTATATTTTGTGAACCCCTGAATGCCCCCCAACAGGTGAGCTATGGTACTCCTGCAAGAGGTTGCAATGATGGACAACCCCTTAGGTAAGACCACCCTCCCTTTGTACTTCAACTTGCCCTGATCCAAAGTGAGCCCAGTTAGGGTGTCAGTGCCAGCTTCAGCAGTGAGTTGCTGTATCTAAGGATCTTGTTGAATCTGGTCCTGCACCTCAGCCCAATTAGTGCCATGAGAACAGACAAGGCACTGAATTCCATGTCAGGAGGGTAACTTCTAGACAAGGCATCAGCTACCATGTTACTTGGATCTGGTTTATACTTAATCTCAAAGTCATATCCCAGTAACTTGCCAACCCATTTCTGGGGCCCAAATTCCCTCTGTTCAAGTAAATATTTTGGTCTGAATGGATGGTGAAGTGCCTCCCTAGGAGGCAGTGCCTCCATTTTTGCACAGCCATGAGCTTATAGACCTGCTTTGTGCTCTGGGCCCTAGTGCCTTGCTGAAGTAGGTAATGCAGTGACCTTGAAGTAACACAGCACCCAACCCATATCCACAAGCATCTGCTTCCACCACAAAAGGAAGTTTGAAGTTGGGCATAGCTAGGATAGGAAAAGTGGTAAGAGCAACCTTGAGTTGTTTGAAGGCCTCAGTAGCTGCCAAGGACCACCCAAAGTTGTCCTTTAATTTTTGGGTAAGAGGGTGGGCAATACTTGGATAACCTTGCATGAACTTCCTGTAGTACCAGTCAAACCCAAAAACCCTCTCAATTCCCTAAGAGAGGTGGGCTCAGGCCACTTTAGCATAGCTTGGACCTTAGTGTGATCCATAGACATTCCTTTTGCTAAGATAACGTGCCCCAAGTAAGCCAACTCTGCTTTCCCAAATTCACATTTCTTTTTAGTTGCATACAACTAATGGGCAGCCAACAACCCTAACACCTCCCTCATGTGGCACACATGTTGCATTGTCTCGGTGAAAATGAGTATGTCATCAATGACTACCAACATAAAGCGTCTAAGATAGGGCTTGAACACCTCATTCATGAGGGATTGAAAAGTGGTTGGGGCATTGGTTAACCCAAAGGGCATAACCAAGAAATTCATAGTGCGCTTCATGGGTTCTAAAAGCTGTTTTAGGAATGTCCTCCTGTCTCATCCTTATCCTTATCCTTATCTGGTAATAGCCTGACTTGAGGTCTAAGCTTAGAGAACACAATTTCCCCATGGAGCACATCAATCACTAGAATTGGGAATTTATCGGGATAGTGACCTTGTTTAAGGCTCTATAGTCGACACAAAAACACCAAGAGCCATTTTTTTTTAAAACTAGGAGAATAGGGCTAGAGTATGCACTATGGGATGTTTGAATAATGCCAGCCATCAAGATTTCTTTAACAGACTCTCAATTTCTGAGGATATTTATAGGGTCTCACACTTATAGGGTCTGTGCCATCACTGCCATGTTTAAGTGTGATAGAATGTTCATGATTTCTGATAGGGGGTAGACCTCAGGGCATGTGAGATACGTGTTCATGGGCCAATAGAACCGGCAGTAAGTCATCTGGGTAGTTTAGGCATGCCTCCTCCCCTATTGACTCCTCTTTTTCCTGCTGCAGTTGATTTAATAATGCCACTCGAAATCCTCTTTTTGCATTACTAATTGTAAGGAGCATGGCTTTGAGGGAGATACACTGCTTAAAGCTGGATTGCCTCGCAAAGTGATGGTGTGAGCTCCTTGCTTGAAGGTAATGGTTTGAGTCTTCCAATTTGCTGTCATGGCGCCTAACTTTTCCAATCATTGAATCCCCAAAATTCGATCAAAGTTACCCAAGGGCAAGGGTAGGAAATCTTCCACCACCAACACTCCTTGCATCAGAAGTTTCACTTGTTTACATTCTCCTTCCCCCTGCTATACTAGTTCCCAAAGAAACGCGGGAGGATGGGAATTTTGAGTCAATGTATGGTTTCCAAGGAGATAAAATTAAGAGTAGCATTGGGGCTAATCATGACCTCCACCCTTTCTCCCTGAATGGTGCCTTCTAATTTTAAGGTTTTAGGGCTCGAAATCCCCATTACTGAATTAAGTGAGATTTCTGGGTTAGGGTGTTCAAAAGGGTTCGGATCTATGGGGGGTGGTACAGGGATTTGTGGGTGGGTTGTATAGCCATAAATGCATTGTCTGCAAAGGCATAAGCATCATCTTCTTCCCCATCACATGTGAGAAGCACACTGAGTTCTTTCTGCCTACATTTGTGGCCCACGTGCCATTTATCATCACCTAAAACAGAGGCCCTTCTCTCTTTTATATTGCAACTCTTTTTCATTCCGCCTTCTTAATTCTCCGATGGGTCGGGCTATGGGTAAGGATTTTGTGGTGGTGGGGTTTGTTTTGTTTGGGTTAGGGAATATGTTTGAGGCTGTGGAATAGACTGATTGGGCGTGGTGGGTTGATAGTGCTTTGGAGTAGCTTCTAAAGCCCTAGGTCTTAGGGGGCCTATAGAAGGAGTTATAGTCTCACAAGGCTTGATCCATGGCCATTTCAAGGGTTATAGGCCCAGTGACCCATAGTTCAACATTCTCCTTGAGCCCACTTATGAACTTACCCAAGGCCACTTCATCTGTCACTCCCTCTAGTGGAGCGATGAGTTCTATGAACTTCCTCCTGTAGTCCTCACACTCCGTAGTTATCGAAGATCCAACCACTATCCGTGTTAGAAGCCGGTGGCGGTTGGTCGGAACTCCCTTAGCAACAACGCTTTCATTTCCTCCCAGCGATGAATGGGGAGGCGGTACT
Source organism: Beta corolliflora (assembly GCA_947648045.1). Classification (NCBI taxonomy): domain Eukaryota; kingdom Viridiplantae; phylum Streptophyta; class Magnoliopsida; order Caryophyllales; family Amaranthaceae; genus Beta; species Beta corolliflora. Next base: position 902,235 of record CANSZD010002988.1, read on the forward strand.
CCCATTGATACCAAAGGAGAGCCTTTCCATCCAGCAAAACCACGGCAGCCTCCACCCGTTCCTCCTCCGTCAGTCTGTAGAACCGGAAAAATCTTTATAATCCACCCGTTAGGGTTTGTCCCATTAGAATTGAGTAGGCCAAGCTTCTTGGCCCTCCATCCTCCACCGCCACGATAACCACCACTGAAGCCCGCACCTTCGTCGTCGTCGTAACACCGCTCCATATCATGGACCCTTTCCCCCTCACCCTGATTAACACTCCTCCTTCAACGTTCTTCCCCTCCAAATCTGAACCTCTTTTCTCCAGCACGAGAATCTATTCCAGCACCTCCTCTTCACTCCTTCGGGTTGCAAGGACATGTCGCACCTCCTCTTGAAACTTCTCGAGCTAATGTCGATTGTCCCCGATCAACTACTCCTGGTCAGCCCTAGCTGAGGCTATCCTTCCTTTAGACGCTCAGAGAGTTGAGAGAATTCTTCTCCCAGTTTCTCCACCGCCTTGTCAAGGCTCCCGGTGATCTGAGCTGTGATGGCTTATTGGAAGTCCAACATCGCCCTTCCAACTACCGTTTCCACCTCCTGGGGTATTGAAGCTCGAAGCTCCACCTGCCCTTGCTCCAATTGTTCAATCCTGTGGGTGTTGTTTACATTGGGCACCATCTCTTCCCAGCTCTAAATCGCAACTTGCTCTGATACCAATTGCTAAGATCTTACTCAAATCAACAGTAAAACAATAAGTTTAATCTCAACTAAGTAATTACTCGGTCACCACATAGATTGTTGTATTGATGACAGCTTAGTTTTAAAAAGCGCGCCCAAGGCGCGCCTAGGCGCTAGGCGAGTAGAGGCGTCGAGAAAATCGCCTCATCAAACTCAGGCGAGGCGAATCACGTCGGGCGAGGAGAGGCGCGCGCTTTTTGCCGCCTTTGAGGGAGGCGCGAGGCGCAACGCCTTGCCGCTTTCAGTAGAGAGGCGCAAGACAGAGGGGAAAGAGTAGATCTGAGATGAAAATTTGGAAAAAAAGCAAAAATTTCTACAAATTCAAACTTACTTGGCTTTAATTTACCATTTTCGAGCAAAAGCCCCTTGTTAATTGCATTAAATTTCATCAAATTGAATGAATCCTTATTTGGAGAAAACCCTAATTTGTGACTGGGTGGCAATTGATTATCGCCATCTCGCCGGAGGGAACAGAGGAAGCCGGTGGTATCTCCCATAAGTTTCGGTACCACACCTACGGTCTCAGGTCTTGGCGCGCAATCTTCGGAGTGTGTAGTGTGCTTGTCTCTTTCTTCCATCTTCTTCGTCTCTGTTCTTTTTCTTTTTTGAAGGAAGTCTCGATCTTCTTTTCTTTTCTTTTCTATAGCTGTAGAAACTAGAAGGGACCCACCACCTTCTTTTTTTCAAAATAAGGACTGAAGAAGTCACGTGGCTCCCCTTCCTTTTCCTTTCTGTTTTTTGTTCTTTTTCCTTTTATTTTTCTCAATTTCTTTTTCTTTGTCTTTTCCTGCTCTCCTTTTAATTCTTCTGTTCTTCTTGATGACTGATGAGGTTGAGGCTGCCTCCTAGTTCCCCCAGAAAAAGCCTCTGATCAGATTTTTCTTTTTTCAAAAATAAAAATATACAGTTTTTCTTTTTATTTAATTACAGTAGCTGACAAGTAGCATATAATATAGTATATTACACCAGCTTATATTTTTAAAATTTATTATGTTGTTTTGAGCATATAATATGTTCTATAATTGATTTTAAAAGTTTTTTGCACCAAAAGTGCGCCTCGCCTACGGGATGCGTGCGCCTTCGCCTTGCGCCTTGCGCCTCCCTTCGCCTTGCGCCTTGCGCCTTAGTGCGCCTCGCGCCTTTTAAAACTAAGGATGACAGGATAACCAACAATTACAACTCCTTCACTTTCGAGAGATAAAGGATCTCTCCCACTAACAATGACCTCACTCAATTTCTAGATACATTTCCCCCATTCCCCCCTACTTGCTATTTATTACAACTTAGTGGGACTTAGTGGCCTAACAAAGAGGTGGCATAACAAACTAACAAACTTCTACCATAATGTTCCGACATCCCCCCTGGTGATAGTTGCAGTAGATAGCCAAGATCGCTTATCATCTCTCCCACTAACAATGACCTCACTCAATTTCAAGATACCTTTCCCCCATTCCCCCTACTTGCTATTTATTACAGAGTGAGTGGGACTTAGTGGCCTAACAAAGAGGTGGCTTAACAAACTAACAAACTTCCACCATAATGTTCCGACATCCACCCTGGTGATAGTTGCGGTAGATAGCCAAGATCGCTTATCACTAGTTGGGGCTTTCTTCTTTTTCCAGTTGTAAGTGTACAGAATAGGAGACTTAGAATGGGCCTTAGCATAAGTGCTTTATTATTATTGCTTCCTAACTTTTTTCAAGAACTTAAATATTCAATTAAAACATAAGAATTACAAGTTCATTTACATAAATATCTAAGTTAGAAAAATTATAACATAGAAAATCCGGTAAATTAAAGTATGGTATTCATTAAAATAACCAAGAGTCGTCAAAGCTGCAAAACATATCAAAACAATATTTATTTAAAAAAAACCATGGTATGGATAGACGAGAACCACAAGCTTGAACCAGTGGTCCCATAGGCCCCAGACTCGATCTTAGTCGAAATCTATTGATTCCACTTTTCATTCTACCCTTCTCTTTCTCTTCCATTGACTTTGCTTACTTGTTAAATATGGTTCTTCCCGAACTCTTTGACAGGGGCCTTTACCGAAAAACGAGTAGGTCTCATCACAAGCCTACCCCAAGCTCGTAAGCCCTCACGAGTTCCGGGTGGTCTTAGTAATTTTATACCGCGACAACCAATGCCGTCTTGTCTTACTGAGCTAACGGATATCGCATTCGAGATCGGAAACGAGAGACAAGAAAACATCTTTGATTACGATTAAAAAAAACAATCTCAAATAGACCATGTTGTGCCAAAAGAGGCTCGTGGTGATTTTTAGTTTGCATGGCACGACAACACAGTTCCAGATCCTAGGGCGGCAAACGAGTTGATAAGTTCACGAATCGCTTGCAAACGAGCTCGGCAAAGCCCATTTACGAAGTGAACAAGCTCCAACTAAAATCTTAACCTTGTTTAGTGAATGAACAAAACTCAAACAATCCATTGATATGTGCAAAAGAATACGAATTGAACTACTTGCTATAGATATGAACTTTGCCCTTAGTTGTGCAAACTAATGCGGAGCTTACCAACAACAAAGTATTTTGATAATATACTAACGGAAAAACTTTTCAAAAAGGATTACTAGAACTCTATAGATTTTTTATACCCTAACATATATGATTTTTTTTCAGATCTTAAAATTTTCGAGATAATATACTTGGAATATTCTATTGTCAGTTAGCCCTTATTTTGCACCACGTGCTCTAGAGTGGTTGATCATATTGATCTGGAATCTGGTGTGTGGAAGGAGGAGGTTGTTCACTCTACTTTCTTCCTTTTGAAGCGGAAGAAATCTTGACTTTACCAATGACATCCTATGATGTTGATGATATACTTGCCTAGAGCTATTCTAAATTGGTTAGTATTTTGTCAAATCACGTAACCGTTTTATTACCTTATATAAAGAAGCATTGGAAGGTCCAGCAAATCTAATGGTCATGAATTGTGGAAGAAAATCTGGAGATTACATATGCCTCCTAAAGCCAGGATGTTTATTTGGAGACTTTGCAATAAAGCCCTCCCAACTAGAAGAAGTTTACATTGTCGAATTGAGAGTACTGCGCAATTATGTCCAAGATGTGGTGGGTAGGAAGAGGTAGAAATACATGTTATATGGAGGTGTCCTAGTGGTGTGTATGTGCGGGAGCATGTACAGAGGGAATTGTAGAGGGGCCGAACATTATTAATGCTTTATAGTGTGTGGACTGGTGCTTTGCTAATTTCTCGAGTAAGGAAATTGAAATTGCAGTCATGTCAGCCTGGGCTATTTGGAATGACAGAATCTCAATAGTCCATGGAGCCTCGGCTTGGCACCCGACTAAAATTGCAGCTAGCGCAGCAGCTTTGTTTGAGGTGTTTTATGACTGAGAAAGGTGGTGCGACAGAGAATAATGGACAGCAGCGTGGTATGCAGAGGTGTACAGCAAGGTGGCTTCCACCTGATTATGGGTGCTTGAAAACTAATGTGGATGGAGCTAACTTTAGTGCTCAAGGTGTTGATTGACAAGTGGTGTGCACGGATCATTTGTGATACGTTAAACAAGCTGCTTGTCAACAACTTAGGCACCATTGGGATGCGAATATTCTTGAAGCAAAAGCTATATTTCTACTAACTGCTGATTGCAGAATGCAAACCGGTTCAGCACCCAAGGTGGAGTTATGGCGCACAACAAATGCAAACAGTTGCAAGGAAAAAACACATTATAGTAGCTAAAAGGCATCCGTAATGGCATGTTAATAAGTTCCAGTTTAGCGTGACCCTTGATGCAGGTGTGGAGCACTGTCATCAGCTAATTAAGCAACATTTTGTTATTAAAAAGGCTAAGCCATGAACAGCAAAGGTATGCTATGTTGCAATTGCCGCCGCGGGTGTGTTAACTGTTAAGGCATTTCAAATAATTATATATGTCGTCATCACAAGCAACAAGATCACCTCGCAAGTCGCAAGTCATGATAAGGCCTTTAGCTCAAACTACTACTATGTACAAGATCATTGTCTTCCTTGGTGAAGTTCTTCAAGATAGGCATGGAAGAGCATCTTGACCAGGCACTTTGCTCCATAAATCTAAGAGCTAATGCTAAATACTAATAGCTATCAAATGTAGCAAGAAAAAAGGGTATTTTAAGTACCTTCTTGCAAAAGAACCCCCTATACCCTTATAGTCAGAACCCATAGAAACATTCCAATTGTTTGCCTTTTCTCCCCCCTCGTCATGGGGTCAACATGACCCTTGCCATTATCCATCCAAACCAAATATTATTAGTAGTCAACATGTTGAAATGTGCTTCCCATAACCCTATGTGGGCAAGCTAGTGCAAGTAATTTGCGCATATCAACACCAAACACGAATCCAATATGTAGCACGAATCCTCAACATAAAATCAGCAGTCTCCACCATAAACATGAGATGTCAAAATACTCCACATTTCGTTAAAGTACTACATCCAATGCAATGAAATCGGTAGCCAAGAGGGAACCATCCACTACCTTAAGAAGACTCACATTCTCAGCTGTATATTGCCATTCTAAAATCATTATCTACAACTATTAGGTCCCAAAATAAACCAGAACCATAATAAATAAATAAATAAAAATAATCCACACACAAGCACACAAAAGAACACCACAAATTTCTGGATAAAAATAATCCCCCCATCTCCCAAAAGAAACCCTAGAATTCACTCCATCCTTTTCCATCAATCACTATTCAGTATTCACTAGTCTAACCGTACTATACCATAAAATATCAAAATGCACTTCACCAATTGCACTCCAAAAAAAAAAGGAACATTATTGCAGTTCACCACAACTCATTACTCACAATAAGCAGCAGCAATACAATAATCCAGATTTAGAACACCCTAACTTTCATAATTATACCCACAAAAATCACCTGAATAAAAAACCACATTACCCCAAAGTTTCAACCAACCACCCAAAAAAACCCTTAAAAATCATATAAAACAAAAAAAATTAAAAAAAAAAACAAAGTAAACCCATTATCAACCCAATAGAACAGGATCCAAAAACACAAAATTCAGCAAAAAAAATTCAAAAAAAAAAAAGAGGAGAGAGAAAAAGAAAACTTACCCTCCAACGTTTAAGGCGTTCAATTGGAGCATTCTTAGTAGTAGGTAGATAAAATGGACTGAAACTACCACCACCCTCATCATCTAAACCGTCAACTGAACCACCAGTTTCCACATCAAAACGACGTCGGTATGGAGATCCTTTGTACTCGTCTTCCATTGTTTTACTGTTCGCAGGAGAGATGACACTCAAAAATACTTTACTGCATAGTAGTATTACTCAACAACTATAAAACCACTCTTTCTTTCTTTTTTTTTCTTCTGAATTCTCTTCTACCCAAATTTTGTGACCCAGATTATGCAATTTAAACAGGGAAAACTTGTAATAACGAATATATGATATAGATTTGTTAACTAAAAAGGTTACATAGTGAAAGAATAAATTCCCTTGTTCAACACTCCAGCCAAAAAAAAGTTAAGCTAATTACTGAAATTACTATATATAATAATGTAAGAGAAGCTACCCAAATCGAATTGGAATCAAACTCTTTGCTTCTTTCGCTTTTTTTTTCGTCTTGGCAGTCACAATGCACTGTGCTCAAGTAAAGTTTCTCGGAAGTTTCTACGTAGTTTCACACTCTCTTTCTTTGCATTTTCCTTTTTTTTTCCGTTTTTAGGTAGCTATGTCGACAAGGAGACAAATAAATATCTCCTCAAAAGTTATTCTTTTTTTTTTTTCGAATAGTCCTCAAAAATTATTTTTAGTAGGTAGGTAAGACAAAGGGCCTAATTAGGCTAAAACTTTGTCAATGTGATTCGACTTTGTGCGCTTGACACTTTTAGAGAGGGAACCCTAAATATTAAAGCTGGAAGGTTGCAATTAGGGATGGCAATAAATCTTGGACACGCTCCAAATTCGTGGATCCAGATTTGTTTTATAGGACTTTGATCTGGCCCAAGGTATGGCGGGTCAGATCTAGATCTGGATCTCATTTTTGAGATCCGAATCTGGTCCAAATTCGACTTGTGGGTCTTTTTTTATTGTGAAATATATCAATATATGTATAGTTATGTAATAGTATATTTTTATAATAATTAAAATAGTCTCATAAATGTTATTGTATTGGAAAATGTAACATAAGTTTTTGATAATTCTTTTTCCAATCATAATTATTAATTTATGCATTTTTTTCAATTTAAATTTATGTGGATCCAGATTTGTGGATTTGCGAATCCATATATTTGGATCTGACTTTTTGGATCAAGCGGATCTGGATCAGATTTGGATTCGCTAGGATTCGATTTGTTGTCGTCCCTAGTTACAATCTATATCACTAGGGTTTAGGCCAAGTTGTAAATACTAGTCGTAAAAATATTAATCCTGGAAATTCAATGTCACCTACGAATACTTTATTGACAACAGAGCAAGTCTTGTGTATACAATTTGACCAAACAACTTGGTCAGACCTCTTGACTTTTAGCTTATATTTCTTAACTTTTGGCTATTATTTTGTAACTACTATTTATGTTTTATTGATTTTTGTATAAATATTTAACTCGTTACTTTTTTTATTACTTTGTAACTTATATTATTTTTTGCTTAACTAATGGGCTAACTGTTAGATCGTCTTTCTTACAAGGGATATTCTTATATACTTATAGGGACATATCATGGTATAAAGGTTTTCGTTCCATGGCAATCCAAGTATCCAACTATTCCATGACTGCAAAAAAAAATAGTGGGATTTGTGAGAATTGATCTAAACAAACAAAAAGTTATAATTATTGGACGCGAAATTGGTTGCACTGTATAGGATATACAACGATTGCATATAATAACTACTACGTGTTTAAAACTAGTGTTATGACCTGCACAATGCACGAAAATGTTGTAATTTTATAATTGGTAGGAGAACTATTTGAATCAAGATTTGGGTTTTACAATTCATACAAAGAGTATTTTGAAATCAATGTGAAAAAACATATATACTTCTTCCGTCCCATATTAATTGATATAGTTGAACTGGTACATAGTTTTAGGTCTATTATTTGCCTTGTTATTTTATTGTTGATGGTTGGTAGTGGAATATTTTTTATATTGTAGTTAGTGGGTTATAGAGTCTTAACTTTCTAATGGGTGAGTTAGAGAGTTGTTTTTTATGCTCCTTTCGTTTTTAGATAGATGCTCAATTTTTCACTTGCACACTTACCGATGCACAACTTTAACCATCAATATCTCAATTTATTCATTGCTAAAAAATTAATAAAACTAAAATTAAATAAACTTCAAAGCAAATTCAACATCTTTTATGCTAACATTGGTTTTTATGCTTATGTAAAAAAAATGGTCAAGATAGAGTATGTGAATAGTATGGAGCATCTATCTAAAAAAAATAGAGTAATTGTTTGGGTCCCCTATAAAGAGAGAGAAATAACATTATAAAGTTTGTGGGACCTTGCCGTTTTAAGAAGTGTATCATTTAATATGCGACAGACAGATATGAAAAGTGTATCAATTAATATGAGACAGAGAAAGTAAGAATTTTTTGTCTTTCTACTAGTGATGATATGAATTTCTATAAATTAGTAAATGCTACATAAATGAAATTTAAAGGCAGAAGTAATATCGTAAGATATTCAGAGTCTAAACCAAAATAATATCGGAATGTGAAAACAAAATGCAAAATTTATACACAATCTTGATGAAATGATTTTCTCTTCTAATTTGCTAGCTACATTATAGCACATGGCTTTAATCACATGAAGTAAAATCAACTCTAGAGATGCTGCATTTTGAAATATAATTTTTTCATCTCTATACAACTTTTGAATTTCAGTTTATTACCTTTTTTTACGATAAGAGGAAAATATAAGTGTGTATTTGATGAAGATGCATATAATTAAAAAGAAATCGGGAAAACAAAAGACGCATGAGTGGATAGATTAATCAGAAACTCAAAAAATCACTCTTTTTGTTTTCATCATGGTCTGATGGATGAAGAGTTTAAGAAGATATAATAAAGTAGATTATCACATTATTTTCAGAGATAAAAAAAAACAAAGGTAGAGATACATAATATTATAAGGGGCTAAGAAGAAAAAGAGTAGAGGTAGACTAGCATAAAATCTACGATTGGACTAAAAAAAGCATAGGCCTCAAGTAATTTGGCGAAGAAAAAACTACTTGAATAAAGGGCAGAAGTAAGACAAATCAAACAAAAGATATTAAGCATAACATATTAAGTTATTCATGAAAAATGAAAAACAAGTACAACTACAATAATATAGTAAATCGAGGTACTCATTCTATGATAATTATGAACTTTTCCTCTATTTTGATGCCTTAAGTAGGCCTACTATTTCTAGCAATTGCAATAGCTTATTTATTTCTTTTGTTCAATCAATCTTATACTAGGAAATGCAATATAGGCATTAGGTCCCCCAACATACAAAAGGTGGATGTTACCTCACTAGTAGTAGGAGATGTGAGGATTGATAGATAAAAGGATTTTTCTAACCTATTTCACAAGGCATAGGTTAAGAGTATAAAAAAATCTTACTTCCTCCGTAACAAAATAGATGTTACACTTTTAAAAACACCTTTTTCTAAGCAATTTTTTGAAGAGGGGAGAGATAGAGAGAAAGAAAAAAGGGGACCCATGTGATAGGAGAGAGATAGATAGAGATTGTTGCCTAAAAAGGAAGTGTAACATCTATTTTGTTACAACCAATTTAGAAAGTGCATATTTTGTTACGGTCTACGGAGGAAGTATATAAGATATCATTATCTAAAAAGTTTCCATTTCAAAATTCAACCAAACTAAAAAATCTTACATAATTTTTTTTATTTTAAGTATCTATCCTTATTTTATTACTAGCTTTTAACCCGTGCAAAAATGCACGGGGAAGTTTTATGTAGATTTGATTTGGACTTGAGCATAATGCACGGGAATTGTTTTGTTTATTAAGTAGTTGTTTTTGTTTCAAATTTGTAAAATCCATAAATATTAAAATTCATGTATTTAAGGTCGAAAGAATATAAAATGTAAAATTATATTTCATGATATATAAAAATCCTTTGTTACAACATTTTAAACTATAAAAATCTTATAATCATGGTATATACATCTATAAGTACGTAAATTAAACAAAAAAATACATTAAAATGCGCCAAGAATATTTTATTTTATAAACTTAAGATTTTAGGATGTTTCTCCTAAAATCAGGGTTTGAATATTTGCTCATAATTTAAAGTTTTTATATTTATATAATGTATTAAAAATATATTTTCAAACTGGCTTATGACCCGTGCGTTCAGAAACTGATGTAGCTAATGTCATGATAAAGTGCATGGGAAGTTTTTTGCTGATTAGAATTGGCTTATGACCCGTGTGTATTATTTATTAGTACTATTATATGAAAAGTTACTGAATAGGGAAATTATACATGTATTGTGAAACATTCCAAAGTAGAAAATGGCGCATTTATTTGGTAGCGAGGAAGTATTACATTTATAAACTTTATAAGATACATAGTTAACTCATTTCCAATAACAAATATATAAATCACTACATTCTCATTTAATTTTAAATAATATCCTATATCGTTATCAAGGTATGAGGATTTCAATAGTATTTTAGGCCCATCTAAGTTTTTCTTATATAACGTTCAAGTCTAGCTACAAAATAGGCTATATGTAGGTTTAAAAAGAAGATTTAATTTTGGATTACTAACAACTAAATATTTGAAAATATTTTTATAGAACACTTACTATGTTCCATATGCATTTTCGAGTAAGTTCCTGACCGCTTATGTACTAATACACTCTAACATACACACAAATTACATATTCTCACAGTTTCACCCACACAAAAACCACTGTATATAGTATTTTACCCATACATTTCGCAAAACTAAGCGATTTGAATTGTTCGACCCAAATTGTCCTATCCTTAATATCACCCCAACGGCCGAACCAAGAGCCTACTTACCCAAATATGATTTGTATCCTATAAACCCATAACCGAAAATATCATCACTTTCATCTGACCCAATAAAAGAAAAGGGATTGAAGTTGCTAGTGCTCAAATAATGACTCAATAGAAAACCTACTACTTTAATTGTGCGTAATGATCAGGTTCGTTGTAGACGAAGGGATGACATTAACTCATACTTTATTTTATCATTAGGTAGTATAAGTATATTTTTTAATTGATCGTTTATTATTTTAGATCATTAAGATCAATTTAGCATTCATATCTACTTTCTTCTTATCTCTATTACATAAGGGAAGGGGGAAGCAACGGTGTCCTCTTTTGAACTGACAATTTTGCCCCCCTTTCCTTTCTAAATTACAAAAGGAATCTCAATACCAAAATGGGGGTCAAACAAAGTCACCGGAAATTAATTTTCAACAATCACTCAGAAATCACTTATATGAGGAAACTTTACAAATCACTCAAATGATCAGGAAACTTTACAAAAACTAAAAATTAACTTACAAACTAAAACTAATATACTAGGACGTCAATACATACAAAAACATTCACAAAATTCACTTATAAATCATTATTCTCAATAACCATTCACAATTACATACTCACAAAAATTACTTATAAACACAAATCTGAGAAAAACATAAGATTTTGACAGTGATATCACACATTCGTCGGTCGGCGATTTGCGAACTTTCAAACAGGTACATAATTCTTTTAATCTTTAAAGTTATTTCACATTAGTCGACTGTTATGTAGTTGAAAAAATGGAGATAATAGCAATTAGTTGAAAAGGGCTTTTATATAATTAGACTTAAATTTGATTCATTTTCATATAAAATCAGAAAACAAGATGTGTATGAAATTTGATTCATTTATGACACTGATGAAAAAGTTGCAAATTTAGTTCTTTTTTAAAAAAATTCCAATATAAAATTTTTGCCCAAAACTTTTGCAAAATATCCATGTTGATAAATAAATTTTGAAAAACAAAACAACATCAAACCTTTTTTTCATTTCAAATATAATTGAAACTCAAAGTGTTAAAATTTAGAAAAGGAGAAAAATTAAAAATGACCCTTTCATGCGAAATCAGATTGTGAATGAAAAATTTAAAATTTCATTTCAAATAAAATTGAAACTCAAAGTGTTAAAATTTAGAAAAGGAGAAAAATTAAAATGACCATTTCATGCAAAATCAGATTGTGTATGAAAAATTTAAAATTTCATTTCAAATATAATTGAAACTCAAAGTGTGAACATTTAGAAAAGGAGAAAAATTAAAATGATGAAAATTTTTAAATATCATTTTGTGAAATCGAATTTAGAAGTTAGACAAGGAAAAAAAAACCGAAATTGTATTATACTTTTCGGTTACAATTTTGGGATCATAGAGAAAATCTTGAAATCCATGATTTAAGAAATTACCTTTCTTTGTTACAAAATCGACCCAATTAGATCTACTTGCTACTTAAGACTTGAATTGAAATGCTTGATTTTTTGATGTTGTTCTTTGACGTTGACTTGAAAATCTCTTGTTGCATGTATTTCTTTGATGTTGTTCGCAAATTAGATTTACTGCTTAAGACTTGAAACGTCTGATTTTGTTATTGTATATTGCATACTTGGATGAACTGGGTTCCTTCAAATATGAATTAGGTTCCTTCAAAATATAGGTTGTAGATTTGTAGTGAGAGGAGAGAGAGAATGAATGTTAGAAAAGTACTGAAATTATACACTGAGAGGAGAGAGAGAATGCATAGTTGGAGAAATGTTTTTTTGTTGGTCTGATGGGTCTTCACTCTTCACCGATTTAAGTGACAAATAAGTATATGGACCAACTGTTCCCGGTTAACAAGCAAGATTTTTTTTTTTAAAAAATCCTCCTAAATTAAAGCAGACAGGCAGTGCACAAGTTTTATTGCTCAAAATAAAAATAACCCAAACCAACCCATCATGATTCATTTGGAAGGAATTTCAATCTATCACCTTAACTACTAACGCATCATGTGGATAAAAAAAGAAACTACTCTTATCTAAATCAAAGAATTACTATCACAATTTTCCACTAACAAACCACTTTTCACTAATTATGTAAAAAAAGTATATTGCAAGTTAAATTATAATATAATATTTATATGAAAAGAACACTACATAATTAATTAGTAAAGGAACATATTACTCCCTTAAGAAAAAGGATAATATGTGAAAACAAAATTTTTATGTACTATTTTTTTTGTGGGAAATAATCTTTTATAATTTTTCTCACAACTTAAAACTTTACAACATTTTGTATTTTTCTGCGAGAAATCAAAAACTATTATAAATTACAAAAATGAATAAAACCAAAAAAAAGAACATGACGATATTTAGTAAGAACATCATACTGATTATAAAAGAACATGCACATATAAGACTTGAGAAACAAAAAACTATTCAAAATCACAAAAATGAATAACAACATAAAAAGAACATGGAAGAATCTTATTCACAAAATGGAGGTGAACTTAAATACTAACTTGCATTCCTCTCAAAAAAAAAAAAAAATACTAACTTGCATTTTCAGTTTGTTTACTACTTAGTATTAGGCCTAAAAATATCATCGCACGCATCGCGTGCACAAAAGGCTAGTACTATCTAACTAAAGGAAGTACTCTAAATAATTCACGATTGATCTTTGTATGAGGATCATTGCCGATTTTTCTTTCTTAATTAGTGAGTGACTGCTCTTGGATTTAGTTTATAATATGCCCTTAGCCATATTGAATGAGAATGAAGTTATGGATTCATAGTTTCTGTCTCCTCTTCCTATAAATATATGGGTAGATTGATTTCATAATTTTTATTTGGCTGGGTTAGGAGTGAGAAGCTATGCAAATGGAGGAGTGAAAAAGTAGCAGCATGATGAAAGTTTTGGGAAGCAAGAACAACACCCTTATGAATATTATGAGAATGCATGCATTTCGTGCATTATATAGTAGCAAAGACCAAGCATTTGACAACCAAAAGTATATTATGAATATTTACATTATGAATTTATGTAAGGATTTGATTTCATTACCTATAATAATTCAATCTTTTGACATTAGGCGCTGATTATGGCATTGTGCAATCAAGGGAAGTGGGAATCACCAAGCTACACATGGACATTTAATCTGAATTTCTTACATGTGGCAGTTTTTTTTGGAGGATGACACGTGGCAAATTTAATGGCAGCTCGACACGTAGGCATGCAAATGTGACTTATATATATATATATATATATATATATATATATATATATATATATATAGATAGATTCCCAAATATAATCTTGTTGTATTATATATATTTTTAATGAAAACTTGAAATTCGTAACCTATGCTTTGTGGCATAGGTTAGAAAAATCCTACATAAAATATTACTATTTATTTCATTTTTGTTATCATTGACATTGTTGTTAGCAATTAGTATTGACATAAAATATTATATATATTTCAACCAAATAGATTTACCCGTAAATTGACACTTGGCGCCACCTTTACATTGCCAAGTGTGGTTTTTTTTTATAAAGGAAACTAAATATAATATATTTGATAATAGTCGGCATATATAATCTTTCCATAATTTTATATGTAATTGTAGAAAATATAAACCTTCAAAAGATATGGAAATTATAGTTGGTATTACTAATTATACAGAAAATAATATGTAGTTATTTTATATTTCAGATCAATTTTTTTATTACATAATTACTCCTTACAATTATTTTGTTTTAAAATTTAAAATAATATTATTTATTCTAACAAAAAAAATTGTTTATGTAATAAATTTTCACTCGTGTATGGCACGGGTCACAAGCCTATTTTTATTAATTGTACTATCATCTCAAAAGATCCTAATATTATAAAAATTTCCGATCTTAATATGTGTGTGTGTGTTAAGTAAATTTAATATACTAAGAAAAAATCTTGAAAAAATCTCTAACTAATTAAGGTAAGAGAAAAAAATTATGGTACTATCTTTCTATCATCATGTGCATGTGTAAACACTTCTATGACGTTTTTAATTAGTGATCAAAGATTTCGTCATAATATTTTTGTATTATAAAGTTAAAAATGTATATTAGGTTAGTGGATAGATTCTCATTTTGTAAATTAGATGTTGCTGAGAGCTATGGTTATAATCTCTATTATATAAGGCAACTCTTGAGGACTTTGGTGTCCACTTGAGTTGCCCAAAGTACCCCCAACTATAAACAAAAATTACAGTTGCAACTATTTAAACAATTTAAAAAACAAAAGTAAAATAAGGAAAAAAAAGGGGGGAAAAGAATCCTAACATTTGTGTTAAAATAGACAGCCAAGCAGTTATTTTACTTCACTGTGTTCACCTTTTCCAATTTTTTTTAATGCACTAATTAATGGTAAAGGCAGTTTTTCTACTTCTTCAGTTTCTCCTCTTCTCCTTCCTCTTATTTCAAAATCTCTCATGAATGAGGATAAAATTGAAAATATCCACAAAATCACGCATACGTCATGTCACGCACGCATCGCGTGCAAAAAATACTAGTATTTATTAAAGATAGAAGTTGACATGAAGAGGGAGCCTTTTAGGTCTTTTGCATAAGAGAAGAGTGATGCGTGAAAATATAAATTGGCTTGGTAACACTTGTCAATATGGATATATAAGAGTATATGAGATACGTTGCGGTGGTAACTGTTTAGCTAGGATGGTTATGAATTTATGATAAGAAATCTAATGTTGTCTATATCATCGCTTTTGTAACTCTCTATGTCTACCGTATACGCTATACTTTTTTTGGCTAGTTAGTAAAGAGAAGTGCTCCTATTGATCTAAATTCTCACGGTTTTTTTTGGTCCAACTTAAAAGGCAAGGCTGTTTGGGAGTGTTGGAGAAGGGGGAAGGTAAGGTAAATATCTGTCCTTAAAGTATCCCTAATTAATAGAGTTTCATCTCACAACCATGTTATAGAAACAAATATTTACTCTAAGACTAATACTTGATATAATACGCTACAAGTCAATTCGACCCGAGTTAGTGTGTATGACACTGGGAGGAAGGGGAAGAGAATCCATACTTCAGAATGTCCCTATGGAAACCAAAACTCCCAAATTTTGCAATCCGTAGATGGTGCACACGTCTGTATGGTGAGGAAGGTGCGCACATGTACATGGCTAACAAGCCAAATGTATATGAATAACAAGTCAAATGAACACATGTACATGGCTAACAAGCTAAATGAACATATGTACATCTCTTTTAGTATATGTTGAATTGTTAATTGGTATTAGTCTTTATGTTCATAACCTAGTGCTTGATGTTCATCCTGCGCACCTTCCTTACCATATGGACGTGTGCACCTACTAATTTGCACAAAATTTGAGATTGGAATATGCCATCATTTTCAGCCAAGCTGAGCTTAATATGTATTATAATATACTTTGGCGTGGATTTGTGGAATACGTAATGAGTAGAACTATCTGTACTTCCTTTATTAGCATTTTCCAAACTTTAAAATTATTAAAGTTGATGACTCATAGTACAAGGACACTTGGCTCCAAAGGAAACAACAACTGAAAATGAGTTGTCATACCTCGTGAGGTGTTTCCATTAAAGAAAGCTACAAGAAAAATTTTGTTAGAGCAATTTTCTCTTATAAAGTTGGTTTCTCTACATCATCTCCTCAATACGTGGTGAGTTTCCATTTATGTTCTATTATATATACATAACGTACTAATAAAGTACTGATTAAGGAGTAAGATTATATACCCCTCACCAAAAAGAAATATTATATATCCCTCAAAGCATATAATTTCATGATTTTTATAATAAAAGCCTAAAAGGTCGATGATCTCTATCTTGATCTTTTGTGTAAATGCCGATACGCGATTTCAAATACAAACACGAGACAATAAGAACTTTAACTATATCTGCCTGAGCACTATATCCACCTTTTCCTTTTGTATTCTTATTTCTTACACTATGTTGAGCTCCAAAAGTTTATAATTGCAAATTTGGAATAAAAAATAAGTCTTTATGAGGGCCTACAATATTGTATTTTGGTATAAGAAGACCCTCAAATTTTCATATGCTATTATGAGTGTTTCATATTTTATTCCACACTAGTATCTATTTTTGATAGTACATATATCAACATATATTTGCTCATAGAACCTTGTCGGCAGAGCAACTTTAAAAAAATTGTTGTACCAAATGAAAATAGTAAAAAACTTACATGCACCTAATCCACATTTACTATGTTCTATGTACCTAATGTTAGTACATGTGATTTATGAAAAATGGGGTCACTATATTGGAAAACAATATAATGTATAAGAGGAGTAGCTATAGTTTGTAATTGGTGACTATGTGAGACAAAAGGTTACTATATTATAAAGTGTAACTTTAATATAACAAACTAATGCAAGAAAGGTGACTGTATGAAAAAAACTGTCACTATGTTAGATAATGGTAGATTAGTGTAATTTTGAATAGTAAAAAGTGATTATAAAAAAAAGGAAAATTCTCATTGGTAGCCATGAATTTTTTAAATTATCAAAAATGGCCCTAAACTATTGCGTATAGTGCAAATGTAACCTTATAACCATTCTTCCATTAACTTTCCGCTAAATAATGCCTCGATTTTTGTGCTTGATATGTGTCACTATTTGTGCCCAAAAAATCACTCGGTTAAGGTTTTGGGGGTTATTTTGGCTCTTAAGGAACAATTTTTAAATCGAAACTAGCAAAAAAGAACAAAAAATGCCTCGATTTGCATATCTCGACTTGCGTGCTGAGAAAATCGCTCGAGTACAGTTACGGGGGTTAGGCCCTATTCTTTTGGACTTATATTAACTAAACTAGACTGAACTGAGCTGAACTAAAATGCAGTGTAAAACTGTACTGCAGAGAGTTGGACTGAACTGAACTAAACTGAACAGAAAAATCAGTGAAAATACATCCAAAAGAATAGGGCAAAAATTAAAATGCCTCAATTTACGTGTCTCGGTTTGTGTGCCGAGAAAATTGTTCTATTCAGGTTTAAGGGTCATTTTGACCCTTATGGGTCAAATTTGAGGTCTAAACTAGAAAAAAGAACCGAAAACGCCTCGTTTTACATGTCGGACATTAATTTTAACTGAAAGCTAACGAAATTAACGGTTATTTAGTTCATAAGGTTACGTTTGCAAAATAAACAATAGTTAATGGTCATTTTTGATAATTTAATAAACTCATGATTACCAGTGAGAATTTTCAAAAGTATATGGCTACCAATGAGAATTTCCCTAGAAAAAAGGATCATTATGTCAAATGAGTGACTTTGGTCCACACAAGACTAGCTCATGAAAATACAATTAAGATTAGCAATAAAGAGTTTAGACCGGTCATACATGCGTTAACATTCCTTAATAAATCTACGTATATTACGGGCCTGACTCTATTCCCGTGGGCAAACAGCATGGAAGAACATGCCGTCATTAAATGTGAATTAGTTGTACTAAATGACGGTTTGGTCGGTTGCATTGTGTTTTGCAACGTGAACTTCGATGGTTTCTGCACATGTAATGATGTACTCCTATCAACTAATTTAAGACTAATTAGGCAGGCAAGAACCATAACGATACAGGTGTTCTTCCGTGTACTCCTAGTTTACACCCCTTGGATAATGGACATGTTATTACTTGGCAAATTAGATATCTAAACGAAAAACTTTTAATATACATGTTGTTATTTGGTGATAATAAAATGGTTGAGGAACAGAACAAATATGTGAAAGAGCAAAAATGAGCGCACAACTAATATGAAGATTGTCTTAGTATATCACAGATTTTTGATGGTATATTTGATAATTTTGAGTGTTCATTGATTCGACGAAGAATCTATTATGAGGAAGGGCGTGGGTAGGAATAACAATTGTATTTCTAGTCAGTG
Source organism: Beta corolliflora (assembly GCA_947648045.1). Lineage (NCBI taxonomy): Eukaryota > Viridiplantae > Streptophyta > Magnoliopsida > Caryophyllales > Amaranthaceae > Beta > Beta corolliflora. The sequence continues at coordinate 920,924 of CANSZD010002988.1, forward strand.
AAAAATTACATGTTTGACATACTTAGAAGTATATTGTGGGGGGATTGAGATGCTGATGAAAAAGGGTATTTTCTATTCATTTTGTCACGTAGGTGGGGATGGTGATAAATCTTCAACGAGCATGCACACACAAACTCACCCCGCAAGAGAGTCAAACTGCATCTAAATATAGTGGATTTCTAACCTAAAACCAATGGGCAGGGATGTAAGTTTGGTTTTCGGTTCGGTTTTGGGACAAAACCAAATCAAAACAAAATAAATCTAGCTTTAATATTTTAGGTTGAAATCCAAACCAAAATTTAAACCAACCAAACCAAATCGAATTTTTTTTATGTTCCAAAATTCAACCCCACCAAACAAAAATTACAAAAAACATAACTAAAGTGTGATAACAAATTATTTCTCATCCAAGATAATTTAGTCATATAACAAATTGCAGATTGCATAACACAATTGACATTTATACACGAAGATGATCATCACACACACTATCACAAGTCATGCTATTTCTCACCCAAGACGAGAAAAAAAGACATTGAAATAAAGAAAATAATGAAAAAAATAACAAATAAAAATTACAAAGTGTGAGCATGATACCAGATCACGAAAAATGATAACGAAAAAAATAACAACATTGAAGTACTTGATATCAGTGACTGGAGATCATATTAAAAAAAACAGGGAGAAAAGCGATTGGGGAGGAGATCGTAAAGTCGTTAGGGTTTGTGTTAAGGAAAAATTGATTCTAATAATCCGACCTTTGGCCAGTTCGCTAAATTTAATCCCACCTTGATTATTTTTCAATAATCCCAACTTATGGGGGTAGCTTATCAAAATAATCCGGACTCCAGACTTCTATTTACTTGTCATCACCAACCTGTTTTGGGTCTGTTGTATGCAAGAAAGAAAATGTTCGGATTGTTTTGAGAAGCTATCCCACAAAGATGAGATTATTCGATAATAATCAAAAGGTGGGATTCAATTCAACCAACCGGCCAATGGTTAGATTATTATCCATTTTTCCTTTTGTTAATTGTTACGACTTAAAGCATCCACTACCATGAACAATTCATCTCCTTCTCTCTACAACTTTCTCTCTCATCATCCAAAAAAATGTCATGGCTCATGACCAAATTACAAAATCATCCAACCCATGACATAGAAAAAGTTCATCAGTTTTTTCTCTCCTACTTTACTTCAAAATTAATTTTTTTAAAGTGTTTCAAAAAATGGCAAATTGGATATCATTTTATAGATCTCAAAAAAATGACCATTGGTACTTTTTTGATTTGTAGTATTTGAAATATAACCGTTGTAATTTGGCAAATATATTTTGTTTTACAATTTCTTACCACTTGGTGGGCTCACTTTTCTCATGACATAATTAGTTTTTGTTCACCATGTGACCAATTCCTTGGTTGGTCACAATATGACCAACACATATTTTGCAAGTTGTTCATGATGGGGATGAATTTTTTTTGTTTTTGATCCCATGAACTAATTTCATGTCATGGTGGCGGGCTAAAGTGGAAGGGAAAGTTGGGTTGACTGATATAATGGGCTGACTAAAGAGCCCTTATGTTTCTAAAACATCATAAATGCATGCATATAGGATATTAAAGTTCGGTTTGGTTTAGTATTTTTGGTTTTTCAAAATAAAATGCGAACCAAATCGAAAATCTAAAAAATGAAAAAATTTCAGTTCAAATCAAACCAAATTATTAATCTGATTTAGTTTTCGATTTTTAAATAACCAAATAACTTACATCCCTACCAATTCGTAGTGAACAAAGTAGCCTAATAGACATATATATTAGTCATCATCCTCATTCTTAAATATAGGACTTTCATGTGGATTTTCCTCTTAACACTCTCCTTCATATATGAGTTTTCCTCTTAACACTCCCCTTTATATTTACCCGTATTTTTCTTACAATTTGGAGATAAGGTCACAACATCCTCGTTGGGTCTTCTCCAAGACTTCCAATGTTAAGTTTTTTGCATTTTCTGCATGTCATCTAGACCTCCCTTTTCAGAGGGATTATGGGAAAGGATCTTTCGCTCTAATAGCATAATAAACCTTCATTGAGCCGCATACACAGACCTTCAACGGAGGATACTCTAACCACATATATGTCTATTCTCTAGTGATGTTCCATCTTAAAACCAATTAGTAATATATATATTTCAAGTAGCCCATTAGACTTATATGTTAGTCATCCTTATTCTTATTCTTTAATGTGGGACTCACATGAGGGTTTTCCTTTTTGGGAATATATTTGTTTATATTCATTATCTATTCCTGTTTGGGAATATATTGGCAATATATTAAGAATAGATAATGAACATCTTATTTGCCAACTATAATCAAAATTGTATAGAGAAGGAGATGAATTGTTCATGGTAGTGGAGGCTTTAAGTCATAACAATGAACACGAATCCTAACTTTAATATAATCGGTGATCGAACATCTTTAATGTGGAACATCTTATAACCCTAAACCTTTTTGTTCATAGTAGTCATAACAACCGGTGATTGAACATCTTTAATGTGGAACATCTTATTTGCCAACCATAATCAAACATCTTATTTGTTTATATTCATTATCTATTCCTAATATATTCCCAACAGTGACCAAGCAAGGGATTGACACTACCTTAACGATTTTCCATTCCTCAATTCACCCTTTAATCTTCATAATAATTCCGATTCCACATACCTAACGCCCTATAAGGTTTCATCATACTATCATTAAAAAAACAATTGATAAGAAAAAACACCTTTAAAAGCGAAAGTATGGAATTAGGCTTCTAATAGCGATTTTAGAATACAAGAGATAGGGATAATATTCAGACATGGCCTTCAACTGAGTGCATACATCATACACCCAGGTGTATCATGTAAGACTATTTTTTGCTCATTTGGGACCTCTAAATGAGCATAGTGAGAGTTCCAAATGAGCAAATGAGCAAAAAAATAGCCTTGGGTGTATCATGTTCAGGGTACACTTGGGTGTATGATAAAGATTGCACCTTCAACTCTCATATGATCTCAATACTTGCATTTGTGTAGTGTGTACAAAACTATCAAGTTTATAATTTTTCATAGTGTCAAATCTGTGCCAGTCATTGCAAATAACCCATTATATAAGTTATGATGTATTTGGTTGAACGGAAAACATTTTCAAAGGAAAGTGGTTTTCCATGGAGTGTAGTTGGTTAGAAGGAAAGTGTTTTCGAGGGAAACTATTTTCCTCACTTTCCTCTATTTAGTTTGGACTGGATCAAGGAGGGGAAAATATGGGTTAAACTTCATTTTCAATAGTGGAAATTTACTTTCCCTAGTGAGGCAATGAAAGTCACACTTTCCCTCAGTACTCTATCAAACGATACACAACACAAACAAAGAAAAATGGTTCAAAACCAATCTAGAATTGAGTTTTCCTCAGGATAATTATTGTTTCATGGAAAACCCTTTTCCATTGGAAATGCTTTCCATCCAACTTGCATAGGAAAACCTAATTTCAGATTGATTTTCCTTTGTTTGGTGGCAAGGAAAGTATGAAAAATAAGTGAGAGGAGACAGAATATGTAGTCAACCAAATCAGTAGAATAATGGAGAATAAGTAAGATCTTCACGTCTGGTTGAAGAGAGAGAGAAAGAGTGTGTTTGTCAAGTGCAATGGAAGGAGCTTTTGATAAGGACGGAAAGTGCGGCTTCCCTTAATTACCTCACGAGGGAAAATTATTTTTCTCTCTTTGAAAGTAAAGTTCAACCCATATTTTCCTTTCGCACATCTAATCCAAACCAAACAAAGAAAAGTATGGAAAATAGTTTTTCGAAAACAAACACGAACTATTTAAAATTTTTATATGCTTGCTCTACTATTCTTGGTGATAAAAAAACTTAGATTATCTTAACTTAGGCGGTTTCAATATTATGAAAAGGATATGGCTTCATTTTATACTTCAACTTGGCACATTCCCCATGTAGTGCATGAGGTAAATGTTATAAGTACACTTGGTAGGAATTCCACCTCATGACCTCAAGGTCAGGAGTTCGAATCCCACCAAGTGAAGGCACTTGGAGGAGAATTCCCCTTATAAATCCCCCTCTTTCTAAGTGTCTAGGCCTCTAGGTTGGGCCCTGTGCGAGGGCAACCCAGAGGTTATTCATCTTACCAAATCAAAAAAAGTACAATTAATATCTTTGTTAGAATTAATAATATCTCTACTAATATATTAAAAGACGTTCCTAAATAAGGAACGGTGCCACGTGACACTCACCATTAGGATTTTTTAATCCATGTAATTCATATACAATAAAAGAATTAGAAAATGCTTTCTATAAGATTTGATCCCATGACTTCAAGTTCATATATTGAAGTCTTAACCACTAAACCAAGTCATATTTAGTGTTATTATTTTAATGTAAAATATTAATAAATAAAAAATATCATTACGCGGGACGTAGCCCGGGCCTAAAAATTAGTTATTATCTAATACTTGTGAGAAGTAATTGAGTTATAAATAATCGATTGAAAAACAAAATTTAAAAAGATTATACTCTGCCAATGCATAATTTTTATCAAATATAGATAATTCGTCCAAATTCTGTATATGACGTGTTAAATTAATGATCTTTTATTGAAAGGAGGGTCTAACACGCAAATAAACTATTATTAAATTAAGGATAGATCTTTTCTTAATTCGTCGTAAATTAATTTTAAATTAGTTATAAATAAATTTTAAATAACGTCGTTGTTCACATGCAAATAATATCATACACTCGAGTGTACTAAAAGGGAAACTGCACAATAGAGCTAACCTGGTTGTGCGCTCACAATACGCTCTCCCAAATATGGTGTCCAATAGACTTGATCACTATTCACATACTAGAAATTTGTTTTGAATTGGTGCTACAAGATAATTTTTTCCCTTTATCCTTGAAATCATAGTTTTATACATGTGATTAATGGAGGTTTGTTCCCTTTATGTCAATATTACATTATGTTCCTTAACCACCATACTAAATGCTAAATGCTAAATGCATCTTTTTGGATAGGATGTTCAAGTATTTTTTTTTGCAGGCTTTTAAAGTGTCTACATTTTTTATATTTTATTTTAAGGTAAGATGAAGATTCCTTGTAAGTGGGGGAATTTGGGGATCTAACTTTACAAGGGGCGAAAATCGAACCACTGTCACAAGGGTGGAAGGAGGGCCTCTAACCAATTATGTCAACCTTAATTTTTTTAAAGTGTTTATAGTTGGCAACATTTTATCATACATTTTTAACTTTGTACTATTTATTTTAAGAAATATATTTACCCTTAACCATAACATTTAACAAAGCCCCATAAAGAATAGTGCTATTAGTACATTAAACTCAACTCATGTGAGACCATGGACTTCACACTTATGTGAGCAGAACTGGCCGGAACATTAGGCCACAAATATGGCCCAACTTTTTCAATCCATTCGATAGAAAAACTTTTTCTTGTCTCATGTTTGTTTGTAGATTGTAAGTTGTAACTATTACTATTAAAATTTCCTAATGTGACTTTCCCACTTTTTTCTTCATGTCTCTCTATAATATCTCTCTTTGTTCAGATAATAATAACATTATTACTATTTGTCGCTTGTGAGTTGTGATAAAGCCTTCTCTCATCTTCCTTCTACATGGAGTATTGTCTACTTCAAAAGAACAAAAACAACTGGCGAATACAAAAATTGTTGGACTTCGGAGTCATTCGAAAAAAATTAACAACTACATGCAATGCCTTACTAGAAAAGTGGTAAATTATCCTTAATACTTTCACCAATTGTGAAAAATGTCCCTTCAACTTTTACTCATGGGAAATTGCAAAGATGATATGGCACCACTAAAATTCAAGATATACTTTATTTTATCTAAATACATCTACATCCTCTTTAAAAATCTAAATATATACTCCACACCATTAAACCAAGTAGTATTTGCCATTTATTTATGTGAAATGACATTTATAGACATTTTAATACATATGTGTAGTATTATTATTAGAGGCAAAAAAATCATTGAACATATTTTTACCTAATCCTCTAAAGAAAAAGCTCCTATTCATTTTGAGAGTTTTTATTCCAAAACTCTCTCTAAAACTCTCTTTTACCAAACACCCCTTTTAAAGTTTTTGACTAGTCAAAACTCTAAAAGTGGTGCAAAACTCTCTTTTTGCTCCAAAACTCTAATTGCCAAACAATCCCTTTGTCTCCATTAAGAATCAAAGTTGACTTAGTTGATTGGAAGCCTTCCTTCCATCCTTGTGACAGGAGGTTAGATTCTTGCCACAAGCATGGGATCCCCACCCCCCCAAAATTACAAAGGATCTTCATCTTACCAATTAAAAGAAAAATTTTCCTTAACATATCGTCAACACGGGATATACACCCAACATATTGCTTTTTCAAAGGTTATCTTCTTTAATTTACTATTAATCCTTGATCTTTCGCTCAAAAAATAAATTCAAGAAAGAATATAGACGGATGCTATTGTTGATTTACCCCAATCACTAACAATGATCTCTATTATATAAGGGAAGGGGGGAGCTATGGTGTCCTCATTTGAAAATACCATTTTACCCCCCCTTCCCTTTCTTAATTACACAACGAATCTGAAAAACAAAATCTGAGTTCAAACTAAATTGGAAACAATCACTCACAAAATTCTACTGAAATCACTCTCAATTAATCATTCACAAATCACTTAAATGAGGAAACTTCACAAATCACTCCTAAAAATTGAGAAATAACGCAAATCACTCAAATGAACAGGAAACTTTACAAAAATTAAAAATTAACTTACAAAATACAACTAATACACTAGAACGTCAATACATACAAAAACATTCACAAAAATTCACTTACAAATCACTGTTCTAAAAAACCATTCACAATTACATACTCACAAAAATTACCTATAAACTACAACGTCAACACAAATCCGACGAAAACATAAGATTTCGACAAGATATTACACATTCGTCCATCGGCGATTTGCGAACTTCCAAAAAGGTACATAATTCATTTAAACTTGAAAGTTATTTCACATTAGTTGAAAAAAATAATAGCAAATTAGTCGACTGTTATGTAGTTGAAAAAATGGAGATGATAGCAATTAGTTGAAAAGGGCTTTTATACAATTACACTTAAATTTATTTCATTTTCATATGAAATCAGAAAACAAGATAAAAGTAACAAATTTAGTTTTTTAAACAATATTAAAATTTTTGCCCAAAACTTTTGCAAAAAATCCATGTTCAGAAATAAATTTTGGAAAAAAAAATATCAAACTTTTTGCGAACAACTTTTGCAAAAATCCATTTTCAGAAAAAAAAAATACAATAATTTGCAAAAAGCCATTTCATGCGAAATCATAAAACAAGATAAAAGTAACGACTTTTGTTTTTTTTTTTTTAAAAATTCCAATATAAATTGTGTATGAAAAATTAAAAATTTCATCTCAAAAATAATTGAAACTCAAAGTGTTCAAATTTAGAAAAGGAGAAAATTTAAAATGATGATAATTTTAAATATCATTTTGTGAAATCAGAATTTAGAAGTTAGACAAGGGAAAAAAACTGAAATTGGTATATCCTTTCCGGTTACAATTTTGGAATCATAGAGAAATTACTGAAATCTATGATTTAACAAATTACCTTTCTTTGTTAGAAAATAGACCCAATTACATCTACTGATGCTTAAGACTTGAAATGCCTGATTTTTTGATGTTCTTTGATGTTGACTTCGAAATCTACTGCTGCATGTATTTCTTTGATGTTGTTCGCAAATTAGATCTACTGCATAGTTTGATGAACTAGGTTCCTTCAAAATAGGGGTTGTAGATTTGTAGTGAGAGGAGAGAGAAAATGAATTGTTAATAAAAGTAGTGGAACTATACAGTGAGAGGAGAGAGATAATGAATAGTAGTTAGAAAAAGGAGTGAAAATGTGGAAGTATGTTCGTATCATTCAAGATGCAGGAGTAAAAATATCATTCTCTAACTACTTTAGAATGGACGACAGTGGGATCAAATCTTATTAATTTTTTGTTAATATCCGATGTAGCTGATGCATAGCATATTTTATAATGGGGTTAGAAAATTCTAGAATGATATTTTATACTAGAATGATATTTTGTTGCTAAGAAGTATATATCATGGATTCAGATATAGAAGTAACACCTAACCCCATTCTAAAATCCCACTGTCCACTGATGTTGCTAAGAAGTATGTAGCAGTAAAAATATTTTTTGTTATAATTCTAGAAGCATGTGACTCAATTTTAGAATAGGCCAGATTGTATAAGCTGAATAATTCAACCAAACGTTGAATAATTCTATGGGGAAAGTTTGGTTGAAGAGTTAATGGATTATGTAGCCAAAGAAGCTGAAAATTATGGACTCATTATGGTTGACGATTTGGATTATGGTTTAAGCTGAAGATTGCATAAGTTGAATAATTGTCCCATTATGGACTCAGCAGGAAAAATATTCAACGTAACATATAATATGGACTCAATTTTTTTATTCAGATAGTGCCTGCACATTGAATTTAAAATATATATATACAATTCAAATGCACAAATTAACTCTATTTGACATTTTTTTACAACACGTTTGTTATGGACATAAGGTTTTAAATTAACTTCTACCTCACTATATATCCTATACCTTACTAAATAGTGCATTAACTTTGTCCATGTTAAATGACATAGCGAAAAGGAAAAGGAAAAATAGGAACAAAGGCGATTAAGGATTTTTTTAAATACTATTTGTAAGTATTTCAAAGAATCTTATTCACAAAATGGAGGTGAACTTAGATACTAATTTTCATTTTCTGTTTGTTTACTACTTAGTAATAGTTATGCCTAAAAATGTCATCGCACGCATCGCGTGCATAAAAAGCTAGTGAGAGATAATGATAAGGAGAATTATGAATCTTTGAAAGCTAGAATGGGTTTATATGAAAATAGAAAGGAGTATTTTTTCCTTAAGAATAAATGGAAGGCTCGCGAAAGAATTAATCCTGCAGCATATGTATCACCCAAATGAGTCTGAATCCTCTAGAGTTTTGATTAAACTCTACAAGGTCGTGTTGTATCCGAACCATACATTTTAAAATCAAGGGCTCATATTGGTGGGAGGGGAAGAGTGAGAGATAGCCTAAAGGTTAGAGCTTCCCCCCGGTTCCAAGAGGTCTTGGGATTGATTCTCACCCTAGGTAAGTTGGGATCCCCTTTATTCCCCCTAACTTGTCAAGGTTTCTCCTTACCTTATTAAAAAAAAAACGGTTTTTTCACCATATACCACAAACAAATTTTTTTTGCATCATATACCCTTTCGACTTTTGAAATTCACCATATACCCCTCACTTTTGAAAAAATACATCCTCTTATCCTTAATGACTAATGGCGTTAAACTCCGGTAGTCATTAACCCCTAATCCCCCCTCTAACCCTATTAACTAACCTAAATCTACCCATAACCCTAATCCTAACCACCCCTCCCCACCCCTTACCCCACCACCCCCCCCCTCACTTGCCCCCACCACCCCTTATCCCACTGCCGCAGCCCCGCAACCCCCTCCCCTCATCGGACCCGCAACCCCTCCCGTAGCCCCCTCCCCCTTCCCTTAATGAATCGCGCAGACCCCCCCCTCCCCTTCCCCCCGTCGCGCATGACCCTCCCCTTCCCCGCCGTCGCGCAACACGCACCCCTTCACCCACAACCATCACACCCCCTAAATTTTACAAAAATCAAAAACGAATCAAGACCAAATCGGAATTGAAGAGAGAATCGGTCGGATTTGGAGAGGGGGAAAGGGGTGGGGGGGTTGCGCGACGGCGGGGAAGGAGAGGGGTCTGCGATTCGGCCAGGGGAAGGGGAGGGGCCGCAGGGGAGGGTTGCGGGTCCGATTGGGAGGGGGGCTGGGGCCGTGGCCGGTGGGGTAAGGGGTAAGTGGGGCAAGTGGGGGGGTTGGGGTGGTAGGGTAAGGGGTAAGGGGTAAGGGGTGGGGGAGGGGGTGGTTAGGGTATTAGATTAGGGGGTTAGGGTTAGGGTTTGACTTAGGTTTAGGTTAGTTAATTAGGGTTAGGGGGTTAATGACTAACGGAAGTCTAAAATCGTTAGTCAAAAGGGTAGTTTGATGTATTCTTTGAAAAGTGGAGGGTATATGGTGAATTTGGAAACTTGCGAGGGTATACGGTGCAAAAAAAAATTGTCAGGGGTATATGGTGAAAAAACCGGAAAAACAAAATATTGGTGGGAGGGGAAAATTAGGTGTGGGTTTTGATGAGAAAAAATAGAGTCTGAATCCTTTAGAGTTTTGATAAAACTCTACAAGGTAGATTTGTATCTGAACCATACATTTTAAAATCAATGACTCATATTGGTGGGAGGTAGGGGTGTTAACGAGCCGAACCGAGACCGAACATGCTTAGGCTCGGCTTGAAAACAACAGAAGTCAAGCTCGAAGCTCGACGAGCCTCAAAAATTTGGGCTCGGCTCGATCTCGAGAGGACAAAGTCCAAGCTCGGCTCGAGGCTCGGCTCGAAACTTAATTTTAAATAGTTGGGCTTTGGCCCAACTTTATAGGTCCAAGTCAATGAATAAAGCTATACTTAGGCGGTAGGCCCAACCATATAGGCCAAAGTATGCCCAAGAAAGTAGGTGAGCTTGTTTACTCACCCATCATATGCTTTTATAACTTGGTTTCCCTCTTAGCATTGCTAAGATTTCAATGTGGAACTCCATGGTTTGTCAAATAAAAACAAACTCATCCTACTCATGTTTTTATAACTTGGTTTCCCTCTTAGCATTGCTAAGATTTCAATGTGGGACTCCATGTTTTGTTAAAGATAAACAAACTTACTCTACATATGCTTTTATAACTTGGTATCCCTCCTAGCATTACCAAAATGTCAATGTGGGACTTCAGTCTTCAAGTTTTGATGAAAAACAAATTCCATCCAAAAAAAAAGAAAGAAAACAACATAAGTAAAATGCTTAGCTGCTTGATTCTAGAGGTGAACATGGGCTGGGCCGAACCAAAAAAAATTTGCCCATTGACTGGGTCGGGTCGGGCCCAAATCCGGGTCAAAAAATTGTGTCCAAAGCCCGTTATTTCGGGCCGGACCGAGCGGCTTTTTCGGGCCAACTTCTTTTTTGGCTTGTCTAAAGCCCACCCAAAAAAAAAACCGGGGCCCGGCCCGCCCGTGGGCCAAAAAAACTGTCCAAGCCTGCCCAAAAACCGGGCCAGACCCGCGGGCCGGGCTGGAGTTGATCAGCTCTACTGGATTCCATACAGGTCTTCTTCATTACCTCCATAATTAAAATGCTTAGCTGGCGCCTTTGTCAGTATGTCTACATTTATGTATTACTGCAGCAGTGTTCTTCTTTTTCTATTTGTCATGTTAGTAGAAATGCCAACTGGGTAGCTCATAGTTTAGCGAAGCTTAGTAGTTCTTATGATGATTGATGATTGATGATTTGAGTCTGGATAGAGGAAATCCCTTCCCAACTTATGCATTTTGTAGTTTCAGATCTTTCGATGGAATAAAATCTCAAGTGTTTTTCGTGTCATAAAAAAAAAATACTTAGCTGCTATAATTAAGTAGTGTACCCTGTTGCAAATTTTAAGGCTAGCAGCTAGATTCAACAATGTCTTGCTCAAGATTATCTACAAGAACTTATAAATCCAATGGCGTGAATCTCGCTTTCTTCTATGGCTGGGAAATAGTTAGCTGCTGGTTGTTTACTAATGTCTATCTATGGTCTATACTAAGAACAATATTATGGATGCTAAAAAAGCAGCTAGCATCAACGTTTAGCATTATAGCCCAAATTAAACTATTTAATCTTAGTAATCAAACTCTAAGGTCAACTCAATAATCAATTATTAAGTAGTTCAATACTTAAATAATCAAATATTTTAAAATAGTCTTCATTCTTTTTGTGAAGAAACTAGAGTGTAAGTTTTGTTTCCCAATCAAGGTGGGACAAAATCAAACTCTAAGTAGAGGTATGGACTAGGAATCTAGGAGTAATAACTATTTATATAGAAAATAAGGTCGGCATTTATTTTGTTAACCAATGTGGGACTTTAGTGGAATATATATATACTATTTAAGGTCCAAGTTGGATTAAAAATTTATATTTAAGATAGTAATTTAAAATTTATCGAACTTGTTTGCGAGCTTTCGAGCCAACCTCTATTAGGCTCAGGCTCGGCTCGTGAAGGTCTCGAGCCGATCCCGAACTCGAATCGAGCCCTCTCGAGCCGAGCTTTGACTGAGCCGAACCCGAATAGTTTGCGAGCCACCCTGACTCATTAACACCCCTAGTGGGAGGGCAAAATTAAGGGTGGATTTTGACGAGAAAAAATTGGAGGGATTTTGAAAAGATATTATTGTAAGGTAGAGAGAATTTTCCCTCTCAATCAATGACTTCTAATGTGATAGAATCCGCCCTGATTAGTCATGTATTACTGTTCATCAATTTTCAAATCTAAGGTATGTATCTGAAGTTACTGTTCTCTAAAACAATTATATTAAGCACTTAATAATTGGATTAATACTCTTACAAGTGTAAGTGTTTACGTTATTTTAAATAAAGTTCCCATTTATTTCCTCTAAAAAACAGTGCCATTTATTTTTTGTCTAGTCATCCTCAAATTTGCATGCCAACGAGTTTCATTGTACTTTTTGTGGGCTCTCTGCAGAGTCTCCTAATCACTTACTTCTCCATTGTCACTTCTCATGGAGCCTTTGGGCTTGGTGGTTACAATTATGGGATCTAATCTGGGTGCCCCCGTCATCTATATATGAGGCATTTCATCAATGGCTCCACCCGTGCCATAAATCTTTCTTCAAAAAAGTATGGTGTGCCACCTTCTTCATCATTCTTTGGACACTATGGAAAGAAAGAAATGCTCGATGCTTTGAAAACGTAACAAACAATCTATCTCATCTTCAAAATCTTGTCCTCTTGCGTCTTTCATGGTGGATCAAAGGGTGGAATGATTTTTTTTTTTTGAAAGTTTGTAGAGTTTTTCATTAATTTAGCCTCAAGGCTTACTTACAAAGTCTTCATACATTGTACCCTCTCAGAGCGTGAGAGGAACCTCAAAGGAACGAAATAACAATAGCTACATCAAATCATAATCAGCCATGGAAATTCGATACAGATGGAATGTTAGTCAATGATCATAGCCAAGCCACGAAGTCATCGTGACGAGAGAGGCCCTGCTTAGCTAAATGGTCAGCAACCATATTCGACTCTCGCCCTTTATATACCAGGGAAATTCCAGCACCTGAGCCGAGGAGACCTCGGATGAAATTTGTATGAAAGCTGAGATTCCATGGACCCTTATTCTCACCTGAGCACCAAGAGACTGCGTTTGCCGAGTCCGATTCCACTACAAGTCTATTGCATCCCACATAACGTGATGAAATAAAGATCTTAAGGGCCCTATGAATAGCTAGGACCTCGGCATGGTTAATCTCCATATATGGTATAGGGCTAGAGAATAAACATTTGAAATGCCCCTCATGGTCACGTAGAACACCACCAATTGCTGTTTTTGTGTTCGTTATGCTTAGCGAAGCATCAACGTTCCACTTGAGAGAATTGAGAGGAGGAGGGATCCAACTTGAGATGGTTGGAGATGATAGCAAATGAGGCTTGCCAATTCGGGGAGGAGACCATAACAAGCATTGAGGGTTTCTTATAATGTCGTTGGATGAGTACGGGAACGGGTCGCCCCAACCAATTATCCACCAACTCAATCTCAAGAGGACAAGATTTTGAATTTGTTCAAGATTACTCACAACTTGATTAAAGCATCTCGCATTTCTCTCCTTCCAAATCGACCAAACTATGATGAAAAAAACTGCACACCATACTTTCTTGATGAAGGATCCACGAAGTGGCGGAGTCCACTGCTCAAAGGCCAGTCGAATGTTGTGGGGGAAGGCCCATTCTAGGTCCCAAAGCTGCAGCCACCAATGATGACTTCCCATACAATTCGGATGACATAATCCGAAACCCTTTGTGCCTACAATGGTCTTACAGCCAGCATCTCTGTCAGCAAAAAACTAAGCTTCCCTCATCCCAAGATTCTCTATGGGTACCTCCTCCAGCTAACTCCTTGAAATGGAACGTCGACGCGTCATTAAAGCCATTTTCCCAAAAATCTGCTATTGGAGGCGTTCTTCGTGGGAGTGACGGGAAATTCATGTGCCTCTTCTCAAGTCCAATTCCCCTTATGGAAATCAACCACGCAGAAGTTTTCGCAATTCATAGAGCATTAAAAATTTTGCTTGCCTATTCCCATCTTCAATATTCATCAGTAATAGTGGAATCCGACTCGGCAAACGCGGTCAAGTGGTGTAATGGTGAATGCTCAAGTCCTTGGTGCCTCAATTTCATCTTACACTTCATTCGAAACACTTTGCTTTCTTCGCCTGGAGTTAGCATTGTGTATAAAAGTAGAGATTCCAATATGGTAGCAGACTCTCTTGCAAAACAGGGGCTTCGCAGACTTGATGATTTCGTGGCCTGGCTTTAGCAATTCCTAATACCTCATGGTTGTAGATGAGATGGCTAGAGCAATGTGGATTTAGCCTAGCTTTAGTTGGTTGTCACCATTTCCTTTCTTTGTGATGTAATTCGGATGTGTAATCCTCGGCTTTTACAGCCTAATTAATGAAAGGAATAAAACCAAATTATCAAAAAAAAGAGAGGTTTCAAATAATTGATTGGGCCCAAAAAGCTCTTTTTAAAAAAGTTGGGGAGATGGAGCTTTTTGACATACAAGAAGAGAGAGACTAATATGGTAGCAAATACTTTGGCAAAACAAGGGCTTAGAAGGGTGGATGAATTTGTAGCCTGGATCTGATCTATCTGTTGTAAGCCTGGTCTTGTTGTGGTTTGGTTTTGTATCAGTTGAGTGGGTTGTTTATCTCTTGGGGACAACTTTACTGCAACTACTCTTGTAAGAATTTCAACAATATTAATGAAAGTTCTAAAAACTTATCAAAAAAAAAAGGAGCTTTTTGACATTAGAGGGGTTTGGGAATGAGTGGCCAAATTACATTTATGTCCTAACTTTTTAAAAACATTACATTAATAAACAATAAAAAGTACAACAATGGATTATACTCATGTCCTTATTTACACAATTATGTAGCAATCAACTATCAGCTACTTAATTACCAAACACCTCTATATAAACATCTAGTCAAATTAGCTAATACAATAAGCTAACAGCTATCCGCTAATTGCAATTAGTATGAAACTTCCAAATAAGGGAAATATACAATTGAAAAAGAACGCCGGAAGTACTTAATAGTTTTTTTGTTGAACATGGTAAGTAAAATATTCATAGGAAATTGTGTTCTTTTTATTTTATGTATGTTGGGCCTTGCCCCTCTTGTGCACCAAGAAACATGTTTCTTACAAACTGTAAATATTTGGTTTGGTTGATAAAAGAAGTAAATCTTCCCATGAGAAGTGTCATTTATCGAGAAGCATTTAAAATAACTTGCTCAATTCTATGGAAGTAGAACTTTGGAACTGATGCTAACAAACCACTTCACTACCTTATTCCACTTCTACTCTTCATATTTTCTTATATCAAGCAAACAAACACTTAATGAATGACTACAATTTCTTATACTAATTTCATTTTCTTGGGTATTAAAACATGTTTACCTGTTCTTCTTTGGAAATGAGTATTATTAAACACAAAGTCTATAAGTAGGAAACCTGGCACAAAAATTAGGAGAGAGAGAAAGAAAGTCTTGCCTTGAGAATCCAAAAAAGGAAGCCATCGAAAAAGGTTTGATTATAGTTGGCAAATAAGATGTTCAATCACCGATTGTTCACTTTTCAGCCAAGCCAACCACTAACATGTGAAGCTCTTTGTAGAAGGGTGGAATAAAGGTCAAAAGCTAGCTCTCACTTGATTCTGAAGCCACAGTTTGGCAAAATGACAACGAATAATAAACACACTTATTAAAGCAAACAGCTTAATAACTTTAACTGTAAATATGATCTCGAAGATACATGTGAAAGAAGAGTAATCAATTATAATGTTAAGTACCTTAATTTGCTTGGTAAGACCTCTCACGCCAAGTAACACTTTCTATCTTTAAATTTTGTTGCTTCAAAAAAGAGCAAATATCACTTCCGGGGAAAGGGACACACAATGATGCATATATATATGTACCAAACTTCATTGAGTGGAGTTTGGTACCCTGTGGACAACACCACCTTAAATTAAGTGTATTTGGTTATCATTAACAACTACACAACCCATCTTTAAGCAAAATTACCTTTTTCGTTCTCAAGTATTAACTGTTAACAACTAATAGTAATACTTGGTTCGGTTGGTAACGGTTTTAGCTCGTGATTTGAAGATCACATGCTTGATCCCTATTACTTATGGTTTTTGAAGGTGGAGATCTCCCTTTTCCTACCCCACTTTCAAGGGTCTGACTAACTTTATCAGTGAGAGGGTATTATAGGATAATTCTCTTTACCATATTAAGGAAAAAGTATTAATTTTTAGCTCACGACTAGTTGATCCTTCCGCCCTTAAATAATGATATGGTCATACTTCATCCGTTTCTAAATAAGTGTTACATTCACTTTTTTACGTTAACCAATGCACTTCTTGATCATTAATATCTTTATTTGCGCTCAAGTAAAAATTATTTTAAAAGTATACATTGAGATGAATCTAACAAGATCCCATTTGACTATATTTTTCTTTATATAATAGCGAGAAAAAAAAAGTCAAAGTTAGTTGATGAATAATGTCAATTAACTCAACGTAACACTTATTAAAGTCCGGAGAAAGTATTTGATTTGAGGTACACTTTGAAAATCTAGTACTATTTTACTATACCTATGTGTAGTCTTCTTTTGTAATTTTGAGTGAAATATATGATTACGGTCAATATAAAAAGTTCAAAAATTTACTTATAATAAAGTTAGAAAGTTGCCTATTGATTAGAAGGATTGAGTGAAAATGATGCGAGTGAAATATAATGCTAGATTTTATGTTGAAATTTGGATCAATTACAAGTCAAGTGATAAGTGATGAGTGAACCTAGTTCATTATTAAAAATTGTTACAACAACCTTTCAGAGCTCATTATGAATGAACTAAAAAATAATTTAAAAAACTATTAACAATTTATTAGCTATAATTTGTAGGATTATTTAACTAGAATATTACAAACTTTGGCCACTTCGCTCGCAATAATACAAACTTTCGATTATTATGTAATATAGCAAATCTTATACCAAAATTCCTAAAGTAGGTCAATGTGACTTGTAACACGTGAAACAAGTTAAAAAATCTGTTTTAAAATTTTTTAGAAAACCAAATCTCATTCTCTCTTCTTCCCTTCCCCCAACCACCTGAAACCACCCCCTGCCCCACCCCCACCACCTCCCCCACCGACGAAACCACCCTCACCCCTCCCCAACCACGAAACCACCCTCCCAGCTAAGAAACCTCCTCCAACCCCTTCCCCTCCCAAACCCAACTCCTTCACCGAACTCGACAAAAATGCCCTCTCCTCCTCCTTCCCCTTCTCCGACGAACAACAACAACCAAACCTAAATAATTGAGAGTTGGCGATCAAGCTCATGTAAACCATCATCATCAATTCAACAACCCATATCAACAACCCAGATGAAGCTCATATGAAGCTAACGTTGCAAATTTCAAAAACCCTAACACAAAAAAGGAAAAAATCGAGTTACCATTGCTTGTTGTTGACAATCACAGAAGAGAAGGATTAGGTGGTCTTCGTTAGCGGCGAGATTTGACGGAACCCCGACGGTTGACAAAGCAGCAAGGAGAGAGAATGAACAAGGCGGCAACATGACGTTTAAGAGGAGGTTGTTCGGGGATGACTTGACGAATGAAGAGGAGAATGCGAGGCGGAGGGGGGAGAGAGAGTGAGCAAGGCGACTGAGAGGAGGAGAGTCGGCAGCGGTAAAGAGGTGGTGGGAAATAGTCGGTTTAGGAGAGAAAGGGAGAGACACGAGAGAGTGACAGTGAGAAAAGAAAGAGAGTGAGATGAAGGGAGGCGCGGGAGGGTGGTTTCGGGGTGAGTGAGGACCTGGGGGGAGGAGGAAGAGAGTGAAACAGTTGAGGGAGGTGGTATCGTGGCCAATGGAGGGCAGGGGCCAGGGATGGGGGAGGGAGAAAGAGAGTGTAGGGGGAGCAACAGGAGAGAAAAGAAAAAGAAAAATGTTTTTCTTTTTAAATATAAATAAAAACTTAATAAGCCAACCAATGAAATAACAACACGTGTCCTGGTCAGTGCCACGTCAGCTTGTTCACCTCCTTCAACAAGTTAACAACCGGTAACGACCTACTGGGGGAATTTTTTTTAAAAAGTTTGATATATTAAATAATAATTGAAAATTTGTATTATTGCGGGCGAAGTGGCCAAAGTTTGTATTATTCTAGTTAAATGATCCTAATTTGTACGTAGAGCTATTTAAATAACTACCTTTTGAAAAAAAATTTCCTACTGCCTTTTACAAATGGAAGTCAATGAATAGTTGCCTTTTAGCATACATATTGCATCCGAAAATCCATTTTGTGGGGCCTACTTATTATTTCGTTTGCTAATTGTTTTCCAATTGCTCCCTAGATCTTTTATACATTCACTCCAAGGGTAATGCCTAAAGTAGAACCGTTCTATACAATAATTGTATAGAATGGTTGCTGTAGGCATATTTTTAGCGTACGCGGTGTGACAACGAATTTGACTACCTCATTGAAAGGTTTTAGTTTTGATAAATGTTTTGTAAAGAAGTCACCAACAAGTATTTAAAGGAAGACTTATAAACTTAATTGGATATTTGAAAAATCATTGGGAAATCTTAGGGACTTATCCAATGTAGATTTCCCCGTCATAACTTCATAATTGGTCAATGAACCCAAAATTGAGTTTCGGGGTGAGGGTACGAATATGATCATGAATCACATTCACCCATTGCTGACCTCTACTAAATATGATTCACATATATAGTTTTATACAATTAAACAACCAAACAATTAATTTCAAACACTCTAAAGATTAATCAAAGTTGGTTAATTAAACACAAAAGACTAATATTTTTAATGACCTCTTAAATTAAACAATCAAATTACAAGATACCTAGTATGTTGTCTAAGTTATCTGATTTAGTTATGAGAACAATTATTAGATCTTTGTAAGCATTAATAAACATACGAGGTGATGAAAGCAATCAACACATAAACATGAATATATGTACAAAAATATAAAGACAAGATTAGAGATTTAGAATATACAAAAAGACATGAATTGTTTAAGATCTACATCATGAAAAATGTGTTGGTAACTTCAAACAATTAAAGAGGAATTAAATAAATAAAGGACCCTCAGGAGTATACCAAAATCGCCTTGGTGTTAAGAACAACAACCTTCAGAATATCAATCCTTGGAGCTTGAAAACGAAATTCAATGGAGTTTGAAGGATGCATGAGTGTTTGAAGTATGCGGGGCAAAATGTATTTGGAGTATATGAGTTGAGTATTTAAAGAGAGAATATGGTGAATAATAAGTGGAAAATCGTTGTTAAAATCGGGTAAGATACGAGGTATTTATAGGTGTAGGCGTGCTTTTATTGCCTACGCGGGATGAGCGCGTATTTGACTACCTTATTGTAACGGTTTTATTGAAAAATATTTTGAAGTCGCCAACAAGTACTTAAAGGAAGATAAGCTCATAAACCTAATTGGATATTGGAAAACCATAGGGACAACTTAGAGCATCTCTAATGGTTATAAAATGGGACTTGCTTGCAATTTATAAAAGTTTCTAGCTAGTAGCCTAACCATTGGAGTAAAACAAGCAATATAGCTTGGGTGAGCAATGTTGCTCAGACAAGCTATATAGCTTGCTTTAAAAGTGATGGGACCCATTTGTTAAATTACCAATGATAGTCAATAATAAGAGGTTAGTTGGTAAAGTGGGGCACATTCAAGCTAGAACTAGTTGTTGTTTGCCATTGGACTAGTATGTAGCTTAAATTTATTGTAGCTTGAAAAGGTGATGTGGCATGACAAGCAACATAGGGTTGTTCCTTGCCATTGGAGATGCTCTTAAGGACTTATCCAATGTAGATTTTCCCGTCATGACTCCATGAATGGTCAATGAACCAAATATTAACTTTGGGGGTGAGGGTACGAATATGATCATGAATCAAATTCACCCATTGCTGGCCTCTACTTAATTTCGATTCATGTCAAGTGTTATGCAATTTAATAATCAATTAATATGTTAATGCAATCTAAAATTAATCTATGTCGTTTCATGAAACACGCAAAAGATTAATTTTTGGTGACATTTTATTATGCAATCAAATTACTGGGAACCTAATCAAATGGTCTAAGTTATTTAGAGTTTAGCGTTGGAATATTTATTTAGGTATTTGATTAGAAATAATAAGCATATGCGGTGATGAAAGCATTAAATCATACAACATGCATATGAGTAATATAATGAATATAAAAGAAATAAAAAGAAGAGTAGATTAGAGAGGAATATACAGAATAACTTGAATTCCTTTAAGATCTACATTATGATAAGTACATTGTTAGTGCAAAAGGAATTAAATTGCAATTGACTCTCAGGAATAATACCTTTATCGCCTGGGTCTTATGTAACGATCTGTAGGAGGAGCAATCTCGAAGCTTTAATGCAAATCAATGGAGTTTGAATGTGTGTAAGTGTATTGTAAAGTGTATTATGGTATTTTAATCGTAGAAAAAAAGTACTCCCTCCGTTCCAAATTAAATGCAACAGTTTCTAAAAACGGCAATTTCAAATTAAATGCAACATTTTACTTCTTTCTATTCTTGGTAAAGATTTTGAGTGTGAAATTACGAATATACCCTCACTAAAACTAATTAAGCCTTATTAACTTAGTCACACGCCCTTACTTTTTCTGTGGTCCCACTTTATCTCTCCTTATTAACTTAGTCACATGCCCTTGTTTTTTCTTAATCTCACCCTAATAAATTTTGCCTAGGAGAATGTGACATCCAAATTGTTGCATTTAATTTGGAACGGAGGAAGTATGAAAAATGTTCGTTGAAAACACAACTATTTATAGGCGAAGGAAACCGAAAACAACGCGAAGAGATAAGATAAAACTCTGCGCTTTACGCACGGGCCTTGTGCCTAGCGCACCTGCTTCGCGTTTCTAGTTTTTGTAAGCGGCATCGATGTTGCATCAACGCATCATCGTGCGCTTGACACAATGCAGATCTATGCAGGTTTTTGGCCGTTTTAAGATTCCTTTTTATCCTTGATGTAATGTATCTTTTGAAATCCGAAATCAGCTATCTTTTAGGAATAAAAATCTGATTTTCGAAATATCCTTTAGAAAGTAATTATCAAGAGTAATTAGTATTAAAATATTAAAAATACAACTAATTATTAGGAATAATTTATTGGGCCTTTAAAATCAGGCTTGGATTTAATAAATAGACTTTATGTTTCTTTAAACGCTTTTGGGCTTCGCTCATTTGATTGCTCTTCCTTTGGACCGGACCAATGAGGACGACGGTATATTTCACCATTGGGTACTAAATGGGGAGACACGATTTTGTGTCTGCAATAGGCAAGCAAAAGTTAGGATTCCAGAAATCACATTACGGATAAAAAGAAACAGGTGCGCTTGGCGCAAACGGAATGCGTGCCGCGCAACACTGGTGCATTTGGAGCGAAGAAGATGTGTGTCGTGCAGCCTAATTGCGCTTCGCGCATCTTCATTGTGTCCGTGCATCTTCCTTTCCAATTTTCTATTTTGTTGACTATTCAATGATTTCGCGTGCGCATCACAATGCGGGAGACACAACCATAGATATTGCGGGGTTTTTGTTTTATCTTTAAATAATTATTTTAAAATATATTCTATTGAACGTTATCATTTGAAAGCGAATAATCTCCTTTCAAAAGGATTAAAATGTGATATTTATGAAATTATTTAATGAAGAATATTTATCCAAAAAGGAATTTAAATATAATTAATTATCAAGAATAATTAATTGGACTTTTAAAGTTGGGTTTTAGAATCATTTTATTTAAAAATGGACTTTAAGGCTTTAAAACGATTCTGGACTTTACCTCTTTGGATTGTTCTCCTTTGGATCGGACCGAGTAGGACAACGATATGTATCATCATTGGGTACTTAAATGGGGAGACAAATTTATTTGTCTACAGTGGCATTTTAGTAAGTAAGGGAAAAGTTGGGTAGAATGGTGGCAAATTGGTAAACAAGAAAAACTGATGACTACAAAGTTAAGGAAAACGTCAATCTGTTAAGAAAGCTAGTGGTATAATCAACAAAAAAAAAGCGTAGTACATTTAATAAGAAAAGGTAGTACGTCTAACCAATAAATTAGTATATTGAACCTAAAACATACTAATTTTTTGTATACTATCTTTTCTATAGAAAGTACTACTCTTTTGCTATAGATTTACCATTTTTTATTCAACATACCACTTTTTTAATCCTAAATTAACGACGTTAATTGACCTAACTTCTTTTCTTTTCCTTTTTTTTTAATTATCAGTTTCTCCTAATTTACCAAATTACCACTGTTCTGTAAAAATTTATGTAAAACATTTATGAATTGGCATCCCTCTTTTCCTTACATTATTTTTTTTTCTCTTCCTCTTCTACTCAAATTATAATGAAATTTTATCATTTCTCTCCACCTTATCTATTAGTTTATATTTTTCCCCCACTTTTTTTATATAGATAAATTTAGAATCCATCAATCGATCATAGGGATGGGCAAGGGTCGGGTCGGGGTGGAGTCCAATCGGACCCTAGAATTTTTATTGGACCTAGACCTGGACCCTAAGGGTCTGGGAAAATTGGACCTGGACCCAGACCCTTAGGGCCTACCGGGTCTAGGGTCCGGGTCCAGTGTCCAGACTTATTTTCTTTTCTTTTTTGCCAAATTTTCTCATGTTTCAAGTTTCTTGATGAAAAATAATTCTAAAGCTATTCTCGACTCTCGTAATATAAACCAGCAATCCAACACTAAAGTGAGCATAATCTACATCAAAGAATTCTAAAAGCCACTGTAACTTCAAAAGTAAATCCATACTCTAGCAATTTGACTGATGAAAACCTGTACTGAAGGACCGTTGATGGTGAAGTTTTTTAGGGCGTGGTGAAGATGGTTCTCCCCTCTCTCTCCACTCGGCTATGTAAAGTTTTAGGGCTAGGTAAATGTTTAGTTAATTTACTGTTTAGTAATTTCTAGAGATTTGAAGATTTTTCTTTAAAAACAAAAAGGCAAAATAATAATAATAAATAAATCTCGGGTTCAAGGGTCGGGGTTTGGGTAAGGTCCGGGTCTACAATATTAAGACCCGGACCCTAAAATTTTCACTTGGACCCAGACCCAGATCCGGATCCTTAGGGTCTCAAAAAGTTGGACCAAACCCTTAAATTAAGGTCGAGTCCAGTAGGGTCTCAAAAAGTTGGACCCAAACCCTTTTACCCTTAGATATGAATTTTTAGTTTTTCAAGTAGCCATTGAGTCAAGTCATCGAGCCCTAAACTTCTCATTTTATCTATTGCCAACTGGGACTAAGCCAAATTGTTGTGGATATTTTAATTTGGAATATTTTATAGATGTATTAGACAATTATTTTGGTATTTTATCATTTTAATAACGAGTTTTTCACCAGTCCCCCTGAGTTTTACAAAAAAAATTCACAGGGTACCCCCGCAGTTTAAAAAATGCACAAGGTGCCTCTGAGGTTTTGAAAAATACATGGCTTGACCCTACCGTCAAGTTTTCGTTAACTCTATTAGTCATGAGGGCCAAATCATCCTAATTAACCCCAAAATACTCTAATTAACTTAATTAATTTTAATTAAATCCTAATTTACTATAACTTAACCCTAATTAGCCTTGATTAATTAAACTCCCAACCCACTTACCACCCCAGCTACCCCAACCGATAGCCCCAACCCTTGTCCAGTTACCCACGCCCAGCCACCACCACATACAACCCCTCCCCCTTCCTCACCCTGAAAACCACCCCACCCACCACCACAACCCCCAAAAACCACCCCACCCACCACCCAACCCCCAGAAAAACACCCCACCCACTACAGACGGACCCCGAAATCCACCCCACCCATTATCTCAACCCTTGAAAATCACCCCACCCACTACCCCAAACCCCGAAAATCACCCCTACCCACCACCTCTACCCCCCGAAAAACTGTAGCACCCCGGAAAATACATAACCTTAATCGGCAGCGGAATCATAACTTAAGCATGTGGGTTAGGGCCCATAAATAAAATAATAGCCTAAAATGGCCTGTTAAACATACAAATGCTCATCTTAAAGCAATAATTATTACCCTTTTATACAGAGTATTCTAAATAACCCAAGTATATACAGAGTCACTTCAACTTAATCTTTCCGGAGCATCCTTGACATTACTTATCCTGCGCTATCTTCATAACACCTGAATGATTTCATAAAAAGAGAAGAGAAAACACAAAAAATAACCTAAAATAAGTTGAAAACTCAGTAACTTCACTCCAGCCCGTAAAAACGGTTTTAGTTCGTAATCATTTTTCATATACATATACATATCACATCATATTGGTGCTTGTTTGGGAATATTAACATAAAACATTATCATTGAATAGTCTGCTGGTAAGGACCATTTGCGTGAGCTTAGTTCATAGACAGAGCGTAACTTTCGTAATTCGTAAACATTAACATATGACCATTTTGGTCCGCATCGTACATCGTAAACATAATTCCTCCACTTGTAACTCGCCCATTAACCAGATCAGTTCATAACGCCAAACCAGCAGATTCATCCACTTTTACAAATTTGCATATATTCATATTTCCGAGTAACACCCTTAAATCATGATAACCAGATTCCATGAGTCATAAACATAATCATTCATAGTAAACGTGAGCATCGTCAAATCATAATGTATCTCATCATGCCACATATAGATTGTAACACATAATCATATCTCATAATTATCATCACAAAGTCATATTAGCACATTCGAGCATATCATCACATATAACATTTACGGGCAATCACATAGGGTGCTGGACATAAAGGTTACATATATCATATACGAGCATGCATAATTATTAGACATAAAGGGTTACACATAACATACACTGGCAAGCATAATAGCTGGACATAAACGTTACCTTATACGCTATGCTTTTCCTTACTCCTTAAGTATCGTCATAACTCAGCCTCCAAGAATCATCGTACATATTCTCCATAAAGTCATCAATCCAAGATAATAAAATCCATAATTAGCCATCCCTATTATAAAGATAATTTATCCTTACATAAACCGCTCACTTTTAAGGCCTTTGGAAAATCAACTACGAGTCTTTACTAGTTATACTTGGAAAACTATGATTCTACCTCAAACATTATTTTGAAAACGATTTACTTTCATCTTGAAGTTATTATACTCATAACACTAAATTACGTAAGCATCATCATAATTAACACCTAAGTAGTTATCGTATATTATAGGAAGTGTTTTAATTAGTCGATTAATCAATTAATTAATTTAACATGAATATAAGCTAATGAACACTTATACAAGTGGGGGTCTTCTAATATTACTTAAAAAATTCAGATTACAAGGATTAATGATTTTTTTTAACATAGCATACTTAGTTTAATCTTTATTTCCACAATTAGCTCAACTAATAACCAAATGACTTGAATCAGCTTTTAGGCCCAACCTAATCTATCATTTACTGTTAAAATGGGCTTTAAACTATCCATACTCAAAATCAGAATTTTAGAGTTTAAGAGGTAAGCATCATCATAATTAACACCTAAGTAGTTATCGTATATTATAGGAAGTGTTTTAATTAGTCGATTAATCAATTAATTAATTTAACATGAATATAAGCTAATGAACACTTATACAAGTGGGGGTCTTCTAATATTACTTAAAAAATTCAGATTACAAGGATTAATGATTTTTTTTAACATAGCATACTTAGTTTAATCTTTATTTCCACAATTAGCTCAACTAATAACCAAATGACTTGAATCAGCTTTTAGGCCCAACCTAATCTATCATTTACTGTTAAAATGGGCTTTAAACTATCCATACTCAAAATCAGAATTTTAGAGTTTAAGAGGTATAGTTATACCTCTGCTCTACTAGGAGTAGTGAAGACCAAGAAGTAGAAAGGGGGATCGACGAGCTCCGGTGAGGCGACAGAGCACCGGCGAGGCTGGGCGGCGGAAGCAGTCCGGCAGGGGTGCAGGCGGCCTGAGGCAGCACGAGCACCGCTGATGCAGCAGCGAACAGGGGAGGGAGATCGAGCAGAGGAGAGGACAGGGCACGAGAGAGAGAGAGCTACAATGGTGCAGCGGCAGGCGGTGGCGGAGCTCGGTGTGGGTTCACCGGCGAGATACGCTGTTCTCAACTGGGGTTAGGGGGAGCGTCGAAGAGGAAGAGAAACAGAGGGTTGGGGTTTGTCTTTTGGTGAGAGATAGAGGTGTCATGAGAGAGAAAGGGGATTTAGGGGTTTTATTTCATCCAAAATAATCCGACAAAGGTGTTAGAAGAGTAAACCAATTTTGTTTCTCATTTTGGCCAATTACCACTCAATTAATTCCACATAAACCAAAATATATTTATTTTAGAAAGTAACATTGACCATGATCATTTCAGAAAAATTTAGGACGCAATCAAACTAATAAACATAATTAGTAATTAATAAAACGATATTAAGATTCGGGGTATTACAAAAACACCCCACCACCACTCCAAACCTCGAAACCACACCCATCCACCACCGAAACCCTTGAAAAACACACCCACCCACCACCCCACCCCTGAAAACCGCCAAGCCACCCTCTCCCCTTACCACCCCTGCCTGCCCAGCTACCCACCAACCTAACACTGAAGAAGAGAGACCCCCAAAACCACCCCCCTCCCATTCCCCCCCGAAAACCACCCCTCCTTTTCCCCACCTCCGAAAACCGCCCAACCACCCCCGTCCCCTTCCCCACTAAATTTTGAAATCCAACCCAATTAAAATCACAAGAAAATAAGAATTTGGAGATTTAGAGAGAGAGAAATGCGTGTTCTTGCTGTTGGTGGCGTTTGAGAGGTTTACTGTGGATCCTCGAGACAGAGGTGGGTTGTTCTCTTTCTCATTTAAATCGTACTAAGGCTTGTTAATTTTTACTGGGGTTTCATTGCCTAAAATTGACTAAATCATTTAGATCATACAATTCATTTAGTTACAAATCGTTAATGAGGTACCCTACTTTAGATACCTTTCATGGGGTTTCATTGTGATGGGGTTTTACACTGTCATTTAGGTACAAGTCGTTAATGGGAGTTTACCTTAAATGACAGTCATTTAAGTTATTTTTACCACATTTACCAAAATTGAAGGGTCGAAATGGAAATAACTAAGCTTCCAAGATTAGGGTGGTGAAGATTAGAATGAACATCAATGGAGTTGTATAGTAGTAGTGCTGACATTTGGGAGTGAGCTTAAAGCATTCAACTTTTCATGGAAGTGTTGGCAATCATCAAGTCCCAAATTCTCATAAACCAGAGGGGTATTTGGTGAATTAAGTTTGTAACGGAGACTTAACGGTAGGGGCAAGCCATGATAATTTTTAAAACCTCAGGGGCAGCAGGTGCATTTTTTAAAATACAGGGGTATGGTGAAAAAACCGTTTGAATAACTGAAAAAGAGCGTACAAGAAAAGTGAGTTAAAAAATACGATGGAAACTCTTAATAAGCTTGAGACCCATTTTGGACCCAGGACTGCCAGACCCATTGGATTTGGGTAAGGGTAGAGATTTTTTAGACCTTGTGGGTTTGGGGCGGGTCTGGGTCCGCATCAAAATTTATGGGTCTGGGTCTAGCTGGACACACCCCAGATCCGACCCATGCCCATCCCTACCTGAGTCCCACATCGTCATATAAGGGGTTGATGTCAAGTTTATATAGGAATATGGGATTTCCTCTCCTTATGCTAGCTTTCGGGATGGCTCTCTTATGGTCCTATATCAGTGTTTGTACGGTTGGAAGTTGATTATTGGAAAATTGTGAAATATTTGAAAATAAATAAATAAGTCGAACCTTCAATTCGCAAACCCAAATTTTCGAAGTCACCTTTAGAAGCAATTAAATCCCCCAAGGTTAATCCCTAATTGTAGACATGTTTTTATTGCCTATGCGGGATTAGCGTAGATTTGACTATCTCATTGTACAAGTTCTCATTTTGAAAAAGAAGTCGCCAATAAGTCTTTAAAGGAAGACTCATTAACCTAATTGGATATTGGGAAACCATAAAGACAACATATAAACTTATCCAATGTAGATTTCCCTGTCATGACTTCATAATTGGTCAATCAACCAAAGATTGAGTTGGGGGCGTGAGGGTAAGAATATGATCAGGAATCACGTTCGCCCATTGTTGGCCTCTACTTAGTAGGATTCATGTATCTATTTTTATGCAAATAAACAACCAAGCAATATGTTCATGCAATCTGAAAACTAATCCATGTTGGTTTACTAAACACATAAAAGACTAATTTTTAGTGACATGTTATTTATGTAATCAAAATTGCTAGGAACCTACCAGATTGTTCAAATTATCTGAATTTAATATAGGAACATTTATTTAGGTAATTGATTAAAACATGTGCGGTGATGAAAATGATAAACATGTTGGCATGCATATGAAGAATAATAATCTATAGTAATAAATGGAAGAAGGAAATTAAAGATTAGAGATTTAGAGAAGAATATACAAGAGCATGGTTTCCATTAAGATCTATATCATGAAAAGTAGATTGTTAGTATAATAAGAAATAAATTGGAATTGACCCTCAGGATCTATACCTTTGTTGCCTGGGTCTTGTATAACGATCCGCAGGAGGAGCAATCTTAAAGCTTGAATGGAGATTGCATGGAAATTGGAGCATTTAAGAATATGCGTTTGATAAGTGACATTTATGTCACTTTTAGGGGTATTTTTTAGATTATTTTTGTAATTTATTTTTATTTATTTCATCTATTTTGACCTTTATTTCTTCATTTTACATTTTGTAGCTTAAATTATTTATTTGGTGATTTTTGTTAGTTTTTAGCTCTTAATTTCGTAGTTTATTTATTTCCTTTGTTTTATTAATTTTATAAATTGATCGGTTTGGTTTTCGTGATTAGCTTTCTATTTTTATTTCCTTTTAGTGTTCATTTTTTATTTTCTATATGTCGTTTCTCCCATTGTATTTTGGTTTTGGTTGTAGGTGTGCGTTTTGGAGTTGCGAGATTAAAAGATAGAGTTAGTTTTGGAGTTATAATGCAAGAGCTTATCCTTCACCACACTATTTCTTATCCCACACCACACTATCACCATATCCTACACCACACATATACCTATCCTACACCACACAAGCCATTGTGCTCCCAGCAGCTCCTAGTGCCCCAAACACCACCTCTGCTCAGCACGAGTCTGTCCCAAAACCAGTATCTCTAAAATCTACACAGCGCGAGCGCGCCGTGTAATCTGTCGCGGGTGCGCTGGCCTTTTTTCGCGTGGCAGAATGTTTAGAACACCCTGAAATTCGCACAGCGCGGGCGCGCCGTTTTGAGCGAGCCATGAGCAGGCGCTCCAGACATCGTACGTAATTAATGATGGTAAACGGTTGGGATTTGATTACACAATTCAAGGGTGAGATGTTAATGGTTGGTGATGATGATGTAAATCATACAATGATGAGGAAGCAAGATCCACCGGCTGATTTAATGTTGGTGTTGATATTTGACGAGTCGGCGAAGCAGGAAAGGAAATCCCAAACATTTGGAATTGGTAGCAGCGAAGACGAAGAACTGAGTCTGAGGGTGGGGGTTTTGTTTTCATTTACCTTTTTCATTTTGTTTTTCATTTTCCTTTTATTTCCTTTCTTTTCTCCTCATGCTTTGCGGTACTCTTCGTTTTTTTTTCGGTTTTTTCACCAGGTACCCCTGAAGTTTCACGAAATGCACCAGGTACCCTCGTTGTTTCAAAAATGCACCAAATACCCCTGAGGTTTAACAATAATGCACAAAATGCCATTAATGAAGAACGGCGTTAGTCTGCCGTTAGTGCATATTTACACAAATGCCATCAGTCAGAACTGGCGCCATTGGAATGATCCCCCAACCCACGACCTTTCGTATTTCCTCTTCACTTCACTCCATCCTCTGTTTTTCAAACTCTCTCATCCAAAAAAAGCCCTAAAAATCGCACAAATTAATTTAGGGGAAATCTGCATAATCTGAAGACAGGGAATTTGAGTGGGAAGTACAAGGTTAATAATCTGGGTTGGTCGCATCTGAATTGCGGGTTTTGAAGAGGAATTGGGTGCATTTGGAAGTTGAAGAAAATCTGGGTTGAATCTTCAACATGGATAGGTATGTATCTCTCTCAATCAGATTTCATTTAGTGTAAATTAGTGAAGTAAATGGTTTTAATTTTGGATTAAAATGCTTGAAATTTTACAGTTTTTTAGGGTTTAAGCTTGTGATTGTTGATTGTTCAAAGTTTGTGTTTTTTTCCTTACTTAATGCATGTTGCAATTTTTTCTTACTTTATGCATGTTGTGATATGCTTAGGGACAAAGATATTTGGTTGCTTTGTGATTACAAGGGACGTAGGTTTGATGTTAGGGTATTAGATATCGATGAGAGTAGTTTTATGGATTTGATTGATGAGTTCATTGTGGAGGGACGAAAACAAGATGTTCTTGTGCCTGAGAAGTTCAGATTGTGGTATGATCATCCTAAGACAGGTGAGAGGGTGGAAGTGAGTGATGATGAAAGTTTGATGAGTATGTTATCTCTATTTAGAGGTAAAGAGGAGATCATGATATGGATAGAGCAAACACATGATGTAGGTTTGTCATTTAAGTTAGCCATGCAAATGAGGAATTCAAAGTTGATGAGAGAAACTGCTAAACAAGCAGAATTTGAAGAAGAATTAAGGAAAAGAAGAGAGGAGGAATTGAGGAAACAAGAAGAGGAATTGAAGAAATAAGAAGAGGAAGCTAGGATTGAGAGAGACTTAGAAGAGTCAAGGAAGTTCATTGTTTCAGTGGAGGTGCCTGTTTATAATGTTGAGAATGACATGGAAGTGGAGTATGAAACAGTGTGGGAGATTGACCCTGGGCTGTCACAGCCACCAATGTCCCAAACACAAACAACTCCACCTCAAACCCCCCCTCAGTCACCCACACACCAAAATCCCCCCCACCAGAGACCACCACATCAGACCCATCCACCACCAACCCCTCATGTTTCACCCTCAACTGTTTCACCTCCACCTGAAACATCCCCACCCTCACACCAATCACCTCCTGTTTCACCCCCACACCAACCACCTCCTATACACAGCCCTAC
This sequence comes from Beta corolliflora, assembly GCA_947648045.1. Lineage (NCBI taxonomy): Eukaryota > Viridiplantae > Streptophyta > Magnoliopsida > Caryophyllales > Amaranthaceae > Beta > Beta corolliflora. The sequence goes on from CANSZD010002988.1 coordinate 952,473, forward strand.
AACTGAACCCTCACACCCTTCACCTCCTCCTCACAGCCCCCCATTAACCCCCTCAACTGAACCCTCACACCAACCCACTAGGAAACAACCCTCAAGGAAACCAGCCACCCCAGCAAAAAAAGGTTCTATTGCATCAACAAAGAAGGGTTTTAGGGCTGCTAAGACTAGTGCAAGGAGGCTTGGTACTTATGTGCCTAAGACTAAGGGCCCTAGGAGAAATGCAACTAGGTCTAGGCAACCTGTGCATGAAGAGGATGAACCTGGAGACTCTGATCCTTGGGAATCTGACAACAGTGAGGATGAGGATTATGAAGAGGAGGAAGAAAGTTCTGAGGTGGAGCTAGGAGATTTGGACCTTGAACAGGAAGTTGCATTGGATGACCCTGATTTTGATGGTGATACAAAGAGGATTAGGTTTGATGAGTGCTTGGATGGGACATTAAACATGGATCAGGTTTACTTGAATGGTGAGGTTGTTGATGATATGGCTTTTGGTGAGGTGAAGCTACATTCTTGGATGATTTTCTCCTCTAAAGAACATTTCCTTGATGTGTTTAAGGACTATTGTATACAAGAAGGGTTTGCAGTGAGGGTAGAGAAGGCTGATATTAGTAGGTTCACTGCATGTTACATTGTTGAGGAGTGTGACTGGAGGATCCATGCATCCAAGTTGTTAGATAACAGCAGCTGGGCAATCAAGACCCTCAAAGGAGAGCACAAGTTATGTGGGAGGTTGGAAAATAACCCTATGATTTCTTCTGTTTGGTTGACTAGACATTTGAGGGGTGACATTGAAGCTACACCAGACATTCCTATTAAATCATTACAGAAGTTGTGCCAAGAAAAGTTCAGGTTGAAGGTGAAGAAGAGGATTTTGTATAAGGTGAAGGAGATGACAAAGGAAGTATTGTATGGGGGGTTTGCTGAGTCCTATGGGTTGTTACCTGCATATGTTGAGATGATCAAAGCAACAAACCCTGGAAGCTATGCATTGGTGACCTGGTCAGGTAGCACTGACAGTGAATCACCTCACTTCAAGGCATGCTTCATCTCCTTTGCAGCTCAAGTGAGGGGAGTTCTTGGTGGATGTAGACCTCTTATAGGGATTGATGGCACTCATTTGAGTGGGTACTACAAGGGGGTTCTTCTTACAGCTATTGCAATTGATGGAAATAATGAAATTTTTCCCTTTGCATATGGAATAGTGAGCAAGGAAAGCATTGAGAGTTGGGGGTATTTCTTCAGGTGCTTGAAACTCCTATTCAGCAGTGAAGGAGTCCAGAGATCAGATTGGACCTTCATTAGTGACAGAATGAGGGTTAGTCATCTAATTTCTATTTTTTTTTTTTTTTACACTCATATTATTGCTAATGTATGATACATAAATGTAGGGAGTTGAAAGTGCCTTGCATGAAGTCTTCCCTGATGCTGCAAGGAGGATATGTTGCCAGCATCTTTATGCAAACTGTAAAAATGCTGGGTTTAGTGGAACTGCTTTCCACCAACTTTTTTGGGTTGCAGCCGATGCATACAATAGTTATGTTTATAACAAAGCTATGGAGAAGATAACCAAGCTTGATGTAAAGGCATTGGAGTACTTGAACAAGGTAGAGGAGCAATGGTCCAGACATGCATTTGACCCTGAAGTTGTTTGTGATCACAACACAACCAACTTTGTGGAGTCCTTTAATGCATGCACAAAACCATTTAGAGACCTCCCTGTCATGTCTTTACTGGAAGGTAATGTTCCCCACCCCATTGTGCCTAATTTGTTTTGCAATAAATCTTAAAATCAGTCATCTAATTTCTATGATATTTCATTGCAGCTATAAGGTCTTGGAGCATGGAAAGAATTGGGTCCAGGTTTGACAAAGCAATTGCCATGAACCCCGATGCCTTGGACGATTATGCCACAAGGATCTTGAATCAAAGATCCGATGAAGCTAGGTTACGCCACATGGTACAAGCGGGGAGGGGGTGAGTTTGAGGTTAGGGAAGACCATGTGCATTTCCCCATTAACCTAGAGCAAAGGAAATGTGGTTGTGGGAAGTGGCAGGGGACTGGTATTCCATGTAAACATGGGCTTAAGGTCATTTTTGATCAAAGACTAGAGCCTAAAGACTTTGTCTCTGCCTACTACAAAGGGGCTGCCTACACAAGAACCTACTCAAACCACATGCACCCAATGCCTGATTCAACCCAGTGGCCTTTGTTTGAACTTCCTAAAATTTTACCCCCCCATTTCCAAAGAAGTGCTGGGAGGCCAGCTAAGCAGAGGAAGAGAGGGAGATGTGAGAAGAAAAGAGGAAAAAGGAGCAGCACTGTCAAGTGTGGTCACTGCAAGGAGGTTGGACATAATTCTAGAACATACAAAGGAGGAGCCACTGCCAAACAGAAGAAACAAGCTGTTGCTGCTGCTAGTGGTCCTTCAACATCAGAACAACAACCCACAAATGAATCTGGCAGCAGCTCACAAAAGGGAAAGAAAAGAGCTGCAGCAACATCCAAGGGTGCAACCAAGGCTAAGAAGAGCAAGAACAACCCTTAAGTCTTCTGCTCTCATTTCATGGTTTTTTTTACTTTAATTTCGTATTTTGCAACTCTTTAACTGCACTCATTATGGGTTAATTAGTAGTTGAAACAAAAGATTAATTTTTTGGAAATGTTGTGAAGCTACTATTTTTTGGAGAATGTAAAGCTACTTTTTTTTGGTGAATCATACAAGTCACATTTTATTTAATGAAATTCAAATGCAGTTGATTACATTACTTCCCATTTCACTTCTTCAATACAAACAGTAGTACAAGAAACATGATAATTCCTATTTTGATGACCGCTTGCATAAACTTCTGTTGTTGCTTGATTTTTTTCTTCAATTGCTTCATTTCATCCACCAACTTCGCATTACTTCCCACTTCTTCTTCTCCTTCTTCAAGTATATCATCCCGTTGCCTATCCCCATTGTGTTGCTCAACATAACCACTACACCACCTAAATTTATTACACGCATCACACTTATAGTACAATCGTTGCGGATTCAATGATGATTCCGAGCTCCTAATTGCAAATATTCTCCTACATTTGCATGTCTTGTTTGGCACTCTAATGTAGGAGGATTGAAAATTTGAAGATGAAGTGTGGGATTGTGAGTACATTGTAGTGTAAGAGGCAAAGTAGGCAAAAGAGTTTGAAGAGTGCATGCAACAGGGTCTGATGTTGTTTAAATAACCCCACAAATATATCCCAACGGCTAGTTTTGAAAATTTGAATTTTTTTTTAAAAACTAGCCGTTATTACCGTTTTCATACATATATCTTAAACTTCAAGGGTATATGGTGCATAAGAAACTTGCACTAACGGCAGACTAACGCCGTTCTTCATTAATGGCATTTGGTGCATTATTGTTAAACCTCAGGGGTATTTGGTGCATTTTTGAAACAACGAGGGTACCTGGTGCATTTCGTGAAACCTCAGGGGTACCTGGTGAAAAAACCGTTTTTTTTTTGTCATTCTTTTGTTTTTCTTTTCTCTTTTTCTTTCTCTCCTTTTTGGTTTACTTTCTAGTTTTCTTATTTTCCTATTTTCTTTTACCTTTCATTACTTTCCTTTTATTAGGAGTAGTATAAATACCCTCAAGCCAAGTTTTTAGCCTAAGTTTTATTTTATCCATCACTCTTAGGTTTATAAGAGTTTTTAGGGTTTTAGGGAGGATTAACCTCCATAGTTTAGTTTAGGGGAAAATTGAGAAAACTCAAAGAGAGATTGAAGATTTGGAAATTCAAGGGTGACAACTTGTATTTAAAGATTCAACAATTTATCAATGAGCATTTCTTACTCTCTCTCTCCTCTTTTATTGATTTATTTTAATTGTTTTCATTAGATTAGTTGTTAAATGCTTAGTTTAATTATTTGTGGGTTATTTTGTTTAGTTTAATGTTAGATTAATGTTTAGTATCATGTTATTAGTTGTTAATTTCTCTAAAGTTATCAATTTTATATTTATGGAGTAGTTTGTTGGTTAGGGTTTGGGTGAAAACTCTCATTAAAGTTATGAACTTTGCACTCTTTTTGGGGGTCTAATTTGGTTGATGGGTCTAAATGATTTATTGGGGTTTCTATTTGTAGTTTTTGTGGTTGGCCTCTATAGAAACTTAAATGCTAGTCACTTCAATGAAGGATTGAAAGATGAAATTGAAGAGTTGACTCCCCCATATGTTCACTTAGCTAGACTTGCATGAAAATAGGGGTTTTAGCTAAGGGGTTTAATTTGTCATCTTGTCATTCATGTTCTTGTGTTGGAGTTTTGGTGCATGAAAATAGACCTTAATCCTCAACTCAAGTAGCCCTTTTTAGCTTGAAAGAGTAATTAGGGATTTAAGAGATGACCCCCTTTTATCCATTGCTATTGTTATCGCCCTTCTTGCACTAGTAGAATTTTTGCTTATTGCTGCGGTGGTATTGCTGCGGTTTTACCCATACGCAGCAATAAACCACGTCAAAAGAAAAGGTAAAATATAAAATATACCTATTGCTGCGGTTTCGGCCGAAAACCGCAGCAATAGATTCCAACGGGACAATTTTCAAACTTAAGTTGACTTTTTGACCAGATCTATTGCTGCGGTTTCCAGGAGAAACCGCAGCAATATAGATTAAAATATTATTTTTTTAATAATAATTTAATCTATTGCTGCGGTTTCTTCAACAAACCGCAACAATATCCCTTACAAGATCAGTACAACTTAGGGTTTTTAGTACTGTTAGTCACGCCTCTCTCATTGAAACTCTCTCTCACGCCTCTCTCATTGAAACTCTCTCTCATCCTCTCTCAGTTTCAGACTCTCTCTCACCCTCTCTCCTCTTCGACCCTCTCTCCTATTCGACCCTCTCATCTCTTTCGTCCTCACCACCTCCGACGAGTTTGGCGCCTCACTCATTCGTTCTTCTCTCATTGCTTTCAGTGTTCTTCATCATCATCATTTTCTCTTTTTTTTTTTAAATCTGGAAATTCTTTTTTTTTGTCGTTCCTCCATCACTCGTTCTTCATCTTCAGATCTCGAGGCTGGTCGTTCGTTGCTCCTCAACCGGCGAACGGAACATTCGTTCTCTCCTCGTCGCTCGCTCGTCCTTCGCCGACCATTCACAAGCACATCGAGAAACGGTTCGTTCATCTCCTTCGTCGGCCTCCGTTGGTCTCCTTCGTCGGCCTCCGTTCGTATCCTTCGTCGGCGCTCAGACCAATGTTCGTCTCCTTCATCTCCTTCCCGGCGTCGTTCACCAGATCTGCACCAACGTATTTTTTATTTTCAGTTTAGATTCATGTTTAGGATTTCTATTTTTTTGTTTTTACTTTTTTTCTAATGAATTATTTTAGAGTTTCTATTTTAGTTTAATTTCCATATTAATTTTGTAATGAATATGATATTTTAGTTTTTGGTATTGGTTATATTTTTCAGATTTGGTGTGTTTCATAGTTTCATTTCTTATAATATCAAATGTAAATGCGGTAGTTATGGGCTTTATTAATTCATTTGATGTTTGAATGAATTCCAAAAAATCTGGTTGTGTGGTTTTCTTTGTGAAAATGTTGCGTGGGTGAAGTATGACATTAGAAATGTATGAATTTTAAAAAAAAAAAAATAAACAACCTATTGCTGCTGTTGTTTGGTAAAAACAGCAGCAATATATAGGTAACCTATTGCTGCTGTTTTTACCAAACAACAGCAGCAATAGGTTGCTTTTTATTATTATTATTATTATTATTAACACTACCTATTGCTGCGGTTTTGGGTAGGAACCGCAGCAATAGGTCGCCTATTCTTTGCGGTTTAAAACCGCAAAGAATATATAATTTACCTATTGCTGCGCCCTTTATTGCTGCGCGGCGAAAACCGTCGCAATAGGGCACTTAATGACCGCAGCAATAAGCATTTATTCTACTAGTGTTGTTTGTTGAAGTTCATGATTGAATTGAGTGGTGAATCCCATATCCTAGTCCCTCTAATATTATCGTAAACCCTTGTTCTAGCTTGATTTAGTCCTCTTTAGTTAATTCTTACTCCCTCCGTCCCAGAATACTCTTGACACTTATCAATGCACGTAGTTTTAGATGATTAGTTGTTGTTTGGTTATCAATTGTTATTTTATCGAAAAGTAGATGTGATAGGAGTTAGTAGTTAGTAAAAGTAGTATTATTTTATTTTAAGGAGAGAGAGTGTGGGCCATGGTTAGAGTTGATGGGTAGTAGGAGTGGTATTATTTTATTTGGATGAGAGAGTGTGTGGGCCAATGCTTAAAAGGTAGAAGGATTAAAATAATAGTGGGTCATATCCAAAAATAGAAGTGTAAAGAGTATTCTGGGACAAATGAAAAAGGAAAGTGTAAAGAGTATTCTGGGACAGAGGGAGTACATAGCATAAAAAAACCCAAATTTCAATCACCATTGTCCTAACCTAGCTTATTATAATTAACATTTTCGGTGATTACCCTTAGTCCTTGTGGAAATATGACCCTTGCTTACCATTGTATTTAGGTTAGTGGTTAGTTAGGTAGTTTGATTTAGGAGTTTTGTCCAACGACCAAAATTCTTAGTATCAGCGTTTGTAGTGTTTGACGTGTTATAGATAGATTTTTTGAGAGGTATTTCGTAGTATGAGGACGTAGGAAAGCGTATATGGAAGTCGTGTGTCGAAATCGAATGGAACGGGTTCTATTCATAGGGAAAATCAGTAAAATAGGATCAGATTAGCGTATGTACTTAGTTTTTTTTTATTTTTGTCTCCAAGTTTGTTTGCCTTGTTTGTCATCATCAAAAAGGGGGAACATTGTTGATCTATAAATTTTGATGATGAATTGCACACAAATAAACTTGTCTAATAAAGCTTTGAGTTCCTATGAAGTTTTACAGGTTCTTTAAGTATCACATGCTGCTGGAAGGAACTTTTGGAGTAACAAGCTTTCCAAGCACAAATAAATGGAGTTCCTAGTGTAGAATGGTCGAGGACTATCTAAACAAGGAATCCAAAGAGTATCAAGAAGTTTTAGAGCATGAATTACTTGATGGAACAAGGGATGATCCAAGCAGAGTTCTAGAGTTGCAGAGCTGATCAATGCCAAATTCCAAAGAGAGTTCAGAATCAAGAGTTAGAAGGAGAATCTTGAAGAGTACAAAAGTCCTAGAAAATTAGGAGTTTAATTTTCTAATGTTTTTGTAAGTACACTGGAGTCTGGAGTCTGACTGGAACACGAGTCGAGTTTTAAGTGGAACTCATGTGTCTACGAGTCTGCTGAGCTTGTGTCTAATTAGGAGTCCTAAAAATAGCAAACTGAATGAAAAGAGTTGAATTGCAGTTTAGGTTTAATCATGCCTTAATTTTAGGGAATTAATTAGTTTTTAAATTAAATAAATATCTAGGTTAGAAGATGGATTGGATAGAGTAATTTTAGGAACAAAATCTGAAAAAATTAGGCATGTGTTTAATTCAGTTAGTGGGCTATTGTGTAGGAAGCTTGGGCAGCAAGTACTAGTAAGAATGTGCAAGTTCCTATTAGTGGGGAAAGTGGACGTTAGTTGGTTAAGTGGACATCATGGGTATAATGGTTGTTCATGTCAGTCTATAACTTAGTATAAATAGCTTAGCACTTGTCATGATTTGATTCACGGTTTAGAGAGAAAAATACAAGAGTTTAGAGTTAAAGTATGTTAAGTATTTTAAGTGCGTCAAAGTTCTAGTTATGTTCCTGTCCAGTTACTCTAAGTTCTAGTGTACTAGAGTCATCAAAAGAGTTGTAATTTTCATTATACAAGGGGAGTGAACTTGAGTGAGTTCAAGAGTGTGTGAGAAGAGTAAGAGAAGAGTAGAGAAGAGAGAAAGAGAAGAGAGAAAAAGAAGAGAGAAGAGAGAGAAAGCTTCAACAGTTAGAGGGAACTGTTGATTGGGAGAATCAGAGTTCCGAGTGAAACTTGAGGGTCCGAGCAGAGAATAGGTTGTAACAGAGGTGTGGCCTATTATTAAAAATGAGTTGTTCTTCCTATTGGGTATAGGAAGTTTTTTCTCATAAAAATTCTATCGTATCTTTGTATTCTTTATAAAAGTTGCTTAAAATTCCGCAAAAAGTACTTAAGAGTTCCACACAACAGTATACCCCCCCTCTTGCAGTGTTCCATTCGGGTCAACATCCTACTTGTCATGTTGGTAACATGCCAACTTTCCAAAAAAGACACCACCTCGAGCAACAAATGCTTTGTTCTTTGATTGGTTGTAGAAGTAATACTCCTTGGTCTCTTTTGGGTAACCCACAAATAGACATTTGTCGGATTTAGGTTGAAGTTTATTAGACATGAGTCTTTTGACAGAAACCTCACACCCCAGACCTTCATAAAATACACCTTAGGACTCTTTCCTATCCATAATTCGTATGGGGTCTTTTCAACTACTTTAGACGAGGCACGATTCAGTGTGAGTGATGTTGTTTGTAATGCATGTCCGTAAAATGATATTGGAAAATCGGCTAGACTCATCATTGACCGAACTATATCTAATTGAGTTATATTCTCCTTTCAGACACACCATTTCATTGAGGTGTTCTAGGAGCTGTCAATTCTGATAGGATGCCACATCCTTTCAGATGATCATCAAATGCTTAACTCAAATATTCACCACCTCGATCTGATAGGAGTGCTTTAATCTTCTTGACAAGTTAATTCTCTACGTTATTATGAAATTCTTTGAACTTCTCATACGATTCAGATTTATGTTTATTAAGTAGATTTAACCATATATACTAAAGTCATCAATAAAAGTGATGAAGTAGTAAAATCCACCTCTAGCAACATAACTCGTTGGACCACATACATCGGCATGTACGAGGCCAAATAGATCACTTGCTCTTTCTCTTAGCTTAGAGAAAAGTTGATTTATCTTTTTATCAAGTAAACAAGACTCGCATTATTGTCCAATTTCTTCTAAGTCAAAAGATTCAAGAATGCCTTCTTCTTGAAGCTTTTCCAGGTGTCTAATGCTTATATGGCCTAATCGATAATGCCATAGATAAGTGAGATTTGAATAAGTTGTTTTAGCCAATCTGGTTCTATGTTATAATTTAAGAACATAATGACCATTTTCTATTGTTGATTTACCATAAAAAACAGTATCAAGATAAAACGAACAACAATTGTCTTATATTCGAAATTCAATATCTTGATAAACTACACAAGGAATTAAACTAATGTTTTAATAATGCTAGGAACATAAAAACAATCGTTTAATTCCAAAACAAACCCAGAGGGCAAAGACAAACTATATGATCCTACGACTAATACAGCAACCCGTGCTCCATTGCCAACACATAGATCAAGTTCTCATTTGCTTACCCTTCTACTTTTGCTTAGTCCCTGAGAATTGGAACATAAGTGTGAGCCACAACCAATATCTAATATCTAAAAAGCAGAATTAGCAAAATTACAATTTATAGCATAAATCCCTGAAGTAAAAGCAACATTTTCGTCCTTCTCATCTTCCTTGTACCTCGAACAATCACTCTTGTAATGCCCGAACTCATTAGAATAGATTAATAGAAGCATCTTTCAGTGGAGGGAGACCTTTCTTTCTACATATTCCTTTTAGATAACACAACTTTCTTCTCAGGAATCAATGAAGTCATAGCTTTGCCTTTGGACTTCCCATATACCACTTGCTTTCTTGATTTTCTTTCCTTTTACTCATTTTCTGCTCATTACTATCGAGAGCTACCTCAGTTGTTTTGAGCATTCTAAGTAATTCAATCAAAGTGTCTTCCACACTCTCGGTCAAGTAATGCATCTTGAACTCATCATATCCAATATGAAGTGAATTGAGTAAAATATCAATAACTAATAGTTCAGCTAAGGGGGATCCAAGCAACTCAATATGTTTAAACAGTCCAACCATTTTCTTCACATAAGCTCGCAGGGATTTCCCTTTGTTGAATTTTGACTGAAGGACTAACTTTCGTGTCTCAAATCTTTGAGCTCTCAGACACTTACCTTTGGAAGAGCTAATTTTCACGTTTTTCATTGACCTAATCAAGTCAACAATAGTTTGATGTTTCTTGTTAATAGCCTTCCCCTTGAAATACTCCCTTGGATATCTCAAGAGCATGAATGGTTCGTAAGAAATGAACCTCTCACCCAATATTTTGAGATGGATGACAACATAAGATCCATAACTATATTGTCATCTTTACTTCTTAGCCATTTCCGATGTATCTTAGGTGTCATATGTCTTTCATAATAGCTTGGGATAGGATTATCAAGAACAAACTCCAAGTGTTCATTCTTAGAACTATTCTGAGCTTCCTCTCTCATCCAAGAAACTTTGACAATTTCAGCTTGACATACAGTATTTAGATTTTCTTGATTTATTGGTTGTTGTTTGCAGATATTTTATCTTCAATTGAAAAGAAAAATGCAATATCCATTTTCTCTTATTTTTAATAACTTGAAATTTTAGCATTAAGCAATTTAAAATCTATTAACATTTTATTCGAGTCTTATTAGTCGCTTTTTGTTTGAATAAAACTATTCCAAGACCCTCAAAATCATTAAATGGTAAGCATGCTTTGGCTTGTCCTAAATTTTAATTTTTCAGGTAAGCAAATCCCTTACTTATAGTTCTATACTACTCTTGGTTGATAAGTAGCATCTAATGTTTTTAATAACTTATCCCTTATGCCACACCATCTAAAGACTCCTTATTGATATTGTTGAGCTTAACCAAAATTAACAGTAAACCTCGAAAGAATACCTCATTTTACCAAGGAAATAAAGTGACACCTTGCGTTGGCAAAAATTATCACAATTGTTTGAAAGTTTTCTATGAGTGTCATTTTGGAATGGCACATTTTAACTCAATATTATTTTGGGACTTAGGTTTTCAATGGTTTGATTATTAAGTGAACTAAAATCCTTAATCAAACAACATAATAAAAAACCAATAATGTTATGCATAATAATTAAAGTAATATATCAAAAGCAATAAATAAATAAATTAAAGCATAAAAAATATTATAGTGAGACTTAACACTTGAAGCCTCCAATCTTCTATTCATTAGCTTCGACTCATAAGCTAGCTCTTAATGGGAGATGTAATTTAAATAAATAAGCAATAAATGCTGAAATTAAATCTAATTAATTTAACATAAATACTTAATGGTACGCAGATCATATCTAAATTACAAAGATACAAACGGTTCGCATACCGTATTATCTATCTTAATTAGACCATGCTAGTCACTTGTCTTATGAACCTGCATGAGATATAATTTATACAAAATCTAATCCATTCATCTAATCACTTCTAAAGTGATCGGCTAATGAAAATTCACATTAGACATTATTCAAAAGTCAAGCAATAAATCAAACAACGCGCACGATATTAATAAGTTTATAATCGAATAATTAAATCTTAATAATCTAATCGAGTTATTCTATTGATAAAGGTGATCGAATGACTCTAAGCGCAAAGGATCAAAATAAATAAATAAAACATAATAAAAGGCCCAATTTCATTTAACTAAATATGGGCTAATTTTAGACTTCTACCTTATAAACCTAGCTTTAGCTTTAACGTTTAAATTACACAAAGGCCAAAAGACCGATCCAGGCCCTCGCGTCCAACGTCCACCACATGGCCTAATGAGGCGCCAACTTTCTCAGCCAGCAGGCCTTGCATGGTGTTGTATACTTGGATACGATCGAAACATACAAAGGTTTAAGAAAGAAATAATGAAAACTCGAGCCAAACTCCAAGAGAAAGCTTACGGTTTTTAGGCTAAATCTAACTGAGCAAGCATAAAGATGCACCAATCTAACTTAGCTAAAGTCCTTTAGATCACCACTTAACTTAGCCAAAGTTAAGCTAGCAAAGGCACAAATTCAATGCGCTTTCTAATCCAAGCAAAAAAAAACTGAAAACAATAGAGAGAAAATACTCGATTTTTAGTTATAAAAGTCATGTGCTTTTTCATTCATGACATTCAGTATTTATAATACAAACTATGACCATTACAACTGATTTTGTGATTTTGACAAAACGAAATCACTAACTTAATTAACTAAACGTGTAGCATTAAAGAAAAACGGAAAGAAACTAACTAGGAACAAAATAAGGAAAACCGGTTACATGAACTAACTAAATCTCTCGAATTAGGAAGTTGTTAACCTATGTTGCTGCTTTGTTGCTTGGTGGCTTAAGAGAGTTGTTGGTGGACCTAACAAGCTGGAGATAATGGTACATATCCTCCTTAATTTTTCTCCTATTCTCACGGCAAGTTCCCACTCTCTTGTAACCACTTCTTTTCTCACGTTTTTCTTCCTTTAATTTGTTCCCTGTTTTACTTAGATTATTACATTCTAAGCTAGCTAATATATGATCTGAAACAATTACATTGCATGACTCTTAAATTAAGAATACATAGTAAGTACATTACAAACTATAGACTCGGATTAAATGAAAATAATGAAATGGAACAGCTAACATATTAAACTCCTAATAGACAAAGGACTCTAACAAAGGACCGAGTTAACAAAGGACTCCATTAATGGCACGACAGGGACAACCTTCATTTCAAGAATACTTTCTCCAACTATGGACACTAGCTTAGAATCCTTGGATATGAGCAATGAAGGAGCCAATCTGCTATTACGTGACTTGTGCGCATGCTTGCAATGCGACGCAAGCCTTGCGGCCCACATCGCATCAAAGCACGCACGAGCTTAACGCAACTATGCCTTTCCCTTGTTGCACACAAGCACGCATGGGCCTCGCTTGGCCCAAGGTGTTGCACAGCCCACACGCACACATGCCATGTGCTTGCTTACCTTCCAAGGCATGCTCAATTACCAAATCCAATTTGATATAGAGTTTTAAACTTCCTAAAATTCTTAGAAGATCTAATATTTGAATTTTATGAGCATCTTTTCAAGACATAATAATTTCCAAAAAAAATTTGAAATCAAAGGAGCGTACAAACTAAATAGGAAAGGAAAAACTATTATTTAACCGGCTCCAGTTAGCCAACTCATGAGCCTGTCTCACATGTTCGCGCGACACTTTCAAAAGCTGACACCATGGTAATGTACCTGCCAGCTGTTGAATGGCCCTAATGGTCCATTGTATAGAGACGCCATGTCTTACCTTGGAGCCGAGATATCTGACCAGTAGAGCATAATCTGTTTTAATAAGAATCCGACTGTAACCCTTTGAAGAAGCCCAAGTGAGAGCGCGGTAGCATGCCATTACTTCTGTTTGGAGGGAAGAGTTCGCCAGTTGGCGATTCCCTTCCCCTACCCGGTGGTGAGGCTCTCCAGGTTCAGAAATCCATGCATGGCCACCTTGATGTTTTCCCTTGTCCCATGATCCATCTGTCTGCAGAGTAATTTGTGGAGTACCCTGGAAATGGTGCCCTATGTTGGCAACAATAAATCCCGGTGGGAAAACTGGCGATTGACTAAGCTGCGACCCAGGTTGGATAGTAAGACCAAAGAGTTGGTGTTGTCAGAGTCCTTCTGAAGTGATGCTATTGATTTCTGATATAGTCACTGGTTGCTGTCTGAAAATTGCATTGTTCCAGGAACACCAGATACCCCATACGGTAGCAATAAAGGTGGGTATCCGCATTCCATCCAGGCCATCTTCCTTTCTGAATTTCAGGATCCAGGCAATGAGTCGTTGCTGAATTGGCACTTCCGGCCTCATAATGATACAAATTTCCATCACACCACCATACCAGGTTGCCATGGTGCTAGGGCAGGCTCGGAAGCAATGGTGGATGTCTTCCATATCTGTAGCACACAAAGGGCATAGCTTGTCCTGGCCCATACCTCCTCTGAAGAGGTTAGCCGTAACATCTAGGCTATTGTGCCAGATTTTCCATATGAACAATTTCCATTTGGGCATGATACATAAACTCCACTCGGATAAGGCTAACTCCTACGGAGACTTCATGCTGCATATTTCATTTTCCTTTGAGAGGATATAGTAGCCTGATTTTGTTGTAAATTCATCCGAAGTAGTGTGTGGCCAGTATAAGGAGTCAGAAGGTGCTCCATGCTGGGGAAGTTTCAAACCTAAAATCTGACGGGCGCTGGCTGGAGTAAAATAGCGATGGACGAGAGAGGAGTTCCAGAGATTGGAGGCAGAGTTGATTAGATGCCGAACTCGGAGAAAGGCTTCTTGAGCTAACGTGATGCATCTCAGAGGACCAGAATGGAACCCTGTACCCACTTATGTTTGGACACCAGTAATTGTCTGCCATCACCCACTTTCCAAGCACTATTAGTTTGAAGGAGTTGTTCAGCCAGGAGCAAGCCCCGAGTCCCCCATGAATGAGGACCGATCTTTCTATACAATCTGGAACCCTGAGGGGGAGCACTAAAAACCCTGGCTAGGAGCAGGTGGGGACACTTGTAAACGCGGAAGACTTTTTACATGAGAAGGACCTAGTTAAATATGCCAACACTGCGAATGCCAAGAACCCCTGCACCTCGAGAAAGGTGGAGGATTTCCTTCTTCCTCCAGGCAATTCCCTTGCCATGGGTGTTAGACCAAAAAAACCCAGCAATCACATCATCTATTTTTTTGGTGATGGTGGAGGGGATACGGAATACTCCTAAGATGTGGGAGATAGAGGCTATAAGTAATGAGTATGAGCTTGCGTGTCTGAGAGATTTTCTTGAGGTTCCAATGTGATATTGTAGTAGATATCTTGTCCAGTAGGAAGGTAAAGTGCCTCGTTTTAGAGCATTGGATATCCAATGGGACGCCTAAATACGTACCCGTAGAGTCACGACCCTCCATTCTAAGGATGTTCTTAGTTTATAGGTAGTTTGTAGTTCCAAGCTGGTATTAGGGCTAAACTTAACGAAAGATTTTCGTAAACTGACTATTTACTCTGAAATTGTACAGAACTGGGAGAGGAGAGTGGACAATTCCTGACAGGCAGTTGGCGAAATCTTAAAGAAGAATAAAATATCATCCGCGGAGAAAAGGTAAGAAATTCGTGGACTGCCACGACGGAGAGAAATTCTTTCAAATAACTTAATATCTGTTGATAAGTCCGTCATGCGGGATAAATCATCCATACATAAGAGGAAAAGATAGGGGGATAGGGGATCCCCCTGTCTCAACCCACACTGGGGTTGGAACTGGTCCGTCATTTTCCTATTCATTATGATTCTATAGGAAACCGTAGAAATGCATTGATAAATCAACATAGCCCAATGCGCAGGAAATCCATAGGCAGTGAGAATCTTGACGATGAAGAGCCAAATCACCCGATTATAAGCCTTATTCATATCCAGTTTAAGAGTGGCTAAGTGCCGCAGACCGCCTCGTTACCGGTTAATCATATTGATGAGCTCATGACTGACCAGAATATTATCATCCATGTGACGACCAGGAACAAAAGCATTCTGATAATCATTGATAAGATGTTCCAGCAGCGGCTTCATCCGATTCACTAAGCAATTTGAAGCACGTTTGTGATTGTAAATTGTGTTGCATAGACTGATGGGTCTGAGATGGCTTGCTTCTTCAGGTGCCGCAATCTTGGGTATAAGGACTAGTAGAGATCTATTACATTCCTTGAGGATACGCCCTGAGGAGATGAAGTCGGATATTGCCTCACAGACCAAGTCCTCGATAAGAGGCCAATGCACTTTGAAAAATTTAGACGGAAAGCCATCCATTCCTGGGGACTTATGGTCATGGATATCAAACATTGCCTGCTTAATTTCCTCAGGAGTAAAAGGGCAGGACAAAGCTAAAACCTGGGTGGGGGTAAGACTCGGGAGGTGCATTTCTCGAAGAATCAGGTCTTTTTTTTTTCTCGTTGCTAGTTATCCGGAGAAGAGGATAGGGTGGTCTGATAAATATCTTGGAAATAGGTTTGAATAGTGTCAGGAATTTGTGTTGGTGTTTCCATCCAATCACCCTGTTGGTTGCGTAACATATAGAGGCGCTTGTGCCGTTGACGCTGCTTCATTCTATTTGTTTTGATCCTTGATTCT
The DNA here is from genome assembly GCA_947648045.1 of Beta corolliflora. Taxonomy (NCBI): domain Eukaryota; kingdom Viridiplantae; phylum Streptophyta; class Magnoliopsida; order Caryophyllales; family Amaranthaceae; genus Beta; species Beta corolliflora. Next base: position 968,519 of record CANSZD010002988.1, read on the forward strand.
CAAGACCCAATAGGCTAGCCCAATTTGGAGATCATTGAGTGTGTTATGTCGTTGACTCATAACCGAGTTAGCGTCCTCAATTGTCACAATGTTCATACTCCCTTCTTGGAAACGGTCAGAGATATGCTGCCAGTTGAGTCCCCAGTCCTTTCTATTGTTTAAGCACCAGGATTTGAGATGGGATATGATAATGTCCAGTTTCCAAGCAAGTTGATACATGGGTCACCCTTGGATAAATAGCAACAGTTTTGTGGAAATAATTGTCAGGACAGGTGGGAAATGGAGACACCAGTTTTCAACTTGAAGGAGAATTCGTTTGAAGGAGAATTGGAGCATGATCAAAATGGAGAATCGGAAACTTTCTTAACCTCGTGTGTGGAAATCGGTCACCCCAGTTGGGGTGCATATAAGCCCTATCTAGGCGTTCCATGATTAAGTCGTGTCCTTCACGTCCATAAGTCCACGTAAAGCTGGGCCCATAAAAGGCACATCTTGTAGTTCGAGTGAGAGTTTCCAAGAGGTGATGTCCTCCCACCTAGTGATTAGCGAAGAGCCCTTAATTTTATCCTGATATGGATCTACTTGGTTGATATCACCTATGATTAAATAATCTGAGAAGGGGGAGAGAATGGACGAGAGTTCATGCCATATGTGGGGCCGAAGATGATGACACGGTTCTCCATTCAAGAACAAAACACGAAAGTACTTTCCATTACTTGGAACTATTTTACATAGGATAAAATGTACAGCCATAACCGAAAAGGGGCCCCAATAAAAGACAGTTATGCCCCCCCGACTTCCTTCTGCATCTACACCTAAGACACTAGTAGGATTAGTAGACCGTAACAGAGTATTTACATAAACTAAGGCCATTTTAGTTTGTTGAAAAAACAGAAAAGTGGGCTGAAAAGTGGAAAGTAGCCAGAAGATACATGGGATTGTCGGGGAATCACTGGCATTCAACCCACGACAATTCCACGACAAAACATTCATGGCGAGGTTGGTGATTGATCTAGGTCAATCATAACCCTAGTAGTTGCATCGTCAAGAGAAACCATGAGTGAAAAGTGCAATTCCATATGAGAATCCTCAAGAGCTGGCGAGGTGGGTTTGCTTCGCTTCTGGGACCAAGATCTAGAATCTGGAGCTGAAGTTGATGCATGTCTTTTCTTCGTGAGCATAGACGTGGCCTCATCTCCGACCTCCACCTCATATGGCGCGCCATTGAAAGATCTGTAAGTACCTTGCCCTTGAAGGAAGATGCTGGCGATGCCGAGTACATGTTAAACGCGCCCTTCGCTTCCCACCTATCCATTTTACATTTCTTTTTCTTATGGTAGAAGTGCTCAAAACTTGCTTCATAATCCACTAACATACTATCCGAAAGCTGCGTTTGAGAGTATCCTTCGTTGGATTGCCATGGAGGACAAAAGAAATACATTGCCCTTGCATCACACGCTCCCACGGTTTTTGAGGGAAATAAATTGGCCCCTACCTTGGATTCTCAGATGCGGGCCTACTCAAATCTGCTGATCTGGTTGGCGAACCAAGGCCTAACCGAAGAGAAGGACTAAATGGGTCGCCAAACAAAGGTGGCGAAAGGCAAAACCGTGGACCAACCCGAGGAGCTGCTGGGGGAGTCCCACTTGAAGAACCCGCATCTGTCATACCACTTGATGAATCCAGTGGGCCTTGAGCTGGAAGGCCCAGTTCTATCGGGAGCGAAGGTTTCGGCGAAGCAGGCCGGTTCATCCAATTACTAGGCTATGCTTCGTCAGGCATGGGAACACGGCGGTCTATCCACCCTTCAGCCACAATATCCTCGAGAGTTTGTTGTGGATGGCTTACCGGCCCTAAGCGGTTGGGCGACGACCCAGATGGCGAAGAACAAAACCCAATAGCCGCACAAAAAGATCTTTGGGCCCAAGTAGTGATACCTAGGGAATGAAAAAGTCCACGCCCTCTTGACTGAGGTTGGGCGACAGTGGACTGTTCACTAGTTGGGGGGTTCTAAGGAGAAATGCTCTGAAGGCGTTATCTCATGGTAAGGAAGGTGTTAGTGGGAGTGAGGTGCGGTTCGAAAAGTCGGGGGAGGGTTTGTGTGAGTCTTCGGATCATTGATTGAAAACACCGAGGATTCCGGGCCTTGAGGGGGGCGGGTAAACCCAGGTTACTAAAAATCAATATCTTCATCTTGGTTTTGGGGAGGATGCATAGACGGATGGTTGGGGTCATTGAGATTTGGCAAATATTCCACAAGATTAACCCTAGTATTTCTCTTAGCAAACCTGTCACTAAGTCCCCGCACGTGGTTTGTGTAGAGAGGGGTGGATCCAGGGCCATGCATAAAATTCAAACCACTCACCACAAACTCTACCATACGCCGGTGAAGCCGATGATGAGCATTATAGGCCGAAAGACGACAACGAGTTATAGGATGCCCCACTCAGCCACATGCTTTACAAAACCGAAAAATTCCTTCGTAACGAAAGAAGATCCATATTACCCTATCTTCTTCAAGAGGAACAAAACATCCAGGAATAATAGGCTGAGAAAGATCTATCAAAACCCGAGCCTGAATGTAGGGTTGTTGGGTAAGCCCGGGGCCTGAACTCTCAACGCTCTCCACATAACCTATATGACGAAGAATTCTAAGGGTCCACGAAGATTCAAGAAACTTACATGGCAACCCTTCGACTCGAAACCCACAGTCGGACCATATCAAAATTGATGAGCTGAGGCACCTGATTGACTGAACTAGATCGAAAGGTAATGATACGCCCATTTATAGTAGCAGTATGCTGGAGAAGGAGAGCATCCCGATCCCTCCTATTTTCACACTCAAGAAGAAAATAGTTTCCAGTGCGTTGAACACGAATGGCACAACGTGTAACCCAGTGATGATTGACTATTTCTCAAACTAGATGCACAGGAGGGGGGCAAAATCTATAAAAAAACCCACGACTACAAACGCCCAGTCCGAGACCGGATGCGAAGGGAGTTCCGGGGCACGAACAAGGTAGCCCATCCTATTAAGGTATGCTTGGAAACGGGGGGATGGCTCAGAGCTTGAAGGTGGGGGAGGGGATGGGTGATACATGCTGAGGGAGATTTTTTTTATGTTTTTGGGGAGAAGACATATTTAGGGTTTGAGTATCGAAGTGGAAGAAAGTGACAGGAAAAAATGATAGGGAAGCAAATTAATAGACAAAAGGAATGAAGTAGGAAGAATGAAGTACCTGGAAGAGGATTGCATGCATGCTAGGTGTGCGGCGAGGGAAAGTCGACCATAATTTCAGTCTATGGCGCAGATCTGAAACGACGCTGCAGGTGCAGAGAAGCAGAAAGCTGAAGCCTTAGTGGCTGCTGAACTCATGCAAGGTGAGGGGGAATCCCAAGGGGGAGAAAAGAGAGGATTTTCTCTCTCTAAATAATTTTAAAGTGGGAACATTATAATTTCCAAAATTAATTATTATGAAAATGGCAATATCATTTATTAAGATTTAATTTCTAAAATTTAATCTTCAATGATTTAGCGTAAAATATCCAAAATACTTAATTCCTAAAGTTCATTATTCAAATAATATAAATTTTCAAAATTTAAATAATTTCTAAAATTATTAAATTTTCGATTTTAAATAATTAGGGTTTAACAACTAATCTAATTAAAGTTTTAATCTTTTAAGTTGTGGAGCAAAACAAACATGGAATCATACTCTTTTTAGGCATTATTCAACTAAAATAATCATTAATATAATTAATATTTCATAAAATGAACAATAAAAGCATAAATAAGAGTTACGGTAAAAGAAACTAACTTGATGATTAATCTAACTAATCACATCAAATAAATTACTCACACGTGCAGAAAACAATCCACACAATTCATATTACAAGCATTCAAGGCATAATCAAGATTTTGATACTCGAAAATAAAATTTATTATTGCAAAAACAAAAACCCTCGAAAAACTATTTCTGGGCGGAATTTGGCTTCCTGACACGCAAACTCTAAATTTAGTTAGAGTCTGATTTAGAAGATCGTTTCCCATCAAAATTCACTGCTTGAAAGTCCGAATCTGACAAGTTCTCAAATCTGTGTGAAAAAAAGGAACTTCTCGCAACGAACTCGATTTACTAATCTAATTAGGCACGGTGCTTAATTAATCTAATTAATTTGTGTCAAGATTAATTCCTAACTTTATTTTTCGTGTATCAAATTTAATAAAATTATCTGTTTTTTCACCATATACCCCTGACAAATTTTTTTTTGCACCGTATACCCTTTCAACTTTCCAAATTCACCATATACCCCTCACGTTTGAAAAAATACATCCACTTGCCCTTTTGACTGACGGTGTTACACTTCCGTTAGTTATTAGGTCCTAACCCTAATTAACTAACCTAAATCAAAACATAATCCTAACCTTAACCCTAATCTAATACACTAAACCTAACCCTAACCCTAACCACCCCTTTCCCACCCCTTACCCCTACTGCCACATCACCCCCTCACCACCACCCTCCTCACCACCACCACCCCCTCCCTTTCCCCGCCGACCCCCTCCCCTTCCCCGTTGACCCCCTCCCCCCCCAACTGCCGACGCGAACCCCACTCCCCTTCCCCGCGAACCCCGCTCCCTCCCCCCTCCCGCGAACCCCACTCCCCTCCCCCAGTGCCGTCGCTAACCCCCTCCCCATCCCAGGCTAAACCCCCGTCCCCTTCCCTTGAACCCTAAACAAAATTCAAAATTCGAAGGGGAGGGAGATTGTGTTTCGAAAATGCGGGTTTTGTTTATTTGTGATGAATCGGTGGTGGGGAGGGGGTGTTTCAAAATATCGGGTTTCGAAATTCAAAGTGGAGCGCCGCGAAGAATCGGTGGTGGGGAGGGGGTGTTTCGAAAATCTGGGTTTCGAAATTCAAAGTGGAGCGCCGCGAAGAATCGGTGGTGGGGAGGGGGTTACGGGTTCGGGGGAAGGGGGGAAGGGGGAGGGAGGGGGGCGGTGGTGCGCCGGTGCGAGCGGGCGGGGAGGGGGGTTGCGGCGGCCGGGGAAGGGGGAGGGAGGGAAGGGTAGGGGGAGGGGGGCTGCGAGGAGGGTGGAGGGAGGTCTTTGCGGGGGGTGGGAGGGGGTGCGGGGGCGGGGGGGGGGCGGGGAAGGGTGGTGGTGCGGGGGGGGGGGGTGGGGTGGGGTAAGGGGTGGTGGGGGTGGGGTGGGGGTGTTAGGTGTTAGGGTTAGGGTATTAGGGTTAGGGTTAGGATTAGGGGTAGATTTAGGTTAGTTAATGAGATTAGATGGGGGATTAAAGGTTAATGACTAACGGAGTTTAACGCCGTTAGTCATTAAGGGTAAGTGGATGTATTTTTTCAAACGTGAGGGGAATATGGTGAATTTGGAAAGTTGAAAGGGTATACGGTGCAAAAAAAAAATTGTCAGGGGTATATGGTGAAAAAACCGTAAAATTAATTGAATCGAATTAAATTCAAGATGCTCATGAAACCGTTGTTAGGTTTTAATGCAATCTAATTGTATTGAGGAAAAAACGTGCGTCGCCTTAGAATCACAATACGTGATTTATTTATCAGTATCCACTACACGATCAAATTACCTTGAGAGTGATAGCTTAGAACACGATCAAAGATTAGATCTTTCTCTTCTCACAAGGTATGAACTTTAGGGTTAGATTTTAGATCTAGGTTAGGGTTTGATAGAAGAATCTTATGAAAGTATGTCAATCTAATTGACTAGGTTACTGATAAATAATATTAGTTTCTATCAAATCTTACTAAGCTGAGGAAACAAGGAAGGAGTGGGAAAACTCCCACTCACACACACACGCCTAACCGACCGGCCAACACACAGGGCCTCGCCAAGGCTCGTGTTGCTGTCGGCCCTTGCATGCACGAGGCCTTACGCTCGCGGTCTCAATAGAGCCAAGCGCACGCATGGCCCATCGATGCGCTTGCCTATCGTTCGCACGTGATAAAGCAAGGCCCAAAGCCCTTCGCTTGCGACGCGATGCCAAACGTAAATCATAGCTTGCTCAAATATGGCCATGGGCCAACGTTGTGACAAGTACTTACTCGTGGTATTCATTTGATGCCAACCCATATGACCAATGTCCAACATGCTGCTCTAAATTTCCTAAATACGTATTTGGGATTCTAACCCAAGTAGTCTATTGGTTTAATTTCGTGCTTATGGTGTGACCCAATAGTTCAGTCCGGAGTAAGTTGGGAGTATAATAATATTATTCTCACTGATCGGAAGCGGTCTCCAGCTAAACATTTCGATCACTTGATTACTGAATTAATTATCTCTATTAATTAATCTGAACCAAGTATTTAGACAAATGCACCTTGGTTGGAAGACACATTTCTTTCACTCTTTCACTCTTTCATAGGATTGTAGTCAATGTAATCTACAAGGGTAATTTCTCACGAATTTTCGACCAAGCTCCTAGCATACATTTCTAAACACAAATATTCACTTATAGAATATCATATCTAAATGGATTAACTTATTTTTGTTTTTTACCATATGTACATTTTAGATATGTACCGTATTGTCTCAAGACATCTTGAACCCAACTCATGTATCACTTTAATACACGAACAACCCAAACCTTCAAACATATACTTGTATCCCATGTTGTGAAGAACCGACATCGACGTGCCAAATATGTGAAAACTCATCTTTTTATTGGTCCTTCCACCTAATTCGTCCTTTTACCAAGTGGTCTTTCCTCCTAGTTCTTTTGCTCTTATATCAAATCTCGTACTACCTCAGTTCCAAAATAATGCAACAATCTGACTGACATGTATGCCAACGTACAACTTTAACCACTAATATCTTTAATTACCTAACAGTAAAATGTATAAAAAAGTTGAAATGTTGAAGATATACATTGAGATAAATCTGAAAACATCTTATGTCTAAGAATTGTTTTATAAACTCCCTCAATTTTATGAAAAAGTAACATACTAGTGTAGATACACACTTTAAAGCAGATTGGAGAGAGTGTAAGAATTTGAATTAACTTGGTTTCTTCATATTATTTTATGAGAAGAGTGAGTGTGGGTCAAAGTATGATACAATCTTTTGTTATAAGAAGATAAAGCATATAAGTACTTCTTTATTTAACAGACTAAAAGATAAAGTGGTTACTTTTTCATGGCACAAAGGGAGTATTAGTAAAAAAAACACTGGTCAGACGAAAACATTTGAATAGTTGAAAAGTCAAAGTATGGCGTTTCATTTGGTATTGTAGAAGTAGTACATTTTTTAAAACCAACCATAAAAAAGTCGTATATTTCCTTTTTTCCCCATCCAATCCTTTCCTACTAGCCAATTCCTACCAAGTAGCGGTGTCAGAAACAGATCTGACAGCTGGGTCAACCTGATATTGACCTGACTTGAACCTGGTTCGACCTGTGAAGGTCGGTCCCTCGCACCGACCGAAACCCGACTCGGGAATACCTGCACTCCGACCTAAGACCCGCAGCAAGATTATATTCTGACCTGACCACACAGACCTGCATCCAAACTCGAACCTGACAATAACCTAATAAAATATTAACCCAAAACCCGACTAGACCCAGTAAATACCCAATTTAACCCGAGTACACTTGACTCTACCCAAGCGTACATGAAACCCAAATACGACCTGCGCAAACCCGGTTAAAAAATGTCCACGGGCGATCATACCCGGGAATGGATCGACTTGTAAATGGAACGCTCAGACCTGTCCAGCACCCGGAAATCCCATGATTCAAATGTGATCGACCCAGTTGAACAAAACCTGACCAATCACGACTGGGTGCGACGGTCGAATAATCCCGACTGTCCGGTCGACGCAGTTCGCCGGTGGGTATACCCAAAACCTGTTTGAGAACTTGTTTTGACACCACTACTACCAAGCACATTAATGGGGGTCTCTTTTTCTAGGGGATTAATGGGGGTCAATGGTAAATTCTTTTGGGCAGGTTTTTCGTTGCCTTTTGGCTTTTACAGTAAAAAAAATGTACTTGGTAAATAGATTTTCGAATAGCTAAAAAGCCATGTTTTCAACCAAAATTTGACTTCGGTAGCTTGTTTTCTTTGCTTTTGACTTTTACATCCAATTTGCACTAAACGACCAATACATTTTCAAGTAACTATCCTTCTCCATTTTTTGAATGCTGACCTCTTCAACATATGAATTGTGGGTTCTTCTTTGAAATATATCATCAAGGTTGTTATTGAAAATAAATTTCAAATTAAATTTACTAGATTAAGAAAATGACATTGTTTTGAGAAGAATTAAAACCAAAAAAAAGTCACCCATCAGTCATCAATAGAGAATATCCGTTTTTTAGGATCTGGATCCCAAAAATATAGACCCGTCGAATCTGTCAGAATGCGGCGGACATGTGGATCTTTTTTTTTTGAAGGCTAGTTTTATTATCTAAAATTAAAAAAAAGTATTCAGATTCAGAATTTCAAATCACCTCAAACTTTAAACCCTAATCCTTCAAGGCTCACTCTCACACCCTCTTCTCTCTCTCCTCGATCTACTAGAGCACCACCACACCACCAGCCTATGACCAGCGCGCCACTAGCCTGCCACCACACCACCTCTCTCTCTCTCTCTCCCTCCCCTCCCCCCCTTCCCTCCCTCTCCCTCCCCCTTTCTCCCCTACTAAAAAACCCCCACACCCACCACACCGTACCTACTAGGCCACTACTTTGCGATAAACAATAATTACCCAACTCTTCCTCACGGAACAACCAACGTTATTACAACGCCACCCTAAATAGACCCCCATCAAATACCAAATCACAACAATTTATTCGCTCAGTCTCTCTCTTCGAAGTCTACTTGTTGTACTACGTTTCTTCTCGAGTTCTCTACTCTCAAACCTAATCTGGCGGACAAACAACCGCTTCATCATGCTGCCACATGTACTTCCCCTCCCAAACAAATGAAACAAACAATAAAAATGTATTTGTAAAGACTCGAACACGCAACCTCTCATTTGAAATACAAACACACTAATCAACTAAACTACAATCTCATATTAGTTTGTTGTGGAAAAAAAAATTATTTAAAGACATGATAACAACTCTGCTAATCTTCCATCCCCCATTTGGGTGCTCCATACCCATCAAACCATTAAATTCAGAATCAGAATCTCATAATCATTAGTATTACCTTCATCCATTTCTCTGATCCCAACAACATACCCCAACCCATTTTCCTTCACTTGGACCTCCATATTTATACTCAGGTGACATCCCTTATTATGTTGTTGTGACTCATGAAATCCAACACTAGCCAACTAATCTACAATCTCAATAATTAGTATATATAAGAAAAAAAAAATATTTAAAGACAAAATAAAATTTTAACATTTGAAAAATAATTAAAAGTATATGATTGATACATTTGGAAGCTTTCTACCCTAATATTTCATAACTTAGAGTTACAAACTACATTGCTCTAATTTAAGAACCAAATTATAACAACCGTATGGGTATTCAGAAAGGTCCAACACATTGACCAGACATGTTTGACGCGTTCACCCGTAACAAGAAAAGTGGGTAATAAATATGAAGTTTTCATTTTTATGGGCCTCGTACCCAAACCGGAAAAGAGGCTAGAAGCGGGTTAGGTAATGGGCTAACTAGTTAAGCTAGTACCGTGGATACCCACATCTTAATATTCTTTTTTTAAGTTTTCACTTTCTTTTTTCACAATAACTCTAATCTCATCTTATAAACAATTGTGAAATATGTATTGAGTTTGCTAATTAGCTATGTTAGTATCCCACATTCTCACTGTTGTGCCTGTGACTTTTAGCGGGAAAAGAAAGTATAGATAATAAGATGAATCAACATTTTATAGGAAAAGTTAGATCAAGTGAATCAACACTTTAAAAAATGGATTAGATGAATCAACATGTTAGTGGAAAATTGGTTTTGATGCAATCTGCTAGTGAGAATACTTATGTTATATGGTAGATTGGTAGTAGCTCTTTTTGGGGAATGAGGATTAGAGTTGGCAGACAATTTGCCAGTTGGCAGTCATGGTAGAAACCCAAAACACTATAATTAACATGGATCGACAGTTGACACTCATGGCAGTAGCTTCTTTCTTAACTCTTCATTCCACTGCTTTTTTTTAAAATAAAAAAAAAGTTATGGTAATTTTGCGGGTACCCCAACTATTGCGGGTCGCCTCACGGGTCACTTTACTAGCTATCCACACATGCGTGTACTGACATATTTGGGTACACGAATAATCGTGTATCTGGTTAAGAATACCCCTAAGCAACACACTCTCATAGATCGATTGCATTCGTTAAATATAAAAGCTAAAAAAGAACGACACTAACTATCTTGGATAACTAAAATGTAATGTAAAATATAGAAAAAAAAAAAAAAAAACTCTGGAGCATCACCCGAGTCAACAACTAGTTAGTCCATTAAAAGTTAATTTAGGAGGAGGAATTGTTAGATCATGGATGGACCCATTTTGGAAACGTTTTGTATCCAGATCGGCGGGATCTGCAGTATCTGGATCTGAGTTCCCTTTTTTAAAACCTGTCGGATTCGGGGTAGATCCGGGTAGATCCGGATCCAGTCTCTAAAAATGGATCTGAAGCTGGGTCCATAAAGATCCGGTTTAAATTTGTCCCGTTATCATCCCTTTTCATCAACCTCTACTAAACAGACTCTGAGAACAAAGAGTAGACTAATTTAGTTTTTAAGCCACTAAGTCATCAAACACACACTTCACTTGACGTGAACGACGTGCTCATGAGAAAAAACGCATGGACATTAGTAGCACGGCATGCTTATGTACTGATTGTACTCTATTGGAGGTCCACCGGACGAGAACAAATTTTGAAATTATTAGTTGAATAAGATAAGCTACACGAAATTTCGAGGAAGAGAAGGCATTTCGTCATATCATTAAGTCCAACTGCTTCAAGAATAGAAAATATGATGACGATGTTGATCGAATCACGTGAAGACAAACAGAAAGCTCGAGCAAACCAAATGCCAAACATAAGACATAAGCACTATAGGAGTAATTGTTATGAAGTAGAGAAGACGAAACACTATTTCTTTCTGTATGCAGTTAGGTGAGTGGGCCACAAGTAATTTCTCCCACACTTCTTACATTCTTAGTATGTGTAAATTTCTATTACTTCCTCCGTTCCAAATTAGTTGTGACACTTTATTTCTATTTTAGAAAGTTTCAAATTAGATGTTACACTTTTATTTTGGGTAATAACTTCTCTCTATCTCTCTCCTATCACATGGGACCCTTTTGTTTTCTTTCTCTATATGTCTAGGAGTCCGTGATTTTAAAATTGCCTAGGAGTCCGTGATTTTAAAAGTGTCACAACTAATTTGGAAAGGAGGAAGTAGAAGATACGGTTAGGAGAAAGACCTTACTGAATCGGATTCTCACATAGGTAAATCCAAATGTAACTTTGGAGGCCAGGAGGCAGGGATGAGAAAAATGTCCAAGTCTCCAAGTATTCTTTTTATAGACATCAAACATGTGACTACGAAGGAAAAAATCCTATCAGCTACATCAAGTACTACCTGGTGTAAATATAACTTACTTTCAAGTATTATAACATTTTCATTTTAGAAAAGTATCGTAATAATGGATAAACTATTTTGGCAAAATCTTCTCTTGAGAAATTTATTCAATCATTTTTTTTGAAAGGAAAAAATGGGTTAGGAGACCTTCCGCTCTAGGTGGATTCCTAACGCGTCTGTTACAAGAATGACGCTTTCTTATTGGGGGTAGAAGAGAATGGAGTTAAGTCGAGAGTCACTATAAGAAATTGTTGACCCTTGGTTTTAAAGATGATTTGGAAACGAAAGACAAACTAGTTATTATACTTAATATATGTTTTTAGTTTAATGTTGTGCAAAGTACCATTGTGACGAGAGCAAAGAAAATACTAAATCAAGATTAAAGTGAAGAGGCTTAAATCAAGATTGAAGTGAAGATGCTCTATAATGATGATGTATGCAAGAAAGGAGCTTAGTCTACATTAGGGTGTAACTAATCGCCCTTGTAAGGTAATGGCAAGGAACTATGAATTTTTGTAAGGAATCGGGAATTGGGAAATGTTCTCATGGCACATGAGTAAGGAATATATCATAAAATCTAAGGAAAAATGGTTGTCTAAGGAAATGTCGAATTGGAATGAAATATAATGTGCGTCTGTCTAGTAAATAAGTGCGCATATATTAGTGGTTAATTAATAATAAATCATGATCCCTTGTTATAACGAAATAGTTAAATAGTTAGAGTTCATCTTAGGATAGAATCTTAAATTTTTTGTTTAATTAAATAAAAGATTTAATTAGTTATCTTTTAGAATTTTTTTAGGAATAGAAGTTTAATTAACTTAGGATTCTTTATTTTTGATAAAAATAAAAATCAGCCATTAGCCATTACTGTTGCACGTTTTCTAATTCACCACGTTCTAATTATCATGTTCATGAGTTAGTGGACTTAGTATACTTCGGTTTTGTAGGCTTGTTCTAAGAAAGATGGGGTGTTTGTCCTAGTTTATAGGAGTTATGGTCAGTAATTGGAGGAGTATCCAATATTGTCTTTTCCCTATAAATAGAATGTTACATTTCAGTTGAAAGGCGTATCTAACTAAGTGGAAAAATCATCTAAGTGTCTAATAGTGTTCCACCTTCTAAAGTGTGTTAGTGCCTTGGTTCCAAAAAAAGAGTTCATTATTTCTTTGATTTTGCAATTACTCTTCCATTCATTCTGCTTTTTTTATTGGTAAGATGAATAACCTCTGAACTGCCCTCGCACATGCCTGATTCAGAGCCCCCAAGCACTTGGAAGGAGGGGGGAATGTTAAGGGGAATTCTCCTCCAACTGCCCCTCACTTGGTGGGATTCGAACCCTTGACCTTCAGGTCATGAAATGGAATCTCACCCAAGTGAGCCAAGCCAAACTTGGTTCCGATTATTCTACTCTATACTTTCTCCATTCATTTCAATTGCAACATTTCCTTTATTTGGAAGTTTCATATTAATTGCAACATCTCTTTATTTGGTAACATTTTCTCTGCATCTCTCTTTTATCACATAGGTCCCACCTTTTTATATATCTCTATCTCTCTCTCCTCTTCATATGGCTTTCTTAAAAAATGTGCCAAGAGCTAATGTTGCAATAATAATAAAACGGAGAAAATATTAATTTGGGGTAAAAGGTCTCGAGGGAAATATGTATTTATGAGCTTGGGAGAAGCAAGAGAAAAAAAGAGAAGACTTATATATAGTTAAGTCATGAGAAGAATAATAGTTAAGGATCTGTTGTTGGGAACTTGAGTTTGTTGAGGAACTCAAGTGTTAGCTCTTGAGATTTATAAGTTGTAACTGAGTTGTTGTCCTATTATAATGAATTAAGTTAAGTTAAATCCACAAATTTTATGTGGCCGGCCACATATATTATCTTCCGTGTAGCCATCCCATATATGAAGCACATACGTCATTATGCGTCAAAAAAATGAAGAAATAGATAGGACTAGTTCAATCAGGACATCATTCCTCACGCGGCCCAATTACACGTATTTCTTTCATTCTCTTTCCTCTCTCTTTCTCTCTCCTCTATCAACAATCAATCATTATTTTTTTTCTCGGCCTTTCTCCTCTCTCTTTCTCTCTCCTCTGTCAACACTCAGTCATTATATATTCTCTATTTCCTCTCTCTCTTCTCTGTCAGTCGAACAACAAATGCTTTTGAATTATTTCACTTCTACGCCACTATTTACAAGGTTTGCTTTTGAATGGCTGATGTTTTTGTTTGTAACGGGTTAATTTAGCTTTTGTAGAAGAAAAAAAATTAATTTCCTTCTTATTTCTCTTCCCTGAGTTACAATCTCTAAAATCACTATATAGGTGTATACTTCAGAAGTCGGTAATTCGTGTAGATGATAATCTTATTTATGCTATGAAAGTAATCTATCATACAAATTTAGTGAATTTCCACTAGCAGATATCAGTCATGGTGAATAACCCCATCTATTTTTTGTAGTAACCTCGTTAGTTTTTGGACTAACGTTGTTTAATACTATGGGTAACCTCTTTTAATCATATGAGTAATTCCAATTAATCTAATAAGTAATCCAATTTAATTATAAATGAAACCTTATTTATTCATACCGGTAACCTCATTTAATGATACAAGTAACCTCAATTGTTCACAACAGTAACCCCCATTTATTCAATACGAGTCACTTCATTCGTTCATAAGAAACCTCATTGAATCATACGACAACCCTATTTAAATTGTTCATAAAAGCTACCCTCATTTCTTCATACAAGTAACCTCATTCCGTCATTCGTTCATAAGAGTAACCTCATTTAATCATACGATGACCCTATTTAATCATACGAATAATTCCAATTGTTAACAAAAGTAACCCTTATTTATTAATATGGGTAACCTTATTCGTTCACAAGAGTAACATCATTTAATCATACGCCTACCCTATTTATTCAAATGAGTAACCCCAATTGTTCACAAAAGTAACACATGTTTATCCATGGGAGTAACCTCGTTCGTTCATAAGAGTAACCTCATTTAATCATACGACGACTCTATTTAATCGTACGAATAACCCCAATTGTTCACAAAAGTAACTCATTTATTCATGAGTAACCTCGTTCGTTCATAAGAATAACACCACTCAATCATGCGACCCTATTTAATCATACGAGTAACCTCAATTGTTCATACGAGTAACCTCAATTCTTCATATGAGTAACATCACTTAATCATACGACGATCCTATTTAATCATACAAGTAACCTCAATTGTTCACAAAAGTAACCTCATTTATTCACACGAGTAACCTCATTTGTTCACAAGAATAACCTCATTTAATCATACGAGGGCCCTATTTAATCATACAAGTAACCCTCATTTTTCACAAAAGTAACCCCATTTCTTCATACGAGTAACCTCATTCGTTAAACTGATTATTATTCCCTTTTCTTATAAAAGTAACCACATTTGTTTACAAGAGTAACACCCTTCTATTATTAAGAGTAACCAAATATGCATACAAGTAACTTTATTTCATAAGAGAAAGTTTATTTGTTCATAAGGGTTTGCGCACAAGGGTAGCCTTCAAAAGACTATATCTCACATCACACTCAATATCTTGGGAACATTCAAGTTGGAGATGAAAATTTGGCTCGATAGTTTTCCAACGCTTGGTCAAAAGCTCGGTTTTGATGAGAAACGAGTGAGATATGACCTTTTGAAAATGAGCTGACGTGCTGATATGTGTGTGTGCAATGGCCACACTTATATTTATAAATGTGGTCGGCCGTACGCAAGACACACTGTTAAAATCTCTTGTGGTTGAGGTTTTGATTTACTATTGGGCTTAGGAAAGTTTTCCTCGTAAAATCTCTTGTACTCCTTTGTGTTATTTGCTACATAAGTTTTTATAATTCCGCTAAAAGTACACTCATAAGTCACACTATGATTCAACTGACACATGGGACGCGAATTATTGGGCTTAGGAAAGTTTTCCTCGTAAAATCTCTTGTACTCCTTTGTGTTATTTCTGAAGATGACCATGGGAATCTCGAAGGATTATTGTGGCTCCTGCAAAATGGTTCTTAAGCAAGTCGTCGAAGTTGACTTTGGTGAATGAAGGAGGAGGAGGCTCCCGAGCAATAAGGGTGGAGTTGAGTCGTGTTGTGGGAGGGGGGGAAGCATCATTATAGGATAGACCGGAGAAGGTATCATCTAGTGAGCATTGAAAGGGCCACTCTTTGTATGAGAAGTACGCTTTGTGGGAGATACAATTGATGTGTGGAGTTTAAGTTTAGGAGATTGTTGCCTTGCGTTAAATCCAAATGCTCCATAATAGGTAAGTAAAGACGCTTAGAGTAGATTTCTTAGGTTTATGCTCTCGGAGAAAACCATTAACGGTGTCCGGTAGATGTTGAATTATGCTCCAACTTTTGACCTCATGTCTTGCTTAGAGGTCGCTAATTGTAGGGCAAGACCAAAATAGATAATTAATAGTTTCGGAGTTCAACTGACACATGGGACGCGAATCAAAATCCGAAATTTTTTCTATGGAAGATGGCTAGAACACCAATGCTATCATGACAAACTTGCCATAGAAATATTTAGAGGTTGGGAGGAATATCCAAGGACCAGGTGAAAATGCCACTTTTTGCTTCGAAGTCGTGGTTATGGGACAACCAGGTGGCAGATTCGACTATGGTGGCCTTTTGTTGTAAGTCCCCAAATTGGCTTGTCGCTAGGGATGTCAGTAGGTAATGAACCCTACCCAGATCCGTTTTTAGCGGATCTAGATCCTAATTTTGGACCCGACGGATCCGGGTAGGATCTAGATCCTAGTTTTTAGAAACGGATCTTGATCGGATCCTAAATTATTACCCGAATCCGTTTACCCGTTTTTCTAAAGTTATTTTAAAATACATAATAAAAAGTTTTAACTTTAAACCCTAAAGTACCTGAAAGCTGAAACCTAATTCCCTCAAGGCCTCAAGTCGTGACTCCCTCATTTCTCTCTCTTCACTCCCCTCTCTTCTCTCTCTTCACTTCTTCCGGCCACGACTCCACGAGCCAACCATCGAGCCACGACTCCACGACTTCACGAGCAGTTGAATCATTCGAAGCCACGAGCCACGAAGCAAGGACCCCCTCAAGCAGTCGAAGACACGAGCAATTGTTCTTCAAAATCTTATATTATTGTAAAAATTAGAGTCGTTTGAAGAAAATAAGTTAGGATCCGTTTTGGACCCGGATCCATAGGATCCATTGGATCTGGATCCTCAATTTTATTACCCAACGGATCCAGGTTGGATCTGGATCCATGCCTGAAAAATGGATTTGAATCTGATCCTAGAGGATCCGGTCCAGATCCTAGCCGTTGACATTCCTACATGTTGTCACTCGCCATATTCATGGTGGGAAGAGGTATTCAGAAAGTTTTTGGACTATAGATGAGGGGAGAAGAGCCTGAAGTTTGAGAAAGTCCCATTTGTTTCAGGAAGGATAAAGTCGACAACACAAAGGGTAGAAATGTAGGATCAATATAATTTAATGGGTTAAACTTGAGACTAGTCTGATTAGATAGCCAACTATCAAGAATTTCATATTCTAAAATCAGAGCAACAACTTGTCGATTTTTTTCCAAGAACCTACTTAATTTATACCATATTCAAAATTTGCTACGTCCTCACAAGATAATTACTGATTTTACTCATCAGTATTCACCAAGACATTACTTTGTTATTTTAACGTGCTCAAACATTAGGCAATTAGGCCGTAGCAAGACTAGAGCTAGGATTTTCCGGTGTTCGTGATTCACAAATCTTTTCATTGTTCTCCCAAAATTTATTGTATTCATCATCCAAACAGCTGGTTTAAGTTAGAGTTCGCTCACCAAGGTCACCTCATTTTCATTTCTTATGAAAAAAGAGGGCTCTCGGAGATAAAAAGCTTCATCAAATCACTAGATTTAGAATAGCTGAACAAACACCATTGCCAAGCTTTCTATGCCATTTTAATTAATACAAAACACTGGAAATACTCATTGTTAATATCAATCATTTAGTTTGTTCCACTTGTTAAACCAGTGTTTACTTTATGCTCAATACAAGCTCTCTTCTCAGATTGATTTGAAGATGGAAAAAATAAAGCAACCAGATGATACAATTTGTTCAAAATAAAATAAAATAAGATATAGAGAGAAGGAAACATTCTACCAAAATTTTGCTCAGATGCTACTCCACATGCAGGCGGATTCAAGCAAAAGTTCATTCATCATCATTATCATAATTGAATTTAATGGAATGAGACTGCAAATCAATTTGGCCTCCTCTATAGCTTCCCCGCTTTTTCTTGGTCTTCTCATGACGAAAATCCCTAACAAGAATGCAAGAAAGGAGAACACTTACATACGATACAAACTACAACATAACGTTGTGTTTTTAAAGCCTGAAAAAAATACAGAAAAGCACAAAAAAACAATGGCTCCAAAATAGAAAGAAACAGGAAAGAAATTGGACTTTATATCAGAGAGATAGTTTAGGATAGCATGTCCACTAGTATTCTTCTTAACTTAAATAAAAAAGTTTCAGCAAAGATAGTTTCAGAAAAAATAAGAACAGTTAAGAAAAAATTAGTTCAATAAGTTCAGGAGAAAATAGCCTAACTGCCTAAGTTAGTAAGTCGACACTCAAAGACTTAGCTTGAAATGAGAAAGAGCACAATCAAATCAATCCTAACTATCACTCATGAAGCTTTATACCACACTCCAGCAATGCAGGTTAGTCAATCCTCTCATAACCTAGATAGATGGAATAACAAAGCATGGAAGAGAGTGAGGGAGTGACTCTCCCAATTATCATTCATTAAGCTTTATACAGCAGTTCAAAGATGTTGCCAACACATTATGGCTCTGTTCCTTAATAGTATGATTATGAGGTGAGGTGGGCATTTCCAACTAAAAAGAAAATAGGAGCAAATAACAATGGTGTTTACCTTCCTCTAACCTGCCCCAAAACTTCTTGTGCTTTTGCACCATAGCCCGAGTCTGCACCGTCCTGTAGACAGCACAAGGTATATAAACGCATTACAGATACTTAGCTATATTTCATTTCCCCTCTTTCTGAGGTTCCAATAATACACCAAGGATAGAGAAAAGATGAAAAGAAATTCTGAATAACCAGACCTTCGCCCAATAAGAATTATCTTGGAGCCTTTCATCTACAAATTCCACCTCCTCCTCTTTCACCCTCCGGAATGCTTTAGCAGAAGTCCTTTGCTGCAAGAACATGCTTTAGACATCAGATTTAGGCTCAATAATACAACAATACATCGTGGTAGGGTGACACCAGCAAATGCTTACCATTTCGTTGATGCATAAATCAAAGGAATTTTGAATCAGATAAAAAGAAGGCGGAAAAGCAAATGCATTCAGATCTTGTAAATATAATAACTCAAAGTAGTATATAAAGTTGGAAGATAACTTATTCTTTTAAGGTCAGAAGAAGATTAAGAAGCTATATAAACTTTAATGCAAAACGTAAAGGAGAAAACAATAATGAAACGTAAAATCCAGGGCCGTAGGAGTGTAGGAGGGAAGATTTTACTTTGATTCTCTCCAATACAAATTAGAATCCTAGTCTAATGTAGTTCAAACTTCAAAACCGTAAACAACACCCTGTATTTCTGTGAGCTGGGGTCTGTGGAGGTCCAAATATATGCAGCCTACCCCTTTAAAAGTAAGAATCTATTAGAGAGGCACAATTATGAAGCTCTAAAGTAACTTCAACTCATTCCAACAAACAGTCCTAAATGTTCTTGGAAATCATAGCTAATATCAGGTATACAAGTAACAACTTGAAATACAATTGTACAAGTCCATAGCAACCCCACAATGTGGTTTTGGGGGAATTATTAGCAGAGAAACAGACAACTCACCTCCAGTCATTCTCAATATTTTTAAAGAGTTAATGGTTGCTTTAAAGAAGTGAAAACAAGGGTTTGATACACTGGAACCAGCAGCCCCGCACATTAGAGCCAATGAATAAACAACCAAATGCACAAAGAGTACAGAGATTCACAAAAAAATGAAGCCTTCCAATTTTATAAATTTGTTGCTACTACGAAGTAGGAACATACTACAATTGCAATGTGGGAACATATTTACGACAATAGAGCAGACATGTATTTTCAAATTTCAACAGCATAGTCTACGCTTTCTACGTAAACAGTGTAACAAATCTAGGGACGGATATGGGGACATATACGGATATGGACGAAAAACAACAACATTTCAATTTCAAGAAACGGCTAGGGGAAAGAAGCAGCAAAGGAATATATAAATGAATAAAGGAAAAGAAAAAGAATAATTTTAGATTTTGGACTCGGCAACACAACCAAAGTACATATTAACTCAGTGTTACATAGTTCGCTACTCCCCCCTGCGAATCTCGATTGGGATCGTTCGTTCCGAAACGCGGGTCACTAGCGCTCCAATTCGCTCTAGTGTCGGATCTGAATCGTTGATAACAACGATCCAAACCCTACTTTTATCAATTAAAGTGCAAGGGAAAGAAAAAGATAAAAAATATTGGGGCTTTTACTCGTGAAAGGAAGGCAAAATGAATATGGGCTTCATCAGCAAGATAAGGCGAGATGGCACTCTGATTCGAAGCTAAGCCATGGCTGCTATCCGTTTCTCGATGCCTGCTTTTTGTTGAAAGAGGTTTCTGACCCTTTTTTTTTACCACGGAAGAAGAAGAAGATGGGGCTTGCAATTTTTATTTTAATCAATTTTAATTGGGAAGTGGGAAGGTTTTTAAAACCCACGTGATTAAGTGGTGACAAGCAAACATACTTTTACTCTCTCTCTCTTTCCGCTTTCTTTGTTTTTTTTTTCATGCAAGTGGACATATGTCTAGTGTGCGGACTACGGTGGGGAGGACAGAAGAGTTTCCTATTACGATCGGAGTGCATCAAGGTTCTGCACTTAGTCCCTTTCTCTTTGCCCTAGTCATGGACGAACTAACGAGGTCAATTCAAGATGATATACCATGGTGTATGATGTTTGCGGATGACATTGTGTTGATTGATGAGACAAAGGAAGGTATTGAGAGAAAGTTGGAATTGTGGAGACATACATTAGAAGTCCGGGGTTTTAGATTGAGCAGAAGTAAGACGGAGTATATGGAGTGCAAGTTCAGTGGGGTTACAAGCAGCGAGGCGAGGGCGGTCACTTTGGATAGCAAAGTGGTTCAAGGATCGAACGTCTTCCGTTACCTAGGATCCATTCTCCAAAAGGATGGAGAACTGGATGGAGACGTGACTCATAGAATTAACGCGGGTTGGTTAAAGTGGAAAAGCGCCACCGGATTCCTTTGTGATTCCGGCATTCCCCAAAGGTTGAAGGGAAAGTTCTACCGTACGGCAATTAGGCCTGCTTTGTTATATGGCACCGAATGTTGGGCGGTGAAACAATGCCACGTTCATAAGATGAACGTGGCAGAGATGCGTATGTTGCGGTGGATGTGTGGCCACACAAGGAAAGACCGATTAAGAAATGAAGTGATCCGGGAAAAAGTTGGAGTTGCATCCATTGAAGAAAAGATGAGGGAGAATCGGTTAAGATGGTTTGGTCATGTGAAAAGGAGATCAGGTGATGCACCGGTGAGAAGAATTGAAGAGTGGAGGAGTAACCAAATTGTAAGGGGTAGGGGAAGACCTAAGATGACTTGGATGAAGGTAATTGAAAGTGATATGAGGTTACTTGGGATTGAGGAGAGCATGACGTTGGATAGAAGTGGGTGGAGGGGTAGTATCCATGTGGAGGAAGGGGTGTGATTACTGCATTTATTTGTTTTTCTCAATTGTGTTGGTATTAAAACCTTTTGTTGAAAACCTCTTTTAAAACTTGTTGGTGTAAACCTTGCTTTAAAAAAAAAAAAAAAAAAAAAAAAAATTCTTTAAAATTTAAAAAAAAAAAAAAAAAACTTTTATCTCTCTTGGCGATGGCATCTCCTCTGGTAACGGTTTCAGTTGACGATTCATGTTAGCCGACCCCAAATCACTTTGGGAATAAGGCTTAGTTGTTGTTGTTGTTGTTGTTTGCAAGTGGACATATGTCACATTTATTGCTTGTCTTCTCCAAGTTTTTTTTTCTCTTTTCCAAGTTACTAGTACTATTGATTTGACTTCTCTTCTGTTACTCTAATACTCCGTATTTATATTTCCAGCATTTAACTTACCCTCACAGTATGTTTTTCCCTATTACTTCAAAATATCAAGATTATATCTATATTATAAAGGCTATCAAATTATATTAATTATGAAGGCATATTATGTTCTGAATAATCGTACAAAGGAAAACCCCCCTAGCGAACTAAAAATCAGTCAACTTGCGAACTGCGATCCCGAACTCGTTCCGCGTACCAAAGCGAACCGCGAACTATGTAACACTGTATTAACTTATTGGGTTCAAAATCTATTTGCTTATTTATATTTTTATGAAAAGGTTCAAAAACATATATTATCTTCATTCGTTTATATATCCATCTAAGCATTACTACATATCTAGAATGACCGCTCAGTTTAGGCCCACTTTACTTTAAAAGACATGCACACAATTTTTGGGCCTAAACAAACCCATTTAGTTTTCTGTTCTGTACACAAACTCTCCTTCGGTCCATACTCCCATGTCTCCCATCACCCATCATGTGCAAAGAAAGTAAAGAGAGAAGTTAGGGAGAGGGAAATACAAACAATGCAGCTTCAATGTCACATAATTCACAGATCGCTCCCGATACATGGAACGAATTCAGGAACGGGATTCACTACCCATAGCTGAATTCGGTTTGATACGGAATGATATTTTTTCATGTGATATAAAATGATAATTCATCAAATAAAATAAGATAAAACTTATGGAAGCTGACAACGGGTTTATGATTTAAAATACAAACGATATAAATTTAGTTCATTTCCTTCCTTGAGGCCTTCACTCTTCTTGGGTTAATTTCCCCTTGAGGACTCCAATTATGGAGTCTTCTTGGGTTCACTGCATAGGAAAGGTAACATGGAATAATTACAAAAAGGAACAATAATAAAACAAAAAACACCTACCTACATTCCTTTTCAAACAATTTTTATTACCAAAAGCACCTACCCAAAAAAAAATCAAAAAACAACATAAGAAAATGACCGGAAACCTTCTCCGGTGCATCCCAGAACAACTCAAAAACAAGACCAAATGATCGCCTGACCCTCCTTAACAAAAGCCCCAACAAATGATGCTCCATTCCGTAAGTTATACCTTCAATTTCCAGATCTAGGGTTTACCATCTGCACCCTAGATCTGAAAATTCAGTAAATCTCCCAACTAATCCTTCAAACATGCACAGAAGATGCCATTAAATCATTTTGTTTGCTAATCTAGACGTTCCAACTAGCAAACCACATCAATTTGGAACAAAAATGAACCGTGAATTGGAACGAGCGATTGAAATCGAAGCTCCCGAGGGCACCCAGTGAATTACTTCCTCCGTTTTTTATTACTTGCATCATTTCTTATTGCACAAGGACCAAGGTGAGGAGAAAGATAGAGAGAGATAAAAAAAGAACTCCATGTGCTAGGAGAGAGAAAGAGAGTATATATTGTCAAAAATAAAAACAATATAAGTAATAGAGAGTTACCAAAAATGGGAAATGATGCAAGTAAACATCCCCGTGTATTTGATTTAGATCTAGATTTATAGCCTTGGGAACACACACGATTGAGATTGTTCCCAAAACGTTCCCAAATTTTCCATTGTCGTACCTTATACATTCGATTGCATCCCATATTTTTTGGGACGTCGTTGTTCGCTTCGGTACGCGGAACGGGTACGGGATTTCGCTAGTTGACTGATTTTTGGTTCGCTGGGGGGGTTTTCTTTGGTACGATTATTCTAAACATAATACGCCTTCATAATTAATATAATTCGCTAGCCTATATAATATAAATATAATCTTTATATTTTGAAGTAATAGGGAAGAACATATTATGAGGGTAGATGTTAAATGTTGGAATATAAATACGGAGTATTAGAGTAACAGAAGAGAAGTCAAATCAATAGTACTAGTAACTTGGAAAAGGGAAAAAAAAACTTGGAAAAGACAAGCAATAAATGTGACATATGTCCACTTGCATGAAAATAAAAGCAGAAAAAGAGAGAGTAAAAGTATGTTTGCTTGTCTCCACTTAATCACGTGGGTTTTGAAAACCTTCCTACTTCCCAATTAAAATTGATTAAAATAAAAATTGCAAGCCCCGTCTCCTTCTTCTCCGGTAAAAAAATGGGTCAGAAACCACTTTCAACAAAAAGCAAGCATCGAGAAACATATAGCAGCCATGGCTTAGCTTCGAATCAGAGTGCCATCTCGCCTTATCTTGCTGATGAAGCCCATATTCATTTAGCCTTCTTTTCACGAGAAAAAGCCCCAATATCTTTTATCTTTTTCTTTCCCTTAAACTTTAAGTAAAAAAGTAGGGTTTGGATCATTGTTATCAACGATTCAGATCGGACACTAGAGCGAATTGGAGCGCTAGTGACCCACGTCTCGAAACGAACGATCCCAACCGAGATTCACAAGGGGGGAGTAGCGAACTATGTAACACTGACGTGTACAATAAGCATACACAAGATGTCACTCCGATACCGTCATGCTTCATAGATCAAAATGAGAAAAACTCCTATTCCACTAGATTACAACGAGAAATTGATAAGGAAATTATTCACATCTCGGTACTTTTTCTTGGTAGACTCTAGAGATTAGATTACTCGAGTACCCATGTTTGACACGAGTAGATGTCTAATTGCCTGGCTCGTCTATTCTATAAAAGATCACATTAGCCCAAAAATGATGTTTTAAAGTGTACATACCAATGTACGAGCATTCGACAAGGGTACCTAAAGTAATATGTAGAATCCGTGTAATATAGAGTATAGACACCAATTAACACTAAAGCAAATCTTACAATATGATTTTTAGATTGGAATGCAATATGATTATGACTTGACATGGACTCATAATCAATTTAGGAAAAAGAGTGAGAGTCAAATCAAAATCTACATTGTTATATTAAAAGATCTTCTCTTATGTCCATCTCATGGTCACGTCCACATAAAGATGTCACATGAGATGCACATACACATATATAAGATAAAGGTGTTTCTACAGACTTGCAATAATTGGATTTTGTCAAAACAACTTAGAAGTTGATGACTTGGAAATGTTTTGTGAGCTAGATGGAAAAGGAAATAAACAAGAATATAAGCAAAATCTAATTCTCCCATATACTATCTCCCTGCCCTTATTGCAACTCATATTTTACATTGTCCTTGTCGTTTACCTCATCACCTGTTGTGTTATTTGTTAACTCTCTCCATCAACTCTGTTGAAACAATCGAGCCAGTTTATATAGAAAAGCACTACCAAAATAAAAACACTCAAAAATAAAGATACAGGTTATACATCAAAGCCAGTAACTACTTCAAGTTCAGTTGATGATTGACCGACTGTGGTTGAGAAAAGAGGTCCTATTTTCACAAAGCAAATAAAAGTGCACTTGTTTTAAAATGCTATACTGTCAGAAAGATGGAGACAGAATATAGCTATTATCACGCAATGATGCAAGTATCTACTTTGCAAATTGCATGTGCAAATTATCCTAGGAGGGGTTCAAATTTGTAGACTCAAGCTTAACCTACTCCAAATGGTATCTCAATTCTTAAACCCTGCATCCCCAACTTCTTGTTCCACACTTTCAATTCTCCTTAACAAACTTTAGCTTTTTCAAGAATCCTAAGGGACAACAACCATACACTGACCATCTCAACAGCTCCCAGACCTTAGAAACATAAAGCAAAATCCAGATAATTTCAGATAGAAAGCATGTAAAACCCAGAGAAACGGCTCAACTCCACCAGGGTAGTATAATCTGCCACCATTGTCACACCAAATCTTTAAATGTAATTCAAGAACCCTTCCAACCAAACATTATTTGACCTAAATAGCTAACCTGGAGGCAGTATTATTTTTTCTGCTCACAGTCAAGTGATCTGAGCATATATCAAAGGATAATCCACCACACAATCACAAGCAAGGATCGAAGCCCCTCATACTAGCTGTTATTCAAGCCACAAAAGCTCTCAACTCCAAACCTGGCCACATACGATCGATCCTCGTAGTAGCCCTTTCCTCATCACAGTTTTTATGTCATGTATATGTATAGTACTTAATTTGCCAAAGAGGTCAAAGATGCTTTTCACATATTCTCAAGAGTGTGACTTCCCTAACAGGGGAAAAAGAAGAAGCAGGCACTAGTGAGAGTTTTAAAGTCTAATGTCATGGCGCTTTTTTGGTTCTTGTTCTTCTGAGCAAAAAGTGGCGTGACATAAGATACAAATTCTACTATGAGAGTTTATGGTCCTGGAAAACTCTGTTTACACCAAAAGAAACTTCTTTTGCTGATTGGTGACTAACAAAAATTTTATTAATACATCGATGTGGTGTCACCCATACAATGTTCCACATGATCCTACTTGGTCAGATTTACAAGTTCACCTTATAACCCAAAGACACCAGGCAATTGACATCAAGAACCTCTATAATATTAAGTTTTGGAAAGCCGTTGCTTACTACTGAGTATATCCAATGTCGTATAAAGCTAGATGAAAGCGAGATACAATTAGAACATCAAGTTGGCAAGCCTCCACGGCTTAAGCATAAGGATATAATCAAGATACAATAATTACTGAAGCAAGCATTATGTTCTGCCGACGTACCTCAGACAAATCATTGTGTTGCCTTGATTTGTCTTTCTTCTCCGACTCCTTTCCTTCATCTTTTTCCAAGAATCCATTGGCAGATCCATTAGGCGTTTTAGGGAGGACGGTTCCATTTGAGACAGATTCATTTTCCTCAGATGAGAACTTCTTTCTCTTCTTTGAAACTTTTTTCTCTTTATCAGCCTCTGTGGTCTCGATCAATAAATCATTGGAATTTAAAGTATCTTCTTTCTTCTTCCTACTTTTGGACTTCTCTTTCTTCTCTTCCTGTAAATCAGCATCAGGTTTATCAGATGTTTCTTCTGCTGGAAGCTTAGCAAGTTTTACTTGTGTGTCCTCTTTCTTCTCCTCCTCCTCAGAATGATCCTTATGCTTCTTCTTCTTCTTGTCCTTGGATTTCTTTACAGGTTCACTTGGTACACTCATAGAAACATCTTCTGGGTTTTGTGAGGGTTTTGAGTCAGTTTCTACAGCAACTTGTTCAGATGAATCAGTAACACTTTTGCTTTTCTTTTTCTTCTTAGGTTTTACATCAACAGAGTGCTCTTCTGATTTTGATTGGGATTTCTTCCCTTCATCACCTTCATTTTCCTTCGTTTTTTTACCAGTTTCCACAGACGCAACATCATTAACACTTCCATCCTTCTGTTTCGTAAGTTGCTCTTTGACGGCACTCTCACTTAATTTAGTGTCATCCCTGCACATAATGGAATCACACCCGAGTAAATAACCAAACAAATGGATAAACAATACAAGTGGCTAGACCCTGAGAATGGCACAAGCATGTCATTCTGTAACATCCAGCGTTACAATTGAGACTCTTGAGTCAAGTAAATAGCCAAAGAAATGCTTAAACAATGTAAGTGGCTAGACCCAGAGAATGGTGCGAGCTTGTCATTCTGCAACACATAATCATCAAACATCATAAACAATATTTACAATCGATTTTATTGTGAACCAAATGTGGCCTATACACAAACCAAACTAAACACCTTTCTAGGACCAAGAGGTACATAAATACATGCTATATACACGAGCAAAGCATGTCTTGTGACTTGTCATATATATAAAGCAAATATTTTTATCAGTTTAAACTTTCAAATATGAAACACTAGCAATAGCAAACTAATCCTACTAGTCTATTACTCCTACAGCACAAACACCCCACAGAGAAGAGAGGATAGGTTCATTACATTCAAATAAAGGATATGGAAATTTTCCATAAATAATTGAAGTAATTGAGCGTGAGAATCAAATGAATTGAAAGATTCAAGTTTGGTTCGGGAAAGGATCATGAACGTTTAATAAACAAAAAATCAACAAATATTAGAGGGAGGGACAATGGCTCATCAAGCATTCGAGTGTTCAACGTGACACCATGTCGGATACCACATGGCGTAGTCTTGCAAAAGGCTATGCCTTTTAAATATATAGGGAAAAAAATCATCATTTCTTTTAAGAAAGTTGAGAAATCCTTCATTAATTTTAAAACCCTGCAGATTAGGTGGAATCTTTATGCTAAGGACCCCGCTTCAATCACTCCATCCGTTTCAAAATATAAGGCACGTACAATATTTGAGGTCGAACTTTGACCATTAATTATGACATACTCCCTCTGTCATTTATTAGTTTACCCACTTTGACTTATAACACTATTCATCTTTATTACTTTGACCATCATTTGTGTTTAATATGTAAGGAAAATTATAATCATATGGGATATCGTTTGATTCGTCTCAATATGTAGTTTCGGAATATCAAATTTTTATAATTTTTACAAATACATAATTAGAGAAATTATTACTCAAAGTTTTACATTGATAAATGTGAAAAGTCAAAACGTGTAAACTAATAAAGGACGGAGGGAGTATAATATTAAAAAAATTAATGATATTATACTTCCTTTGTTTCGAAACACATGCAATATTTGCATAGTAACCGCTATTCATCTACCAACCTTATTCTATATTTTCTCATAAATGTATAACAAAAAATATAGTCAAGTGTGATCTTATATCCTCTCACTGCGTAATTTCATAACATTAACCTTCTATAATTTTTACTTATATATGATCAAAGATATTCAAAAACAAAGTAGTGCACCGGATCGCGCACAAGCAGAAAATGATGCATGTATTTAGAAATAGAGGATATAGTATTTTCAATACAAAGTTAATGGCATAATTTTTATTCGTCACATGATAAGAGATATCTGTGATCATAGCAAATTTTCGTAAAGCATGCCTTAGAAACAGATGGAGCATAGACATACATTCAACAAAAACGACCAAGTATCAGTCCCACGTTAACCACTCCATAATTCATATCTTTTTTTTTGAGGGGAAAAGCATAAGCTAGATTAAGAAACGGACAAAGTGTCCATGAGAATGTAAGGAGCCACCTCCGTTGGATAGTGGTTCTCCCGAATTTGTTCCACCCCAAAAGGGACTAGCTTAGCTAAAAAATGAGCAGCACAATTGCCATCTCTTTTCACATGAGACCATACTAAAGAGGAAAAAATATTACTCAGAATGTTATCTAAATCTGAAAGATAGAAAGAGGTCTTCAAGAGTCTGTTTATAACTGTTTGGCAATCAGATTCAAGAATTATATCCTTCAAGCCAAACCTCTTTCCCAATCTCACGCCCATCTCAATTGCTGTTGCCTCGGCAATTTCGGGGGACCAGTATTCATATCTAATACTTTAATCATTGGCCATTCAAATATCATATTAATTCCAGCATTAACAAAATCATAATGCAAAATAACAGAAGCAAATCAAACGTCATTTAACCTACTGCATCTTTAGATACTGGTAACACATTTCTTCCAAGTTGATTAAACAACTTTTCCAGCTCTCTTTCTGCAATAAACAACAAAAAAATCAATCTGTAAATTACAAAACCTTAAAAAAAACAAAAATTATAGACAAATAATTGAAGTAAAGTGAACCTGGATGTCAGCTTCTTTGTATAATTTTTTAAGGGTTTTGGAAAATCCACTTTGTTCAAAGAACTGACAAATGGATTGGAGAAGAAGAATTCGTTGTTCAGAAGAGAGAGAAATTGGGGATTTAATGGTGTTCTGTTTTGTGTGCTTCATGTTTGAATTTGAATTGAGAATAATTTGGCGAGGTTTGAAGAAGGGAATGAGAATGGAAGTTGCGGCTTCTGCTCTACTCCTCTTGCTCTCACAATGCTGCATGTAGGCTTTTGCTCGAGGAGAGAGAAAGGGAGGGGTTGCGAAGGTTCTAGTAGTTAGGGTTTTAGGGAGTTTCTTCAGTGCTGGTGTACAAAACTAAAATTATATTTTTGATAGGAAAAATTGTCAGAAAAAACCTTATAAAAGTTACATTTTGTGAAAAATAACCTTATAATTTTTTTTTTTTGAGAAACAACCTTAAAACCTTATTTTTTTGTGAGATGAAACCTCAGGGAGCTTTTCCGGTGTTGACCACTGATTTCCGATGTCGACTTCCTATTTCTTCTAATTGCACTCTCTTTCCCTCTCTTTTTTACCAGAAGATGTATCATTTCCCTCCATTTCCTCCCTTATATAAACCCTATCACCTCCAAAGTAGATATAATTTCCCCAAAAAAAAAAATCCCTCATAGCAAAATAATTTCCAGTAAGGTAATTAGGGTTCTTCTTCTTCTTCTTCTCCTTAATTAGTCTTGTGCCATATCAGTTGCTTTACTTTTCTTTATTTCCTTCTTTTTTTTTTGGGAAATTCTCATTGGTAACCTTGTAGTATTAGGAATTATATTTGGTAACCAATCTCATTGGAAATTCTCATTGGTAACCTTGTAGTTAGTAAATTATTACCAGACGTGACATTAATGAGGTAATTGGTTAACTTTTCCGTTAAATGTCATCCCCACCCATGCCAGCCCTCACTCCACCCCCACCCCCACCCCCACCCCCACCCCCGCGCCCTCACTCCACCCTCACCCCCGCAACCCCCCACAACAACCCCCCACTGACCCCTCTCCGGTTCCCCACCGCATTCCTACGGCCGCCGGCCACCCCCACACCACCCTTCGCCTCCCTCCTTCGTCGCTGCCGCCCTCCCCCCCCCCTCTCCTACCCTTCCCCCCTTCGCATACCCTCTTTCCCCGTTGCGCCCATCGCCCCTCTCCTACCCTTAACGAGGCTTCAAAGTCGCATAACTGGGTACCCACCACCAACCCGGAACCAACGCATGGGTGGATCTCGTTTCATTTCCATGGTGAGAGTGGTGTGGGGGGACCGGCGGCCCGTAGGAATGCGGTGGGGGAACGCAGAGGGGCCGTGTGGGGGTTGTTGTGGGGGGTTGCAGGGTGGGGGGGGGAGTGAGGGCCGGCAGGGTGGGAGTGGGGGGGGGTGAAGTGAGTGAGGGTCGGCATGGGTGGGGATGACATTTAACGGAAAAGTTAACCAATTACCTCATTAATGTCACGTCTGGTAATAATTTACTAACTACAAGGTTACCAATGAGAATTTCCAATGAGATTGGTTACCAAATATAATTCCTAATACTACAAGGTTACCAATGAGAATTTCCCTTTTTTTTTTCAATCTGTTAGCCTGAATTTTTTTTTTTTCAGAATTATGGTGAAATGTGGTTGTGGATTTGCAGTAGCAATAAGAACATCTTGGACCCATGAGAACCCAGGGAGAAAGTTTAGAGCTTGCAAGTTTTACAATCATGAAACTGGGAAAAGGGGGTGCAACACCTTTGAGTGGGTGGATGAGGGATCCACTGATTGGCAAAGAGACGTGATTAATGTTCTTGTTGCAGAGAAGCATAGGCTTGCCACTGATAACCACATCATCAAGTCAAGGTTGGTTTGTATTGAGCATGAAAAGAATAGGCTGAGTAAAGAGTTGGAGAAGCAGAGGAAGAAGCCAATAATGAAGAACAAAGAAGCGTTTGTTAGGAGTGAAAGTGTAGGATGCAAAATGATCTTGATTTGTGTCTTTTTGTCTGTAATTGTCAGTTTCATTTCTGTGAAATTATGGGCATAAATATGATGCAAAATTAGTTTGTTTGGGAATTGGGTGTAGTATGTAGTATCCACCAATATGTAAAAGCATCATCAACCTTAATTTTCAATCAAAGATTTTGTGTCTTTTTGTCTGAATTGTCAGTTTCATATATGTGAAATTATGGGCATAAATATGATGCAAAATTAGTTTGTTTGGGAATTGGGTGTAATATGTAGTATCCACCAATATGTAAAACCATCATCAACATTAATTTTCAATCAAAGATTCAAGGTTAAATCAGCATATATATAACTTCCAAAAACCAACATTAGACTACCTCAAATCTGATAACTTAGCAAACTAATTGTTTAGGCAAAAAAAAGCTTCTGACAATTGTTAGATTACAAATCTCCAAAATCCTAAAACTGAGTTGCCAGCTTCATTCTTGTACAATAAAGAACAATAAACTAAGATTGTGAAGCATCCATAGGGGCAGAGCAAGAAATTGATTGTTGAGATACTTGCTCATTCCTTCCCATGCCTTTGTTCTTTGTTGTTGCTTATTTTTTGTTCCCTTTTTTTTTTATTTGCACCTTGAGTTGATGTACCAGTGACATTAGTCCTTGATCCACCATAAAAAACTGCAGCAGACTCCTCATTCACACCACCACCAGCAGCTGCTGTTGTTGTGGATTTGGCGTTTGTTGATTTTGGCCTTCCACCTTTTCTCTTTGGGACTGCAGACTTGTCCACTGCCGGGTTTTTACACTTCACTGCATAATGCCCTAGTCCATCACATCTACTACAATGATTTTGCTTCTTAGCCCTTTTCACATTCCTCGCTTCTTCATCCTCACCAACCTCTTTTCTCCTTTTGTGTTTGGATGGCCTCCCGGGAAACTTTATGTGTAGTGGTGGCAGTGGTTTA
Organism: Beta corolliflora; assembly: GCA_947648045.1. NCBI lineage: Eukaryota > Viridiplantae > Streptophyta > Magnoliopsida > Caryophyllales > Amaranthaceae > Beta > Beta corolliflora. Next base: position 1,000,817 of record CANSZD010002988.1, read on the forward strand.
GGGTAAGGAGTTTCAGGCCACTGATTTTGCCCTGGCATTGCCCTAAATGAAGGGTTGTATGCTTTGGTATAAGTCTGAACATGGTAAGCTTCATGGATGAAGTCTTCATATTGTAGCCTTCTCTTCTCTATGCATGCCAAAGCATGCCAGCATGGTATGCCCATTAACTTCCACCTATAGCAACTGCATTCCTTTTTCTCCAGGTTGACCACCCAAGTATCTTCATTATGATCTACTTCAAATTCATACAAATCAGCTTGATTGACTCTCATATTGGTCAATTCTTCCAATCCTCTTTGCACCATTTTCACTACTGTAGGCATGATCAGTCCACTGAAGTGCTTCAACCCCTCCTTCTTGAACCAGAACCTGGCCATGACGTACCTTCTGATCCATTCCATCAACTGCAAAATAGGCTTGGTTCTTGCTTCCTCAGAACATTGTTGAAGCTCTCACAACAATTGTTCAGCAACATTCCAGACTTAGAAGCACTACTGAAAGCATGTCTGGACCAATGTGCAACTGGGATTGCTTGCAAGTAGTCGAAGGCCTCAATATTGATTGCCTTGATTTTTTCCATGTGAATCTTGAAATGTTCCTATGGTGTTCATATTTGTATAAGTAGCAATTATAAGGACACTAACTGAGAAACAAGTACACAATCAAAATGGTGAATTACATACCTTAGTTGATGATCTTGCGGCATTCCAAAAGTGCTCCTTGTAAATAACTCCTGGGTACTTGTTCTTGAAATTGCTCCAAATGTGTCTGCAACAGTATCTTGTTTCTGCATTAGGCATGACGGTATTGAATGCATCCAACAAACCCTATTGTTCAGTTACAAAAAGAGCACAAGTTAGCATTCATAAAATTGAAGCACACTAATTCATAAGGAAAGGTGTTAGTGTATGACCTTCTGTCTGTCTGACATGTACGTTAATTCATCTTGTTCATGGACCCATGTCATCGAATCCGCAACGAGGCTATGTCATTCCTTAGCAACTCCAAGAACCACCCCCATGTTTCGAATTTTTTCGTCTCAACTCGACTACGGCCCATGCTACGGGAAAGATGTTATTATTCCCGTCTTTCCCGACGATGAGATCAATAGGATGCCAGGGTAGGGCCCCTTCAAATGAGCTCCATCCACACCTAGTATTGGCCTACACCCAGCTATGAAACCTTCCTTGCAAGCCTTCAAGCAAATATACAATCTCTGAAACTGTGGCCTAAGAATCTGTACACCATCCACCTTAACCACATCAGTGCTCCCCTGGTTGTACTTCCTAATAGCAGCTACATAGTCCCAGACTCTTTCATACTCCAATGCTGCATCCCCAAAAATCATGTTGAAAGCTCTCTGTTTTGCAAAATATGCCTTATAGTAAGTCACCTCACACTTACACTCTCTCCTTGCTCTCTTTATGAATGCTGCCAACTTCCAAGATGGGTCATCTCTAAAGTCTTGCAAGTACCTCTCAGCTAGGTACTGTGATGTGAGCTTGGAATTCACGGTCACACCACAAATGTGAGTCAACCTCAAGCTTTTTATTTGCCAAGTCTCCTCACCTTTCAATTTCTTACAATGAATCCTAAATCTACACTTCCTCTTGCAATTGCATGTACACCTCAATATCCTTGCTCTTTTCCAAGGACACTTACATCTCTTTGCACAATATGCAGAAACCCTAGAGTTGTTGTGCAAATCGTAATAATCGTAACCATTCTCAATTGCATGATGTCTCAAAGCTTTCCTAAATATCTCATTTGATGGAAACTTCAAACCCTTGGTCAATTCTACCTTGCCCTTGAAATCCACATCTGGATTGAACTCAGGGTAATTTGGCACCTCATCATCTGACCCTAAAACACTAGTTGCATCACCATCACTATCTATCAACTCTTCTTCATCAGCTATATCATCAGTCTCTTCTTGCACATCACCTCTTTCTTGCTCAAGAGCTGTATGCAATCCACCTAAACTCCTTGTTACTCTCTCTCCAATATCCTCATCCATATACTCATTGAATAGGTCATCATCTTCCTTATCTTCAAAATCATCCTCACTCAAACACACAGTACTTCCTTCAGAGTCACTGCCATCTTCATTCTCCAGATCCTCCTCTTCCTGATCTTCAACATCAGCCCTTTCAGTTAGGTTCTCAGATGTACCAGTGCACTGCTTTTTGTGTATGGATTTAATTGGTAGCTTTTGTCTCTGTGGTGGTTGAAGGAATCTGATTTGTGGTGGGTTTTGGAGTTCTGGTGGAGAAAATGGTGCTTCTGTAGAATGTGTTGGCTGAGGTGGGAGTGAAATTGGCTGGTGTGGAGAAGGTGTTGTATTTACTGTGAGAGAGTGACTGAGGTGTTGACTAGTCCCACTTTTCTCAGATCTAGGGTTTTTATCAACCAAAGAATCTTCTGAGTTGTCATGTGGGCCCCCATCTTCATTGTTTATATATGCACTTTCACTCATTGAAGTACTACCTAATGTAGTTTCACTATCACTGTAAAAAGTAACTCCATATCCATATGCATTCTTATTCACCGACTCTTCTTTTTCCTCAGGATGCACAATGTATAGATGGTAATAACCATCAATTTCAGGTGATTGCAAAAAGTTGGGAATGTCCTTATCACTCTCAATTCTTGCCCTACCATTATACATACTACAACCCTTCTTCCTGTACCATATTTCCCCCACTTCATTAAAACCCAAATCAGATTTTATCCAATACAAAAACTCAAAATAGCAAACCTCTTCAACATTCAATCTCAATGCAACCCCAAATTTAGATGGATCAACATTTTTTTTCTTTTGGTAAATAGTTTTGTTCTTACTAGTCACAAACTCACCCCCATAAAACACCCTGATGTTAACAGGCTCCATCACCCTAAACCAAGGTTCACTCACAGTATCCCTACCGTTAAACCTGAAATCACAGCACCAGCACAACAACAAACATACAATCATCAACATTTTTTCAAACATTCTTGTTTAAGAAGCACATGAATTTTTGCAAAATTAACAAATTTTTGCAAAATTACCAAACTTATGCAAAAATTAGGACTCTAATTTTCTAAGAATCAACAATCAAAATGTATAGCAGCCATTCATACAAAAATCCAACACTCATCACATTACCATTGTTTAATACCATAAACCCTAGCTTACAAATAAACATCTGAATTTTGGAAATTAATTAAGGGGAATGAAAATTTACCTTGTTTTGTAGATAATTTCGACCTTCTTCTCCCTTTTACTTCTCAAAGATGCTTTCTTTGCTTTCCCTTTACCAGCCATTGATACAAAGTAGAGACAAACAAAAAAAATCGAGAATTACTTCAACAGTAAAAGAACAGAAAAAAAATGCATAATTTAAAGGGAGAGTACTCATTACCTGCAAGTTGATTGAGCTGTTCTTCACTTCATTCAATGAGTTTGCAGTTCATTCAATGCGTTTGCAAGGGATTTGCAGAGAAGAAAGGGTGATGAGAGGGTTTAATTTTGAGAGTGGAGTATTTTAGTTCTTAGTTGGAGGGAAAATGGGTAGAAGAGTGTGTTTAGGAAAAAAATAGAGTGCAATTAGAAGAAATAGGAAGTCAACACCGGAAATCAGTGGTCAACACCGGAAAAGCTCCCTGAGGTTTCATCTCACAAAAAAATAAGGTTTTAAGGTTGTTTCTCACAAAAAAAAATTTATAAGGTTGTTTTTCACAAAATGTAGCTTTTATAAGGTTTTTTCTGACAATTTTTCCTTTTTGATATTTCTATTTAATGAATAAACAATGGATGATGGAGAAATGCCCGAAAATTCGAAGGTACGCACGGAAGTATGGTGCTTCCTGTGCACACGCTTCAAAACGCAGCGTTTAAACGGTCTGCAATGAACATCTGCAGTTTTCCAATGAACATTTGTGGGACCCACCTCAATTTCTCTTTCCTCAAATTTTTCACCCCATGTGCGTTGTAAACCAATAAACATCAAGATTATTCCAATGGACATTGTAGTCTAATGAACACACGCTAATTTTCAATGGACATTTGCAATTTTGGGATAAACATTTGTGGGATTTACTATTGTTCATGTAAACCAATAAGCATCAAGATTATTCCAATGGACATTGTAGTCTAATGAACACACACTAATTTTCAATGGACATTTGCAATTTTGGAATAAACATTTGTGGGATTTACTATTGTTCATTTCCCACTTCATTAACATATTGTTGATTCAAATGTTAGTTTGTTCATCCAAGTCTTCAAAATGTTCTTTCAAATTACTTATATGTTCATTGTGATAGATATTTATGTTGTCATTACTTATATGTTCATTGGAGATGAACAAATGTTCACTGCATTAACATATTGTTGATTCAAAAAAGGTTCCCATGTGGTAAATTTTTAACTGTTCAGTGGAATATTGAAGATGTTCATTGGGTTATTTTTTGTTTCCAGTTTTTCGTGTTTTGTTTGTTTTTTGGTGCGTTTTGGATGGTGTGCACCATCCTATTCCTACACTCGTGCGCACCATCGACGGACTCAGAAATGCCAAATCTCAGGGCCGTTAATATAAGCAATGTAAACTCGACTCGCTCGCAAGTCGCAAGCTACTTGGCCAAAACTCGACTCGAGTAGGCTCGACTCATTGACTAATGAGTCGAGCTAAATTACTCCCTCACTCGATTTGAAAAGCTCGTGAGAAATTCGAAAAAAAATTATGTATAATACTTCTTGTAATTTTAATAAATAATTCTCCATGTTAAATGTCCCACATCAATTTATTGTTAAAAAAACAATAGCTTCTTTTTCTCTATAAAATGTTACTACTCTAGCTATATTTATTGTTGGAATTTAATTTGTCCCACATTGGTTGGGAAACAAAGTTTAAGCCCATGTTCTTTATAAATGGACAAAGACTATGCGTTGAATTTTTTCATTGGATGAAAATTATTTGTTTTCTATAAAAGCTTAATTCATAAAGTACCACTTTGGTTGGATAATGAAACACAAACTTAATCTCTTTATAAAAGGCTACTTCAAATACCTAACTCAAGGTACATGGATTGATTCAAACTCGAGTCCAGCCTTGATTTGAGTTCGAGTTCGAGTTCGAGTTCGAGCTTTAGTTGAGTTCCAACTTAAGCTCAAGTTTTCGAGCTGAGTCGAACTTGACTTCAAGTTTCGAGTACGAGCCGAGTTTGACTTTGAGTTTTCGAGTTCAAGTCAAGTTTATCCAAACTCGATTGAGCTTTTCTCGCATCATTTACTCCCTATCTAATAGTTTTTCATGCCTCTCAATGCATAGCTATAAAATTAATATTTTCGATTATCTATAAGTAAAAATTATAAAAATTTAATATTTTAAAAGCCTATATGGAGGCTAATCTAACAAGCTCCACATGACTATGTATAACCTTACATATTAATCATATTAGATGGCTAAAGAGGAGTGTATTAATAGTGTAAAAGTTCATATGTTGCAAGTAAATTGGAATGGAGGAAGTGTATCATTAATGGTAATGTTGTGAATAAATTAAATCATATTTAACGAATCAATAAATGTCGTACATTAAGTTACATATGGTTGTATTCTAGTTTATAATGTTGTAGATTTAAATCCTAACTAGATGTTGACCCGGGCGATGCCCCTAATCATTTACCAATGTGAATTTGAAATCTTAAATCAAACACTTGCGAGAAGTGGGAAAAAAGAGTTATAGGTATTGGATTTTGCTCATGAAATGATCTTTCAGTTCCTTTAAAATTTCTATATAAATTAATTATAATATGAATTATTCATCAATATAACCCTTGACTTCAAGAGAGTACATATATATAAATATATAATTACTTACAATGAATATGATATAATCTTTTTTTCAAAATTAAGATTAATGTGTAAGAATATAACAGATGTAATTAAATGGTGTAGTAGTGTTAATTACGGATATTATAAAAATTTGAAGAGCTTTAACTTTTTAATATAAGAGTACTGAAAGATAGGACATGTTATTATTAGCATTAGCTAAGGAGTATTAATATATACATTTACATTTAATTGTTTAAAATATAATTTTTATCTTGTCTTTATATGAGAATGTAGAGTAGTTGGTTAGTGCATTTGTATCTCAAATGAAAGGCAGTGAGTTCGAGTCTTAAAACACATATTTTTATTATTTAATATATCTCATTTGATTGTGTGGGTGAGGGGGAATACATGTGGCAACATGACATATTTTTACCTTGGGTAATATATATATATATATATATATATATATATATATATATATATATATATATATATATATATATATATATATATATATATATATATATATATATATATATATATATATATATATATATATATATATATGTTGTACTTTCTAGAGACAATGTTGTATATTATAAATCATAATGTTGTACTTTGTAGAGAGCATGTTGTATATTTTTTTTTGTTTGGGCCCCCTTTTGGGAACCCGTGGTAAGATGAATTTCCTCTGGGAGCAAATGCCTGAACCAAAATATGTTATTGCTATGGGAGCATGTACAATTACAGGGGGGATGTTCAGTACTGATTCTTATAGTACTGTTCGAGGGGTCGATAAACTAATTCCCGTGGATGTCTATTTGCCGGGCTGTCCACCTAAACTGGAAGCAGTTATCGATGCTATAACAAAGCTTCGTAAGAAAATATCTCGGGAAATCTATGAAGATAGAATTAAGTCTCAACCGAAGAATCGATGTTTTACTATCAATCAAAAGTTTTGGGTTGGGCGTAGTATTCATACCAGAAATTATGATCAAGGATTACTATATAAATATAAATTGTCATCGACTTCAGAGATTCCTCCTGAAACATTTTTCAAATACAAAAGCTCAGTATCTTCCCACGAATTAGTGAATTAAACATGATTCTTTTTTTTTTGAATTGAAAGCAGCTGGTCAATTTTCCGAAATTTCATCTTATTGTAAAGTAAATATAAAATATTTATCCAAATAAAAAAATGAGGGAGATATAAACAAGATGCAGGGTCGTTTGTCTGCTTGGCTAGTCAAACACGGGCTAGTTCATAGATCGTTGGGCTTTGATTACCAAGGAATAGAGACTTTACAAATAAAGCCCGAAGATTGGCATTCCATTGCTGTTATTTTATATGTATATGGTTACAATTATTTACGTTCTCAATGTGCTTATGATGTAGCACCAGGCGGGCTCTTAGCTAGTGTGTATCGCGGTGTGAATCAACCGGAAGAGGTATGCATAAAAGTATTTGTTCCAAGAGGGAATCCTAGAATTCCGTCCGTTTTCTGGGTTTGGAAAAGCGTCGATTTTCAAGAACGGGAATCTTACGATATGTTGGGAATCTCGTATGATAATCATCCACGCCTGAAACGTATTTTAATACCCGAAAGTTGGATAGGCTGGCCCTTACGTAAGGATTATATTGTCCCTAATTTTTATGAAATACAAGATGCTTATTGAATGATAAGAAACTTATTTTTACTTCTACGACATCAGATATCTAAAGACTATAGACTATTTATATGTTCTTTTCTAGATCAAATAGAATAATTGATGTCCCACCGGTATTCTATTATGGATAGAGAAAAAAAAGACAAATTCAGAATTCATTGAGATTCTAAAAAGTTTTCTTTTGAATGAGCTAAGAACCGATAGAATGAACTCAAAAATTTTGTATTATGAACTTTGTACCACATATCCATCAATTAATTACTTAGACGGTTCCAGAAAGTCATATAATGTATTAGGAAATGAAGAAATAGATATCAAAGGGAATCTGTTGATTCTATTTTCACTATATCTGAGAGAAATCTTCTCTATTTTCATCCTTTAAGTCTTCGAGACTCTATTATTATCTGAGTGTTTCAACTAACTAATTTAAACTTTTGGAATATTTGGAATATGTATGTATAAAGTATTAATATGCATTTTGCCTGAGAGTAGACACAATATGAACAAATCAAAAAAATAGAAAATAGAATCAAATTCTTTTTCGTTATTTTGATTTTATAAACTTTCTATCCATCTATCTATAAAATAGATGGGGTATATCGCGTGATAACTAGCTACATATACTTTATGTATGGGGCATGATCTCGACTATTAATGAATATGTATATCAATCCATTTAAAAAATAAAAAAAGCATGTACCAGGAACCAGATTTGAACTGGTGACACGAGGATTTTCAGTCCTCTGCTCTACCTGCTGAGCTATCCCGTAAAAAAAGCATGTGCCAGGAACCAGATTTGAACTGGTGTAGTGGCACGAGGATTTTCAGTCCTCTGCTCTTGCCAGGAACCAGATTTGAACTGGTGACACGAGGATTTTCAGTCCACATGACTATGTATAACCTTACATATTAATCATATTAGATGGCTAAAGAGGAGTATATGAATAGTGTAAAAGTTCATATGTTGCAAGTAAATTGGAATGGAGGAAGTGTATCACTAATGGTAATGTTGTGAATAAAATAAATCATATTTAACGAATCAATAAATGTCGTACATTAAGTTACATATGGTTGTATTCTAGTTTATAATGTTGTAGATTTAAATCCTAACTAGCTGTTGACCCGGGCGATGCCCCTGATCATTTACCAATGTGAATTTGAAATCTTAAATCAAACACTTGCGAGAAGTGGGAAAAAGAGTTATAGGTATTGGATTTTGCTCATGAAATGATCTTTCGGTTCCTTTAAATTTTCTATATTAATTAATTATAATATGAATTATTCATCAATATAACCCTTGACTTCAAGAGAGTACATATATATAAATATACAATTACGTACAATGAATATGATATAATCTTTTTTTCAAAATTAAGATTAATGTGTAAGAATATAACAGATGTAATCAAATGGTGTAGTAGTGTTAATTACGGATATTATAAAATTTGAAGAGCTTTAACTTTTTAATATAAGAGTACTGAAAGATAGGACATGTTATTATTAGCATTAGCTAAGGAGTATTAATATATACATTTACATTTAATTGTTTAAAATATAATTTTTATCTTGTCTTTATATGAGAATGTAGAGTAGTTGGTTAGTGCATTTGTATCTCAAATGAAAGGCAGTGGGTTCGAGTCTTAAAACACATATTTTTATTATTTAATATATCTCATTTGATTGTGTGGGTGAGGGGGAATACATGTGGCAACATGACATATTTTTGCCTTGGGTTATATATATATATATATATATATATATATATATATATATATATATATATATATATATATATATATATATATATATATATATATATATTGATGTTGTACTTTCTAGAGACAATGTTGTATATTATAAATCATAATGTTGTACTTTGTAGAGAAAATGTTGTATTTTTTTTTTGTTTGGGCGCCATTTCGGGAACCCGTGGTAAGATGAATTTCCTCTGGTAAGATGTATATTCTGAGTATATTTTCCCTTCTCACCATGCCATAACCAAATATAATACTCAGCCCTAAATCCTCGACGAATAATATGATCTCTTATGGTCCTAATATCAGAAATCGTATTCACATTGTAGCAATCAACACATGGACAATAAATCTCATCCTCGCAAGTAAGTTGTTGATGCTCTACATCACGTTTACAAAACTCATTCACACCTTGTACGAACTCCAACGTATTCCGCTTTCCATACATCCAACTTTGATCCATTTCTAAAAACCCTCACACATACATACATACATACATAAAAAATTATTATCAATTAAAAAATTCACATAAATATAACACAACAAGCTATAATATTCAATGCATGCTTCCATTAGGTCCTTATCACTCCAACATAACCCATCCTTAAACATCCAATCTCACTAGTGAATGCATGTATCATCTTTGATTTTAAGTAAAATTCAGCAGCATTTTCCTTCAGTTCTCCAAGTACACGATGAAGATAATTGCTTATCTTATATGCACCCGGAGAACAAATTAGGGAAATGATTAACCGTATTTCACTTAGAATCAAAGAATCAACACACATTCACTACTAGGGGTGTAAGTGGACTGCGAAAAGTCCAGAGTCCAATCCAGTCCAGTCCAAACTTGTCGGACTGGACTGGACTAAAAAATGATTGGATTGGACTTGGACTCAAATTTTCGAGTCCAAATATTTTCGGACTGGATTTGGACTCATCCCTTTGGAGTCCAATAAGTCCAATCCAGTCCAATAAATAGTTTAGTATATAATATATATATGTATACATATACATATAATGTATATTTTATATAAAAAAACTTTAACATTTTTGCTAAAATTTTGGACTTTTAACATTCACGTCCTAAAATCTTTTACATGGCGTAAGAACTTTCACTTACCATCTGAAAGTCCAAAGTGAGAATTGAAAAGGCGAAAGTTACTTTGACTCTTTTATCCACTTTTGTATTCTGTAATTTGCATTTTGATAAGACTTTAAAGATGTAAAGATATATGTAACTTACTTTATGAAATTGATGTAATGAGTCCAATTTTTTAAATTTCAATGGTGCAATCATTAGAAAACATTGTGAACCTAAATCAGAAAAAAAAAAATATAAAATAATCGGACTGGACTGGACTGGATTCGGACTCAAGAAAAAAGTTTCGGACTGGATTGAACTGGACTCAAAAAAAGTTTGGATCGGATTTGGCCCCAATTTCTCGAGTCCAAAAAACTTTGGACTGGATTTGGATTTGACAAAGTCCAATCCAGTCCAATCCACTTACACCCCTATTCACTACCTAAGTGAGATGTGACGTTTAAGAACAGTCCCAAAACGGGGACTATTCAAGACTTACTCCTAATGAGTAAGTCTTGAACGGGTATCTAGGCATTATGATGTACATAAAAACAATCGCATTCAAGCGATTCCAAGTCATCACCAAACAACAATCGCATTCACGCGATTTTAAGTTATCACCAAACAACAAGTACCAAACCATTCCTTAGATTTCCCTTCCCCTCCCATTGGTGAGTCTATCAATATGAAGGCATATCACTTGAAATATAATAAGAACTTATTAAGCAAAAACAATCCCGTATAACATTTTAGGGAATACAAAAACTTAAGCAAAATCATCACAAAATCAGTTTTTAATCCTCAAATCTTATAACTAATCATATATATACTCTATACTAAGCATTTTAAACTATTATTTAAGCCAAATTATCCATTAACACACTATTAATTAAGAAAACAACAAAATTATAAAAAAATTATGAAAAACTAACCTAATATGACAAGGAGAGGGTGGCGTCGGCGGTGAAGTACGAAAGTGGCGGAGGAGAGCGGTAAAAAACCGAACCAACCAAGCAAGAAGCGGAGGAGATGGGCGAAAAACCGAAACAACCAAGCAAGAAGCGGAGGAAAGCGGCGAAAAACCGAACCAAAAACCCTTTTCGCCGGAAAAACGTGCGTATGTGAACCCTTGTCGCCGGAAACCGAAACCTTTTCGCTGGAAAATGGAACCTTTTCGCCGGAAATTGTAAGAGAGTGAGAGAGTGTGAGAGTGGAGGGAGAGAGTGTGTGAGAGTAGAGAGATAGAGTCGAGAGAAACAGTAAAGCAAAACAAAACAAACCCGTATTTTTTTCAGATCTGGCGCAGATATTGATGCGGTTTCTGACAGAAACCCCAACAATATCTGCGCCAGATCTGGTAAAAAATATTCCACTTTTTTCAAAAAATATCCGTTGGAAATATATTGTTGCGGTTTGTTGTAGAAAACGCAGCAATATGGTTGGTCAAATGGTCAACTATTTGCAAAAAGTTTCCGCTGGAACAATATTGCTGCGGTTTTTTTAAAAAACCGCAGCAATATGGTTATTTTATATTTTACCTTTTCTTTTGTCGTGATATATTGCTGCGTATGGGTAAAACCGCAGCAATACCACCGCAGCAATAAGCATTTATTCTACTAGTGCCACTCACCCAGAGGGCCCAACAAGCCCCAAACCTCCCCTCCCCCCAACAATATTGAACTTTTTGCTTCCACCAAGATTTGAACATTGGTCTCCCATGTGGGAGATAGGAAGTCATACCATTGGACCCAAGGGTCCTTGGTGAGAAAATGTTGTATATATAAGCACCTATCTTACATGTTTATTGAGTTATGTATTAAATTACAAAAGAGTGTTTAACGTCAATTTGCAAATGTGGTATTTAAATAATTGTAATTTACCAAATTGCCCTAATATACTTTTGAAAAATGTATATTAGTTTGAATTTCGTCAAAGCTCGTGGATGGTGTGCTCCAAAACAATTAGAGGTGTTTAAATTCCGATTATACGTTAAAATTTGAACCTAAACGGACTAGATCGGGTGTGAAATGATCTGATCACACCGAACAAGATTAATTAATTTAGATGTAGACTCTAATTCACATATTTCCTTAATTTCAGATGTTCAATGCGCTTCAGTCAAAACTCGAAAAGATATTGGTCTGGACCTGAAACCTTTTTCTTAAGTAAATATTTTCATTTGTTTTGGAATGAAATCCTACAATCTATAATAAATTAAAACAAAAAAACATATAATGTTTTCTTATTATCGATAAGCCTGACAACTCCTAATTCGAGTTTATGAATGTTTTAGACTTTAGTTGCTAATATAAGCTGCAAGAAGAAAACAACCTTGTAATAAATACTTCCTCCGTTCCAAAATAAGTGAAACACTTGTCTCAAAAAGCTCTCACATAAATGAGAGAAGTGTTTCACTTATTTTGGAACGGAGGAAGTAACATTTTACCTTAAAATATTCTAACAAATTGGTTCAAACTCAAAGAGGACTTGGAAAAATTCATGTCAGACCTAGTCACCGAGAATTAAAATTTATGTCCTCCATTCCAGCTAATTAATCCAAGTCAAAAGTTCGACTTTAGACATGTGCATACCCTTGGATTAAAGTACACTTGCTTCACTCTCTCACCCATCTTTACCAAACATAACAGTACCTACTTTTCTCATACTTCATCACATTTTCTCTCCCTTGCCCAATTATTATAACTTGTTTAATGACACACACTGACACACACGATACACTTTTACATCTTATATTGCGTGCCTTCAAAAAATTTGCTATAATATTAGAAACTTATACACCCTCCGTCCCATAATAAAGTGCTTCATTTCCTCTTCGGATGTCCCAAAATATAGTGCTTGGTTATATTTTTAGTCATAGATTCTGCCTAAAATGCCCTCATTGGCTTTTTTTATTTACACTTTTGTCTTCAGTTCAGCATGTGGAAATGTACCCTATTAATGACATATGGTGGAATCTTTTAAGTGTTTATACACCATTTTCTCTCTCATTAATCCTCACATTTACTTTCTCCATTCTCTCATTTACCAACTTGGTAACCGTTGTTTACTTTCTCTCTCCTCTACATCTCTGACATTTCCTCTCTTCTTTTCTCTGTTCATACACAAACCCTAAAATGTTCGGTCAATCTTTCTTTTCAAGTGTTCACATCTGGGTTTCGTTCAAGGAATTTGCAATTCACATACTTGAAAATTATTTCGATCCAAATCTTTTTATCTCATTTACTGTAAGTTCCCTATATAATGCATCTTTCTCTTCGGAAATTTTGCATCTGTCCCCTTCTTGATTCCAGATCTGAAAATCTGTTTTGTTGAATTTTTTTGGATGGAATTTGCTTGAAAGCGTCCACAATTCAGATCAATTTGGTTTGGATTTTTTTTCGTTCAAATTTGTCATAAGTCCCATGTTCAGTCCCTTGTTGAGATTTTGAAGATGAGTTTCGGTTTTTCACATTCATCAAAAGATGATATTCCAAGTGACACATTCATCCATACTGTGAATTGGGCAACGACTGTGAAGGTATTCACAGTTTCAGCCCTAATTCTAGAAAAATTCGCGGTCAAATCCTCTCTTCTAGATCTGAGAAGACTGAAGTTCTTAAGGATCATGATAATGGTTCAGAAGAAAATAAACCAGCAAAAACCCTAATTTTGGATGTTCCAAAATCTGGAAATACTAAAGAGGATGTAAGTGACGATGATGATGATGAATATGCTCCAAATCATCCTACAGTCGGTGTTAACAATATCAATGGTGAAATCAGTGATGCCGAGTCTTCTAGCTAAGTATCTTGGCACTCTTCTTAGCTTAATAATGAATAATTTATATGTTGTGTTGGTAAATCATGAATTGTTGGATGTGGTTTAGTGTTCTATGTATGATAATGATGCTTTCATTTAATTTGGAGTTTGTGATGAATAAGAAGTTTGTGATGATAATGCATGTTGTGGTTTAATTTGGTTTTCGTGGTGATCATGATGTTTGTTGTTTTATCTGGTGTTTGAGATGAATAAGATGTTTGTGATTAAAACTCTTAGTGGTTTTATTTTGGTGATTAAGATGAATAAGATGTTTGTGATGATCATGATGTTCTGGTTTTATTCTGGTGTTTGAGATGAATAAGATGTTTGTGATGGTAATGATGTTGTGGTTTTAATTTGGTGTTTGAGATGAATAAGATGTTTGTAATGATCATGATGTTCTGGTTTTATTCTGGTGTTTGAGATGAATAAGATGTTTGTGATGGTAATGATGTTGTGGTTTTATTTGGTGTTTGTATAGTTCTTATAGTCCCCTTTTTTTAAACATATCACAAACTGAACACCAAATCTGCCACCAGTCATGAATGACTTTTGGAGGCATTTGGTTGTTTGGTCATGTGGGTGGACGATTTTTTTAGCAAAAGCAAAACATTGAACTTGCAAAATTCAATGATGAAAAACCAAATATGAGACACATTTAGCATTGTTTAGACAAACTAAAACACCAAATTTGCCACCAGTCATCTTGACTTTTTGGAGGCATTTGGTAGTTTATGGTTTGTGCTAAATGTGTCAATGATGCTTGGGGACTTCTGAGAATCTTTTTAATATGTTTTCAATCTTTATTTTTTTGTTACTTTATCAATTTGGTTTGGTTTTTAACTTAACTACATTTGTGAAGAACATGTTTCAAACTTCATATTGCTAACTTAACCAAACTTTTTGGAGCTTTTTGGTTGTTTTGTCATGAGATTTACATGTTGCAAACTTGCTGATAATTTTTCACTAAAGATAATTTTTCATTCAATAGATGAACTCAAAACATAAACTTGTCAACTTGCTTTCACAAAATTAACATGTTTAAAACATAAACTTAAAAAAGCAAAAAATTGCAAAATGAAGAGTTTTTGTTCTTCCCTTGTTTTAATACTCCATCTCCTCCCCTGCCCCTGTATCAGCCCCTGCTGCTGTCCCTGATGTTGATGCTCCTGCACCTCCCCTTGTCCCTGATGTTGATGCTCCTGCACCCCTCTTGTCCCTGATGTTGATGCTCATGCACCTGCCCCTGTCCCTGAAGTTGATGCTCCTCCTCTTATCTTCTCCTATGCTTCTTCAACAGCCCACATGGGTGCACTCACTTGTTCTTCTAGCTTCCCCTGTGCTTCTAGTTTTTTCTTATTGACATGTGGAAGGCCATAGTCATTCCCACCACCACATTTGAGTATTTCATTCATGACATATTGTAATGTCAACCACACATTGCTTAGTATTTTTGGGTCCAATTCATGGAATGCATCATGGGCTGCCTCCAACATTTTGTCCACATCACCTGCCATTTTTTTTATGCATTAAGGACTGTATACTCCTAAAAAATCCAAGATCCAATATATTGAGATTTGGACTATTAGGAGGTTGTTGTAACAAAATAAAAGTGAATCCATCTTGCTGGTAAACTTGCTGCCATTGCGGATCATCTTGGGTGATGTGAGCCTTAGCATTGTCTTGTTGAATAAAGATGGTTTTTGGTCCCCCATCTTGTGGCCACTTTGCTTTAATGGCAGGAATTATTTGGTTGATTAGCATGTCTCTTGTGACTTTTTAATTGACTGACTCTACTACTTTTTGTGACCATAGTCCCCTTACCTCTGTTTTTTGAGGATCTCTTGGCTGTTTCATGGTATGTGAATGGAAATATACCAATTTCCCCATCAAAAGTGCACTCCCCAGCACTGTTATACCTAGGTCTTGCCACACAAGCAGTGAACATCACCTTAGGTATAAATTTGCTTGAACTTGCTGCCCTATACTTCCCTTTCTCATTATGTGTTAAATAAACTCTTTGTGTTTTGTTGGTTAAATAAAACCACTTCTCATCTAAGACTACAAAATCGTACATTGGATAATATTTTCTCATGGTTTGTGGTGTGTTTCCAATTAATATATTCAATATCCATTGCAATCTTGTTACTTTGTTTGCATCTTTTAATCCTGGATGAAGAGCATTAGTATGTGGCCTTATTAACCCCCTTTTTATCATTCTATGTATTGTACTCTTTGATACACCTAACATAGATGAGAGGTCTCTAATGCATGATCTTTGTCCCATGGACAGTTGTGTGATATCTGTGTTTGTTACCTGGATCCTCTTCCTTCCACTGAGATGTAATCTGGTTGCCACACTGAACCTTTGGAATGCATCAGTGAACTTCCTTGTTGTGTTCCAAATGTTGCTTACACGTCTCTTTGATAGGTTGAACTCAGTTGCCCCTGCTGTGATAGAACTGTATTTGAGTTTCCCCACTTTGGCTATGGTAAGAAGCCAACAAAGGACCTGAAACTTGTCCTCACTGCTGAGCCTGCGACGCTTGTGATGACCAGCTCCTTGTGTTCCCTGTGGTGGTTGGTCAGTGCCACCTGGTTGCTCACTGCCCTCTTGTTGCTCAGTTCCATCTGGTTGCTCATTAAGATCAACATTGAGTACATGAGGTTATCTTTCGTAAATTTCAAATTAGTAATCATGCAATCTTTCGTACACCTTATTTACCCCCAAATAATAATATCAATGGTCATGCGTACATGAATTGTGGCTCAATGTTTTATGTTGCATTGTTATTGACATTTTAGATATATTTGACTCAATTAATTTTAAACTATTAATAATCCAATGGTGAAACTTGACAAATCTATCTATATATAATCTAAAATACACGATAAAAAATTGACATGCTGTCATATGTACTCCCCCTTTCAATCAATATGGTGCCAGGGAATCAACTCTATGGAAGATGGTTTGGCAGATGGAGGGACCCCCCAAACTCAAACAATTTCTTTAGCACGCTTGCAAAGGTAGTCTAGTAGTGAAGGAATGATTGCTCTCCTGCCATGTGAGTCCAGATAGCTCTTGTCCAATATGTGGTGTGGGCGAGGAATATATATTATTCATGCTATTTACGAGTGCACCTATGCTCGTACTATTTGGCAACATAGCTCTTTTCTTGATCTTATTGCAGATGCTCCCGCTACTTCTTTTGCGAATCACTTCGAGTGGGCTGCCCTCAAGCTTACGAAGGACAAATTGAAACTCTTCAACTGCTTGGCCTGGGCAGTATGGTTTTGTCGAAATAAAAAAAATCTTTGATCAAGAGAACCCCACGCTTGTGGAACTTGCTAGCAATTTGGTCCAGGTTTTACTTGAAAACTGACTTACTGTGTTAATGTGTAATATTCTAAGACTTTAAACGTGTTTAATTAAGTAATTAAGAAGGTTAAATTATTGTTTAATAATAATTAGCTAAATAAGTGTACTTATGAACTTAAGTCATTAAAATAAAACTAAATTAATTAAGTGTGAGATTAAAAATAACATGTATGAATTAGAGTGGTAAATTAGAACAAGTAAAACAAATCAATATCATATAACTAATATATAAAGCAGAGTACAAAAGCCATCTCACGAGGCCGCGACATTTGTCATCCTTATTGGACGCCATTTATCGCGCTCATTAAGTGTCATGTCATATTTTTTTTAATATAAATAGAGTTCTAAATTGATTAAAATACAAATATAGAGTTGGGCTCACAATGAAAAACTTAATATAGTAAATCGATTATAACTTTTAATATATCATATATCATATATCATATAACAAATATATAAAGCAGAGTACAAAAGCCAGCTCACGAGGTCGCGACATTTGGCGTCCTCATTGGACGCCATTTGTCGCGCTAATTAACTGTCATGTCATACTTTTTTTTTAATATAAATAGAGTTCTAAATTGATTAAAATACAAATATAGAATTGGGCTCACAATGAAAAACTTAAATATAGTAAATTGATTATAACTTTTAATATATAGTTCGTAAAATTATAATTTGTGTACCATTGGAAAGTGTTTAAAAAGTACTTTAAAATAAGATCCATTTATACTATATTTAAAATTTTATATTAAAGTAACATATAAATGGAAACATTGACTATACTATGTATTAAAGTAACCTACTGCAATTGGAATTAGCGATTCAATTAGAATCAGGGTTATTAAAGTAACCTACTGTAATTGGAATTAGGGATTCAATTAGAATTAGGGTTGTTATAAGAGATTCAAAGTTATATATACTAGATTGTCAGCGGTCAACTTTGCGCATTGAGTTTTCTTCCCTATATTTCATTTCCACTCAAACTAATTACGTGGACTACATATTATAGATTTTTAGCGGTCAGCTTTGCACATTGAGTTCTTCCTCAAGGTACGATTTCTAATAAATACACTCCTCATATTTTCTTTTCCTTTGATAAGAAACAAATGATGCATCCTTCGTCTCCTCCAAACATGAATGTTGGATAATCATGTTGGTCTATTGAGGCTTGAAGGGCACAGTAGCAACATACCGTAGCAACACACCTTAGCAACCTACCGTAGCAATATTACCAATCCTTCATAATTTAACAAATTGTTTAATATTTATATGACAGGTGCTTTTATTTGATTTGTAAACACAATGAGTACTAAAGAAAGGTAAGTTTTATATTGAACTTTATCCAGTAACTTTTCATTGGTCTAGAACATATACTGATGACTTAAGCATTGGAACAAAAATAAACTTATGTGCTATGCTACTGTAAATAAAAAGGTCAAGGATATCAATTGAACCAATCAGATTCAATCTGATCAAGGATTTGAGCAAAGAAAGGCTTAAACTATTTTAAAAAATAGAGTTCTACATATATTCAAATACATAAAAATAGAGCACTATGTAATTGAGAGTTAATATAAAATCAACATACTTCGATGATTTCAGGTACTAATCAGAGATTGAAGACCAATTTTGAGGTTTAATAGAAACAGAGAATTAAGAGAGAAAAAGAAAAGTACCTCTATTTCCATTTACCAAGTTCTTATCTTCAATTAGAGGTCAAACCTTTGTAATAAAGCAAACACAATAGAATAGAAAGCGTGTAAGCATCTCGCATCTACAATTATTGGAACACTTAAATGGACCTGGTGCACATTAATGTTGGTAATTCATATTAAATTCATTATAGTGAAGTGAGTGAATTTCTATACAATATACTGGATTTTATTAACGGAAAACATATAGTGAAATATTATGCAATATAGTGGAGGTTTTATTTTGAATGTTTTAACATGCAGGAAGATGTAGGTTGTGTAGTATATCGTGACATGTGCTTTAACAATAGCAATAACAATTATAAAAATATGTAGTTTCTGCATGGTAGAGTGAATGTCTGAATCATATAGTGAGTTTCCGCATGATATAGTGAGTGTCTAAATGATATAGTGGATTGTTCAAAAATGATGTAGTTTCTGCATGATATAGTATGTTTCTGAATGATATAGTGAGTTTCTTTATGACATATAAATTAGAAACCAACGTCAAAGATAATGACAAAATCATATTATAACTTTTAGTTGTTCAATGTCAGGCAAAAATAACGGCTAAAAATAGGGGTGTAAATATTTAAAAACTCTACCTCTTCTTCACGAAAAAGCCCGGGCATTTTCCCGAGTCCCAATACTAGTATATATATAAAGGAGGAACTTTTCGGGAGCATAGGGAGCTCCTCAAGATTTCGAGACCATAGACCGCGCCACGTAGGATTGCCACGTCATCAATTTTTATTTATTTTTTACAAAAATATAGTTCTATATAGATTTAAATACATATAAGGAGTTTTGGATAAGCAAAAATTAGAGTTTAGTTTTGAATGAACAACCTAAATTATTATATTATGTAATTTGTGTATAACTTTTGATACGCAATTCAGAATATTATAATTTTTGTACCATTGGATAGTGCTCGAAATATGCTCCGAAATAAGATCCATATACAATATAGTTCTACAACTTGTTAAATAGGTTGGAGAGTGATATAAAAAGAGTGACTGATGTCAGTGGGTTCTCTGTTGGGAAGCTCCCCTTCAAGTATATTGGAGTGAAAAAATTCTCTCGTGCGGGTTTTCCAGTTCTTGCTGGGCGCCATGGCTAGAACTCGTGGGTCGAAAAATTCAAAGTCGGCGAGCAAAGGAAAGGGAAAGATGAATGGTCCAACTTCTTCAGATGCAAAGAAGACACGTTCTATTGAGGAAGTTCTTGGTATTGGCATTCTTGAAGTTTCAGACCCAGATGTTAGCGACAATGGAGGTGAGATTTTAACACCCAAATCTTCTTTAGCTGAATTGAAAAAGCAATCTGAGGAGAAGCATTTGTTTTCTGAATGGTTAAATGTGATTAATAGTGGGGATAAATCTGGGAAAACAATGAATGTTGAAAATAGGTCTAAATTGGGAAATCCAAGAATGAATGAAATTGATTTGAATATGAATGGGCTTGTTAGTGGTGTAATTGATGAATCTGTAAAGAATGTGAATAAATCCCCGTCTGTGATTATGGGTAATGTTGATATTCCTGAAATTGTGTGGGATGACATCAAAGAGGAAGTGAACTATTGGGAATCTTCCATTGTTTGCTTTGTTCTTGGTGCCAACCCTCCCCAACATGTAATTGAGGGGTTTTAAGACGAATTTGGGGTAAGAGGGGTATGAATAAAATTGCAGATATTGGCAATGGCATTTACATGGTGAGATTTGGCACAATGGAGGTGAGGGATAGTATTCTTTATGAGGAGTGTCAATTTTTTGATGGAAAGCCATTGATTACTCAAGCCTGGGACCTGATGTTGATTGGCATAAAAAAGATGTGAAGAGGGTGCCTATTTGGATTGAATTACATGGGTTAGATTTAAGTACTAGGGTGTGAAATCTCTCAGTAAGATAGTGGGTGCTATTGGGAAGTTTTTGAGACTTGATCAGGCCACTATGAATAGGGAGACATTGTTATTTGCCAGGATGCTAGTAGAGGTGGTTGTGGATCAGGTATTTCCTGATATAGTGCAATTTAAAAATGAAAAGGGGTGTGTTGTTTATCAGCCTGTGAATGGGGCAATGTGATTAACAAGGGAGATGTTGTTCCTTCTGTCAGGGAGGTTGGGCAACAAGTGGGTAATGCTAGGGGTTAGAAGTTACAGGGGGCCATGCAGGTTACTGCAGTCCATAATAGATTTGATGTTTTAACAAATGCCACAACAGAGGAATTGTTCTATAATGTTTCAGTTGGGTATAATGAAGAGATGTAGGGGTCAGAGGCCCCTGAGGCTCATGGATAATATACTTGCCTGGAATGTCAGGGGGTTAAATACGTGCAGTAAATAGATGAGTGTGAGGAAGTTTATTATGACTCACAAAATTTCCCTATTTAGCCTCCTGGAGACTAAGGTGAAGATGTCCAAGATGGGGGCTCTTTACCAACATCTTTGTCCTGGCTGGTGTTTCACAACCAATGGTTGTGTTGTTGATCAAGGTAGGATTATTGTAGCATGGTTGCCAAGTGCATTTAATGTTTCCGTGGAGTTGGTAACTGACCAGCTCATTCATTGCAAAGTGGAGCCACAGGGGCAGTTGGCACCTTTTATGTGTTCTTTTGTATATGGGTCTAATGATAAAAAGGAGAGATGTTCTTTATGGAAATCTCTTATTCAGTTGAAGTCTAGCCTTCCATGAATTGTGTTGGGAGATTTCAATGTGGTTTTGAATATGGATGAAAGGGTGGGTTCTAATGTGAGATTGCATGAGGTGGTTGATTTTAGAGCTTGTGTGGAGCAGTGTGAGTTAGCTGACCTTAAACAATGTGGAAGGTTCTTCACTTGGAATAACAAGCAAGATGGTGAGAGGAGGGTTTTTTCCAAGATAGATAGGGCAATGGTTAATGATGGGTGGAGAGTTCAGTTTGATAATGCCTTGGTTACTTATTTACCTGAGGGATATTATGACCATTGCCCTGGCCTGGTGAGTGTGCATAAGGATCAAAATGGCAGGAAACCCTTTAGATTCTTTAATATGTGGGTGACAACTCCTGAGTATAGAAGGGTTGTTAGCAGGGTGTGGAATGTGCAAATAGATGGGTGTCTCATGTATAAAGTCACTCAGAAGTTGAAGCTGTTGGAAATGGAGCTGAAGCAGTTGAATAAGCAAGGTTTTCTGATGTTCAGGTAGCTGCTTATCAAGCTGAACAGGGAATGATTTAGGTTCAAGAGCAGTTACATGATAATCCTAGGGATAACACCCTTGCTAGTGCTGATAAACAAGCAACCGGGGAATATAAGAAGGCTCAGGAGGCTTATCTAAGTTTCTTGAAGCAAAAGGCCAAAGATAGATGGATTTGTTTAGGTGATGACAACACTAAACTATTCCATCAGTCAATTAAAGCAAGGAGGAACCAAAATAAGATCTATGCTATTGAAGATGGGCAGGGGCGGTGGGTGAGTGAGGAAAGTGAAGTTAATGCTGCTTTTGTCAAGTATTATCAAGAGCTGCTTGAAGTGAATATGGGTGAGAAGTGTGGGGTGAAATCTCAAATTATTCATGAAGGTGCAGTTCTCACTATTGAGCAACAGGGGCTATTGCAATGCAATTTTACTGATGATGAGATAAAGCAGGCTATGTTTTCTATACCCAATGACAAGGCTCCTGGCCTTGATGGGTATAATAGCTATTTTTTTAAAGATAGCTGGGAGGTGGTTGGCAGTGATGTCATTGCTGCTGTGAAGGACTTTTTCCACTTTGGAAAGCTTCTGAAGTCAGTTTATGTTACTTCTATCATCCTCATTCCTAAAGTAAAGAGCCCTAGTCATGTAAGTGATTTTAGGCCAATTTCTTGATGTTCTGTGTTGTATTAATGCATAACTAAGTTGTTATGCAACAAGCTTAAAATGGTCTTGCCTGTCATAGTGTCTCAAACCCAGGGAGCTTTTGTCTCCAATAGAAGTATCTTACACAACATTCTCCTATGTCAGGATATTGCTAAGATGTATAGGAAAAGTCAAAAGCTGAAATGTTGTTTATTAAAAATTGACTTACAGAAGGCATATGACACTGTCAGTTGGGAATTTTTGGAAGAAATGCTGGGGGCTTTGAGGTTTCCTAGGCATTTTATTCAGTTAATAATGACATGTGTGTCTAGTACTACCTTTTCCTTGTTGTTAAATGGGATGCCAACTGGCTTTTTTAAGTCAAAGAGAGGTCTTAGACAGGGGGACCCTATGTCCCCTCTGTTGTTTGTTTTGTGTATGGAGTATCTCTCTAGGGTGATGAATTACATTGGGAAGCAACCTGGGTTTGGATTGCATCCTATAGGTGCAAGTCTTTAGGGATCAATCATCTATGTTTTGCAGATGATTTGATTCTATTTAGTAGGGGTGATTACAGATCCATTAACATGATTCTGCAAGGCGTTGAGTTGTTTGCTGCCACCACTGGACTGAAAGCTAATAAAAATAAGTCTGAGCTCTATAGTTGTGGGTTGAGTCCACATGAGGTTCAGAGGATTTGCTTGAGCTCTGGGTTCACTCATGGTTCACTTCCTTTTAGGTATTTGGGGGTCCCAATCTCTACTAGGAAGTTGTCTGCTGCTGAGTGTGAAAAATTAGTGGAGAGGATGGTGGCCAGAATCAAGGTTTAGAGCACACGTAACATTTCATTTGTTGGTAGAAGATAATTGGTTAATGTTGTTATTCTTAGTATCAGTGTTTACTGGTCTCAGATTTTTCTCTTACCAAAGGCTGTAATCAAGCAAGTAAATGCCATCTGCAGAGCTTTTCTTTGGTCATGTACTGGTAATTGTGCTAAACCAGGCTATGTTAGGTGGGATGAGGTCTGTAAACCTAAAGGTTATGGTGGATTGGGCTTTAGGGACATCAAGTCTTGGAATGCAGTTATTATTGCAAAGCAAGCTTGGTGCATATCTATGAAGGCTGATAACCTTTGGGTTAAATGGGTTCATACTATGTATATTAAGAATCAAGACTGGAGCACTTTTGATGCTCCCAAGTCAGCTAGTTGGGCATTGAATTACATCTGAAAAGCAAAGAAGGAGATATCCAGGATGATAGGAGTGAGTTGGCTTTCTCAATCAACTTATTTTACTGTTGTTATATACAAGAGTCTGCTGGATTATGGTGTTAAAATTGGATGGTGTTCTGCAGTTTGGGATCATCATAATGTTCCTAAGCATGGGTTTATTAGCTGGTTAGCTATGTTGAGAAGATTGCAAACTAGGGACAGGCTGCATAGCATTGGTTTGTGTTCTATGGACCAATGCCCTCTGTGTGCGAATGGACAGGAGACCCATGAGCATATGTTTTTGATTGCTCCTTTAGTAGGTTGTGTTTACAGCAAATAAAGGATTGGCTGGGCATTAAAGCTCCTACAAAGAATTATTCCTAGCTTTTCAGATGGATCAAAAGAATATATAAAGGTAGCAAGGTTAGGAAGCAAGTTATGAATGCAAGCACTAGTGGAAAAAACTTCATGTGCTACTTGTCAAGTGCTTCGATTGAATAATCAACCCAAGCACTTGTGAATATTTGAATATAAAAAATTCACAAGTGCTCCGGTTGAATAGCCCACCGGAGCACTTAATGTCAAGTGCTCCGTTTGACTATTCAACCGAAGCACTTGTGAATAAGTGCTCCGGTTAGTCAACCCGAGCACTTGCACAAGTTTTCCTCCAAATAATTGAAGTATATTCGATTATAGGTACTGCGTTCGCTTTAATTTTATTTCCCTCAATTGGAACCCTCCTCTGTCTCGTTCCTCAATAGAACTCTCCTCCCTCTAGTTCCGTCCGCCGGACCTCCTCCCTTTCGTTTCGTTCCTCCTACCTTCTATTTTCATGCTGCTTCAACTAGATCTACAATTGTCTTATTTTCTCATGTGGTCTATCAACCAATGAACAATTCAATCGCAGAATTCTCACTTCTTCTTCTCGAGGAGATTTTACAATCTGTCGCTTCGTGATTTCGATCAAATAATTGCCTGCGAAATGAT
This sequence comes from Beta corolliflora, assembly GCA_947648045.1. Taxonomy (NCBI): domain Eukaryota; kingdom Viridiplantae; phylum Streptophyta; class Magnoliopsida; order Caryophyllales; family Amaranthaceae; genus Beta; species Beta corolliflora. Next base: position 1,026,039 of record CANSZD010002988.1, read on the forward strand.
CAAACACTTTGAATTTGAATGGCGCGGACATTAATTCATTCGAATTTCTCTTCAATTTACTTTTTCATAAACCCTAGGTTTCAATTGGATTGAATTTTCGGGAAAAATTCGACTTTATTAAGCGAGTTCCTATAAATCGACCAAGCTGATTTCTGGTGGCAAGTTGCGGGAGAATCTTTGGCTGTTCTTGTTTTTGTTCGTGAATTGAGGTACATTTTTGGTTAATTCATTTATTGCTGCAATCTCAAATGGAGTATCTTAGTTTGATGTTGATATGAGAATGAGTGTCACTTTTCATACTCAGAACATTATAGAGGATTTAATTTTTACTCAAAAGAAAAGATGATACTAGAGATCAGAGAGATGAAATTGGGTAATGGAAATTTTCATGAGTTTCTCGATGTTATTTATACTAGCACCATTTTACCAAATCAACTTTAAAACCAATAATAGGATTATATAATATGGTTTAATTTGATTATGTAAATGGTGATGATATGTAGAAGAAAACAGTGTAATAAAAACCGCTGGTTTTGCGATTTCATTAGCCAAAACCGGAATTATATTGCTGTTTTGGACTGCATAGCTGAGTTGTAGTTTAAATTTTTTGAACGGTCTGTATATTCTTTGTATATATCATACTGTACTCAACTGGGCATACAGAGGGACTCAAGTCACTTGGAGAGTTCTCGTGCTACTTGGAAAAGGACCTAGCTGACATAATATGCATGTCTTGTTTTGACAGCTTCTGTTGTAATATGTGATGTAAGGGTCTAGCCCACCTCCTAGTTACTAGTCATTGTAAGCCATTTACTGGCCTATTTTATTACTGTTTTTTAGTTGGTGCTCAGTCTAGTAAACAAGCTCCAGCTGTAATACTTTTGTCTAGTAGTACCTTGTCACAGGTGTCCTAGGGATTGGGACCTAAAGCATACTATATATTAACTAGGGATTACTGCGCCGTTGGGCATAAGAGAATCAATATAGAATTTCACAAAAGGCATTGTTTGGTGGTCACTGCTCTAACTGTTCTTCATCTTACCTTCAACCTTTCCAGCTAAAATATAGAGTTATTAAACTCTTCATGGTATCAGAGCAAGGTTTGTGATTGAAGGCAAGATCAGTTGAGTAAGTGAGATTCATTTTAATCATCAAAGATTTAATCTTTGAGTTCAAAAAAAAAACTTTATTTCTTCCTTCTATCTTCTGTGTTGTTCCTTCTGCGTCAACATTCTTCTGCAATGTCGAAAGAAAAGGTTAGCCTAGCTGATATCCAACACCCACTCTACCTACATCCATCCGATGGACCCAACACCCTGTCTGTTCAGAAATTGCAAGGAGCTCAAGACTACAGACCATGGCGCAGATCCATGGAGATAAGCTTGGCTGCCAAGAGGAAGTTGGGTTTTGTGACTGGGAGTGTAAAAAAGGACAAGGAGGATGAAGCAAAGGCAGAACAGTGGGAAACTTGCAACAACATGGTGATAGCATGGATTCATGCATCCATCTCTGAGTCCATAAAAAACTCAGTACTGTATGTAAGCACAGCAAAGGAAGTCTGGAAGCAACTTGAAACCCGGTTTCATGTCACCAATGGGTCACACAAATACAAGCTGAACAAAGAAGTTTATGAAACTCAGCAAAATGGAATGAGTGTGAATGAGTATTACACAAAGATGAAAGGCCTCTGGGAAGAGCAAGACTCTCTAAACCTTTTGTCTGCCATCACTGAAATGAACATTGAGATAAATGCCTTCGTGGAAGCATTGAATCTTCAAAAGGAAGAACTGAGACTCTTCCAGATTCTAAATGGACTGGATGAGGACTACAGCACACAGAGAAGCCAATTTTTGATGCAGAGCCCTCTTCCCACTATTGAGAGTGTGTGTGCCTCATTGCAGCAAGAAGAGAATCAGAGAGATATACTCAATATCTCTAAACTGAACCTGGAGCCAGCAGCTATGTATAGCAAGGGTGGCAACAGTGAGGGATACACTGTGTGTGGAGGTAAGACACACACCAAGGAGAAGTGTTGGCATGTGATTGGGTTTCCAAAGAAGCATCCTAAGTATAAGGGACAACAAAGGACCTCAGGGAAGCCTGGAGAAGGATATGGAGGAGTAAAGAAGTGGAGTACTAACAAAGGGCAATTTCAGAGGATGGCAGCTAATGCTCAAAGCCAAGAAGATGACCCTGGTCAACTGCTCACAGCTCAACAGATAGAGCAACTCCTGAAGCTGTTGCCAGACACATCCAGAACAACCAAATCAGGTTCAGAGACTGAGGAAGAGTTAGATGGAAGCTTTGCAGGTATGATAACTTGTTGTACAGCTTCAATTGATTTTTGTGACTGGATTGTGGACTCTGGAGCATCAGATCACATGACATGTGATGCTGATGGCCTAGTGAACTTGACTGCAACTAAGAACAACCCTAAGTTGAACCTACCTAATGGCAAGACAGCCTTGATAAGCCATGTGGGAGACAAGACCTTGGAAAACAACTTGTTGTTAAAAAATGTATTACTTGTGCCTGAATTTAAGCACAATCTCTTGTATGTGAACAAATTGGTGAAAAATGGAAACTGCAAAGTGACCTTTTATCCTGAACTCTGTGTGATTCAGGACTCTGTCACTCAAGCAATTAAAGGAATTGGGAAAGCTCAAAGTGGTCTGTACCATTTGGTGAACATGCCTGTAAAGGAGATCCTGAGAAGAGTAGGAAAGAAGTATCAACTCTTAGAAGAGACAGGAAGAAAAGAAGAAAATGAAGTTAGAGTGAAGAGTAGCAAATCAAGCACTGATGTTGTTATATCATGTGCAAATCATGTAGTTAAGAAAAATAATTTTGTGTTGTGGCACAATAGATTGGGACATGCCCCTTTGAGTAAAATTAAACATGTAATACCTGAATTAACTCAAACTCAGGATGTTTGTTTGACATGTCCAATGGCAAAATTCACTAAACTTCCTTATACTGTGAGCTCTTCTCATGCATCTGCTCCCTTTGAATTGATCCACATAGATATATGGGGTCCATATTCTGTATGCACAGGTGGAAAATACAGGTACTTTATGACTATAGTTGATGATTTCTCCAGAGCAACTTGGGTACATTTACTCAAACTGAAATCTGAGTCTTTAGAAATTATAAAATTGTTCTGCAATTTTACTCTAAAGCAGTTTGAGAAACAGGTAAAAATTATGAGATCTGATAATGCATTAGAGTTTGATGACTCTAGTTGCAAAGAGTTCTTTGGGAAACAAGGAATAATTCACCAAACCTCCTGTGTGGATAGACCACAACAGAATGGTAGAGTGGAAAGGAAACATAGGAATATTCTGGAAATGTCCAAGGCTCTGAGATTTCAAGCAGGTCTCCCCTTGAAATATTGGGGAGAGTGTGTCTTGACTGCAGTCCATATAATCAATAGGCTGCCAACTGAGATCCTGAAAAATCATACACCTTATGAAAAGTTGTTCAACAAGAGACCTTCCTACAATGACTTGAAAGCTTTTAGATGCTTAGCTTTTGCAAGTAATCCTTGTAGAAAGAAAGATAAGTTCAGCATGAGAGGAGTACCATGTATCTTCATTGGGTATCCTTATAACAAAAAGGGGTACAAGCTCTTGAACATCACTAATCAACAGTGCTTTGTGTCAAGAGATGTGACATTTTGTGAAGATATATTTCCTTGTAACAAAAGTTGTAAAGCCAAGTATATGCAGCCTCAGCCTCTAGAAATGCCTGCAGTTGAAAGCACAATGGGTCATACAACTCCTGATTACATAGGAGATGAAATGAGGATTATAGATGATGAAAGTGATGATGTGCCTGTGAGGGAAGATTCTGAGGAAGGAATTGAAGAAACAGCAGTTGTTGATGAAGAAGCTGTTGTTACAGAACAAGAAGAACCCAGACCAGTTGTAAGAAAATCAAGCAGACAACACAGGGCACCTGAGTGTATGAAAGATTTTGTAACTCAGTAAAGAAACAACACCACTTTAGATCAAGCAGCTGCTGCTAGCAACCTCGCTCACACACCTGTGTCATATGCTTTCACTACCTTTGTGAACCAAGTAGTGATGACAACTGATCCTCAACACTTCAAAACTACCGTTCAAGATGAGATGTGTGTAAGAGCCATGAATGAAGAACTACAAGCACTGGAAGACAATGATACATGGAAATTGACAAATCTGCCTCATGGAAAGAAGGCAATTGGGTGCAAATGGCTCTACAAGACCAAATATAACCCTGATGGGTCCATAGAAAGAAATAAGGCAAGACTGGTAGTGCTGGGAAATAAGCAAAGAAAGGGTATAGACTATGAGGAGACATTTGCTCCAGTGGCCAAAATGACCACTGTGAGATCTCTCTTGGCTGTAGCAGCTTTGAAGGGATGGTTCTTACATCAGATGGATGTCAAGAATGCATTTCTCCATGGAGAATTGCTGGAAGATGTGTATATGCAACTCCCACCTAGATATGAAGGACCAGGCAAGAAGATGGTTGTGAAAAAGGAGGAGTCAAACTGCAAAACTCAGCAACCTCAAAAGGTGTGCAAATTGACAAAGTCCTTGTATGGCCTGAAACAGGCACCAAGACAATGGTTTGCCAAACTATCATCTGCCCTAAAAGATAATGGATTCAAGCAATCAAAAACTGATTACTCATTGTTTACAAAAGGAGAAAGTGACAATTTTGTGGTTGTGTTGGTCTATGTGGATGACTTGCTTGTGGCTGGAAATAATCAAGCACACATAGATCAAGTGAAGGAATTCCTTGCCTCACACTTCCACATGAAGGACTTGGGCCATCTCAGATACTTCCTTGGAATAGAAGTGGACAGAAGTGCTGCTGGGATTTTCATTTCCCAAAGAAAATACACTATGGACATTCTCAAGGAATACAATGTCCATAAAGGAAGGACATTAAAGCTGCCCATGGACCCTCATGTGAAACTTACAGCTCACTCTGGTGATCCTCTCCCTACACCCACTGACTACCAGCATCTAGTAGGGAAGCTAATTTATCTCACTATTACCAGGCCAGACATCACCTTTGCGGTGCATGTTCTAAGCCAGTTTATGCACAACCCCACTTGTGTGCATATGCAAGCAGCCAGGAGGGTACTCAGATATCTTCTAGGCACTGCTAATCAAGGAGTGTTTTTAGCATCCAACTCAGAAGTTGTGTTTACTGCTTACACATACAGTGATTGGGTAAGTTGCCCACTTTCAAGAAAGTCTACAACAGGTTTTTGCTGTTTACTAGGCAACTCTCTTCTGTCATGGAAAACTAAGAAACAACATGTTGTTGCCAGATCCTCTGTTGAAGCAGAGTATAGGGCCATGGCCCTCACTACATGTGAGGTGGTGTGGTTGTCTCAGCTTCTAAAGGAACTGGGGATGTCCTCCCTACAACCAATCACCATAAAATGTGACAATCAAGCTGCCATTTCTATAGCTTCTAATCCTGTGCATCATGAAAGGACAAAGCATGTAGAAGTGGACTGCCATTTCATTAGAGACCAGGTGGCACAACATGTGATTCACCCTGAGTATGTCTCTACTCATCAACAACTTGCAGACATTCTTACAAAAAGTTTACCTGTAGACAAGCATCACAAGTTACTGGTCAAGATGGGAGCTCTCAGCAAGCCTCCTCTCTCACCTTGAGGGGGAGTGTTGTAATATGTGATGTAAGGGTCTAGCCCACCTCCTAGTTACTAGTCATTGTAAGCCATTTACTGGCCCATTTTATTACTGTTTTTTAGTTGGTGCTCAGTCTAGTAAACAAGCTCCAGCTGTAATACTTTTGTCTAGTAGTACCTTGTCACAGGTGTCCTAGGGATTGGGACCTAAAGGATACTATATATTAACTAGGGATTGCTGCGTCGTTGGGCATAAGAGAATCAATATAGAATTTCACAAAAGGCATTGTTTGGTGGTCACTGCTCTAACTGTTCTTCATCTTACCTTCAACCTTTCCAGCTAAAATATAGAGTTATTAAACTCTTCAGCTTCAATGTGTCATGCATCTATGTTTTATTAAAAACTAACTCATAACTTTTGGGTAAATAAATGTGTTCATCTTATTCTCCATTGCGTGGACCTCTATGCTGCTAAAAATCAATATTTGGCTGCTTTATTTCAATATCTTAAGTAGTGGCCGGTCTTTATCCTGCAGTCAGTTGCCGGAAAGATGGCTGCATTTGCTTCTGAATATAATCCAATTTCTTTAATGCTAGTAATTTCATCTTCAAGCAAGTCTCTCTCATAACACTGGAGACTTGCGTTTGGGCTTTAAATAAAAGTTGGCAACGATGTTGATAATTTGATAACTCATATTCAAATCAAAAGACTTGATCCATCAAATAAACGAGTCTCTACTATAGCTGAGACTGGAAAAACTGGTTTCAAGGATGGTAAATCTCTAGCAGCTCAGGTGAGATATTTGTTTGTGAAATATAACTGTTCAAGTAATTATGGTGCCAAGGTACTAAATTGTTTTCACCATTGAAAGTTGATCTTTCTTCTTATTAATCTACTAGAGGTAAGAACGAAAGGTTTCTATAGTTTGGTTTCGTTTTTCTACTTCAGCTTCATCTGATTATCCTCCAATTTATGGCTATCCAAATAAAGGTCAGTGGTGTTATTTTATGGTCTACAGAGAGGACATATTAGTGGGAATTAAATGGGTAAAAAAAGTTCTGAAACTGTGGACCAATAGCATTATGGTTCACCGAAATTTACATGTTTATGCATATAATTTAGGTCACCATATCAAATCGCTTGATCTTTAATGTTGCCAATGTTTCCCTTATTGGAGAAACAAAAATAAAGAAATGGTAAGTAAATAAGATCCAGCTGAAACTTTGACTAATTTCGTGAAGTTCAGTCTCAATTCCCAGGGGTCTTAATATATTTCCTATTGCATGAATTGTGTTCATCAGACTTGGACAAAGGCAGATTTAGTTGCAACAAGTTGGTAAAAGTCATGTGTGGCCTGTCATGGAAATGTTTCATCATCAATGTTGCCCTTGGTCGTTGCAGTTAGAAGCTGTTGGATAAAAGGTTTTGATTTGAGAGGATAAGTATAAACTTATGAAGTTTTTCCATATTTATTGGAGCTAGTACCAACATGACAGATGCTAACCTCGTATAATTAATGCCAAATTGCACCCCATAAGTGAGCAGTAATCAGTGATAATTAAATTATAACCTTTCGTGCACAGATCATTGATCAAGGAAGGATCTTGGAATGAGGTCACAAGAAATTATGCACACGAGTGGGTTGTCTTTTTGTCATCTTGCTACAGAAGGTTCTATGTTTTTGCAATTGAAATCTTGTAAGCACACCGTTTCTGGCGAGAAGGTAATGAGAACTTTTGACCATAGTCAATTTATCATTAGTGTACATGGGACTGCTTTTGTTGTTTCTTTTTGAAGTGACTATGAATCTGAATTTTTTTTTACTATGGTATTGCCTTGCAGGTCCTTTTAAAGGGTGGTCCTTATGGGTCTTATGTGCAGCTTGGTGAAGATAGGGAAGGATATTTGCCCAAACGAGCATCTATTTCTCAGGTTAGTTCATTTAATCTATTGTATGTGATATACAACTTTTTGTTACTCATATCATCTTTTGTGAGATGAGGACTTTGAAACACGGTGGGCACATATATAAAACATTTATATTTACATCGAGAGCATGTTTGTTACAAGACTTAAGTGTCGGAAACAAAAACAAGAAATCATTTCCGGACATGTTTGTATGCTACCGATTATGGTTTCCATTCATCATTTGTGTTATGAACATTTGAATGCTCTTGATTGAAGAGATATTATAGTTTTAGACGACTTTGGATGTCTTGCTCAAATCAGCCAACTTTGTTAATCCTTAAACCTCTCAGAATTCCTTCTCTAACTACCTGTGTACAATTTCTGGATTCGTTCGTGTCTTGTGCTCTTATTTGATATCCAAACTATTATTATTCGCTTTACAGGCACCTTACGTCAAATTCATGGTATTTTTACATGCGGTCAAGAAGGCAGCATCTGCTTTGATTTTGGTTAGTTATGTATAAACCTGGTTATTGAACAAGGTAGAGTGATGGGCATGAGGGTCAAAGTCAATCTGAAAGAGTTTTTACGGGATAGGACCAGACCTTTATTAGTTTATTGGACATGGACAATATAGGGCGAAAATTTGTAGGCCAATAATAAAGAATAAAGATATGGTAAAAAAAATTACCCATACAATATTTCACTTCATGTGCTCATTTCTCAGCCTGCCTGTTGTTGACCTGCACATGACCCAACCAGCTTTGCCCCATTAACAAGGTGACCCATTAACAATCCTACGCGCTAGTGACTTGCAATCTTGGAAAACCACATGCCACTGCTGCGTTCTAGTGCTCCTATTTTGCATGGTGTGGCTTAAGGAATGAATACACGATCATAGTGTTCAAGGATCATACCACGTCTTAAGTGATAGGATTGAGTTGAACCATTATTATTTTTATAACAATGAAGCAAACTGCTAAGGACTTGTGGAATTATGGCTGATGGATCCTTTGGATTTACGTTGTCCATATGCAGGAAGATCGAGGTAACTCTCTGACAATTGGTGTTGCTGATGAGCATATTAGTGTGGTGGTTGGACGTGGTGGAGGAATATACTGGAAATTAGTCAGGTTTTCTTGTTTATAAAATGTTGAAATTGTTGCACTCTTTTTTTTCCAGGTAATAACTAAGTGATTTTCTCTACTTTAAGGCTAGTGGGGCAAGAATTAAGATATCAGACAGAGGGGATTTCATGTCGGGTACATCTAACAGGTACTACTATACCCACTGAGTGCTGACATGACTAATAAGTTTGTTCCTGGGGTAGCTCTATTGAACTTGTGTTTCTTGTGCATGTTTTATTGTAGGAAAGTGACAATAACAGGGTCACATGGATCAATTCGTATAGCTGAGGCCATGATTTAGTAGTGTTAGTGTTTGTTAGGGTAGTTTAATATAACATAATATACCTGGTAAAGAATATACCATTTGAAGTTTATCTCTTTACAAGTTTTAAAAGCTGTACTTTTCTTTATGTAATTATGATTATGTTTTGTGTAAGAGATGACACATGCATTGCATTCAAGAAAACTATTGGCTTGGTTATCTGATCAACACGTAACTTTTTGTATTCTTTTAAATGATGTTGTTTGCTTGCAATGTTGATCCGTGCATGGTGAACTAGCTTGGTTATCGTTACTCTTTATTTTGCCTATCACACCCTTGATGTTGTTGTATGCTTGATGTACAATAGCAACAACAAAGATTTTTTTTTTTAAAAAAAAGTTAAGTGCTCCGGTTGTTAGGAAGAAACCGGAGCACTTGACAGTCAAGTGCTCCGGTTTTCTCTTATCAACCGGAGTACTTGATGTATTTTAAACATATAAAATTCACAAGTGCTCCGGTTTTTAAGACAATCGGAGCACTTGTAAATCTAAGTGCTTCGGTTTTCAACCGGAGCACTTGATAAATACTCAAGTGCTCGTATGACGTCTGCTACGGGTCAAATACGGAGCACTTGTACAGGTTTTAACCGGAGCACTTGATGTTTTTTCCACTAGTGAAGTGTGGCTGCCACAATTTATACAGTTTGGAGGGAAAGAAATAATGCGGTGTGGAACTTAAAGATTCACAGTGTGCACAAAAGTGTTACTGAGATCAAATATACTGTAAAGGAAATAGTTAAGTCTAGGTTACCTAAAAAGATTTTTGTAGCTGATGTCAGATGGTTTAATCAGTTGTAATGATGTTGTATAGTTGTTGTTTGCCATGGTTTTGCCAGTGGCTTAGGTTGTACATTTGTTGAGCTCAATTTTATTCTTAATTACTTACCAAAAAAAAACTTGTGAAATAGAGAGTGCCACGTAGGGTTGCCATGTCATTAATTTTTATTTTAAGTATTTTAAAAAATAGAGTTCTGCACATATTTAAATACATAAAAGGAGTTTTGAATAGGGAGAAATTTGAGTTTGGTTTTTAACAAACAACCTAAATTATTATATTATGTAAATTGAATATAAATTTTGCTACCTAATTCAAAACATTATAATTTTTTTACCATTGGAGAGTGCTTGAAATATGCTTCAACATGAGAACTATTTACAATATAATTTCACAACTCATGAAAATATATTTAATTAGATGAATGGTAAGACATTTTTTAGTATTTTTTTTAGATAAATATAATATGTATAGTGTACAATATGTGATTATAGCATTTTATAATAGGTCCAATTTACAGGATTAAACATATTATCTTTCAAAACCTCAGCCTTAATTACTCAACTGAACCAAAACAATTTAGTATTGCAACAAAATTTATTAAGGAAAATTTATTGTTACAACAAAAACTAAAATCTATAGCGATAAACTTACATATATATTAAAATTTTGGATGATGAAAAAATTAGAGTTTGATTTTAAAAAACAACCTTAGAATATTATAGAGAGCTCCATCTAAGCATGTCATGTTATTGTTTTTAAATTTTAAATTTTTTAAATAAAATAGTGTTCATCATAGATATAAATACATATAAGGTGTTTTGGATAAGTGAAGATTATAGTCAGATTTAAAATAAACAACCTAAATTATTATACTATGTAAATTGAATATAACTTTTGCTACAAATTCGCAATATTATAATTTTTTTAACCACTGGAGAGTGCTCGATATATGCTTCGAAATAAGTTCTGTATACAATATAGTTTTACAACTTATGAAAATTTATTTATTTAGATGAACAATAACGTATTATTTATTCTTTATTTTAATTACATATAAAAATAACTATAAAAATAGCGTATTATATGTGACAATATCAATTATATATTTCAAAATCAACTTTTTAAAAATTGAGTTATATAAAGATAAAAAAAATGCATATTTATAATTTTGAACCTATAGCATACCATGGTGGCATTACATGATCAAATGAAAGTTTGTCAACGACATTGCAAAGGTATTATGCAATTGACTAATTATTTTATTCCTATAATATTTATTGTATACATAATTATTTATGTTCGTCTTTTCCATATATCTATATGCAAGATCTTATTATTTTCTCCATGAACTTGATTCTACTAAACTAATTAGGAAATCAGGGTTCGCGTTTCTAGACTATTTGAGGTCACCGATCATAAAAAAGGAGAAAGTTTGATAAGTCTTGATATGGCCATGATGGATGAAGAGGTATTTATTTCTCTTAAATAGTATTTTCGATTATTAGTAGAGGTTAGTTTTACATTTAATTAATTTTATTCATGATACCATCATTATGATCTTTTTTTCACTTTCCCATCTTTCATTTTATATGCGTTAGTATTTATGTGCCATTAAAAGTTGAAGTTGTGGCTGACACTCAAGTTTTTCTCTAATTTTTCTGTCCTGCATCTATTAAATAAGTACCCTCTACTTTCTTCTCATTCAGCATGTTAAAATTGTGTTAATTATTGTAACTCATACCAATTATAGGGATACCATTTAATAATAGATTTAGCTACAATATTTAGTTGAATATTAAAAAATATAAAATTTATATATCGCAATAACAAATCTAGAAATTAGAGTATAATGACAAATACTTTATCCGTTCTTTTTCTACTGCAACAATGGATTTGGGCATGGCTTTTAAGGAAATGAAAAAATGGATAGTTTAGCATAGAGGTACCTCTTTAATTAACAAGAGTAGGGGATAAGTAAATCCTTAATAAAGTAAACGCAACTTTATGAAGCAATTTGATGAGTAATTAATGATGGTTTTTCTAACATAAAGTAAAGACAATATTGTCAATTATAAATGTTTTTTTTACTAAAAGTGGAGTGGTCCCAATAGATGAAACTACCCAAAGTGGTGATTATTGCAATAGAAAAAGAACTAAGGAAGTACGTAAATAAAATGGTGTTGAAAAATCTCATTTTACAACAACACAAAAGCAACAATGTTAACAAAAAATTTGTAAAAAAATAATACTCCCTCCGTCCCATAATATAGTGCTCACATTCTTTATTTGGTGTCCCAAAATGTCGTGCCTATTTTCTTTTTTTATCAATTTATTTGGATTAAATTATCCTTAATTTCTACACAAATTTTCCAAAATACCCCTACTTTTCTCTCAAAATATGACACCCCATTTATTGCTTTACACCATTCCAAGGAACATTTATTGCCTTTTAATTTTGTTTAAAGGCTAAAGAAAATAAAGAACTAGTTTCAACACACAAAAGTATCAAAAAAGTAATTCATTAAATACATTTTTTAATAATCCTACTACTTATTCCATTTATCTTAATTCCCGTGAAAAATGAGAAGTGAGCACTATATTATGGGACGAAGGGAGTATAAACAAGAACCCGTGCAAAGCACGGGCTTCAAAACTAGTATAAAAAAAAAAGAATTTCCCCAAAAACCCACGGCACCCCTCCCCTGTTTTCTTCTTTCCTCTCCTCTCTTCTTGGAGATGTCCCCTACCCACTGCCCACTGCTGCCCCAAAGACAACCTTGTTGCCCAAGGTCTCACCTCACCACTCATCTCCTCTTCTTCTCTGACCATGCCTCCTGAATTTGGCTATAAATAGCCAAATGCAATTCACTCACAAATTCACAACAAAATCAGCAAAAACCAAAAACTTATCCTTTCTTGCTCTTCTCGGCGCCACCGCCACCACCACCAGTGCACTGCCCTATTTCGCCGCACAACCACCACGAGCGCACCTCTCCGACCACCGCCGGCACCCCGCTGCAACCCGTGGCCCAGTTTCTCCTCTCCTCTTGCTCTCGTGCGCACTCTCTCTCCTCGTCTCGCCTCGCCGATGCAACACCGCCGGGAAACCCTCGCCGCCGTCGCGCCTCTGTCCTTGTTGTCTGCAGGCCGTACTGTCGGAACTCCGTTCTCCTTCCTCCCTGCGTCGCGTGGATTTTATTAGACTATACTTCCTCCGTTCTATAATAAGCGAAACACTTACTATTTTAGAACGTTTCAAAATAAGTGAAACATACCTTAAATGGAAAAAAAAGTGACAAAATGACAAGAATACCCATCACAAACTTGTGTGGTTTGCTTTTCTCTCTCCTTCTTTTGATAATGAAAAGGGTATTTTATGACTTTTTGGCTTTTGAAAGTGATGTTTATTAAATCTTGTGCCTAATCCCTATGTTTCACTTATTATGGAACAGAGGAAGTATATATATATATGTAGTATATTGTATTATTGTATAGGATTTGTAATCCTTATCTATCACGTGTAATCAGGGATTGTGATCCCTTTGATATCTCTTATATTAGGTAATTAGTTAGATTATTCCTAATTACTAGTCCTGTATACAGTTGCGGATCCAGGAATTTGACCACGTGGGTTCGGAATAATTTTAATATAAATTTCAAATTAAAATTTTATATTTGGAGTTACAATTTTGTAAAGAAAAGGAAAAAAAATTAAACTTTCAACAATCGGACTTAGCGCGGCTTTCATTCTTGATTACATCATTACAAAAAAATTGGTAATTAATTTCTTGTAGTAATGAGAGACTATCAATATTTTAACAAGCTACAAAGTTATACAAACTACAAATCGAGTATTAACTATTAAGCCTAAAGGGAGGACAAAAAAAGGAAAAAGAGAAGACAAAACACATTCCAAGATTCGAACCTGCGACCATTGAGCGGGAGAACCAATAGTAGTACACATGCTATACCGCTGAGCTACGAAGCCTTTAAGTGATATACTCCGCTGTGTTTTATATATATTATATCTTTTTTGTTGCGCAGTTTCCCTGTTTTTATCCCGGATCCACGTGGGTTCAGTTGAACCCACTGAACCCACTTTGGATCCGCCACTGCATGTATATAATTGACGTTAGTCACAGTAATGAAGGCAAGGAAACTATTTCTTTCATGGTATCAACCAGCTTATAGGGCCATCCTTCCCATCACTCTTCCGCCGCCCTCTATTCTCACTCTCCTCCGTCGACCACCTCCTGTCCACCATGACCGGCTCCACCAATTCCTTTCATCCTGCTCTGGACCGTGGTCTTGGATGCCCTGAGCTGTCCCCCCTGTCCTTTTCCTACTCAGTCTTGGGCTAGGCCCAATCTTCCTCAAAGACAACAACAGGCAGCAGGTCTACTTGGGCCTAGACCACAACAAGCATTTGTTGTTTCGGATAATCCAGCTCCCACGGATATCGAGGCGGCAATGCACACTCTTGGTCTTACTCCTCCGGATGCGAATTGGTACATGGACACCGGGGCGACTTCTCACATGACATCTTCTCCAGGTAATCTCTCGTCTTATTTCAATATGAGCAACAAACGTGGCATAATTGTTGGTAATGGTCATTCTATTCCAATTCTCGGTTATGGTAATGCAAATTTAATACCTCCAAACCCTCCCTTAGTTCTAAAAAATGTTCTTCATGCTCCCAAATTGATCAAAAACTTAGTCTCTGTAAGAAAATTTACCACTGATAATTCTGTTTCTGTTATTTTTGATCCTTTTGGTTTTTCTGTGCATGATTTTCAGACGGGGAGGCGTTTAATGAGGTGTGATAGTCGGGGTGACCTTTATCCCATCACCACCACAAGTGTTTCCACTCCCTCCACTTTTGCGGCTCTTTCTCCGTCCTTATGGCATGATCGCTTAGGCCACCCAGAAGCTCCTGTTTTTGCCTCCCTTAAACATAATAAATTGATTGATTGTAATAACTCTCGTAGTTCTCATTTATGTCAATCTTGTCCCCTTGGAAAACAAGTTAAATTGCCATTTGTTGCCTCTAGTTCAAGTACTCTCATGCCTTTTGATATTATCCATTGTGATTTGTGGACATATCCTGTTTTGAGCTCTTCGGGCCATCGTTATTATCTTGTGTTATTGGATGATTTCTCTAATTTTTTGTGGACATTTCCTATCTCTAAGAAATCACAAGTCTTTTCGACTTTTTTATCTTTTCGAGCGTTCATTCAAACACAATTTGAACGGGAAATAAAAAACATTCAATGTGATGATGGTCGGGAATTCGATAATGGATCATTTTGGGATTTTTCTAAAACTAATGGTTTGTCTTTTCGTCTCTCTTGTCCTCTTACTTCTCCACAAAATTCGATCCATTAATAATATTATCCGCACCTTACTTGCCCATGCATCGTTACCTCCCTCTTTTTGGCATCATGCGCTACAAATGGCCACTTATCTTCTTAATATCCTTCCATGCAAGAATTTAACCTCTCAAACTCCTCTCACCATTCTCTATCAAAAAGTCCCTTCTTATTCACATTTGCGAGTTTTTGGATGTTTATGCTATCCTCTTTTTCCCTCTACTACTATCCATAAACTTCAAGCTCGGTCAACTCCTTGTGTTTTTTTGGGGTACCCTACTCATCACCGTGGTTACAAATGTCTTGATTTATCTTCTAATAAAATCATCATTAGTCGCCATTTCGTGTTTGATGAAACCCAATTTCCGTTTGCTAAGTTGCATAACCCTCAAAACCATACTTACCAATTCTTAGATGATGACTTGCCTGATCCTGTACTCCACCACAAGGCCCACTCTTTACCCAATGTGAATTCAGCGGACTCCTCCCAGCCTTCTTCCCCTGCTCATACGGGCCCACTGGACTCCTTGCGTCTTACTCCTCCCCTTGCACCCTCATCTCCTCAAATGGGCCTCACAGACCCCAGCCCAGGCCCCGCATCCCCACACAGGTCTGTTTCCCCGCCCAGGCTTCCTTCCCCTGCCTGCCCAGTACCTGATTCCTTTGGGTCTCCCTTGTCCGGCCCAAATCCCAGTGCTGCAATCCCTCATGTTGCGCCTCCCCCACTCTCTGCTCCAGCTCCAACTTCAGCCCGTGGCCCAGTTACCAGGAGCCAAAGTGGGATTTTTAAACCCAAGAGTCAGTTTATTCTACACTCTCAAGCTACAAAATCTCCTCTTCCTCGTAACCCCGTGTCTGCTCTCCGTGACTTGAATTGGAAAATGGCCATGGATGCTGAATTTAATGCTCTTATTGAAAATAAGACGTGGGAGTTGGTGCCCCGTCCACCTAATGTTAATGTGATCAGGTCTATGTGGATTTTTACTCATAAATAATGTTCTGATGGTTCTTTCGAGAGGCATAAAGCCCGTCTTGTAGGTGATGGTAAAACTCAACAGGTTGGCAAGGATTGTGGTGAGACTTTCAGCCTGGTTGTCAAACCCGCCACTATCCGCACTGTTCTTAGTTTAGTTTTGTCTAAACATTGGTCTATTCACCAACTTGATGTAAAAAATGCTTTCTTACATGGAGAACTCAAAGAGACTGTTTACATACATCAACCTCTGGGTTTTCGGGACCCGACTCATCCTGATCATGTGTGCTTGTTGAAGAAATCTTTATATGGGCTCAAACAAGCCCCGCGAGCTTGGTACAAGCGTTTTGCTGACTATGTAGCCACAATTGGATTCTCTCATAGCAAATCCGATCATTCACTCTTTATTTACAGGCGAGGTAATGATATGGCTTACATTCTTTTATATGTGGATGATATTATCTTGACTGCTTCCTCGGATGATCTCCGCCAATCTATTATCACTCTTCTCAGCTCCGAATTTGCAATGAAGGACTTAGGGCCTTTAAGCTATTTTTTGGGCATTGCTGTTACTAGACATAAATGTGGTCTATTTTTATCTCAACGCAAGTATGCTACTGAGATCATCGAACGAACTGGCATATCCTCTTGTAAGCCATCCCCAACTCCTGTTGATACTAAACCGAAGTTAAGTGCCAAAGCTAGTACACCTTACATCGATCCAACTCTTTATCGGAGTCTTGCAGGGGCCCTTCAGTATCTTACTTTCACGCGACCCGATATTACTTATGCTGTGCAGCAGGTTTGTTTATTCATGCATGATCCTCGAGAGGAACATATGTCTGCCCTTAAGCACATTGTGCGCTACATTCAGGGGACTCTTGATTATGGCCTACATTTGTATCCTTCCTCTACTTCCACTATCATTTCCTATACAGATGCAGATTGGGGTGGATGTCCTGATACACGACGTCCCACTTCAGGCTATTGTGTTTTTATTGGTGATAACTTGGTCTCATGGTCTGCCAAACGACAGGCTACATTGTCTCGTTCTAGTGCAGAGGCCGAATACCGAGGTGTAGCTAATGTGGTCTCGGAATCTTGTTGGGTACGTAACCTTCTCTTGGAACTTCATTGCCCTATCCAAAAAGCCACCTTGGTATATTGTGATAATGTTAATGCGATCTTCTTAATTATCCGGTAATCTTGTTCAACATCAGCGCACTAAACACGTAGAGATGGATATTCATTTTGTCCGTGAAAAAGTTTCTCGTGGGGAGGTCCGTGTTTTACATGTTCCCTCCCGTTATCAGATTGCCGATATTTTTACAAAAGGTCTTCCCTTACTCTTATTTGAAGATTTTCGAGACAGTCTCAGTGTACGACCACCTCCCTTTTCGACTGAGGGGGAGTGTTAGACTATATATATACTAGTTTTCTAAGCACGCGATGCGTGCGACAACAATTTTTTCATTGTGATATTTCGTAATATCGGGTAGTTAGTTTTACATGCAGCGACAACTCATTATAGTAGTTTAAGTTGACAGTTTTTTCAATAAAAGACTATGTTTTGTTCAACTTATTAGAAGTTATTTTCAGCAAAAATAAGTTCAAATTAGTTCATATAAGCAAAAATAGCACTATATGCACGCGATGCATGCGACAGTATATTAATATTAATAGTAACATCAAAATGTGTTAAAAAACTAACTTAAGAGTGTAATATTTATGGTGAATATAAATGAGCGTTATGATATTTTATTTGCATTGTTGTAGTGTAAAGAGTAATGTTTTCCAGAAAGGACTATGTCGAGGTAGGACATGTTATCTTGTATTTGGTAGATAATTCAACAACTCTCCTTTTAAACAATGATCTATGTTATGTTTTTTTATTTATTTAAAATACATATACTTTATAGGCGTATTTTATGAGTAGTAGTTCAATTTAATTTCACTGGGTAATTGAGGTTTTTAGGCATACTATGGTGAGTAGTGCTTCAATAAAAAAAATTATAAATTCATATTATCTTATGATGTATGTTTATCTCTTTAATTATTTATTATCCCAACTGATTGTGAACCCCAAAAAAATAAAATAAAAATGAATATTCTCTTAAGTTTCTTAATTCTTTTATGGTTTGTTAATGCATGTTATTTGAAATTTTTATTGCAACTGAGAGTTTAGATAATAATAATCTATGTAAATCTTTGCTTTTATAATTGTTTAAAAATTGATTTTAGTCATCAGTTTATATTTTCAATTGTGAGTTTCCTCTTTTTCCACATTTTTATGTAATTCTTTTTGGTAATGTAGAACTTTCCTTATACCCATATTTGTAAATGAGGAAAGAATTAAGAAAATCTTTTCTTTATTATTTTGTGAGATTAAGGGTATATAAGTCTTTTCAAGAGGGGACACCATAGCTCCGCCCCTGGCTTATATATATATATATATATATATATATATATATATATATATATATATATATATATATATATATATATATATATATATATATATATATATATATATATATATATATATATATATATATATATATATATATATATATATATATATATATATATATTGTAATCCTTATCTATCACGTGTAATCAGGGATTGTGATCCCTTTGATATCTCTTATATTAGGTAATTAGTTAGATTATTCCTAATTACTAGTCATGTATATAATTGACGTTAGTCACAGTAATGAAGGCAAGGAAACTATTTCTTTCAGAGTTGTCGTCCCTGCTCAAGTAGCAGAGGTATATCACGACCCTCTTACTCAATTTCCTCACTTTGGTTTATGTAATCCAAGCCCAATTAATCACCCATTGTTAATGACATTAGTATTGGCCTAAAAACTGATTTGTTATTTTTTATTTTAAGCTACCTAGTTTAATTAGTGTCTTTGACTTAATGGGATAATGGAGACTAAACTAATTTAGTTAGCTTTAGATTAAGCCACTTAGTTTAACCCCTTTTATTGGAATAATCTTGCTCAAAAATTAATATGATTATGTTATGTTAAATTAATTATTCATTTAGTTTAATCTGAATTTTATAAATGAGAAATAGTAACAGTTAAACTTGTATAAATGTTTTTATGCTAATTAGTTTAATTCATTAGTTAACTAGCTTCTAGATTTTACGATAATATTAAGGTTATAAATATGATGGTTTCTGATAGCTAAAATAATATAAGTAATCATTCTAGCTTAGTAATAATCACGCTTAAACTTAATTGTGGAGGTAATTTGATAGCTTAATAAATTTGTTAATCACTAGTTTAAAATTGGTGAATCATGTTAAGAGTGAAAATATAATGTTGTTATAATGAAAGTTTTCTTAAAATATATTCATTTAGTAACAAGTACTTATAGTTGGAATAATTAGAATATGAAAACCTTATTTACAAGTCATTAGACATGAATCATAAATGAAGATTAATTATTAATGCCACCTAAATATGACTCTTATGCTTAAAAGATGTTTATAATAATAACATGAATAGTAAGTCAAGATTATGGTTATAATGGTCATATGGTTATAATGCTCACTTAAGTATGACCATTATGTTTTAAAAGGACTTTATAAGTAATGTCATAAGTACTATGACGCCTAATGAAGAATATTTTTGTCGTAGTCAAATAGTAATGAATCTCGTTATTTAATTCTTAATTAGATTAAAGGAAGGAATATTACAAGTCTCCCCTGCTATCAAGAAATTTAACTGCGATATCAGGTAACGTCTATTGCTAACACCCGCACTCCCCTTCCAACTATATTTTATGATGCTTTTATATGATGTTTATGCTATGATATTTATGGTGTGCGGGAAATGAAATGTCTTATGCAAATAAAGTTGATGAATTTGATGCGATGACAACTATGATATATGTATGAATGATTTGATATCACGTTTATATATATATGATTTATGAAAAATAATTAAGGATACGAAACATGATAAATGAAAGTGAAATATGGTTCATGGCAGTACTATGTTCTCTGGGCCGTGCATGTGTCTTCTGTTTTCTGGCGGCAATGCCACCTTCTGATGGGGGTCGGGACAACGTCCTTGGTGGCACCCGCAATATGGCATTATGCCACCTTTTGTGGGGGCAATGTCCTTGGTGGCTCTGCCTTCTATTACTAATGACATTATATTCCACCTTCTGATGGGGGACGAATGTCCTCGGTGGCTTTGCAATCTGTTACGATCTATGGCATTATATGCCACCTTCTGATGGGGGACTTATGTCCTTGGTGGCTTTGTCTTCCGCTATAATCGCCAGTAACCAATGAACGTTTTCTGATAATGATTATATTAATGAATGATGATAATGATCAACGACAACATGGATGGTTCTTAAGTTCTTGATTTAAAATTTATGTTTATGAAATGGTTTGACTATATTCTCTTCTCCCTGTTTGCAACTAAAATAAATTGAAATGTTTTTACAATGTTAGGGTAGTATGCTACTGAGCCTCGGCTCATGACGTTTTGTTTTTCTATTTTAGGTATGCTTATGAAGATGGGAAGGCGTAGCAGTGAGGAAAGATTAATTTTAGATTATGCAACTATGACGGTTATGTATTATAAGTTCACTTACACTAAATTTATGAAACCTTAGTTATGCTTAATTAAGTTAATTATATATTTCTAGATTAATCATTATGATGTGTTTAAGTTTCACGAAATTATGTTGCCTTGTGCCTTCCTGACGGGAGGTACGACGGTAACGCACCGACTAAGTTAGGTCTTCCGCTGCTAATGATTGATTAATTAATCTAATAATGATGCTTAGGAGTCGGGGAGTTACATTATGCCATAAAGGTTCTTCAACCTGCCTGACCTTCCCACCTATCTTCATCTTCATGGTGTGCTCCCCCCACATGGATGCATTAAACTAAATTTTGAATCCCATATTAGTGCTAATGGAGAAGTTGGTCTTGGTGTTGCTTTTCGCAATGAACAAGGAGTTCCAGTGGCTGCTCGTGTTAAACATGTACGCGGTGTACCTGCACACTGGCAGGTTGGCACGGCTGAAGCTTTGGCTGCCAGGTTCCATTTAACCTTGGCTCGCAGACTTGGGTTTACTAGTATTGTGTTTGAAGTTGACGCTCTGTTGGTGGTGAATGCGATCCGAAATAATTGGCAAGGTTAGACTCCTATTTTAATATCTTTCATGACATTAGTAGAATGGTACAATGTTTTAGTTCTTTCTCTATTTCTCATGTTAAGAGGGCGGGTAATGTTGTGGCCCATTTGTTAGCTCAATGGGATTGTGTCTCAAACAATGAGTTTGTATAGTTAAACTCTTTATCCCAACTCCATTTTGGTGAGACTTGATTTAGCTTAATAAAACTTTTGCCCTTTTTCCTCAAAAAAAATGTGAAGGTCCTAACTCCTAATACCTTCTAATAATTTCTTTAGATTTTAGATATTGATTTTTATTGTTCTTATACGACTTAATAATTCACATTGGTGATATTCACCAAAACAAGCCAAAAGCATTTTTCCTTAAACCCTCCAAAAAATACTTCACGTAAGAAACTTGAGAAAGAACGGGTTTTCATAGCAACAACTAGTTTTATGCCCGGGCTATTCTCCGGGTAAATATAATTTTCATTTATTAATATTTTCCTTCATAATTATAATACCAAACATTACTTGGTTTAGTAGTTAGGACTTTAGTATAATATAAATTTGAAGGCATGGGGTCAATTTTATAGCATACATTTTCTAATTTTTTTAATTGTACGTAGTTTTCATGAAGTAAACACTATGAGGCAGATCGCCACATGGCACAGTTCCTTATTTAGAAACACCTTTTAATATAGGAAAAATTCACAGGAATAATCCCAACTATTGACTGTCTTCTCAAATTAATCCCAACAATGCATTATTCTAATATAATCCCAACTTAGGGGAGGTCCTTCCCATTTTACTCTGTTAACCTTTTGTAACCTGTTGGAGCAGGTAACCTTAGAGGTAGTTAATCATGTGAGGCTCACATGACTCATTTAGGTTAAAATCTTTTTTTTTTATAGAAAATCACGACAATTGAAACCAGTGCTTGAGGAGGTTTGCAATGGCGTCAGCCTCTTCCTCAACAATGGCGTCAAGGGGTTTGAAATGTCACCAACTCACCATAACCTCCTAGCCATTGTGAAAGCTGTGAAGCGTGGGGAGAACATTGGAAGGAGCTATTGGAGTTGCAAACTTTGGCCACAGGTAAGTAAATTTTTTTCCCGAATTCATTTAGGGTTTCTTAATTTCGAATCACTAAAACACTAATTAATGTTGTAATTGACAGTGCAAGTTTTTTGAGTGGTATGTTGAAGATCAAATTGGCTTCGTTGGTGATGATGAAGCTGACAAAGAGAAGCAATTTGTGGATCTCCTTGCTCAGAATAAAAAACTTGGAGAAAAGGTTGAGAAATTGAAGATGAAGGCTTATAAGCATGAAAAGGGGGAAAGGAATGCTCTTAGAGCTCTTGTGTTGTCTTGGATTTTTTTTGCTTTTGTTTTGTGTGGGACTTTAGGTGTTGTTATGTATGAACAGAAGTAGTGCTTATTTTTGGGTGGGATTTTAGGGGCTGCTATGTATACAGACAAGTATTGGAGTGTTGCAATATGTAATGAACTTCAAAAATTATGAATGAAAGAAGTAATTTTGCAATTCCATACCTCATGTTCAATTCCAACACTAAAGTTGCTAACAAAATAGCCTACTTGGCATCATATTTGGTTCAATCCATCAGTTTGGTTATAAAAAACCATCAACTACAAAACACTGAAATATATCCAACTGTTGAATTTATCAATTTGGTTATAAAAAACCATCAAGTTCAAAACAGCAAAATCTAAGAACTATCACTAACTTAATTCACCCTAAACATTAGTAGAAGAAGCATTTTGTGTGACAACACTTTGTTGTGATGGTTGTGCATTTCATGCTTCATCAATGAAGACACCAACACCTTGTGGTATTTGTTGAACCAAAAAATACAGAACATCAGTAGTTTGCAACAAATCAAAAACACAACCACCACAAACAGTAGCTTACATTTACCTGAGTTCTTCCACCTCTTCTGCCCCTGCCCCTGGCCCTTCCCCTTTCCCTGCCACCTTCAATTGTTGCTCCACCTCCACCCACAGTGCCTCTGCCACCAACATAACCTCTACCACCAGCACTTCCTCCTCTGCTACCCCTCCCTCTTCCCCTGATGATTGTCCTCCTATTTCTTCCTAAAGCAGATGGTTCAGCAGTGATATCATGATGCTGATTTTGATGTGACACTTCACCCTCTCCCATAGACAGTTTTACAACCTTCTTTGGTCTACCCCTACCTCTTTTTGGTTGAGTTTCAATTGCCTTGTCTTTGTCAGGGCATTTTCTTTTGTTATGTTGTTTTGATTTGCAAACACTGCATGACATTTCTATCCCATGCTTGGTCAATTTGCCTGGTTTAATTTTTTTGGGTCTTCATGAGGGGTTTTCCTTCTATTTCTTCTAGGTCTCCCTGGACCTACCTTGATTGGGGGAGGGTCAATTGGGAGATCAATCTTGGGCCAATGTCTTTCCCCAACACAAGGGGGAATTGAAGAAGAGTAAATGCTTACATAAGTGTCCTTCTTGTAGCAACTATCAACATAATCCTCAGGTTCTTTGTGCATAAAGAAGATACAATCACATGCATGACAACATGGCACTCCAATTAACTGCCATATGTTGCATGTGCATGTTCTCTTTTCAATGTCAACAGTCATGGTGTCAAGTTTGTAAGACACTTGAAAGAGAGTTGCAGTGGAAGGCATCACACCACATTCAACAGCATTCATCTTATCCAAATTCAGTTTTGTTCTAATTCTAAGGTAAATCATGTCATTGGTTTTTTCCATAGCTTGTTTCTTTGTTACCATTCTTGACATCAAAGTTGACCTAATGTCTTCTAGCATGAATATTAGGTGCTTAGTCCATGCATTTATGATACATGCATTAAAGGTTTCAGCCATATTGTTAACTATGACATCACACTTTGTGTATGTGCTTACAAATGCCCTACAAAAACACTTGGGATTGTATGACTTAAAGGCATCAGCAGCAGCAGGACTTACTTTCTCCATTTCTGCTAGTGCATCATTGTAGTCAGGTAGGTTGTAAGCTTTTGCTGCATTCCAGAAGAGCATCTTCATTTCATCCCCTCTAAACCATCTGTGCCAATGAGCAAAGACATGTCTTGCACAGTGTCTATGCTCTGCCTTTGGAAAAACACTCTTAACTCCATTCAAGATGCCATGTTATTGACAAATAAAGTAGGTTAGTTGTATATAGTAGCTTAACATACATAAACAAGAGCATAAACAAAAAATTGTACCTGAGCTTCATCTGATATGAATGTCATCCCTGTACCATATGTGCCATCCAACACTGCTCTTAGCTCTTTGAAAAACCAATCCCAATTATCATTTGTCTCACCCTCTACCACTGCCCATCATAGTGGGTACATTTGGTCATTGGCATCTCTGCCAACTGCAGACAGAAGTTGACCTCCTAAAAAGGTCTTGAGGAAGCAGCCATCAACACATAGCACTCTTCTACAACCATCTACCCATCATTTCTTCACTCCTTCAAAGCATACAAGAATCTCTGAAAAGTTGGTGGATCTTGATCAGGTACAGTGGTGAGTTTGAAGTAACTATTGGGACTTGTTTCTTTTAGTACCATTATGTAGTTGCCAATCTGGTGGTAAAGCTCCCTCATACTTCCATGTAATTTCTTGTGAGCTGTGTATTTCACCTTGTAGGCAAAAAATTTCTTCACAGTCACTTTGTATGCCCTCCTTACAGTCTCAATTATGTCTTTTGTAGGCCAATAAGGCCTAAGGCCTACTCTTGAACACTTCTAAGAAATTGTTCAGCCACGCAATTAGATTTCATCTGCCTATTGCTTTCCATATTCCTATTGCATGTATGGTCTAGCCTAACAGACTTGAGAACAAAGCATGCCCTCATGTTCTCCCAGCTAGCATAAATCCTGAATGGACACTTGCCAATGCACTTTGCACCTAACATTTACTGCCTTCTTTTGTCACTAATGACCGGAAAAAATTCCTCCCATGTGCTACTGCATACTTAATGACAGCATCTCTAAACTTCTCCCTGTTCTCAAATCTCATACCACCCTCCATTGTAATGTGTTGAAGTCTGTGTTGTGGTCCACAATAGGTACTTTAACCTTCCTTCTCCTATTCAGTATTCTTTCTTCCTCATCAGAATCTCGTGTATCATTTTCCTCATCAGAGGCCTCATACTCACTCAAGAAGTCAGTGTTAGTAGTTTCATGTGTTGTGCCACCAGTGTCTGGTTGTTCTTGGCCATCCAATCTACCTTCTCAACTTCTTTTTGTAACTGTGCAGCTATACCTAACACTCTTGCATTCCACCCCTTCAGTTGTGCTCTTGTGCTAACATATTCCTCATCACTAGTGCCTCCCTCAGAAGGACAAACTTGCTCCTCTAATATTTCAGGTACTTCAGTACCATCACCATTTACCTGCTGCTCATCCTCATTCCCCTGTGGCTCAGATTCATCCACATCCCCATCTTATGGTACCAAGCCACTCACCCAACTAGATTCATCTCCCTCACCATCTTCTGCCCTAAACTCAGAATCATCAGTATCTAATCCAGATGATTCAGCTTCATATCCCCTCAAAAAAGTGGTCCAATCAACTGTACTCTCACTTCTTGGATCAATCCAACTGTAGTCCTCATCCACTGGGTTAACTGTGAATTCAGGATACTGATTTTGGGTTCGGGATTCTAAAAGAGGATTGTTTTGTGTATGTGTTTGTGTTTCAGCAGTGTATGGAGCTTCACTGCATTGTGTTTGGATGTAAAGAGGCTCAAAAGGCTCGTTTAGTACAAAATCTGGTCCACTTTCTTCATAAAACCTATTTTTTGGTGACCCCTCCCTGGTGGTCCCTACCATTATTGTTGCTGAGTCACTAGCACTAGATTTACCAGAACAACCCTCACCTTTTCCCTTAATTAACTGTTTTTTCTTCCTCCTAGGTGTGTATGCCTTTTTCTTACTTCCACCCCCTGGTTTAGGTGAGGTATAAATACTAGGAGAGAGAGGAGCACTCCACACACCCTCTAAAAAAGCTCCAGGAACCCCATTATCCTCTCCTACTTCAGGGGGGCACATGAACTCCATGAACAACAAAACAATCAACACACCTATACTGCATTGCAACTTTAATCATCTCCCTCACCTCATCATCCTTCTCATGAGGGATAACTCTTAAACTTTGTTCAAAATCGTCAACCCAAGGCAGTACATAATTTTTTTTGTCAATGTCTGAATAATCACCACACTTTTTAGCGAACGTAACTAGCTCAAACCAAGAAATCTCATCACAATCCATCTCAAATGTCCTTGCTTCACCCCTAAAATAATGAAGTACCCCATTCCTATCCCTTTTAAGTTTACCCCCATGCCACAATTTCAAGGTTGCAACAGAACTCATACCTAAGCAAAAATTACTAGAAGTTAAATGGCGAAATTCAGAGTAACTAAAAACCCTAATTTAACATAAAGATTGAATTTTTAACTTAAGCAAACACCATTTCATATCAACTTGAACGCAGCACACCCAAACATCAATTCTGCAGTAAAACAAAAAAAATTGAATATAGAGAAAGAAGAATTACCTGAATCGATGTCGTTGATACTCCAGCAATTTCCAGCAATTTTGAGAAAAAAAAATGAAAAGAGTAGAAGAGAAGATGAATCAGTAAGAAGGAGAAGAGTGAAGCAGAAGAGTGAAGGAGAAGAGCAAATGATTAGGTTGGTTAGGAGTAAATGTGTTAAGGATTAAAAAATAAAAAAATTAAATAGGGTCAAATACGATTTTGGAGGGAAGGTAACCTGATTAGCAGGTAATTAGTCATAACGGAGTAAAATGGGAAGGACACCCCTGAGTTGGGATTATATTAGAATAATGCATTGTTGGGATTAATTTGAGAAGACAGTCAATAGTTGGGATTATTCCTGTGAATTTTTTCTTTAATATATTCATACAGTATAATTATTGTAAATTTGTAAGTGGATATTGTTTAAACAAGGACTTTTAAATCCAGTCTCTTGCATTATGAATCAATTTTCCAGTGATTTATTTACACTGAAATGATCTCATAATAATCAGTGTAATAAACTAATAACCCTATTTTCCAAACTTGATCAAATCTCAATTATTCTTTAGATCAATGGATTCGGATACTTCTGCAATATGAAAGACCTTAACTTAATCAAGGGTTGATTATCCTTAGATTAAATTTTAGCAATTCATTACTGGCAGTATTAATCTGGACACAGGGCAAGTTTAAACTGAGTTTCAAAACCCATTTCAGAAAATTTTAGACTTGTAATACTTGATCCGTGATTGTAGAATGCAAAAGATTAAAGCTACCCAATTCTATGGCAAAAAAAAGGAAACAGATCAGGAGCAAAAGCAGAAAATCAACATATCAAAAAAGTGTAAGAATAGCGTAAGCAAATCATTACAGGAAAAGGAAAAACTATAAATCTGTCAATCCACACCACAGCAACTCATAGCCACGCTCACACGCACCCGATTTAGCCAGGCATAAGAAATACGACACATCATGGCACACTTTTTTGATATAGCTAATGCACAATTTGGATCTCATATCAAATCAGCCACATTCATCGGCATTTCGTCGATTTGGGTACTGTAATATTGCTCGATATCTCTTAGAATCCTGATGTCGTCTTTCTTGACAAAGTTTATAGCAACACCCTGCAACATGTACAAACAACATTAAGTATACATATAAATCAGGACAGCAGGTGATGCGTTTAAACAGCATAACTAACGCACTTCAGATACACCATATTCCCCCGTGCCTCTGTATTTCAAAACCCATAAACTATTCTGCATAACAGTGTCTCAGTCCATGCAGCGCCGCTTGATGATAACATGAGAAATTCAGCCATCACCTGGTCAGCAGCAAAGCCACAGCTTCTGTCCTAGAGTTGATTAAAACTGGGCCACAGCAACTAAGTGGAGCTCAATAATCAACTTTTCCAAGGTCATAGCCCAATTCCCATTAATGTTTCTTATCTGGTAGAGGTTCCTGGTGTTATTTAGGCTTTGCTGTTTAATCGTCTTTGTTTAGGGGTTATATCAGTGTGACCTAATTCCCCCGCGAATTGCGAATTGAGAAAAGCGAATTATGGTCGGTTTTGGTTCATTTTTGTCCCATTTTGGGCGAATTGGCGAATTCAAAAGGCGAATTAGATAGCGAATTAGGTAACACTGGGTTATATTATCGAGGTTTCTTGTTTCTAGTTGAAAACTTACTGAAGAGGCTTGTTTGATTTGGAATCATCTTACAGAATCACGGTCGCAAATGGTTCTTCTCATCCCTTATGTTTGCTCACCTAAATAATAATTTTATAATATGATGGAGACTCATATAATGACAAGTGAAGACAAAAAAAAGCTTCAAGGTCGGAGAGGACTAATTTTATAATTTGGTGTGCGGGCCAAAAAAAATCCCAAATGTCTACATCATGCACACACAAGGTTTGACAATTGGAGAATGACAGCCATACAGCATCAAGAACATTCACAAAGAGGAAATGTAATTAGGTTTTACTGCTGCGAAGAGCCTACATACCTTGCGTCCAAAACGACCAGAACGACCAATCCGATGAATATACAGTTCACGATTATTGGGTAAATCATAATTGATCACCAATGAAACCTGAAGAATTGAAAAAAAAGTTAAAACACACCAGAGAGGCAGAGACTTTATCCTTTTCAAGTGCTATAAACATTGGTAAGGGCATGTTCTCTTCAACTTATTTTGCCTATTTTCAGAAAAAATAAGAAAAGGTTAAAAAAAAAGTCCAGACAAAGTAAGAAAAGTTCAGATAAAAAAAAAGACAAGTTCAGAAAAAAAAAAAAAAAAAAAAAGACAAGTTCAGAAAAACCAAGTTTACCTATTTAGCTATTTGCATATAACCTCATCCATTGGAATTTTTTTGTCACATTACCCTATCCCATCCTGATTAAGGACTAAGTATGCTATTCACCAGAATAACATTTGTGATAGTTATGATCCTTCAAACCCAATATCTTGGAAAAACCAATCATGATCTACTCAAGATAAGTAGAACTCTTATTGGACCTCCCGAAATAGTATATGAGGCTACTTTTTCCAGACACAAGATTAGAAAAACAGGCGCAGATTAAAAAAGAAAAAAGAAAAATTGGATTAAATGGTACAATTTTAGTCCTTTCAAATTATTGCCCTTTACGTAATAATTTTAGTGCTTCCAAATTATTGGCCAAAGCAACTAGCGGGGGAGGGGGGAGAATAAATCTGGAACCCAATTGAAACAGATAACCTACCTGTTGGACATCAATCCCACGAGCCCAAACATCTGTTGTGATCAAAACACGAGTATCACCATCACGAAATTCCTTCATTATAGCATCTCGCTCTTTCTGGGGCATATCACCATGCATTGATGAAACAGTAAAGTTGTTGTTGCGCATCTTCTCAGTCAGCCAATCCACCTACAACATGATGGGAGAAATCCACGTAACTAAACAAGATAAGGGAGACGGTGCTATAAAAAACAGGGAGAAGTTTATACAACAAGCCCCAGAAATAAAAAGAAATAACAAAAATCCTGGTTGACAAATTTAAAAGTAGCAACTCCTTTGGTCCCTCCCGATACTAATTTTCGTTTCTCCCTTTAATATTATCTTCTCTCCCCCCCCGGATGATTCTTTCTGAACATCATTATTTGCAGCCAGTTTCAGAAACCAGCCATGAAGCATAGCAACCAAGATAAAAGCAAGCCATGCGTAAAAAACAAACAGCTAACTACCAACCAAGCTAGAAGAGTAAAGATATACATTCAGTAAATGGCTTAATGATGAACCCCCAAGCAAAAAACAAAAAAAGTGGTCATATTACCTTACGCTTAGTGTTGCAAAAGATAACAGCTTGAGTAATTGTGAGAGTATCATAGAGATCACAAAGGGTATCAAACTTCCAATCTTCCTGCTCAACCGCAACGAAGAATTGCTTGATGCCCTGTCAATGTTGGTCGAATATAAAATGAAGTATGAAAAATATACCTGTTGTCTTATTTACTGGATATAAAAAGTGAAGTTACTTACCTCTAAAGTCAATTCATCACGTTTTACAAGGATTTTAACAGGATCTGTCATAAATTTGTTGGTAATCTCCAGGATTTCATTGGGAAGGGTGGCAGAGATTAGCACAACCTACAAACAGCATAGGCATAGCAAACATTTCAGACCCCAGTAATGGTATAGTTACAGGAATATAGACATCATAATCACATTAAAAAGAGTAATCCAACTGATACGAGCAAAACCACAATCAAGAGATCAACCCATCCTCCACCTGATACCAAATTCTCTCAAGCAAAAATCAAGACTACAGAAGCTATCTGCATTTGTCATGAGCATTTCATGTCCTCTTTTTCTCATGCATAATATATAGAGAAGTGCAGATCACTTTAGTAAATAAAAAAAAATTAAAGGATCAAGACAGAATATAGATCATAAGTAAATCAGCCAATCAGATTACACAAAATTAACAAGTTGCTCCTCAAAAAAAAATTAAAATCTACAAAACAGATATTACAATCAAAGGGGATACCAAGACAGGAAATGATAGATTCTCCTGTAAACGTGACAGCTAGGTGATGCATGACACAACTTCTAACCCACAAAACCCAATAGGCTTCTCTTTTTCTTTTCCCTTTAATGATGGGAGGGGGAGGGGAGAATACAAGAGGGGGAGGAACTGTACCTGAAGCTCCGGTGGAAGGTAACGATAGACATCATAAATTTGGTCCTTGAAACCTCTGCTCAACATCTCATCAGACTCATCCTGTTTAGAGAAGGAAAGCAAATTCACAAGTTCAACAGATGTCTAAGAACCCATTCAAAGCCCAGAACCACAGTGATGTTATGTCAAAGAAAAATAAAGGCCATAAAAATGAAACCACAAAGGAAGAAAACTGGTGACTTACAAGAATTAATAGTTTGATGTTCCGGGTTCTCAATGTTCTCCTCTTGATCATATCACAAACTCTACCTGGGGTTCCTGAAACAACATGAACCCCGTACTCCAATTTCCTGATATCCTCACCCACACTTTTCCCTCCAATGCATGCATGAGCTTGTATATTCATGTGCAAACCGATGGCCATTATTACTTTCTCTGTTTGAGAAGCCAGCTCTCGAGTAGGCGACACGATTAATGCTTGGACCCTAGATAATGAAAGGAACATATAAGTATATAGCAAGCTACGGTCATTGTCATACAAATACCAAAAAAATAAAAGCAATCAGCAGTGACATTTATGTAAACATGAAACAATTGAGTATAATTAAAGATAAGCATGTCTTCCAGCTCGCTTTCAATTAAATTGTTTCAGACAAAAAACTAATTCAATAATCCATAAAGCATCTACAATAGCAGATACTTTCTGGGGGATCC
The DNA here is from genome assembly GCA_947648045.1 of Beta corolliflora. Classification (NCBI taxonomy): domain Eukaryota; kingdom Viridiplantae; phylum Streptophyta; class Magnoliopsida; order Caryophyllales; family Amaranthaceae; genus Beta; species Beta corolliflora. The sequence goes on from CANSZD010002988.1 coordinate 1,057,767, forward strand.
TCCAATGAATCACTTTCATGCTCCTCCCATCTAATTTTCACTATCACTTTTTTTCCATAATCTATTCTCGGGTTGTGTGGAAGAAAGAGATTGCAGGTCCATTTTGAATCATAAAGGTGGATAGCCTTGTAAAACATGGACTCACAAAGACACACATGCTAATGATAACATGGAACCAATCAGTTCTACTGATCTCTATCAAGACTGCTACAAAGAAGCAAGCAAAGTAACAAAAACCACAAGGCCATAAGGTTGGAGTAATGTGATCTGATATGGTTTCTGGTATCGTGTCCTGGTCTAATTGAACTTTGACCAGATATTTACGCTAATTTATAGAAGAAGAAAAAATTAACATGTGAGATCTTGTTAGATTAGTCTCAATGTGTAGTTTCTAGAAACTAATTTCATAAATTTTACTAATATAGAATCAAACATATTTGGTAATAAGTAATAAGTTCCCAAGAAAAGTGAATAGAACATAGCCCAAAGCAAGAGATTTATGGCCTTGCAGATTTCACCTCATTCATCCACAGCAAGAGTTTAAAATTTCAACAACTTTATGCGAACAGCAAACAAGTTTAACAAATGTAAGCTCCCCTGTGATCCACTACCTCTCTTGCAGGCTTGCAGCCCACCTAATTGAACATATACCTCATCAATCATTTACTTTGCACCATTTACACAAATAGCTGATGAAACCTTTGCACTCAATTTTGAAGATTGCTGAAAGTAGTCTGATAGCGAGGGTGGATAGCAACAACTTGTTATGAGCAAGAAACAAAAATTAGGATGAAGAAGATAGACGTACAAGAAATGGAGAAGTCAATTCAAGAAAGAAAATAGCTCAAACTCTCCAACAGTGAATTCAGAGACCGTGAAAAGGTTACACAGCATGTATATCTGAAACCCGACAAATGAAAAGATATTTTAAGAGGGAATTTGGGAGAATGTAATTAAATAGAGCCCAAATTCTTGAGGCAGCAATGGAAGAAGGAAAGAATAAGGGGAAGTAAGCAAAAAACAGCTCTCAAAGGCGGTAAATTAGCTGTACAGGAGTTTCAATGAGAATTGTTATTGAGGTCAGATATGTGAATACTAGCTCAAGAAACAAACAATGGCGTTCAGGTTATTGTTCCACTGAACCTGGTAGTATTCATGTTCTGCATGTCAATAATTCAACAACATCTCAAGGACATGATCCAGAAATCCATTGCCAGGTTACCTATATCCTTTCAATCTCTCAGATTCGATCCAGAAACATATAGCCCAGCTTATAATATTGAACTTGTACGCATAGTGACCAACCAAACCCCAATAAAGGAAAAGACAAACAGAAAGTTTGCTTTTGAAAAAAATGAAAAGAAAGTATCCTTTTAAATTTCTTTGTTTAATGTTCTGCATCTCTTCCTCAGCTAGGCTTGGGCAAAGTAGCAAAAGTAAAACACGATTATTAGTAGCATAATAAAAATGTGTTCCTCAACATGTCATCAATATGTTTTGTGTTTACATGCAATACTTGTATCAATAAAAATTTCTTACAACTCTATCCTTTAAAACAACTTTTATCTTATCACGTACCCAAAACACGCTTTGAAAGAAGACATTCAACAAGAGAAACAATCAAATGGGATGTAAGTAAGTAAAGTCCTCCGGAATAGGACCAGGATAACTAAGCTTTTATAAATAAATAAAAGAAGAATACTTTTGTTTGTTGACAGGCTTGCCCTAAATGCAATTGACCATAGCATGAGCGACAGACAGTACCCGTTGTTAATTCCGTAGAAGATAAAGAGGAAACCTCCACTTCCAAAATCATGGTTCCCAAAAAAGGACCAATATAGAGAACACTAGATATTCACCCCTCCTCTTCATGGATAACTTTTACCATATCTTAGAAAAAGTGCACTTAAGAATACAATAAACACAAATATTATTGATGCTGGAGAAGGCTTGCTCTTTCACATATACATAGAGTCTTTATCTCTGGAATAAAACTACATAAGGTCACAAGTTCCAATTAATTTTAGGCTGTGAAATAGAAATTAAGCATGTTTATCATATAGTTTGATTGATGAAGACATGAATCTTTATTTGGTTTCATTTTGAAGTACCCTTACTCACCTTGAGACACATTTTGAAAAAAAAAAACCCTAAAACTTACCCTAGCAACTAAGAATTCAACTTACGAGCAGGATCATCTTGATTACATTGCCACCTGATAAAAAGAAATTCTTAACTGGTCCGTCATCAATACCTTTTTGGTACTACTCCAGATGCAAAAACAGAATCCAGTATACTATTGCGTGTCCCTCAAGATGTGCAACAGAAACTCAAGAGACCTATGACAAACTATGGTCATACACAAAGAAAGACCATTTTGCCGTACAAGACGATATAGATAAATGCAAGACCCAAGATTTGCTTTTGTAGAAGTGAAGACACCTCCTTTACATGCAAGTAAATGTGCACGGCATTTCCTATGAAGCCATATTACCTACGGTACATGGTCACCATGGTGATTAACAGCGATTTGAATTGGACAAAATAGCACATTACCACTCATACAATCACACAAGTTACCCTCTCATTATTCTCAAATAAAACATTGAAGTTCTACAGTTAACAAAAAACAAGTCAAAACGATATGAAGCTCACTCCCAAAGCTCCAATCAGGAAAAACCCTTTGTCCTACCTTTATACTTATATATCAATTGATAACATGTTCTTTGACTTCATAAGACCGGAAAACCAGAAAAGAATCTAACCTCATCAATCAATCAATCACATACCTCAATGCCACTTTTTCTTTCGCAAGTCGCAACAACAACCAATACTACCTCAACCCACATTAGACACTATAAACAATAGCTAACGCCTTTATGTTTCAATCTCAACCTTCCCTCAAACTTAACTCGTGTCTCCCCTTTCCTGATACCCACTTCTTTCAAAGTGTCATCTTCAATATCAAATTAACTCGATTCTCAAATAAATCAAAAACAAGGGTAGTCAACAAATACTTCAAATCAACTAAAACCCCTCTAATCTAACCCTAATCTTCTCCACAACCACCAAAAACACACCCAAATAATATTAATAATAATCAAACAGTCACAAAAAAAAACAACAATTAATCAACATACTTCCACTATTCATCTTAAAAGGGTCAGTTTTTTGCTTTAGCTCAATTAGTAAGGTAAGATGGTCTTTCATAAACCAACAATCAATCTAGCCCTAATTTTTTCCACTACCCCCAAAAAAACACCCAAATGATAATAATCAAGCAGTACAAAAAAAGAACAAACAATTAATCAACATACTTCCACTATTCACTTAAAAGGGTCACTTTTCGTTGACATTATCCCTTTACCTCGAATAGTAAGGTAAGATGGTCTTTCATAAACCAACTATCAATCTAGCCCTAATTTTCTCTACTACCAGTACCACCAAAAAAATAACAATCAAACAGTCACAAAATCCAACAATTACGACTAAGGAAAAAAAAAAGTAAAAATGAACATACTCTCTGGTAGAAGTATCGACCATCTGACAAACAGCAAGAGAAATCATGGAAGTTTTGCCAGTACCAGACTGAGCTTGTGCAATAACATCACGACCTTGAATAATAGGCATAACAGCGCGCTGTTGAATTGCAGAAGGTTTTTCAAAACCGTAAGCGTAGATCCCGCGTAAAAGGTCGTCTTTAATTCCCATCCTATCGAAGCTAGTTATAGGTTCGATCCCTTCTGTTGCTTCGAATTGAAGTTTTTCATCGTCGGTGTGGTTTCTTCTTGCTCTGTTCGCCGGTATTACTGAACCTGACGCCATTGTTGCAGCTTTTTTTTCCCTCAACGTTTTGAGTTTTTGCTGCTGTGTTGGGTTTTTTTGGTTGTGTTATGTGTATAATAGTCTTCGAGATTGACGCAGAAGGGGGACTATGATTATTGATAGGGCAAAACGGCAAATACGTGGTCTTTCCCTTCTAATATACTAGTATTTTTTGCACGCGATGCATGCGCGAACATCGCGGTGATATTGTACATGTTTCTTTTGTTTTCAAAAATCAGGAAGTTACTTTTTCTATAAAAAAATGTGGTAGTTTTTGTAGGGAAAAAAACCGATTACATTAGAGTAGTTTTTTTTAAAAAAGTTATGACTTTTTTGCCCTCATTAGTTATCTTGGAAGAATAAAAACATAAAGGGTATTTTAGGGAACTCAGGTGGACACCAAGTCCTCAAGAGTTCCCATATATAATAGAGATATATCGAGTTTTACTAACTTGGAGTTTCTTGCCGCTTAAATTTTGATTGAAATATTAGATAAAAAAGCGTGTAGGTTAAATGGTAGGAGAAAGAACGAGATAATATATTGTCAATCATGTAAATATTGGAAGTAATATGCAATTTTCTGAAATAGAAAACCTTACAAATAGAAAAAACACGTGAAATATTTACTTATTTTTGGAAAATCTAGAATAATTGTAGGAAATTAACAAATTTCAAATGAAATTAAAATAGAGTATTAAAATGCTAGTTTGCAAAAAAAAAAAAAAAAACTAGCCCCTCAGTTCTTCTCTCTTCCTCTCCTTCTGGGTTTTCTCTTTTTTTTTAGGCCCTTTGAGTCCAAAACTAACTAATTTCATCGGAAAGTTAATTTCGACCCTTTTCTTAAGTTATAGTTTTGTTTTTCTCTTTGTAATGAGTGTAGTTTATCGACTTGTTCGTTTATGTCCCTAATCCATGTGGAGGAATGACTTATGCTGATGTTTTTTATATCAATTGTTTGTATATTTTTTTTTCCCGTATGTTGATTACCGAGATATTGGTTTGTTGATGAAGAATCATGCGGGATTGTAAAATAATTTCGGAATCATCCTTGTCGTTTTAAGAAATTGTTAAGTCGCCTTTATATAAAAAAAAGGTGCATGCTCCAACGATGTATATGAGATTTATTATGCATTGCAAGATCTATTCAGTTTTTCTCTTTATTATGAGTTTAGTTTGTCGTCGTCGTTCGTTTGTCTGACTTTTGTTGATGTGCTTTAGTCATTGTTTGTCTAGTTTTTTGTTTTCCATTTGTTGATTACCAAGAAATTGGTTTGTTGATAAAGAATTATGCAGGATCGTAAAATAAATATTTCTTTCAAATACACTTAGAACAATCAGATCGAAATCATCCTTGATAGTACAAAAAAATGTTATGTCGTCTATCTAAAGAAGATGCATGCTTCAGCGATGTATATGAGAGATATTTTGCATTGCAAGATCTTTTATCTTTATTATTTTGGAAATAAGTATAATCATACCATAATATTAAAGGTTCACAACAATTGGAGGGTGAACTCCTCCGAGTCTACGGATTCTTGATCTACTACATTCAACAACTGTTTTTCATGCAATACGAGTGTATTACAACACGGGGGAGGGGAGCGCAAAAAAGTATACATGATTAATTATATCCACATTTTTCCTTGCCATTTTTGTTATGGCATCCGCAACTTGATTTGCTCCCCTTCCCCTCGTACGGTAGAAAATGCTTGTATTTTGTAGGAGGAACACCTTGCATTTTTTTGGTAAAAAACATTAGCTTATTTCTTAATTTGAGATTGGGAGTGGATACTATCGATCTTTGTAGAGCTATATGTAGCAACGGATGCATTTTTGCCAATCCTTGATATTGATCCATGTGAGAGCTTGAAGAATAGCCTTGATCTCAACTTCATGGAGGTTCAAAGAAAATAATTATAGAGTAGAAGCTTCCTACCCATTCCCCTTTGAAGTTTCTATATACCACTCCAGCAGTTGATTCGCTTGTAGTGTGGCTAAACACCCCATAAGTGTTAACTTTGAGAGAGTTTGGAGGGGGAGGGCTTATTTGTTTGTAAGTTTGATGAAGGAAACCGTTATTTGATTCAATATGTCATGTATTTGGTAGATTCAGATTTCTTTTATACATGTCGTATGAATTTCTATAAAATGAATTAATTTTACTATTCAGGAAAAAGAATCTAGTTGCTCTCTTATTTTCTTCTCCTTTATGGTTCTTTCTTTCTTTAGACATTTCATGCCACGTATAAGTCTAACTTTCTTCAAATCAAACTATTTCTGACTCTTTTCCTTAGTTACAAGTCAATTTTTGTCAATTATATTCCCCTCTTATGAGTATGGTTCGTCGTTGTTCGTTTGTCTCCTTGTGGTGGATTGTCGTTTGTCGATGTTTGTTGTTTGTTTGTGGAGTCGTTGTTAAGTTGTCTCTCTAAAAATGGTTTATAGTCCAACGATCTAGTGGGAGATATTTTACACTAGTTTTCAAACCATTCGATGCACAGCTTAATTTTAATATATTAAAATTTACTAGTTTTAACGCCTGTGTGATGCACGAGTTTTGCGTCCATATCATGGTATACTTTAGTTCCTAAGTTATCCATAACATCGTTCTATTTTTTCGTAGTTAATGTACGTACATTTGTTTTAATTCGTATTATAATGATTAATACTTCTTCCATTTTGTTACTTGCAAAACCAAAGATATGCCAGTAGCACTTAAAAAATAGGGGTCATACACCATCTGCACTCAGAGCTTTTTTGGATGCATTTGGCTCAAACACAGAACGAACTTCTTCCTCGGAGTAGCCTACTCTTACACGCAGACAACATTCATAGACTCTATAACTCGATGCTCAAAATCAACCAATCCTCGACCGGGGGGAACTGAAGAGCTAAATAAGTCCTGAAAGTAAGATACAACAACCTGCCCAACCGCTTCATTATTGTCATGGATCATGTCATTATCATTCTTCACCTTAACGATTGAATTTTTCCACCTACGGTTTGAAGCACGTTGAAGGAAAAGTTTCTTGTTTTTATCACCTTAATTTACATGACAAAATGGCAAGCAAACGTGGTCTCTAGTACACCTATTCCGAGTTCATCAAATTCGCATGTCACGGAGTAAATCCTTCCTTTGTTCAAGTTGTATATGAGTAAGACCTCCTTAGCTTTATTAAGTTTACTAAGCCTCTTTTTCTTCTTTTGGAGCTCTTTAGAAACTTTGTCGAATTTTCTATTGACCCAAAACGAAAAAAGCTAGCTTAAAGTATAATAAAGACCACCCACATCCCAAGCACCAACAACAACCAATTCGCACTCATCATCCTTGGCCCATAATTGTTCATATCGAAAAGATTTGTAACCTAGGCCATACATATCCTTCACAATGACAAAATATAAGTTTGAGTGGGGAGTTATATGACCATTTTCGCTTAAGGTTGAGAAGGTGGGCCATTGGAAAAATGCATAACCATGACTCTAAAGCCAATGCACGATCAAGACTACATTGCACATTTTCGTCTGCTTCCCTACCGTTATCATAAGTAAAGGTGTGCCTTGACGAAATGCACCTACATGAAACCGCAAATGTCCACTAACATCCTAAAGCTTTGCATTTGCCACTCTGCACAAACTCATCGACCCTCCATCTCAACTTGTAATAGTATCTCATAATTAAAGTCACCAATACACATCCATGGCAACTAGTTGATCGTGGTGGAGGAGCGCCATGGTAGGATGTTGGTTTAAATTGTGGTTATCTAGCACTGATTTAATTAATTAAGATCATTTACTGCGAATTTTTCCACATTGTAGATAGTTGGTCGTATTTATATATATTTCTTTAGTTATGCATGTATTTGTTTGATCACCCACAATTAATATGCCTTAAAAACAAAGGCTATCTTCAGTTAGTGGAAAATTTGAGATAATATACAGAAATTATAATTGATAAACTAATTTTGATAAAGTTTTGAATCAATCATGAAAATTTACCATTATAAAATTTTTAAATTTAATCTATAATTTTTTTTCCTTTTTATACTTAGTATAGTATATGAGGAACTTAGCTCAGGCCAAAAATCTAAATATATGTACTTTCTTTGTTTCATATTACTTGAAATATTTCTTTAGGCATGTTTGCCAATGCGTAATTTAAATCATTAATATTTCTAATTCCTTCAAAGTAAAAATTATAAAAAATTGATATTTTGAAACTTGATGTTGAGGTGAATCTACAAAATTTCAAATGACTATATTTTTCCTAATGTAGAACTCACAAAATACGGTCAAACGGAGTGTGTGAATAGTGTAAAAGTCAAAATATTTAAACTATTTTAAAAGGAAGGAAGTATATAGGATGAACTTTTTGAGAGCATATGAAGCTCCTCAAGATTTCGAGAGCATATAGAGCTCTTCAAGATTTTAAGAGCATAAAGAGCGCCACTTTAAATTTTATTTTTTTGAAAATTAGAGGTTTAATTAGTTATGAAAATACATATAAGGAGCTTTGAATAAGGGGATTTTGAATAAACAACCTAATTTTTATACCATGGGAGAGTACTCGAAATATGTTTTGAAATAAGATCCATTTACAATATCGTTTTACAACTTATGAAAATATATTTATTTAGATGAATATTAACGTAATATTAATTCTTCATTTTAGATACATATACAAATAGCTATAAGAATAGTGTATTATGTGTGACTATAGCATTTAAGCATTAGGTTTAGTTTATAGGATTAAACGGAATATGTCTTTTAAAATCTCCGCCTTAGTCAAATTGAACCAAATAATTTATATTGCAACAAAAATTCATTAAGGAAACTTTGTTGTTACGACATTATTTATGACAGTTTTCTTAAGGATTGTATTCGATCTAAGGCATCTATCATAATTATATTCATATTATTCATCACATAATTATGCCATGTCATTATCTTTAAAAATCATATTTTAAAAGTAGAGTTAAATAGAGATAAAAATACATATCTATAATATTGGATGGTGAAAAATTTAGAGTTTGTTTTTTACTAAACAACCTAAAAAGAGTTTATACAATATAAATTACGGATTTTTCACCATATACCCCCGATAATTTTTTTTATTCACCATATATACCCTCGATGTTTTCAAAATTCACCATATACCCCTCAATTTCTTGATAATTTACCATGTGCTCTTTTTTTATCATTAACCCCTGATTCCGTTACTAAACCTTAAGTGATCCCTATGTCACTCATTTACCCTAACAAATTAGCATTGAAACAACACCTAAGGGCTAAGGCCAAAGAAGAAGAAAGAGAATTATGGAGGAAGAGTGATATAAGGGGTCATTTGTGGTGCTTTAATGGTGGTCAATTAAGATTAACGACTCAAATAAGGGTTAATTAAGGTTTGGTGACAGAATTAATGGTTAATGATCAAAAAAGTTGATAGTCGTTAATCATTAAGGGCACATGGTGAATTATCAAGAGATTGAGGGGTATGTAGTGAATTTTGAAAACATCGAGGGTATATGGTGAATAAAAAAATTTATCGGGGGTATATGGTGAAAATTCCGTATAAATTAAGTATAACTTTTGCTACATAATTAAAAAATTTATAATTTTTATGCCATTGATGAGTGCTTACATCCTATAAAAATTACTCCTTCCATTCCTATTTGTTCTTTCTAATTTGACTTTTTTTTCTCAAACAGATTCTAAACAGGAGAAACAAATATGAATGGAGGGAGTAAATGTTGAGATGAATGGTAACATATGACTAATTTTTTTTAACATGTGTGTTGGATCATACAACAATAAGGAAGTTATAAGAAGAGTATGAATTTAATATAATAAGAAGTACCACATGAATTATGATAAGAATAGGAGTTTAAGAGAAAATAGAGTTTAATTTTCAGTATATTATCTAAAATATCAATAATACAAATGATTATTATAACTTTTTCTACATACTATAAAAAAAACCCAATCTCACTATAATTGACTGGAGCTTGAGATTTGCATTAAAATAATAATCATTAATTAAGAATATGATTATATTGCAATAATTCAATCACGATTTTCTTAATTCCTCTACATAATATTAACTACATAGAAGTATGATATATAGTCAATTAAAAAATAAAATTCTATAGTGACAAAATTACATATATATATATTAGAATTTTGGATGATGAAAAATTAGAGTTTGGTTTTAGAACTTTTAATATTATACTATTTAAGTTGAGTATAACTTTTTATATATTGTAGAATATTATCATTCTTAGTATATGTGATACCCGATTTTTTACTGTCTTAATTAACGGTCTGAATCCCACAAAAGTCTCTCATTGGACTATGAGTTTTAGAAAACTTTGAAGTCGCCACCCTATTAATATCTGAATAGAGACAGATTTATTTAATAAATCATTTTAAAATCAATTTCAAGAAATATCATTTAAAACGATAATGACTTCATATGGATAAGGCTTTTTGAAAATTGGTGTTTCATACCATGAGATAGGGTTCGGGGTTTAGGTTAAGAGGTGCGAACATTTGGAACTCGTCTCCTCTTCCGTTCTACAGAATGGGCTCTTACTAAATGCGTTATTTTCCATTTTAAAGTAATCATGGCTATTCAAAAGAAAGAAAATCACATAGTTTGCACATATACACATCAACCATTTTTATTTAGGACCAATATATCATTTGTACATGGTAGGTTTGAGCACTGAAGTTGGAGTACGTACCAATCATTGCGGGTTTGGAATCCACTCATGGATCAAAACCATCGTAGTTCGATCTTATGTCTCACCCTAAATGGCCAATTCCATTGGGGAAGAAAAGGAAATAATAGATCATGAATAACTCACCTTTAGAATTAAACAAATCTATTAGGAATAAGGTAATCACTCCAATTAGTGATTAAAATGAGATTAAGATAATCACCTTAATTAGTGATTAGATATGAAGGATTATGATAATCACCTTAATTAGTGATTAAAAATAGAGGTTAAGATAATCATCCTAATTAGTGATTATTCAAGGCTTAAGATAATCACTCTAATTAGTGATTAAATGAGAAAAATAATCGCCCTAATTAATGATTATTGAAGGTTTAAGATAATCACTCTAATTAGTGATTAAATATGAAAGGTTAAACGGTTTTTTCACCATATACCCCTGACAATTTTTTTTTGCACCATATACCCTTTCAACTTTCCAAATTCACCATATACCCCTCACGTTTGAAAAGATACATCCACTTACCCTTTTGACTAACGGTGTTAGACTTCCGTTAGTCATTAGGCCCTAATCCTCCCCTAACCTACTTAACTAACCTAAATCAAACCCTAATCCTATCCCTAACCCTAAATTAATACACTAACTTGGGCCCTAACCACCCCTCCCCCACCCCTTACCCCCACTTGCCCCCATCACCGCCTCACCACCCCCCATCACCACCACCACCTCCTCACCACCACCCCCCTCCCCCTCTCCCGTTGAACCCCCGTGACCCCCTCCCCCTCCCCACGTAGCCCCCTTCCCCCTCCCCACCACCCTCGAACCCCCCCCCTCCCCACTCCCCACGCAACCCCTCGAGGCCACGCAACCCCTTCCCCCGCAATGTATGTCGCACCAACCCCCTTCCCCTATTGAATCGCACTCCCGAACATTAAAGTTGAATCCGGGTTGAATCGCACCCCTGAACATTAAAGTTGAATATGGGTCGAAATTATGGGTCGCCGACATTAATGTTTTTTCATTCATCACTGCGATCCGAGAGATGGGGAGGGGGGAGGGGGTTTGGTGCGACGGAAAGTTGCGGGGGAAGGGGGGGAGGGGTTGCGGACCGAGGGGAGGGGCTGCGGGGGTGGGGATGCGGGGGGGGAGCTGCGGGGTGGGGACCGGGGGTGGGGCTGCGGGGGGGTGGGGCTGCGGGGGTGGGGGCCGCCAGGAGGGGGCTGCAGGGAGTGGGGCCGCCAGGGGGGGGTTGCGGGCGTGGTGGGGGAAGGGGTGGGGTGGGGGTGGGGTGGGGGGTGGTTAGGGTTTAGGGTTGATTAGGGTTAAAGGAGGATTAGGGTAGGGTTTAGGGTTAATTAGGTTAGAGGGGGTTAGGGTTTAGGTTAGTTAATTAGAGTTAAGGGGGAATTAGGGGGTTAATGACTAACGGACGTTAACGTCGTTAGTCATTAAGGGTAAGTGGATGTATTTTTTCAAACGTGAGGGGTATATGGTGAATTTGGAAAGTTGAAAGGGTATATGGTGCAAAAAAAAATTTGTTAGGGGTATATGGTGAAAAAACCGAAGGTTAAATTAATCACCTTAATTAGCGATTAAAAGGAATGTTAGGATAATCACCTTAATTAGTGATTAATTATGATGAAAGGTTAAGCTAATCACCCTAATTAGTGATTAACCAAGGTTTAAGATAGTCACCCTAATTAGTGATTAAATGAAGAGTTCGAGTTAATCGCCCTAATTAGCGATTAACTAATGATTGGAGATAATCACCCTAATTAATGATTAAATGAAAAATTTGAGTCAATCGCCCTAATTAGCGATTAATCAAGGATTGAAATAACCACCTTAGTTAGTGATCACTTTTATAATTTTCAAGAGGTCTTGGGAAAAGAGGTTTGCTTCCTAATTGAAAGCTTTTGAGAATTAATCTTAATTGAAGATTATTAAGTCATTTTGAGAAAAATGATCAATTTGAGATCAAACTTGGAAATTGTGTTTGGCTAATTGGAATTTGGCCATTTAAAGTGAGACACGTGAAACGGCTTAAAATCAATTAGGAGATCATAATTACCTTTCTAATTATGTCAAATTATATAATTGATCCATTTGAAGATGGAGAACAAAAATTAAAATGTAAGATGGATCATCATACAATTTAACTTAGTTAGATTTGCAATTTTTCCTCTTAATTGAAATTAGGTCATTTAATTCATATACTATGATATATTGGGACCAACATGCAACATTTGTAACATTGGTTGCTCATTTTATTAAAAAGAATTGTGGAATTATTTATGAAAATTATGCATAAACATCTCCGTGTTTTTTTCATTAATGAGTGATGTAATAACTATTTACAAAGAAATTATTATTACAATAATATGTACAAAATCTATGATCTATACAAATCTTCAATCTTGATTTTCACCATGATGCTCCTTGATCTTCATCTTCTTGAAAGGGCTTTGGAATTCATGTTTATTTGTGAACTTGTGAAAGTTAAAGATTAATTAACTTCTTTGATTTTGATTTTTTATGACAATTTTTATTGATTTTTATTTACATAATAAAAATGAACCATTTTAATAGAAACTTAAAATTTCATGACTTGTGACTTTTAATTAACATTTTCGTGTGAAAAGAAAACATTTTTTTTAAACTTGAGTTAATCACTTTATTTCATTTTTCAGATTGCACTTTTGTCCTTATACTGACTTGTAAAATTCATAACTTTCTGTACAAAGTGTTAAATTGATCATGTGATACACCTATGGATAGGTCAGTGAGTTATTTATGTTGTGTCAAAATTTCATAAGCTTTTAGTAACAACTTGAATTATGGTGAATTTTATACCAAAACTGGTCAAAACATGACCTTTATCAAATTTGTTATTTGAAATCCAACTTTCTGAACTTATTTTGAAGTGAATTTTGGAATGAATATTCTAGACACTTTGAAGAACTAGACTGAAAATTTTTAATTGAATTGGACATTTTTAAGATCCTTGTTTATTTATTTTCTTAACTAAAGAGAAAATCAGTGTTCTGGAATTTAGTGATTTACATGAACGTTTTTTGTAAAAAAGATATAAAATTATATAAAATTCATATGAATATAATTTTTTTGTTTTTGGAAAGCTACTGATGTCTACTTTAAAGTTGATGTTTTTAGTTTTGTCTAAATGAGTTTATTTTAAACTTTATTGATAGAACAAGCTTATGTGGTACTGGACAAAATCAGTTTTGCACAACAAAGTTGTATGATTTTTAATTATTTGTACAACATTCAATTTTTTAGAAATTCCAAAGCCCAGCTGGAAACATCTTGCACTTCATAGGAAAAACATTACATCCTATAAACTATTTAGTTAATGCAGATGAAAATTAAAATGAAGTACAACATTAAAATTGACCACAATTACAGCATCACCTTTTCTTTTTATGGAGATGTATATGCACAACTCTATTTGAATTTTTTATGAAAACATGTTTTTTGGTGATGAACAACAACTTGATTAAGAAAAATCACATAAACATATTGTTTCCTAAAAGTCTCCCCATTAGAGTTGTATATTCTAGGTGTGGTGATTTAAGGTTGGGAACCTATTAGGACTTCCACATACCCAAATCGCTCCAAAAATTAAAAAATGATAAGAAAAAACAAGGAGAAAGTTAGTATGTGATTAAGAAGATAATCAAGAAAAAATAACAAGAGCTTCAACTTTACGTTGCTAGCTCAATGATGCACTTCCTTTTGCAAAGTTTTCTACCTTTTTTTTTAAATTTCTTAATTTCTAAGTGAGTTTCTAAATCGACTTAATTACTAACTTAAACCCTTTTTTGTGTTTTTCTTTTGATGAACTTCATTACTTACAAATTACTTTCCTAACTTTTACTTTCTTTTTCTTGAATGAGATTTTTTAGAGGAAGGAAGTAGAGAAGATGAGAGTAGTATTGAGAGAAGTTGTGAAATATTAAGTTGTTTTAAGCTCAACTTGTCTTTTGAAGTAAAAAAATAGAGGGTATTTATAGGCAAATGAGGTGGTGAATTAGGGTTTGAAGAAGGTAAAAAATCAGTTTTTTCACCCAAAAAATCAGATTTTTTCCATCCTCAATTACCTTAATGACATCACTCTAATGACATCATCAAATCTCTTTGGAAATACAAATATTCTTATTCTTTTTTCATCAATGAGGCAAAATCAGATTTTCAGAAAATATTTTTTCCTAAATACATCCTAATACGTAAAAATGCATCGAAAAACGTGGAAGAAGTGCTGACTGGACCAACCGCGCCTAAAGCAAAGTCCTGCGCTAGACACAGCACCGTGCGCTTGACGGACATGCCTGCGTCTGGCGCAGGAACCTGTTGTGCACTGGGCGCATGACCATGCGTCTGGCGCATGGTCATGTGTCTGGCGCATGGTCATGTGCATGGCGCACAGTTCGAATCTTCCGAAAAAAAATCGGATCCTTGGCTCTTACGCTTTGGATTTGATTCTTATTCTTATTCTTTTCATGATTCTTATTCCTTAACTAATGGATAAAAGAATGTGATTGGTGGTTAAAGAATATATTCTTATTCTTTATCCAATGAACAATGACTTGACCATCAAGAAAACTGATTACTACCGGTTTTGGGATACGATTAGAATCCCGACACCTATTTGCGACTCGTTTTTTTTTCCGTTTTTCGAAAAACTAACTTAAAACTATTAACGAAAAAACTCGTCAAATTAATAAAGACGAGCATGATTATACTGCAAATCATTTTATTAAACCAGTGGTTGTAGTTATTGACTACGACTTACGGAAAATTACATTTCTAAGCCGAAACTGCATGACTAACACGCGAAAAAACGAAAAACCATAAGACGAAATAAAACTCGCGCTCCGGGGTGAAACATGCATTTGACGGGGAGCGCGCTCCACGATGCATGACAGTTTTCGTTATTTTTATTTCTTTTCAAAATCTTTATTTATCCGAAAAATTGGTTCAAAATTTGGTGTCTACATTATACCGTTTGAGAATTCTCGAAATATTTTCCAAATAAGATTTTTTTTATTATAATTTTGGACAACCTAATATTATATAACGATTAGATGTTACATATTTAATTATTGATGCGCTCGTTGTAAACACGTCAAAGATAACCTAAACTACCCAATATAGGGTAAGTAAAGGATCGAATCCACAAGGAAGTAAGGTTAAGCAAGGATTAATTCATCAATTATGACGAGCTAAATCTATTTTTGGGTTTTTGAAAGATTGGTAACAAATCTAAAGCATAAGATAACTAGGAAATTGACAAAACAAATTATCAAGGCAAATAAGGGAGATAAATCAAGGATAAAGAAATTAGGGGATTAGGGGGTTCACCAACAAGTATTCCAAGAATCCAACATCAAAGCCAAGGGGAAACAAATGGTGTAATCCCCCGTAAATTTATGAATTTTATAAATATATTTTAATGTATATTTATATATATATTTTAGTATATTTTAGTATTTAAACGATTTATTTCTTGAAAGGTTGACTATTTGAAAGTCAAAGGAATTATTTAATGATTTAAAGAAGTCAAATATTTTATTTAGTCATACTTTGAAATATATTTAAATAGCTTAAAATACATTTTGGTTTAATAAAAGGGATTTTAAATTGGGTTAGAGGAACCCAACCACCCAAATCATCAACCATTAAATATTATTTTAGCCCAAACACCTTTTCCTAAGCCCAATAGAGGGAACCTATATAAACCCCCAAAACCCCAATTTTCCCACACACTTATTTTCTCCCTCCTCCTCTTCCCCTATTTTCGACCTCCCCTATTCTTTTCTCTCTCTTTTCTTTTTCTCCTTTCTTCTCTTCCTCTTCGTGGATCACGACCGACTGCCGGCCAGCCAGGACCGCCGCCCAGCCAACCGGCCGCCGCCGCCTATTCCCGCCGGCGTCCCTCTCCTCCCTCGCCTATTTTCAATGCAAAGTTTATGTTTTTAAGAATTATTTTAATATATTTATGTTTAAAGTTATAATTTGATGATTTAAATATAAATATGAGATTATGTAGTTTATATAATGAAGTAGTTAAATTTCAGATTTAATTATTATGTTTGAATTGAGATTTTAAGTATTAAAGCATGGGTTTTTAGGGTTTTATAAGTTGAAAAATCATAGTAGTATATTATAGTTTATGAAATTGAGAATTCTTATGATTTTAATTATGTTTAAGTATGTTTAAAAAGGGTTTTATTATATTATAAGTTGCTGGAAATTTGAAAAGGATGTTGATGATGGACTTTTATGATTTAAAGTATGAGTTTTAAGGGTTTTAAATGACTGAAGTTTTAATGATGGGAAAGGTTTTTAAACACTTTTAAAGAGGGTTTAATGTATTTTATTATTGCTGGAAATTTATAGGGTGTTGATTGGTGGATTATATTGGTATTTTAGGCTGATAATTCTCTTTAGGCGACTTTTGAGCTTGCGAAAGTGGCCTCTCGATTTGTTCACACAAGGTACGTACATACCTATGTGTGGGTTGGATTAGTATCATGTCCTAAGGAAGGGATTTGTGTAGTATTATGCATAGGGAATTATTTTAGTTCATATGTGATGTATGTTCAAGTGGATTTGCATGTTTTATGCCGTTGTGTGAAGCATGTTGACTATGATGATGATATTATGTTTGTATGGAATATTGATGCAAGCATATGGGATTTGGGAACTTTATTTTATTAATTCACATGAGGGATTAATATTTATGTTGGTATTGGATCATGAGTGAATCATGTTGTTCCCTTTGGATTATTTAATTACTTTATGAGGACTGAGAGCCTTATTTGGTAAGTTGATTTTTATACCTATGAAAGGTTGGTTGGTTGTTGACTTGGTTCAACAAATAAAGGAAGGTTATGAATTTAATGTTGGAATTAATCTTGGGTTGTTAAGTTGATGATCACCTTATCTAATCCTAAGATAAAAATGGAAGGTTATGGTTCTTTGATGATTATACTATTTGCCTTACTTGTGAGTCATAACAAGTGAATAAATTATTAATCATGTAAAGTGAAACATGAATAGCAATAGCTTTAGACTTGTGCACATCTGAAGTGTTGGACTAGTATGAGTTGGAGTACATGGTGGTAGCCCATGGCTTTTCTTGGGACCGGATTTGATCACCGTGTCCTATTTTTATTTAAAAGGTTCCTCGATATCGTAGGTCAGGGAAGTACGGAGTCGCGCCCGTACTTCGTCTTCTAAATTGAAGACTGGTTTGGTTTGGACAACTATTTCCATTGCATATTCCATCTAAATTAATTAACTTACTAGTTGTGGAGTTTAGTTCAGTAAAGTAGTCTGCTATGCTATTATATTATTATTTATCCCTGCTTAATGTTTATTAGTATCATGTTAGGTTTTATATTTATTTACTATGTAATACTCAGCTTTGCTGATTACGTGCTTTGTGTGTATGTGTTGATCATGGCTATGCCTTATTGATCCTGTGATGACCCATTTGGTGAGCAGTCTCTCGGGATCAATTGTGCATCGTCATTTACAGGTTTGAAGATGATGCGTCATGGGTTCGGGAATTGGAGAGCTTGTGTCGACTTTACATTTTACTTTGACTTTATGCTTTCATAGTTGACTTTGACTATTGTAGTTGATTTTTACTTTTGAGGTTGACTTTTGACTTTATGTTGGTTTGACTTTTAGAGTTGACTCTTTGAGTTGACTAAGTTTTATTTTCAAAGTTTATTTAATTATTATTTCCGCCACAAAATTCTGAATAAGCCGATACGTTATCACACGGGCGATAATGCTTTGATAATTCTCTAAGTTTTATATTAAAAGGTATTTTTAAAAAGAGAGAATTGTCGGGGTTTTACAAATGGGGGTTCACAAGGGGAAATCATGCACTTAGGAACTCTAATTACTCTCTCGAGCTAGTTAGAGGAGCTTAATTAGTCACTCATGACCTATTCTCATGGCATGAGCAACTAATCTAGCCAAATCAAGAACAACATGATAAATCAAACTTCCCTAAACTAAAAAATGCCTATTTTCATGGAAATTCTAGCCTAGCAATCAAGCTTAGTCTATCCCTAACTTCATCTCTCGATCCTTCACTAGGGATTCCAAATATGCAAGTTAAGTGGTGATCAATCACCCAACAAACCAAAGAAAATAAGCTTAATGAACATGTTAAACTCCAAATGTTAACCCCCTAACTTAAGTTAGGATCTAAGGCATAAATGAAGGCTACATCCCTTCCCCTAGTAGAGAACTACTCACAAATCATGGCAACAAAACAAAACAAAACTTGAAAAAACGTCATCACCAAAACCATGGAGGAAAGAGATTGAGGGGAAAATGATAACTAATAAAAACGAGATCTAATCAAGTAAAGAATAAACTAAACAAGATTAGAGAAAGAAGAAATGAAATAAATAAGAAATTACCAACTTTTAATCTTGCATAAATATGAAAATGGAGTTCAAAAGTTTCAAACCTCAACTTTCTCTCTCCTATGGTTCTAAAGTTTGAATGTTAAGAACAAAATAAATCTCACTTAATTATAATGTAAATTAGCTTAACCTAAAATGAGAGGAGTTTGCCTTATATAGTCCTAAAATAAACTAAGCATAATTATAATTAAACCCCCGTACACAAAATGAAAAGAAAAAGAATGTTTCCGGAAAAACCCAGCGACCCGGGCGGGTGACCCGACCCGAGCGCTCGGGTCGGCCCTGATCTGGGCGAGTTGTTTCATCAGAAATCTCTAGCCTTTTGCTCCCAAAACTGGCCCGGACGGGTCAATCCACCTGAGCCCTCGGGTAAAGGCCGACCCGTGTCGGTTGATTGACCCGACCCTCGGGTCAGTCTTTGCTCCTCTTCTTTTCCTCTTTTGAGCTCCGTGATGCCTCTTTTTTCGATTCCTTGGCCTCGGGTTTGTGCAAATGTCCTCCGATCACACTAGTAAGTCCTGAAAACAAACCAAACACCCAAAGAAAACGTACAAATGAGGAATATTGCACAACTTAAGGGAAATAGCTAGCAAATCAGCCTAAACTAACTCAAAAACTACTATAAAACCCACTAAAAGCTAATCAAAAGCCAAGTAAATAAACCAAACATTAATTATTTATAAAACCTATATAATATAATATAAACTATATTTTATAACAAGAGTAGGATTGTAGAAAATATGAACCATAAGCGTATATTAATTCCATTATACCATATTACCATTGCAACCAATAATAACAAAATAATATAACAATATAATAGGACTATAATTTGACAATACAACAAAATATTATAACAATAGTAGGACTATATTTAACTATGTATTTATAAGAGGAGATCGTAGAGTGTATAAAGGTGACTTTTTAATCCTAAAATAAATTCTGAATTAAATAAAAAATTCAAAAGAAAATAATGGTTAAGAAAAAAAGTAAATTAAAGTTTTAATTTACTGAATTACCTAAGAATTTGATAATCCTGAGTATATCAATTTTGGTATTTTAATGTCAATCACTAATAATTTATGTCTGATAACGTCCCAAATAAATCACAACAATGAAAGTGTATATACAAAAAAAAAAATTAGAGCAGGTATTTAATTTAGGAAAAATTGATTTAACAAGTCCAACTATGGGCATCCTGACAAAAACAATCCCAACTTCAATTTAATATTGATCAGTCTCCACTTTGAGGGGTGTTTTACAAAAGCGGTCCAAGTTAAACAATAATCGGTTTGAAGAGCTTTTTTTAAAGTTTTCACTTTTTTTTTTCTGTTTTAATTATATATTCTACCTCATCTTTCTCTCTCCTCCCTCCCTCCTTCCTGCCCTTCCCCCTCCTCCTCTTCCTTTTCCATTGCCATCCATCCCCTCCCTTGCCACCTCCCTTCCCTCTCCCCAGCTGACCCCCTGCCACCTTCCCTCTCCCTGCTGACCCCCTACCACCTCCCCTCCCCCTCCCTTGCTGACCCCCTGCTACATATGACATACCTTCCCACCCTACAACCCACCTCCCCTCCTCTGCACATATCCCACTCCCTTCCCCCTGCCGACCCCCCGCCACATACCTTGCCACCCCACAACCTCCTCCCCTGCCCACCTCCCCTCCCCTCCCCTCCCCCTGCCACCCATCCCCTCCCCCTCCCACCTCCCGTTCCTTCCCATCCCACCCCACCCCCCCTCCCCTCCCACCTCGAAAACCCCCCCCCTCCCCTCCCCTATGTGCGTTGTTTTGGGCCGTTTTACTCCGATTCTCGGATACTTCGAGTTGTTGCTCCAATGGCGGAGGTGGAATCCTTGGGAGGTGTTTTCGAGGGTGGGGAAGGGAGTGGCGAGCAAGGGAGGGTGGTGGAGGGGTGGAGTGGCGGCGGGGATAAGGTTTCGGGAGGTAAGGGAGGTGGTTTCGAGGGTGTGTGAGGTGTTTAGGGGGCAAAGGAGGTGGTGGCGGGACGGGGGGGAGGAGTATTGTGGGTGGAGGAGGTGGTGGAAGGAAAGAGAGGGGGTTTTGGGGGGTGGGGTGGGAGGGGAGGGTGGCGGGGAGTGGTGACGATGGGGGAGATGGGGGAGGGGGGTAGTGGGATGGAAGGGGAGGAGGTTGGGTGGCAGGGGAGATGTGGAGGGATCGGTGAAGGAAGGAGGGAGGAAAGAGGAGGAAGAAGATAGAAAAAAATTTAAAAAAATTATGGTATAGCAGGTTAGAAACCTGCTGGAACTACTATTGTAAAACACCACTCAAAGTTGGGAATGGTCAATATTAAATTGAAGTTGGGACTATTTTTGTCATGGTGCCCATAGTTGGGACTGTTTACATCAATTTTTCCTTTAATTTATCTTATGCACACCTAATGCTATATGAATATAATTCTACCACATAAAAAATAATCACTGCATTGCACGGACTTCAAAAATTAGTATTCAGTATATCAAACTGTTTCACTTCAAAACTTTTTCAACCTTGATTTACATTACACTTAGAGGTGATTATGGGTCGGGCCGGGCTTTGCCCAAAAAAGTAGCCCGTTTTAGGCCAAAGTCTCGGGACAACTTTTGCTCACCAAAACCCGTTATTTCGGGTCGGACAAAAATTTAGCCTAAATTTTCGCATTTGAGTTGTCCATGACCCACTTTTTTGCCTAAAAATCGGACCGGACTAGGCTTGAATCGCGGGCCGAAATATCATCTCCCATATCTGCTATATTCGGGTCGGGGTGGATTGGGCCCGCTGGTCAGGTCGATGTTGATCACTCTAATAGTCTAATTATACTTATAGTTGTAAAATTAGAAATTGAGATTGGCTCGAGTTGTGAGTTTTCCCATATGCACTAGCGAAGTCTATTGTTCAAACTTCAAACTCTATCCCAAGCAATTTATTTTGGATTTAAGTGAGGGAGGTTGGGGGTATCTGACTTGTAATGAGACTCCAAATGAGGCCCCTATGCTAGGACTTCTCACTCTTTATTAAAATAAAAAAATAATTATCGCTGTAAAATGCAGATAAACATAGTTGAATGAGATGGAATATTATTAACCATTGATTTCACATAAATGGTCATGATCGTCCAAACTCCACTTTATAGAGTTAGAAGTATTTTATAACTCCACTGGATCCAAAGTTCCAAACTCTACTAAACAATTCTCAACGACAAAACTAATAACTCAATCCTTCTTTCTCTCTTACCGGCGCGACAATCCATCGCTTTTTCCCCCACCACCGATCATCAACCTCACTTTCTCTCTCCTCTCCAATCTCCAATTCCTCAATTTAAAACCCTAATCTCTCTCCTCCAATTCTTTAGAATCACATCATCTACTTCACATTCTCCATAATAATCGCAATTAAACCTTTTATTGCTCTTGATTTTGTACGTTGAAATTCAATTAGAACATTATTATTTTGCTTCAACTATGTTATGATCGCTGAGAATGATAATTTTGAAGGTCTGATTGTTTAATGATGTGGTTTTCCTTCTGGAGATCCAGAAACCGATTCTCCTTGGACGAACTCAGGTTATTCTTTACTTTGTTTTGATTACAATGTTGCAATTATTTTACAATTGCTTTTTTTTTTATTTGTTACTCTTGTTTTACTTTGTTCGCGGATTTTTGCTATTATTTTATTTTTTCTTTTTCCGTTTGTAGTTGACTCAGTTGGTGCATTCGTGAGGTTTAAATTTCAATTGTTATTTGACTTATATACTTCACTTGGTTGATTGAGAGTTGCGAAACTGTGAACTGCAAAGTAGTAAAGTGCAGGAAAATGGGGATATGCATAGAATTCACTAGTTAAATGGTTTGCCGTCTCGAATTAATAATCACATACAGTTCTTGGATGCCCTGGGATAATGTTGGCACAACTATCAATAAGGGTTCTTTTTGTAATAATCAGGGATAATGACGATGTGATAACTATTTTTAGTCAGAAGGAGGTATTTGATCAAGCAATTCAGATTTAATTTTATTTTGAGTCCGAGGGAGGTATTCTATCAAGCAATTCAGATTGAACTCTATGCTTTCACGTGTTCTGTATGACTAAGAGGAGAGAAGAAAGAAACAGGTTTTTCCTGGTATTTCATGGTTTCGTCAATTATTTTTATCCTGACTGCCAAGAGAGTACGTGCGGAGAGTGGAAGAGATTGTAGTGTAATGTGTTGTAATTTGGTTGAATGAGTGGGTTTCTGGGATAGTGTGGAGAATTGGAGATAGTTGAATCTCCTTCCTATTAACTGTCGTGGCTGAATATGCATATATGCATGTATAATGAAAATCCTGGATGAATTTGATGCCTTTTTAAAATAGTAATGATTCATAATGGGATTTGAAGGCATCCCTACTCGTATTGACTAATTGACTGATGGGGGTGAGAGTGGCTACGACCCAACTATAGGATAGGGTCATTATGAGTCATGTGACATCTGTAATCATGAAGCGTTAGGACATTGTGACAGCTATCTTTTCAGATGGAAGAGAGTAACATAAAAAAAGTCCAAATGGTTGGTACTCATACC
The DNA here is from genome assembly GCA_947648045.1 of Beta corolliflora. Taxonomy (NCBI): domain Eukaryota; kingdom Viridiplantae; phylum Streptophyta; class Magnoliopsida; order Caryophyllales; family Amaranthaceae; genus Beta; species Beta corolliflora. The sequence continues at coordinate 1,081,357 of CANSZD010002988.1, forward strand.
TTTATTGTAGGCTCTTTCTTTTTGGAGCAATAGTTCAATATGTTAGACAATTTTCTTCTCTTACTTCATAGCTAACTGTTGTTGTCATCACCTTATATAACCGAATGGGAGAATAAGATGGCGTTTTAGTTTGTATCAAAAGCTAGTCACTTGCCTTATCATATCAAAGTAAGTTAGATATTTTTTAAAATAATTAAATCCTAGCTTGTCCCATGATTTGAAAGCTGAAATCCGTCCTCATCGATTTGTCTGTCCATTATCCGATAACCTACAAATTCCGCTGCTGTGTATGCCGAGGTGAAGATTTATTAGTATTTTAATCAATTACGGTTGCAAGAGTGAGATCACTCTGCCCGCAAGGACCTATTTAACACTAGATATGTTGCATTCCTTATCAAATTTGCTTATATGCTTTTTAGTTATGTCACCTATGTACAATTTTACAATTTCTCTCTGTGTTATGCTACATATCACCAATAACAAAAGTCTAAGAACTAAGAAGTTTGATGCTATCATGTGGTCTAAGAACATTTTTCCTGTTTGGCCGAAAAGGAAAAGGTGCTATGTTATAATATGTAAAGTTCTCCTGTCTTTTTCAATGTTATTTTCGCTTGTATGTAGTAACTTGTTATCAGTAATGGACTTTCAAGAGAGTATGTGGTGTTACGACAAGCTGCAAACTCAATTAAGCAAGTGTACTCTATGCTTCCATTGATGTTGGTGTATTGACTTTTATGCATGATGCAGATATCTCACTGATCAGCTGCAAAAGATTCAAATTGTCAATGAAGTTAACAAGGTCAGTTGAATCTTATATTTTATTCCCTTTGCTGCTGATAACTTTTGTGGTTTATTTATGAGTATTGTTTCTTGTCTTTGTCATGAAGGATTTTGTTATTGAGGCATTGAGATCAATTGCGGAGTTGGTAACATATGGAGATCAGCATGACTCAACCTTCTTTGAGTAAGTCTATGGTTCGGACATATTCTATGAATAATTTGCATAAACTATTGCTTTTTATGTTTGTCTATCTGAAAAGGTATAGTGAAGATGGAAGCACTAGCCTCTTGGCGGGTTTTGGAGTTAGTAGGTCCTGCTACATGTTGTGATTGTCCTGATCCTATCAAACTTAAACCTAAGCCTATTCTCGTAACAATGTAGGGAGGGTCAATCAAGGTTGGTTTTATAAAAAATGCACTGTTGTACCATTCCTTGTTTCCAGTAAACAAACAGAAGGGCAATACGTTAAGATTATGAACTTATAACTAGGGGTGTAAGTGGATTGGACTGGAATGGACTTTCCCAAATCCAAATCCAGTCCAAAGTTTTTTGGACTCGAGAAATTGAGTCCAACTCCGATCCAAATAATTTTTGAGTCCAGTCCAGTCCAATAATTTTTTCTTGAGTCCGAAATCCGAATCCAGTCCAGTCCAGTCCGATTATTATATTATTTTTTTCCCCGGTTTAGATTCAATGATTCACAACGTTTTATCATAATTGAATTTGAAAAATTAAGCTCATTATATCCATTCCATAAAATAAGTCACATGCATCTTTTATATTATATATATAAATATTAAATATATATACATTATATATATAAATATTAAATATATATTATATATAAAAATATTTTTGGACTGGACTGGACTTATTGGACTCCAAAGGGGTGGGTCCAAATCCAGTCCGAAAATATTTGGACTCGATAATTTGAGTCCGAGTCCAGTCCAAAAAAATTTCAGTCCAGTCCAGTCCGACAAGTTTGGACCGGATTGGATTGGACTCTGGACTTTTCGCAGTCCGCTTTCACCCCTACTTATAACTAGAATCATAACCAATGGTTATAGACATGCTCTTATGTTTTAACTTCCACAAGTTCCACTTATACTGTATCGCATATGTAAATCAAAAGCTAAGCTTTTGATTACCTAACATCAAGTAGTGACAAACAATCTTGCTAGATCCTACTATGGCACAACTTAAATTGCGATGGAAACACTGAACCCTGTGTCACAACTATGCGAGCTCGGATCATGCTAGTCCAAAAGAAGAATCCTAGATTTATCACCCTCGAGTTTTTTTTTTACAAGAATAATGGATTTCCTTCTAACGGACTTAATTTGTGACCATTACCTATTCCTGGAACTTTGCTAACAGGTTGTTTAGATTGAGTTCAATTTGGTTACTTCTGTTTGGATTGTCTCGTTTAATGAATTTTAGATTCGGCTTTAGTCCAGTTCAAGGAATGTCAGTTGAGATTATATTTAAATATGTTATGGATTAGCTTATTATGAAAATTTGAATTAGTTTATATTATTCATATTAATTCTTGGTTAGTTATGTTGATAATAGATCTACTTCAATTAGGGTCAAATTTGGATTGCCTTGTTCAAATACAATTTGGATTACCTTGTTCAAATACAATCTGGATTTGGTTGAGGTGATTAGATATGGGTATGAGGTGGTATTCGGCCAACTCTAAAATATGAACACCATTTCATAACATGCAAACTAGGCCTTAACTCGTTTAATTTAAATTTAAATTTACATCTCATTGTTTTATTACGTACTCTTTTTAATATCCCGTAGCCTTGTAGCATGTTACAAAATTTGCAATTAAGTCTCTATATTGGGAATAACCTAGCTTAATGAGTAAGGAGGAAAAATGGGTAAGTCGCTATGAGCCTGATGCAATTGCAGTGAAGCATCATTTGTGCTCAAAGCTTAAAGCACAAGTCTCTTGAGAAAGACCTCCCTAGAGTCTAGACTATTGTATGAAAAAGCGTGCGGGGTGCTTGAGGCATTGAAGTATAAGGCTTAAAGGGTGATCACTTTAAGGTCACCTTGAGGGGCTTTAGCCTCCCATCTTGCGCTGAATTCTCTTATCGCCTCAATGCTCCCCACACTTTCTGAAACATTTCCCTAGACTATTCCATGGTAATTTTTAAGTATGTTTTAGGTATGCTGGTATGGTTAGCGCTTATGGCACTTACAAGCTTTGTTTTGGTGGCACTATGTGTTTTGTGATGTGAGGGAGTTTGGGTGGCAAGCATGGCTGAAGCGTGGGCATGTTTAGGACTTTAGGTGCATGTGTCAACTTGCACAAATGTGTGCTACCAGCAGTTCGAAGTCATTGTGTTGAAATCTTAGGCAATCTTCGGTAAGATCTCTTGGGCGTATTTTAGATATATTTGTAATAATTGATGGTACTTTGCTGCCAAAGCAGCTGTTTCCTAAAGAGAGGAAGATTACTAATTTTAGGTGGTCTCATAAAGTTATCTAGTAGATATAATTATACATAGAAGTATAGGATTTTTTTTTGTAAGGGTAAGCTGAATTGATTAAATTCAGAAATTTTCTTGCAATTTGCATTGTTTACTCCCCCTATTTTCGTGATGGAACAAATTTAGTGATTGAATTTGTGAGTGAGACTAGTGTAGTTCTATCAATGGAAATATGTTTTTTATTTTCTTATGTCATTACTGTAATTTTAATAAAAAACATATTTCCAAAAAATTAGAAAAGGAAAATTACTACTAAAACTGTAAAAATTATTGTGTCTCTGAGTACAAATTCAAACATCAAATCCTTCTAAAATGTGCCCCCGAATCCTGATTTTGAGATTTCGATTTTTGGGAAATACGACACTCGGATTCGTACCCGTGTTGGACACTTGTACCCGAGTATGAGCATCATAGGAAATTCTAGAGATTGTTTCCACCTCAGATGGACATAATTGAACTTGTTTACCATGCACCATCATTTGTTATTGTTCTTTGTGAGCTAGTCAATTGTTGATATGATCAGTTAAATTGTTTGGAGATAGTTTTAGAAAACTAAACAATGGATATGACTGAATTTAATAACCTATAATTAAGGCAACTAGCTTTCTAAGCACGCGATGCGTGCGACGACAATCTTTTCATTGTGATATTTCCTAATGTCGAGTAGATAGTTTTACATGCACGCAATACATGAAGCGACAACTCATTATAATAGTTTAAGTTGACAGCTTTTTCAATAAATGCTCTGTTTTGTTCAAATTCTTAGAAGTTATTTTCAGCAAAAATAAGTTTAGGTCAGTTCTTAATCTGACCTTATTATCCTCTATGTAATTGACTTAACAAATTGAAATTATATAAAACCATTAAAATGATCATTTCTTTACATGACTATAATGTTGTGGAAGTATATTAATTATTTTTTATTTTGGTAATTTTTCCTTTTGATGGAAGATTTTGATATTCTTAAATGAATTTGTTATCTTTGTTTTTTTTGTAAAATTTTTATAGTCTTTCCTTTTTTTTAACCTAAAATTTTAAGTTATTATAATTGTAGTTTTAAAAAATGGCAAATATTGGGATTGATTGATTACCCATTATTATTTTAAAAATTTAAACAAAATTGATGTAATTAAAAAAGTAAGGGTAATATAGTCATTTAATATGGGGACACCATGCCTCCCCCCTTCACTTATATAATAGAGATTCTTGCAGAAGGCCCTACTTCAATTTAAGCGTCTGATTGTTTTACCATTTCTGCTTTATCTGCAGTTTTTTTATGGAAAAGCAAGTGTTGGGGGAATTTGTACGTATTCTGAAGATCAGTAGAACGATCACTGTTTCACTCCAGTTACTTCAGACGATGAGCATCATGATTCAAAACTTGAAAAATGAGCATGCCATATGTGAGTTGTCTTAAAGTGGAGAAAGTTAGTCCTCTCTTCACCAGCTGTTTTATGTGTAAACTGACAGTGACTTTATTTGACATTTCCATAGATTATCTCTTCAGCAATGAGCATATTAACTATCTCATAAGTTATTCCTTTGACTTCCGAAATGACGAGCTGTTATCATATTATATATCCTTTTTGAGGTCTGTTTTCTTCTAGTGATGCACTTCATTGTATATATTTTTTTGTTTTAATTCTGTACTTGATGCATGTTGTATCTTTATCAAAATATCTGCAAAGAGCAGTAATGAGCTGAATTGAGGTTGATTTTTGCAGAACAATAAGTGGGCATTTAAACAAGAGCACAATATCATTGCTTGTGAAGACTCAGAATGTAAGCTTAGTATTACTCTGTTGGTTTCTGAGAAATAATTTGCAATCAGACTATCAGAGCCTGATGAGGATGACTCTTCTGGCTTTCACCAAAATGCAACTGCTCATGATGATGGGCAGTTATCAATGCTTTACGTCTATCTTCTTAGTAATCATAAGGGCGGCTTTAGCCAAATAAGCTGGCTATGAAGATAATTCTTGGTCAAACGTGTTGAGAGCTGAAAGTGAGACTAGGGAGTTCATCTTGTAGGGGGTGCTTCAGCAATACCCGAGTATTTATGGAAAATAACCTCCATCTTCTAATTTACAACTCTCTCTCTCTCTCTCTCTATCTCTTTCTCTCTCTCTCTCTCTCTCTCTCTCTCTCTCTCTCTCCTTCATTTGTGGTGGAAGAGGAGGGGGGGAGGGAATCCAACTACAATAATATTTATGCATCCTTGTATCCACAATTGAAAGGAATGTTGTGCAAAATGATTTACTACTTGTTCTTGATACTTGTGAAATCCGGGAGGGGGCAGGGGTAGGCATGGAAGATTAACCATTATGATGTTTTGCACTACTTGTGATACTTGCTAATGACATCTTTCTAATGGCAAATTGAAATCATTTTAAGACGACCAGGGAAAATGAATTTGAAGTTTTTAAGTATGTTCCATGCACCTTCGTATTCACATTTGAAAGAAATGTGCTACAATAATCTTTTACTACTTCTGTACCTGATATTTGTCAATTCAGGAAGAGGGGGGGCGAGGCATGGAAGATTAGTAAGTCGTTTGTATTGCACTAGTTGTGATACTTGCCCAATGACATCTTTTTAATGGCAAATTGACATCTTTATAAGACGACCAGGAAAAAGAAATTTGACAGTTTTAGGGATGGAGAGAGTAGCTAATATCACGAGAGGCCTGATTATTCTAGCTATTGAGTTTTCCATCGAAGTTATTAATGACTAATGTTGTTTACTCGTTTAAACAAAGTTTCAATCTATTGTCAAACAATTACTCCCTCTATCCCTAAAATATTGTCCCACTTTCACCATTTCAGTTTGTCCTTAAAACGTTGCTTGATTTCCTTTTAAGGTTCGTGGTCCCCACCTCTCTCTCTACTTTTCACGTACACCACATGCAATAGGACAAAACTACATACTAACTCAATACAACATCACAACTCTTAAAAAAGGAGAATGGGGCAATTAAAAAAGGATGAGGGAGTATAAAATTGCATACCAGCTTCTTTGTGGAAAAACTTGCCTCTTTTCAATGAATTCATTTCCTTGATTTTCTCTTCTATTTCCTGATCTAGGATGAGGTGGTATCATTCCCATTATACGTTGAAGCAATTCGATTTGCTTTCCATGAAGATAGTATGATACGTATTGCTATACGTGCTTTGACTCTTAATGTTTACCACGGTCAGCTATATCTCCTTTTTCATAATGTACTTCACTCTTAAATAAGTACTATGAGTTATGTTTATTGTTATTTCTTTTAGAACTTTGGTATAAATGCATGAATTCATTTCCTTGAGATGTTTCTCTTTGGTCATAGTTGGGGATGAGAGTGTAAATAGATACGTCACCAGCGGGACACTTGCCAATCACTTTACAGATCTGGTTATTTTTTTCAAGAAACAGTGCCTCACTTTCAATGACTTAGTTGTTCAAGCATCAAGGTAAGTTTTATTTTGCTGTGTCGACAAATAAACTTGATGCCAAATTTTTACCAACTCAGCATTTATTGCCTCTTCTTCTGATGACAGTGAAACTTCTAAGGATTTGTCATCTAGCATCATTGCCGCTGTGGACGAAATTGAAGACAATCTTTACTATTTCAGTGATGTTATCTCGGCAGGGATTCCAGATGTTGATAAATTGATAACAGATGGCTTGTTGCGGGTTTTGATAGTGCCAGTGTTACTACCTTCCTTGATTGAGGCTGTAAGTTTTAGGAACTTAAATCTGCGTGTTGATTGCGTTTGTGCTTAATGCTTTATCCTTGATTGCTACAGTTGTACTGCCAACTCCATAATTTCCAATTTGGTGTAGTTAACTCGAACATGCAGCATTTTCTGGGAAGGGAAAATTGGATCAGAGGGGAGTTGGTGGATTTTGTTGTGGGCATGATGGGCCTTGTTTCTTTTGTTAAGAAACTTTTTTTACCTACTTTCTGTAGCTTTTGCATCCAGGATATGGGAGTTGGAGCTGTCACTTCATTGTATCTACTTTGTTGCATATTGAGAATAGTCAAAATCAAAGATTTGGCGAATACCATCGTTGCTGCCTTCTTTTTTCCTGAAGGGTCCTTTGTATCACTTCAAGAAAGTAAAGTGAATGGTGACGCAACCTCCTACAAAATTCGACATCCACCATCTGAAGAAAGTAGTAATGGAGATATGGTAGAGGATGTAAGCAACTCAAAGATTGCCATTCCTGAAGATGCCAGCTTGCAAAATAATTGTGGTGATCAAAATCAGTCTCTTTGGTAATTTTTTTTAGCTCAAGCTATCATGTTATGGTTGGATATTTCTCTTTTGGTTGTTGTGGAATAAAGTTCATTAATTCGAAAGATAAAAGATCCATAAATGTGCCTACCTAGGCTGAGCCATCTTACTTTCTGCCTGTCTTTTTCTCCTTCCTCATTGTTGGCTGGAGCATTTAGTGGGTTTTGAAATTTGTCCTCAAGTCAACTTATCACCTTTTGTTTGAGTTTTGGAGAAGAGTTGCTCTTTGGAGAGCATAGACGATGAAAGTTGTAAGCTATGTCTATCATTGAAGGCAGCCAAAAGTCACTCAGGGCTATATTTTTAGCTCATTATAGTCCATTAGAGTAGAGATTGTATGCACTACTAGTGTGTGCTTTGTCCAGGTTTAGCTTAATTTTTTCCATTGTTTTTCATATACGAGGCATTACTTTACCTTTTCACATGTTTCCCTTATGAGTTCATCTTGTCCTTTGATATATCATGATACTTTATCATGAAATGATTTAGAATATTGTTGACAAAACACAAAGAGGTGCTAGAATTATTATCACGATTAATATCTATTATAATGGAAAAAGTAATATGCAAAAATGTTCTATTTATTTTATTATAAAATTTATTTATTGTCGGCTTTGAAAGACACCAACAGACCTTTTACCACTGTCAACAAGTCAAATTAAATATAAGAATTTCTTCAATTATATAACATATATCACAGTATGCATGAAATTACCCTTCTAGGCTTCTGCATCTAGTTCTTTTGCTAACAGGAGCCGAACATGTCTTTTATGTGACATCGACAAAGGATCATCTGCATATGTGGGCCTTTTATAGTATCTATAGGGTCTTCCACTTTTTCCTTTATTCATAGATTGCAAGATACGAGAAGTTTCTTTTGTCATTATTAATTGAACATTTCAATTTTTTGTGTACTTTTCTTTGGTAGTTATTTCATTGTTTTGACGTTTTCTGATCTCTATTGGATGATGAGTGAAGTCTTTAAGAGTTGATAGCTGTTACTTTACTCCATTTATCTCCTATCATTTTGCTTTGGTTTCAAAAAGTGGACAAGATTCAAATTTCTTTTGAACCTATTGCTTATATCAATATGTGATTCAGAATGGATTTAATATATTCTAAGTGGAAAGTTGTGTTTTGTAGGGAGGCTGTACTATCTTATCTTAATGTTGGCAATGATTTACAAGTTCTGGGATCATTAAGTATAATTGCTACCTTGCTTCAAACTAAAGGTAATACTAGATGTTTGTCGAAGTTACTAACAATTGCCATCTCGAAATATTTTCAATATTACTTTAGAAAATGATAAAAAAGTCAACAAAGCAAAATTATGTGGAAATTATGTTCCTTCAATCTTATTTTATATTCAACTAATAAAGCATAACTTAATTTGTGGGGCAGAGTTCTCTTACTTTTTTCCTTACAAAAGTTTTTTGTTACTTTAGAACTGGAGGAGTCAATGCTAGATGCACTTGGAATTCTTCCAAAGCGGAAACAACACAAGAAGCTCTTGTTGGTATGCATACTCTATTCGATTGGAAATAATCTTTTGTTACTCGTGCTTGAGATTAGCTATGCTTCCTCCTTTATTTTATAATTTCAATGTTTTGACTTTTACACTATTCATATTCTAACATGACCATTTTTTTTGCTAATATGTATAAAATAAATGTTATTATGTAATATGTTGTTGGATTAGTGTCAATGTATATAATTTTTACTAATTGAAAACAAGATATTAATGGTCAAAGTTATATGTTGGCGAACGTGAAAGTCAAAACGTTGCAATTATAAGAGAATAAAGGAACTTTTCAGCTTAGTTTGCAAAGTATTTTGGTTACAGTACATTTTATTATCGATCTGAGCATGTTGTGATTCATTAAGGATTGTGATAGCTTCTAGATTTCCTCACGATTAGTACACGGGTATGAAGTTCGAGAGAATGAATAATGTCACTTGGTGGTTCTAAGGTTTCTAATCTTCTATGAAGGAAAAAATGGATCACAAATTAAGCTAGGTCTCGACGCAGAGGAAATATCAATTGTTAATTTTGTCAGTTTTTATTTTCATGTTTTTTTTTTGGGGGTGGGGGGGTGGGGGGAGGGGGTGTGCCACGTGGGATTAGGAAGTGGAAGGGGTTGAAGGTTGCAATTCTGGAATTTCTCTGACTGGTTGTATCATTTATGAAGCCAAGTCCGCAGAAAAAAAATACAAAAAGTTAGAAGCTCAAACCTCAAAGGAACAGAAATACTAGCAACAAAGACAATTCATTAATGAGGAGATCTTCAAACACAGAGTTCTTGGAAATGCTTCCTCTGCTGGGGGATCCTTGTGATATGGTGCTTAATGTTCTCCATACATGCATAGGAGCTACATCTCTGTTGGTGGCTCTTCATCATAAGGAACTTTGGCTTGATCTTGCATGCTTTGTTGTTATGCTTTTGTTGGGTTTTTTTAGCTTATCGTGTTTAGTTCCTTAATCCCATATCTTGTTGGAATCTTGGGGGAGGGTTTTTTGTAATTAGTGTCAGTCCATATTAAGAGAGTCTCAGTAAGATGGAAGATGAAGACCTGGAGGTTGAATGGTATATAGGCCTCCTGTGGCCCCAACATGGTTTTAAATTTTAAACCATCTTCTTGCTGTTCCCATCATACTTCATCGATGGCTGTGCATTAGAATTCCTCAAAAGATGATGTACAACGGTAAGCTGCTCTCCAAGACAGTGACTTTTGGGAGAAGAAAGTATTTCCATTTAGAGCTCATGAAGGACATGGAGAGCTAAGAATGCAATCATTTTCAACAATTCAAAGTCAACAAGAGGCTTGGCTGTTCTCCAATTTTACATGAGACATATTCTAGCTGTACCTAGAAAGCAGCTTTCTGAAAAATGAGATACTTGGGTTTACAAAGGCGTATGCTTGTACATGGTCGAAGATTTTTCAGGGCTTCCATCTGTAGTGGTAGTCAATTCCGAGGTTCGACTCTCATCCTATTTTTGGGTCATTTCTCATCCTGGATACCATGGAAATAAAACTTGGTCATTCTGTTATATAACGGATTTTGAACTTGCCATTCTGTTATGGAAAAAAGCAAGTCCTTGCCGTGTCGTCCGTTATATACGGTGACTCGCTGCGTGAAAATTTTGTTTTTCTGTTACGTCGGTTACTTATCAGAATTGGCCAAAGAAGAGAAAGGGAAAACATGCATTGCAACTAGAAAATTAATATGCACACACCAAAGAAGGGAGAAGAATGTGACGTGGGCTTTCAAGTTGGGTAACGTATATGAGTTAGTGTCCGTTCATATTAATTATTGAATACTTATCAAACTTGAAAAATGCACATTTGAGTTCAGAATTGATGTGATTTAAAAAAAAAAGAAAATTCACACCTCGTTAACCGCAAGTTCCATTGATCCATTAGAAGCCGCTTCCGCTTCATCAGAACTGGAACCACGAATGCGACTGCATCCCCGATTTTCTTCCTTGCAGGAGATGGGTTGGGGACGGGGATGGCGTGGATGCTCTGTTGTGGACATTTGGGGAGCATCTTGTAACTGATGGAGATGGCTGAAAAATACGGGGTACCTCTTGCTGTTTCATGGGACGTTTAGGTGAGAAAGTTGTGATTCAACATTAATTTGGGATTAGAGCCCCCCATAAAAGGAATTATCAATTACATAGCTGGATCTAGTGGCTCCACTAGGACACTAATTCGAAGTCCTCTTTCTTTGACATTTTCACTTTCATGCTTCTCTCTCTTTTTCTCTCTCACGGCCTCACTCCTCAACAATTAGCACCATGGCAATGCTTGTTCTTGCTCAGTGCCCTCTCTTTTTTGTTCTCTCTTTCTTTAATTCTCTCTCTCCATCGTTCTCCTTTCATCACTCTCTCTGTCCTGCATTTCTTCATTCTTTATTTTTTTATTTTTTTATTTTCCCGTTTTTTTAAATTTTGTTACCTGTTTAATTATTTGTTTATTTTGTTGTGTGTAATTTCTTGGGCATGTGAATTGTTGGAATGATTTTTATTATTTGTTGCATTTTTTTTTGGGTCCGTCATCTTCTGAAATCTTCTTGGTGTGCTTTCTCTTTATTTTTCCGGAAATTACTCAATTGTCTTTTTATTGTTTTTTAAGACATTAACTTAAGATGTCTTTTAATGTTGCAGAAGCGACTTGTGTATGGACTTTAACCATCTATTTTTACTAGAATAATCTTTTTTCCTTGCTGTATCCCTTTCTCATAATTTCAGATTTTCTGTTTTCATCCCCATATTCGTCTCCGTGCTATACTTTAAATAGTGTAGTGTTTGTGTTTGCTCTCTGAGAGGGACCACTCTGTCCTTAAGGGAGACTATGATTTCCTCAATACGACAACAAATCCTAGATATTCCTGGAGTCATCGTCAGATTTTTAACCTTTACGAAGGAAATATGAATTGAGTTATAAAGTAGGGACTATGATATTTGGTATGCCCTAGATGAGAGTTGTAACCTTATTGTAGAAGAATGTAATGTTTTGGAGTGGATATATCCTTAAACTTGTAGTAGTATACTTATTAGCATATCTAATGCAAGTTCAGGGGGCCTGAGGCAGGGATCAAAAACTCGTCCGTTCCGTTACAGAACGGCCGTTCTGTAACGGATTTCAGACCCACCGTTCCGAGAAACGCCGTTATAACGCCGGGAGTTGGAATTCACACCAAACTCGCCGCGACGCCGTTCCGTAACGGTGGAACGCCGTTCTGTAACGGTTTTTATATAGGAACGCCCGTTATTTCTGAAAAAAGATAAAGGAAGAAGAAGAAGCGAAAGAAAAAAGAGGCTCATGATCATTAGATCTAACTTAAATTGAAAATTTAAATCTTATGTGATCATTAAATCTCAATTTAGATCAAAACCCCTCAATTAATTTCTTTGATTAAACCCTAAATTAGATCCCACTTTCATAGAAACCCTAATATGCGTGTGACACTGAGGGATGCAATTGACGGCCACTACGTCGTCGGTCAAGGCAGAATATGCCGGCAAGAGATGTCCGGTCGGTTCTGGCACCATATCTGCCGGTGAGAGTTTCTCAGGTAAGTTCGCTTCTCCCACTCATATATTGATCTTTTCTCCTTCTCTCTCTTCTTTTTTTTCCTTTTCTGTTTTATTATTCCATAGTCCGTACTATTTGGTCACAGTGAAGACAGGCTGTCTATGGTTATCACGTGAATGCGTTTTCTTTTTTTTCCCTTTTTTTTTTATAAAACCTCTTTTTTCCACAGTAATTTCTTTTACAACTGTACTTTTCTAAAACCTTTCTTTTCTCCTCCATCTATTCAAGAATTCAACGCTTGTCCATTTTCCCAGATTTTTTGAATTGGTTTTTCTGTAAAAACAAAGTTTTTTTTTTAAAAAGAAAGGATTATCCAGTTTACTTATTGATTAATGAGCCTTGTAGTGAATAACAAAACTACAAACAGCAAATAAATAAATAAATAAATTAAAAATATATTTGTAAATATCCCAAACAGTGTATTTATAATACTATTAGACACAATATAAAGGAAAAACAAAACAAAATTAAATTGCCACTTATGTGAATTTTTCCAAAAAATTCACGCCGCGACAGCCGCGAAACGTTCTATTTGGCCGTTACGGGTCGTTCCCGAGGAAACGCGACCGTTACCGCGAACGCGACCGTTACCGCGAACGCGACCGCGACCGCGACCGCGTTTTTTTCCCTGGCCTGAGGTGAAGATAAGCGCCAAGTACTATTATATATGATGGACTTCCATAATGTAATTTCTAAGTGTAGCTAAAAGAGTCATAGTGGATGTGATTTGTTTCAAAACTAGTGAGCCTGTTGCTTTGGCAAGTGGAATCAAGAATGGGATCAGGGAGGAATGTGTTTTGGAAATTGGTTCTTGATAGTTGATACCATGAGTTGATTTTCTTTATCAAGTACTATCAACCGATCTCTGTTGATGTTTATGAGTATGTGAATTACGACTATACATAATTATGACTACATGTGATTCCTACTTCCCAATTTTATTGTTGTTTGTCATATATTGAGGAAATGGGGTTCACTTCCTTTGGAATGAGCTAGACCCAAGGAGTTTTTTTCATAGAGTTGAGTAAGCCTATCATGTAGTACCTTTTTTTTTTCCAGCAAGCCGTGCTATTCTTTTTAGAGATTTCTTGTCACTGCCATTGATCGATTGTGTTTTGTGGCTCTTCTCTTTTAGAATGTATACTAGCTTGTGAGTAGTTGTTGCTTAGCTATCAGTGGCTCTACATGGGATCCAGAAACTTGTAGTCTAATTCTTTCTCCCATCTGTATAAGTAAATTTTGTATTCTATCATGAAAAAATAAAGGCTGATACATGTTCATGAATTTCTTTAATGGGAATTGATATACATTACAGGCTGTAGCTCTTCCCCAAGAGAAAAAAAAAAGATAAACTTGGCTACTTTAAGATTTGGTCCACTAAAATTTTTCTGCGGACAACCGATTAGCAACCTCAAAAAATGATAGTAGACTTTATTTTCTCTTGCAGCAAGCTCTTGTTGGCGAGAGCTCAGGTGAAGAACAACTTTTCTCTTCAGGAAGTAACTCAACTAAAAGTGGTTTCATCAGTGAGCTGGAATGCTACTTACAAAAACTCAAGGTGGATAACTTTCCAATAGTTCTGCTCTTTCTTCCAAGTTACTATATGATGATGATGTGTGTATATATATATATATATATATATATATATATATATATATATATATATATATATATATATATATATATATATATATATATATATATATATATATATATATATATAATTAAAAAATTAGGGTTTGGGGTACGTGCTTGGTGAGCAGTTGGGCATAATACATTAATACCTCCTTCAAGAAAATGCACTTTAGAACTGGCAATTGGATCAATATATCAGCATGGATACTTGATACTATGGACACTGCATTATTTTTAATTGTGAAGCTTTATTGGCAGCACTAGCTGAAAATGTGTACTCTGCAAAGTCCCAAGTATCAAAATTAAGAGGTCTTGGGTCATGTCTTGGTAACAAGCTTGGATGTCCAACATCAGATTAGTTCTGATTACTAGATTCAGAAAAATCCGAGAAAATAGCATGAGTTCTGGTCTTCTAGACATACTTGAATGATTGATCTGATCTATTTTTCACATTAAAAGCTATTTGGAAAGCTACATGTTCTCCTTCAGTTACCAACGATAAAAGAAATTGAGATAGAGTGAATTCTCTATTGAGTTGTTTATAGAGTGAATTCTCTATTGAGTTGTTTATAGAGTGAATTCTCTATTGAGTTGTTTATGGTATTCTTAAGCTCATTTGAAAATGCATGAGAAATTTGGAATGTAGATATTTGAATGTGACGGTATATGCATGTAATTTGTTAAAATGAAAGGGATATGAAGTTATTTGGCCTGAAGATTTGATGTAGTGATGTTTCGAGGGAAGAATGAAACTGGAAGACTTATATTTCGGCATTGAAAAGTAGCCTATCTATGTGAAAGAATAATTAGTGAAAATTCGATTTTCTAGCGCAATTTTTTTTATTCTGTTTGTTGATTTATGTTTGGGAAGGGATGAGAGTATGCTTAAGGCAGACTCATGACCGTATTGTCGTTATGGAATCAAGTTATTGTCTTGGCTATATGTCAATGCTTCATTTCACCTCCAAATACTCACATTAGTCAAGGATAATGAGAAGTATCAATCATTTCAAGTGGAACAAGTCTGAAAAATCCCCAATTAGGGATCACTCTGACTTCTGACATGTGGTCATGTGGTGAAATAACAATTGAACGATATGATTGAGCTTGGTAGCCATTGAAGCACAACCTTGAACCTCCCAACATACTATTGCAGCTAAAGTTCTCTTTGGTCTCATGTTGACCCCTTTCCCATAGTCATAGACGTTGGTAGTGCCTCAGCTTTGCATACCAGAAGATCCTTTATTTTTATGGATGAAGCTTCGAAGGTGGATTTCTTTGTCCATTACCAGGAGAAATAAAAGGGTTATTATTGACAATGTTGAAGCTTTAGGTTATAATGGATTACGTTGAAATGATTTGATGATTCTCTTGCTCCTATTTTCTTTGAAGTTCTTGGAAGCAGAAAATGCATTTTCTATCAAGGCTTTGATAAAGCAGCCTCTGTGTGTTTGCAGGGGAAATGCTGTGTACTTTTCTCTGCCATGCGCATCACTTACCTCGTTTAGGCGTTCAGTTCATTTGGGGCACTAGGGTAATTATGATTATTGACAAGCAATCAAAACCGTTTGACCCATAATTGTATTTAGTAAACATCTCAGCTTTAGTTTGACTTGATTGTTATCGTATGCTAATTGCTAAATTAATGCATATTTTTTGCTTTGAAAAGGTTATCTGTGCTATGTACTATTTCAAAATTGCGCAATAACTAATCCTACTTTGATGCCTTGGATACATCTCTAACATCATCCCTTCTCTCATTAATTATGGTAAATATGATGAGTAGTTATAAATGTGATTGCGTATAATTCTCCATCTAAACTCTGTTTTCTTTCTTCCCTTCATACCTACGTATATATGCAGGAATACGGGGTTTCAGCTTCCTTCGAACCGAGGTCAAGTCCGCGCTCGTGCAGATTTCAGGTATCGACTCGATACAGTTTATTGTAGTCTGTTTAAGATGTAAAACTACATAGGGATCCCCCCCAGATTTTGAAGGGAAGTTCCCTGAGATACATGGGAAATTTGTGAAGGACAAGGGGATTGCTCTATGATGAATTATTATCTATTTCAAAAGCTGAATTTGCCTTCGCACTGATCAAAATTAGTAGGGTAGGGTACAAGTCCCTAGTCTTGAAATATCTATGACTATTGATAAAAGTACACAGCCTAAAGATGATATTTTGGCACTGCCAGTGGATTGGCTATGCAGTCTCTTGGCAGCAAGGAGAGAGGTGATTATGCATTTTGTCTTTTGGAAAAGATGGAGTTGAGTTTTAACCACTTGATGAAAAATAATAAGACCCTTACTGTAGGTTTACTCTGGGGGAAATTTCAGAACAGAGAATCTGAAAAATGAGAAGTATTGCAGAGGCAGTCTTGAAACGAGTTTTTGTAGCTATAGGTACCAATGTTCAGTATTTGACTATGTGTCTGTTTTAAGGACACCTTGACCTATAATTTTACTCCTATCTTCCATCATTCCTTAATACATTTCCTCAGAATTAGAAAAAAAAACCTTTGGATGCTGTCTAGAATCTTGCACGAGTGTTTAACTTTAATCTACCTACTATGGGCCTTTGCTTGCCTGGCCATAGGCTGCATACAGCTTTGTCACCTTGGCATTCGGAAGGTGCTTGACTATATATAACGGGAAGTTTTTGTTTCAGGTGCTTGATACATTGGTTAAGCTTTTTTGCCGGTCGGATATCGCTGCAGGTACCTTGTGGGATGGTGGTTGGCTTTTGCGGCAGTTGCTTCCTTATAACGAGGCAGAACTCAATGGGAAGCATCATAATCTGCTAAGAGTAAGAACTCTCCTACCAAGATAGAAAATTTAGTAATTGCTTTAATACCTGTTTAAATTGATTCAAATCCATGGTATAATAGTTGTTCATTGCTCCACATCTTTGGTGTTTCAAAGTAATTTGCGCGTTTGACTTCTTGGATTACAATTCCCATGTTTATTCTTTTGACTGTTTTTGCACCTTGTACTAATCACCCTTTTAAATTTTAATGTTGCCTTTAAATGATGTCTTACACTGACCAGTGTTGACAGTCCTATGTTGTAGTACTTCATCCCGTATTATATGTGTGTCTTTGTTTTTTTAGTCTAAGTTTACAATGTTTGACCACTGATATCTTAAAAATTCACTCCCTCCCTTCCTGTTTGTTCTTCTTGAATGGAACGTCTCGACTATAGAGCCAAATTTTCAGTAAAGTATCTTTAGTAAAAACAAACACTATAATGTGAGATCTTGTTAAATTCGTTTCAATATGTATCTTCAAAATACCGACTTCAGAATTTTAATGATATGTAACCAAATATAGTAATGGTTAAAGTTTGCACCGGAAACTGTGAAAATGTAATCAGGAAGAACAGAAAAGGAATGGTGGCAATACATTAAATCACAATGTAAAATTAGTATCATTGTACTCCCTCCATCCACAAACAAATTGGTTTGGGTGCACATATTAAGAGTCAATAGTAGGATTTGTCGGCTTTGTTGGTAGATAGTGTGGAAGTACAAATAAATAGAATTGATTGAAAGAGGGAGAGAAGGATAGAGTTACTGGAGAAGCCCAAATCAAATGGGTTGAGTGAGTTGGACCTTTATTTGTTGATTGACCAAAATTGTGTACATGTCATTTATTTGTGGAGGAGGGAGCATTTATCTAAATAAACAATGTAGTTGGAATTTTTTTTCCCAAAAATGTGGAAAAAAAAAAACAATGGTTGAAGTTGAGCGTTAAGGACTGGAAACATTTAATGAGATAAAATGATATGTGATGGAGTATGCTGAATTACAAGAAGTCTAGTGTCATATGCATGCTGCCATGCTGGTATCCTTTGTCAAAGCTTTTAATGTAATTTTCAATGACATTTTGGATGTTGCATGGGCAGGAATCCTTTGTTAAATGCTGTAGTAAAATCCTCCTGGAAGCTGGAGGAGTATGGGCTGATTTACTTATCTCAGTTCTTTGTGATGAGTGGAGGAAGTGCAAAAAAGGTACTTAACACTATATTAATATTGGCTGGCTATTCGTTTGAATGTGTTTTTGTGGTTTTGCACTCTAATTAACATGTTGTTGTAGTGATGGAGTCCTCATCTCCCAGGAATGAGTTGAGGTGCATGCTCTTGCCATCTTCTTCTAGAGGTTGTTTCATTAGACTTATGAATTATATTTGTCTTTGCCATACAGGTCCTACGTACTTCAAAGAAAAATAACTATCATACTCACTTTTGCAGGTGTCATATCGAGTGAATCTTTGGCGGATGGAGAGAGAATGTATGAGGTGGTAAAGGTGAGATATAATGTGGGTTGTGCAACGTCACCTTGATGTTTGTGATTTAGTATCTTGTTTGTGTGCTCTTATAAGTACCATTACTTAGTTAAGCTGTCACACAAATAGTTAAGAACAGTTGGTAGACCCGTTAAAATTAGTTAATTCCACATGCATAGATCTTGTCAGAGAGCGCACATGAGAGCTATACATCCTGATTTGGCTCACGAACATATTCACTGCGGGGGTGAAGACTGAAGATATTATTAGCTCTAATATCTTATAATCTTTCCTAATGCAGGCATTTGTACTTCTTTATCAGCTTCTTGTTTTCTCACAAGGGATAACATTGCCTGATTTTGCACCAATATCTCCCCCAGTCGACATACCTGAAAATTCTCGTGCTAGGGCCATGGGTCTTGACAGTGTTGGCCCAAAGCAAGGAGTTGAGTTGAAACTTGGTCAGTTTTCTGTCTCCATTGTTTGTCTTGCTATCTTTTTAAAGAAGGAAAGGCTTCTTTAAATATTCTTTCAAATTATGCTCATAAAAGAATAACAAGTTCTCCATTCTATTACTTGCAGTTGATGCCATTCCTTGTAGAATTGCATTTGAAAGAGGTAAAGAACGTTATGTTTGGCTGCAAGCTGTATCGATGGGAACATCTGGTTGGATTGTGCTCGTGGAAGAACTCCCCCTGAGACAAAATGTTGGAATTGTTCGTGTTGTGGCACCTTTAGCTGCCTGTAATGTATGTGCTATAACTTAATTCCTTTATGACAATGATTGTTTTTCAATCATGTTGGAAGTTCTATTCACTGTTCATCATTTGTTGACTAGATTATTTTAACCATTACCAATTGACAATTTCTTTTTCCTCATCCCTATATCCTGGTTTCTATGACAGCCCCGAGTAGATGACAAACACCCAAGGTGGCTACACTTGAGGATTCGTCCACCAACATTGCAGTCACTGGATCCTTCAAAAGCTGCTGCATCTGGAAAAGCAAAGGCACGGACTTTGGTAGATGGAAGATGGACTCTAGCATTTAGGGATGAGGAATCTTGCAAATCTGCTATATCCTTGATTCATAAAGAGTTTAATTTTCAAAGACAAGAGGTTGAGAGGCAGTTAAAATCACTATTTGACCCTTGCCACTTAATCGCTCCACCTGAGTCCTCTTCACATCCAGAAACTCCAAATACCAGTACACCCAAATCCTTGTGAGTTACTTTGTTGCTTAGCTCATCAAATCACAAGTAGCAGTCGAAATTTTGGATGGCTTTATTATGTTTAAATAGCGAAGCCATCCTTTTGTACATGTCGATTAGATTATCTCTAGATTCATAATGTAGGTTAGTGTCAATGATTCTATACCATTCTTTGTATACTAGCTGGCTACCCATCTCCCAGAGTTGTGGAATTTCTTCCCTGAGAACTGTCAATATAGAGGTTTTCATCTGTAGAAAGCTCTATTAACCTGTAAACCTGCTGTATATTAAGGTGAAGGAAATGTATAGTCGTTTGTTGTATCTCAACTGGTCCGTTAATGAAGCCCCCCACCCCTCTTTTTAATGGGGTTTCCTGCCATAGTTTATGGATGGTTTACTTGATCGAATTACGGGATGTGTGTTTTGCCCTGTTCCTGAGAACGGATTTTTCTTCTTTTTTATAATAATAATAAATATAAATAAAAGGTGGAATTGCTTTGGAGTGCACCTCTACATCTATTATACTTCTATGATGGAAGAGAGGACTATTTTTATGGCCAACAGGCAAGCGTTAATATTGATATAACGCCAAACAATACTTAATAACATATAAAACCCACAAAGATATCAAATTAGAACATATGAATTTAAGGCAGTTTTTCAACTTCATTAACTTCCTTTTTTAGTAGAAACAAGAATTTGAATAGATGTAATTATGCAATTTAACTTTCTATCTGCTTTTGCACGTATCATGTAAGATTAGTTATCATCATGCTTGAGGTAAAGGCCAAGGTAATTGATTAAGGAGAACAGTTAGGGTGAAAAGGTTGGCGAAACGAATACAATGGACAATGTAAAAAGATGACGGTGATAAAGTGGTAATACTTAAAGATGTTAAAAATATACGAAATGATATACTCCCTTCGTTTTCTTTTGTTCCCGTATTTTCCATTTGGAAATTTAATTTTGTTGTTCCTATATTGAATCTTTCGGTCATAGTGTAATTATGTGATTTAAATCCCCATTG
Organism: Beta corolliflora; assembly: GCA_947648045.1. Lineage (NCBI taxonomy): Eukaryota > Viridiplantae > Streptophyta > Magnoliopsida > Caryophyllales > Amaranthaceae > Beta > Beta corolliflora. Next base: position 1,102,179 of record CANSZD010002988.1, read on the forward strand.
GTTTTAAGCTACAATAAATATGTTCACATTATTCAATAGTCATCTTTTACTCTTTTATCCCTCAAACTTTTGCATTATTGGTTGTCTAACATAGACAGATTCAAAGGATTAGAATCTTTATTTTTAAAATTATGCATAGATAATTTGACTTTTAGTACTCCCTCCGTCCCAGAAAGATCTGAACACTTGTTTGGACACGTAGTTTAAGGTGATAAGGGCCTATTCTCTTCGACATAAAACAACTGAACTGAATTGAGCTGAACTGAAATAAATTATAACTAATTAATAGTAATGATTATTATTTAGGAACTGAACTGAACTGAACTGAACTGAATTGAACTGAACTGAACTGAACTGAAAATAAGCTGGGGAGAACAGACCCTAAGTTGTGGTGTGATTATCAGATGTTATTTTATTTAAAAAGTAGATGTGATAGGAGTTGGTGGGGTATTTTTTATTAGAGGAGAAAGAAAGTTGGGTAACTTTTTATTGATAAAAGGTAGAGTGTGGGCCAAAGATGTGTAAAAGAAATAATATATTAATGGTGGGACCATGTCAAGAATGAAAGTGTTCAAACTAATTTGGGATAAACATAAAAGGAAAGTGTTCAGACTATTCTGGGACGGAGGTTGTATTCATCTTAATATTGGGCACATGTGCTCCAACATGTTAGGACAACTCTGGATAATACTACGACCTCCGTTTTTATAGTTGACTCGTTTTCATTTGGAAATTTGTTATTAGTGGACCCATTTTCTTTTTTAGCTACTTTTTGAAGGGAAAACAACACTTTTGAGAGGTGAGTTCTTTGGTTTTCTTATACTTTACCCACTTTATTTGTATGTCTCTCTCCTCTCCTTAATATGTGTGAAAAAAAGCAAATGAGTCAACCAAAAAAATGGAGGGAGTATGAAATACAAGATTCTTTATTAATCTTTTGGGCATTTAAGTCACCATATTAGGGGAGGCGGAAAACTTGAGTACTCTTGGTCTCTATCACTGCTGATGGAACTAATTATAGGGGCAATTATATCACTGTTGATCGGTATGATGACGGAGTTGGGAAAATCTCTCTAATTGGCAAGATGTTGAAAAAGATGAGTAAATTTTTGTTGTATTTTGGTGAGGAAGATGTTAAATGTGAAACAGCTCAATATGGATGCTATGTGTAGCGGAAAACTCTTTGTTCGATATGGAATCTTAGGAACAATGTAGCAATTCGAGAAGTTACCTAAAACCTTTTTGTGTTCCAATTCTTCAATAAAGCCAATAGCGAACTTACTATGGAAGAAAGACCTTCAACGTTAACTTTCAATCTTCTCGTGATTCGATAGCTGGGTGAGACGAAAAATCCTTCTAATGCCGAATATAAATGTTCTTAGATGTGGATTAGGTTTTACAAGGCATCGTTTTCATATGGAAACTCTAAGATGGTTGAAGCGGCAACTGAGAATTATATTGAGGTGTTTAGGAAGTACGACAATCATGATGTGTTATTTCTGGATTGTGATGGACGTCAAGTTGCCTTTGTGTAGAGCCTTGAAAATCTCTATGGTAGGGAAATTGAGATGGGCATACATTAAATATTAACGCCTACCTACTTTTTTCTATGCTTGTGAAATTACATAAGAAATGTGTGAAGGTTGAGTTGGAAAGAATTGATTCTATGACAATTCAATATGGCGTATGGCTTCCCTCTCTTAAAATCAAGGCCAGAGCAAAGTCGAAAGGAGGCGGAATATGAGAGCTTGGCTTCAAAAAAATGGTGGACATGGCACAAGAAAAAAAAGGAGAAGGAGAGGGTGGACAATGTTTATCCATAAATAACAGGTGGCAAATTCTATCTTTTAAAATTTGATTAAGAGATATGCAAAGTCAGCTGAGTAGTTCCACGTAGAACAAGAAATGCGGACCCACTAACAGCATAAAAGATTTAATCTAGTAGAGCAGTTAGAGGAAGCTAGTGGGAGAAAGTCCTATTGTCAAGGAAGGGGAAAACGACTGTATAGCGTATCTTGGTTGGAATATGAATAAGATAATAATATTGTAACCTAGGACTCATCACTTAGCTGATAATTCACTTGTACTCTCCTTAGCCATTTTCTCTCTCTCTCTCTCTCTCTCTCTCTCTCTCGTCATCCATCTCTTTATTCCTGTGCTCAACGTTACTTGTAACGAGTTATTACTCAAAGCACTTGATCACATAGTGGATTGTGGTAACACAAACCATCTGCGGTTTTTCCCTCAATTTGGGTTTCCGCGTCACAAATTGTTTGTCCCCTCTAATCTTTTAATTGCGTTTATTTTTTTTCTTTTTCGTTCTGTATATCATCTGTATTATAATAGTCTTAGTGTTGATGTCTCAACCCTTTCAATACTATATATGAAAAAACGCATAAACAATTTGGGGCCCACCGTGGGGCCAACAACAAGATTCCTTGGACCATGATTATATCTCCTTGTCGTCTTCTCTCTTTCTTTTTCTTGTGATTGTAATGGCAGGAAGTTCGGTGACCACGCAAGAAGTGATTGATGAACTCAACCGAGTCAAAGCCGCCATGGCCGAACTTCAGCAGAGTTACGTAGCGTGTTGTATGGAAAATCAAAGCTTGAAGACGATTGCTCAACAATCAAAGGGACCTTGTCGTCGTGACGTCGAGAAAGTGCCTAAGAAGCTGATGATGACGCTAGCGATGAGTTCGATGAAGGCAACGTCAGGGGACAGGTTGGGCCACAACATCCAAAGCCCACCATTGACGATAAAATTCAATTGTGTCTTCAACAATTGTAGGACATGATTGCTCGGAGAACGCCAGAAGGCGACGCCAAATAACTATGCTGACTCCCTTCGCCGGCGCAATTACCATGATAAAAGTTCCTAAGTTTTTTTCAGTCCCCACCATGAAGCTGTATGATGAGACTAATGACCCAAGCGACCATGTCGTCCAGCATAAGCAAAGGATGATTACCATCTCCATTCCCCGGAATATGTGGGAAGCATACATGTGCAAAGGACTCGGTTTGACGCTGTCATGATCGGCTCTACAATAGTTTATCCACCGCGACAACGTCTCTACCTCTTCTGTTGCACAATTGGTTAACATTTCCAATTTAAAATTTGCTAGTAGTCGTAAAATGGAGAAACAAACTAGTGATTTACATAGAATTGTTCAACGATCTGCTGAATCTTTGAAAAATTTTGTTCACATGCTCAACAAGGAGAAAGTGTCAATTTCAAACTGCGGCGTCAGGACAGCTATCGAAGCGTTTCATCATGGACTTGATGAAGAGTCAAATCTCTATAAAGAACTTACGAAGTACTCTTGCCCGACGTTCGAAGACGCTCAGGCTAAAGCGTTGGCGCAAATTCGACTTGAGGAAGACATGCAATCAAGGAAATAGTCCTTCCATGTTGGTAGTAGGAAGTCGACACCAAACAAGAAGAACTCTTGGCATCCTAAGCCTTATGATCGTCAATAAAGTGTCCACCATGTGCGCAATGCTGAACGACAAGGTGATTGGAAAAGCGATCCTAACCTACCAACAAGGCTAGATGAATATGTATTCAATTTCAACGTATCAGGTATCTTTAATAATTTACATTCTCTTGGCAACGCTGTTAAAAGGCCTTTCAGGAATGACAACCAACATCACGATGAGATAAATTCAAATGGTGTGAATTCCATGGTGATCATGGACACAACGCTGATGAATGTGTGGCGTTGCATAGGGAAGTAGCGCCCCTCCTCTAGGATTGAGACTTTGCTTATAGAAAAGGGGGAGGGACACCATATCTAAGGCGTCAAGCCAACATCAACCCCCATCGACGCCAACACACGTAAAGGTAGTTAACTTCATTAGTGGTGGTTCATATATTTGTGGACTAGCCTATTATGTAGTTAAGAGACATGCTAGAGACGTTGGAAGTCACAAGTTTATCTCAAAGGAGTCACGACCTCAACGCGACATCGAGTTAGAGGCAATCCCATAACATTCGACGACGACCTCAGAGATGATGGAGACATTCTTCATGACGACGTGGTGATATCGCACACTATCAACAACTATCAAATAAAAAGAGTATTGATTGACAACAACAGCTAAGCCAACGTGCTCATGAGAGAAGCCTTGGAGGACAAGGGCATTGACGAGTGCGACGTGATCCGAAAGTCCACCGTGTCAGAGTGTCAGTAGGGTTCATCGGAGAGTCTAAGCACACCATGGGATAGGTCACACTACCAACCTACGCCAAAGGGGTGAACATTCAGACAAAGTTCTATGTCGTCGATTGCCCGTCATCATACAACGTCATCTTGGGCAGACCATGGATCCACATCATGAAGACTGTCCTATCCACATATCATCAATCTCTAAAATTCCCTACCAAATGGGGAGTACAAGAGATCAAAGGCGACCGACGAATTGCCAGAGAATGCTACAAGACATCTCTTAAAACAAGCAAGTTGGACGCATAACAATTACAACATTGGACACTAGGGGAACATGATTTTGACGAGCAACAGGTAGACGAAGTTATACTTGACCAAAGCAAGCCGAAGCAAATCGTCAAAATCGTGCCACCATGCCCCCTAACGTCGGAACACAAGTACTCCCTCTATCCCCGAATAGTCTGAACACTTTTCATTTATGTTTGTCCCAAATTAGTTTGAACACTTCTATTTTTGGATGGCCTCACACTTTCCATTTATGGTGATACAAAGAAAGAAAGAGAAGAGAAGAGGAAAGAGGTGGGGACTGGGCTTGTAGGTGTTAAGGAAAGGAAAAGGTGGTAGTGGTGGTGGTGTTAAAGTGAGAAAGACGACGAAGAAGATGAAAAATGGGAAATTGGAAAAGAAAAGGAAAGAAAAAAATTCAGCAGAATATATAATAGAATTGACGAAAAACAATCATTAAAGGCATTCTACATATTCATGAAAAATTGAGTGTCATTTGATGAATTTTAAAAAGTTTGGGGATATTTCACGAAAACTGGAGAACATTTCATGAAAAAGCCCAAAATAAGGGAAGGAGGGAGCTATGGTGTCCCCCCTATAAATTTACTTAACTGCCCATTAGTAAATCAACTGCTACCAAAAAGGGAAAAACAAAGTCAAACTTAAATATAACATTAAAAAAAGTAACTTAAATGTTGAAGATAATCAAGTTATAATTGAACTACAAAAAAAAAATCGACTACAAGATTTAGTACGTTTATGCTGAAAAAAGTAAAAAGGAATATTACATCAATCAAATATCTTATCAATCAATTCACAAACACAATCAAGTATTGCATCAAAACGGAAAATTAAATCAATTAACAAAGTGAAATGATTTATTTAACATAAAAGACTATGTTAATACAACATTACAACATAAGAAATCCTAAAAAAATTCACTTAACATTCTTTTATCTTTCATCAAGTTTAATTTTAAAAATCTAAAAGAAAGAATAAGTAAAAAAAATTAATAAAAGAAGGGTTAAGTGATAGAGGCTTAACCTACGAAATTTAGCTAAAAAAATATCTAATGTTCAAAATTTTATCCCTTTTTGATGCCCAAAAAGCTAGAATTTATGTTTAGAAAAAAAAAAAAATCAAGCACGCATTGCGTGCATAATTTGCTAGTTTTACATCCCTCTATTCTGAATTCTCATAACACCAATCCCTCTTTTGTATCTTTGTTTCGCTCATCTTAACGGGTAAATATAACATACCACACGCATTTGCCAGTTTTTTTTTTCTTTTTAAAAAAAAGGATAAAAAGAAGGAAAAATGGATCAGAATACCCCCAACTTTGGCCCATCCGCTTTTAATACCCCCAACAATGAGTTATTTTTAAATACCCCCAACTATTGGGGAGGTCCGCCAAAAATGCACCCAGATGACTTGTAACCTGTTAGCAAGGTAAATTTTTTTTTTTATTTTTTTTTATTTTTATTTTCAATTTCTACTCCTACCACCACCATTTCAGGCTTTCAACCACCCTCTCCCCCTCCCCTCTACCGCCGCAGTCCTCCTGCCAGCCCAGCCTCCTCCCCACTCCCACCACCCCAACAGCCCCCCCACTCCCCCCCCCCCCCCCACCCCCCCCCACCCTCCTTTGCTTATCTCTCTCCTCTCCGCTCATCCTATCACCCCCCCCCACTTGCCACCTTCAACTCACCCCCCACTACCACCCTTCCCACACCCACCCCCTCCCCCCTACCCCCAATGACCCCCCCTCCCCCTAACCCCCGTAGAAACCCTTCTCCCAAGAACCCACAACCACCAGACAAATTAATGACAGAAAATAAACAAAATCTAAACTCCACAAATCCCCCAAAATCAAAAATGTATCTCAGCTTACCAATGCATTAAATAAAAGAGAGAGAGAGAAATTGAACCCAGTTCAAAGTTAAACAATGAAACAACAGCAGTAACACATCCATTTACCAAAGAAATTATTTTCTGGGTTTCTTCAATTCTGAATTATCTCCCTCAAATTTGTTGAAGATCCAAGTTTCCAATCTCAAAGCTTAATTTTAGTGTTGTCGGAATTTTTCGCTCTCAATTTTCTTATATGTTCGTCGAATTGATGGAAATTGTGCGTGTGATATATAAGTGAAGTATAGAGATGGAAAGTGGTCTCCTTTGATACGACATACATTAGAAACAAGTATATAATGCCTCTTGCCCTTTTTGTTGGGGTTAATCAACACTATCAGTTCATGCTGCTTGGATGTGCGATAGTTTCTAATGAAAGCTCAGCAACATATGCATGGATACTATAAAGATGATGAATGGATGAATCTGGTAAGAGGGTTGTGCCCATGCCATGCCTGCGCCAAATCGAAACTTCTCTCCCACTCGCGAATTAAACCGACGGGGGTAAGGGGAGGGGGTGGAATTCGACGGGGTGGTGGGGTGGTTGGGGGGTCGCCGGGGATAGGGGAGGGGGATGGGGTGCGGGAAGGGTGGTAGTGGGGGTGAGGAAAAGTGGCGGTGGGTGGGGGGGGGGAGTTGGGTGATTAAAAGAGGGAAATAATGTCACAAGCAAAGCACGTGCTGTTCTTTACCAGTTCATCCGGTGATAACAGGTAAATGGGGTATTTTTGGCGAACCTCCCTAATAGTTGGGGGTATTTAAAAATAACTCATAGTTGGGGGTATTAAAAGCGGACGGGCCAAAGTTGGGGGTATTTTGATCCATTTTTCCTAAAAAGAATGAACCCCCCACTCAAAAACCCAGTGCTTGCCTGTTGGCGGGTATTCTGTTACATACACCCGATTCTGACACAGTGAACACTCCACTTCCTCCTTCTGTCTTTCTCTTCCGCCATTAAACCTCTTTTTAAGCTCCTCCATTGCTGATTTTCTCTCTCCTTCTCTCTAAAGTTAAAGTAAAACTTAAAATTCAGCGACAATGTTCTACTCACATCCAGGGGCGGATCCAGGAATCTGGATGAGGGGTAGCGTAATGTTAAGGTAGTATAGAATACAATTTTTGTTTTGAAATTTCAAGGTATAAAATCTGACGTATTTTAATTGAAGAAAATTGCAATGTTCAAATTGATAGAGATAATAGTTGACTTATTTTCTCATATTATCTTCTGTAACTTATTCCTTGTATATCTTAGTTTGTTATTCTTCATCTCTATCTTCTATATTCTCTCTCCTCTCTGTTGATAGTTTCTAATCTTTGTAACCACTTGTATTTATCATCTACTTGTATTTAGCTACATAAGTTGTTGTATTATAAATAGCTTATGCTCATCAACAGAAAGATTATCAATTCTCAATCCTTTTACAAATCGAGTTAAAAAAATATATTTCACCATTTGAATTTCATTGCAGCAAAAAGTATACATTAAATTCTCGTCAAAAAAAGTATACATTAAATTTCAGATCTAAAGATCTTAAACCCAAAAATAAACAATATTCTCCTTTCCCCAGATTTCCTTTGACATTGCAAAGGATTATAGTATTCAGACGGTTTATATAGCTTAGCAAGTTGCAGTAAGTGCACATGTATCAGTGTATCCGTGTATGCGCTGAAACATTTGATCATCCACATAACATATTTAACTGTCTAACAAAACATGAACAAAAAATAAGGATCTTTGAATTAGAAAAAAAAACAGAAAAAGAATTCAAAGAAAGAAAAGAAGCCATTGATCATCCTAATGAAATTGGACCAAATTAAACAAACCCAGACGCAAAATAAAATAGAATAAATATAAAATAGCTCATAGAATCGTAATTATCAATCAAAAACACAAAACCCAGCTGCTTTAGATTTTAGAAATAATGTCTGGATCTAATTAGCTTCAATAATAACACTGAACAAGAAAAATAAATAAATTTAAAGCATACTCAAATTAGAAAATAAAGTAATGAACAAAACCCAGATTATGAGATGTATTCATTAAGATGAAGAAAAAACATACCAAAATCAAAATCATTAGATCTCAAACCCAAAACAAGGAAGAAGCTCTGAACACATGAGAGAGGCAGACGAGGGAAGGAGGAGAGAGAAAGCAGCAAAGAAAGTAATGGGCTTGGGAGTTGGGACAGATGACTGAAGTAGGTTTCACACGCAATGTAATGTACTGACTACTGACTCTCTTCCCTTTTCTTCGTTTTTTTTTTAAAAAAAAGGGAAACTCAATTTTTTTTATAAAAAAAACAGGGGTAGCACGTGCTACCCCTTGTTACTGTGTAGCTCCGCCCCTGCTCACATCAGCTGCTTGCTCGAAAAGCTCCTCTAGGTCAAATATGGTAACTATTCCTATCTCATTTTCTCTGCAATTCATCCAACCTTCAATTTCTCTTTGCGCTTCATTCATTTGCTTTACACATTATTTTTCTGTTTAGTTCAAGTTCAAATTTCCGCCGATGTTAATATGTATATACTCTGTTTTCGTAATTTCTTCAGAAATTCCAGTTTCTATTTGCGTTGAATTCCTTATAGTTTATCATAAATCTTCGATGGATATGGTGATGTTTTAGTTTATGGTTTGAAGTTTTGAAAATTCACATTCCGAGTTTGATCCTGCAAGTTAATTTAGCTCTGTTATGGAAATTAGTGAGGAAATCAGTTTTCATATGCAATATAATCATCCGATTGAACTTACGAGAATTTCATACTCTACTAATTTAGAATTTCTAGTCTCAGTAGATTATTTTCCATTTTATAGCAACATATTTAGTATTTGACTCTGTTTCTACAATAATTTAGCGAAAAATATTATTGCATTATCGTCAAATTTATCGCTCATCGGTTCTCGTCTAGTGCGAAATTAATTTTTCAATTTATCAGTGGAAATTTACATTTCATCACTTTGTTCTCTGTATATAAGGATGGCAGCTACAATGCACGCCAAGATGAACCGGAGAAAGCTCGATCAGATCGACATTATCAGAATTTGGTTCTCTCTCTCTTTCTCTCTCCTCTTTAGCTCAATGTTGATTTTCTGTTTTCTGAAATTGCATTTTTATAAAATTACAGCGAAGAAATCTTAAATCCTTCAGTTCCAATGGCGCTCAGACTGTCTGGAATTTTAATGGGTATAATATATAATATACTTGGCAAACAAGTAACCAACTATTTTCCTCAATTTTTTTTGTTTTTTTTTCTTTGAATAATTTTCTTGTGGATTTAATTAGGTGGTGTGGTAATCGTTTATGAACGAAAAGTTAGACTCCTCTATGGTGAGCTTCCTTTCAGTGATTTATCAAATTTTTTTTTTTTGAATATTTACTTGGGTTCAATATACGGCTAACTGTGAATTTGTGATTTAAACAGATGATGTAAATCGTCTACTGGTATGTTAATTCCAATTCTAACCCTTTAATTTGTTACCCCCATTATTACATTATATGGTTTATTTTTATGGTTGAGTTATGAGTTTGTGTTATCAAATTTTGCAGGTTGAAATCAACTCAGCATGGAAGGTGAAACCTGCTGTGGACCCCACAGTTCTTCCCAAAGGAAAAAATCAAGCCAAGTGGATCCCATACTGACATCACTTCCCCATTTCTGGGTTTTAGTGGGGGTTTAGTTGGTTAATGTTTGTGTAATTGTGTCATGCAGGTTTGAAGCTGTGACATTGCCTGAGAACAATGCAGATGTTGGTGATGTTGAGCAGTCTATTGACTACTCTGCCAAGTTTACGGGTAGTGCAACATTTCAGCAATCGGCTTACTTTGCTATGGTAAATCAAGCACTACACTTTACCTTTCTCGCGTGTGATCAACCTGGATGTAATTCATTTACTTGCTATATGACTGCAATTCCTAATAGTTGCATATTATGTTTTTGAATCTAGTTGTTGCTCACCATAGAAAATTTCACTTGTACGTGTCATAAAGATTGTACATTCTGTAGCTCGATTAAAATTTCAAGTACAAGAGTCCCATGAAATTGCCAATTGCAACCCTTTGGAACACTGATAAATATGATATCAATATTGATTATTGAACTAGGAAAGTCTAAATTGGTATGGGTAATGCATATATGATTACAGCTAAATACTGTAGATCTCATCACATATAATGGTAAACTGTATTCTTAAATCTTCTATGGAGATTGTGAAATTATGACAATTATTGCAACTTTGCTGATAAATGAACCCATGTTTGAACATCCAGAGACTGGATACTATTGATGAGCTTACAGAGAGCTTCAGGGAAAATGAGCCAAATGCTGGACACGATCAAGGTTTTCCTCTAGACGCTAGTCCATTGAGTTTTATTCCCAATTTTATGTCTAAGCAAGGCTCAAGATTGTGTCTGTCTATACAGTTTTCACCTTTACTGGCTGGTAATCATCTAATCATCCTGCATATTGTTTTCTCAGCGGAACCTGCTAATATTACCTTAGATGAGCCGTTTCATTCATTCCAAGTTGACATGGGTCTCTACAATCGCTTCGAAAGGTGAATTCCTATAGCTATGCGCAATGCTAGATATGCCACAGAACTTCCTATCCCATTGAAGAAAAAGACTCTTGTGCCTTTCTGCATTATGTTGTTAATCTATCATTTGAACCTTTGAAGTTGACAAACGTTCAAAATGGTTCTCTTCAGATTTGATATTGAAGGGGATGAAGAGACACAGAATAACTTCCCTTCTCAAGGGAACACAGAAATCCCACCTGCTAACGTACACTCTCCACCTCCAGAAATGGAGCAGCCACAGAAAGGTCAGTTGCATGAGAACAACCAATGCAAAATATTGTCCTTTGAGTTTCATGTGTACCAATAATCATATGCATTTCCTGAAGCATGTAGCTCTTCTTAATCCATTCTGCAGAACGTTACTTGTCTTTTTAAAGATATTGCTAATTCAGTATTCATCATTACAATCAGTTCTTAGTTGTTAGTTGTTACATGTAGGAAGAATAACTGTTCGGAAAAGTTGAATAATGAAGGAATTCAGTAGCACAATGATCTTTGTTAGTGTTACTCTAAGACACTCCATGTCAAGTGTTTATGTTTATTGTGTCTCTTAATAATTCTTAAATGCTATGTCCCCCCCCCTCCCTTTTTCTCAAGAGTACACTTATAAAAGGGTTGAAATCAGTGTTACCTAATTCCCTAATTCCCCCGCGAATTGCGAATTGAGAAAAGCGAATTATGGTCGGTTTTGGTTCATTTTTGTCCCATTTTGGGCGAATTGGCGAATTCAAAAGGCGAATTAGATAGGGAATTAGGTAACACTGGTTGAAATTAATGTTTTCCATTGAACCCACTAAGCCCCTCAGTTTTCTGTCAGATCCTTTTTTAATAGCTTAAGAAATGCTGATCTAAAACTTAGCATGCATATATTAGGGATTAATTACAAAAGGAGAAGGTAATTTAAAAACTTAACATTGGAGCTACGAAAAGTATGCTCAGGTTTCAATAATGTACAAGATAAGGTTGTGGGCTGCTCTAGTTAAATTGGAGATAAAATTTTCTTCTTGTTCTGTCGGGATTTCACAAAACAAAGTTAATGAGCTAGTTGAATGCAGATGGTAATATCAGAAATTTTTCAACAGCAGATGACATTTTTTACCAACATCCAGTGAGACAGCAGGCTGATCAATTTTCTCCTCAACTCAGGGAAGCTGGACAAGTAACTATTGTAAGCTTTATGTTTGTTGGTTCTGTCAGGAAAAGATATGCTAACGAATAATGATTTTAATAAACATTGCAGCAACCCCAGCAACATTTACAGAAGCGAAAGCTGCCAGCAAGAAAGAAAGCAAGGGAAGCTCCTTTTATAATGGATAATGAACAAACCATGATTCCGAGTAATTTGTACCAAACTTGGCTCCAAGATTCAGCTGATGTACGGGTCAAGAGGCCCAAAATTGCAGAGGTCTGTCCCTCATTCATCCTTAATAATCATGTTCATCTAGCCTTCCTAATTCCTAAAACAGGCATGCATACAGTGTTACTTTTGCGGGGTTTTTAAAGCAAAAACTGCTGTTATGAAGCTTACATTGCAATCTACTGTTCTGCAGCATGCCAAAGCAAAATCAGCTGTGAAGTTAGCCAAATTAGTAGACCTGCCACCAGTAGCACTATCTTGTGGGTTAGTCGGAAGAAACCATGAAGTTTATTATCCAAAACCGCTTCTAGACCTGTGGATAACAAGTATGCAGCCTTTGCAAGATTCACCTTCTGGTTCTGGTAAGTGGTTACTCAATCTCTAACAAGAAGTTTCTTGGTTATGTGCAAGTCATGACAATTTGAATTTCTTGTACAGGAAGGACTACTTCTCCGCGGCCACCAGAACCATCATCATCCTCACCTCCCCATGGGCAACATTATCAAGATCCACCAGAAATGGTAAAAATTCTTTCATCTAGCTATTTTGGAAACAGAAAGCATATACAATTTAACTGACTTTGTATTTTTGAAGCCAATGGGGGATTTTGGCAATAGAGTCACATCTGATAGAATAGCCTCACAAGAAAAACTACGAAGTAACGTGCCCACAGGAACTGAGGTACCTATCAATGAGTTCAACCTCATGTTCAGTGGTGTGGGCACATCTAATCCAAATGCTGCAGCCGCTAACTCTGGTATACTATTGCTACACTTTTTGATGTTCTTTGATAAAGTTGCCTTATTTGCAAGAGATTACTAGATTCAGGTGAAATATTTGAGCTATATATACTTGCAGGAACATCCGTTAAATCATTCTCAGTTCCCAGCCCAGGTCCTGGGCTTGACTTCTTGTCAAACACTTCAGACAGCTATCCAGAATGGTTAGTACACAATACAACACACTTCAGTTGGTTTTACGTTATTGCTTAACCTTTCTATATGACTGCAATAATTTTTTGATAGAAAAATGAAATTATGAAAGAGAAACAGTTTTAAAAGGATTTTTGAGGTTATTGAAATTTTGTTGATCCTAGGTTAAGAAAGAAAAGACCGTCTTCAACCAAATTCAACAGTGCGGGCCTTGATTCACTAGATGAAGACAACCAATGGATACATGAAGCAGCAGAACACAATCTTCCTGGTTTTGGTGAGCCACCTCAACCAAGCTTCAAAATACCCAGACACTCTCGGCATGGTCCAACCCCTGATCATGGTAATTTAAACTTCATATATGAGCTCCTTGTTCATTTAGTAGCTGTATTTGTATGAGGAAACTTCCAACAATCTTATCATTGCTTAATTTTGCAGAACTGCTGATAGAAACAGGAATTACTCAAACTCAGCGTGCTGCAATTGATGAGGAGGCTGAGAGGATGGCCAGTAACATCACAACGTAATGCCAATTTCGAGACATTTCAGATTATGTAGTGCAGAAATGAAATCTTAGCAGCTGTAATATATTTCTGTTTGAATGCTAATTCAGGCATCTGAAGACATACTTTGAGACCCCAGGAGCACCTCAGACAGAATCATTAAACCAGCTAGCTTTTGGAATGAACAGGAAACAAGCTGCTCAGCTTTTCTACCAGACTTGTGGTAAACTTCGATCACCCTATTAGTCACATCAAACTACATAAATGCAAGCTTTTGCCAATAGCGAGTTCTCTATCGAACTACTGATGTAGTAATATCAACTGCCTTGCAGTTCTAGTTACACGAGATGTCCTCAAAGTGCAGCAGAAATTAGCATATGGAGACATTACCATATCTAGAGGAGCAAAGATGTGAAAAGGTTTGCCGTAGAGATATTACATTCACCCCGTCAAAAAAAAAAAAGAGATATTACATTCACTGACATTCTAAAGTATGCAGCTTAGGGAAGTTCAGTTATATAGGAGATAAGGATTATTTTATTCCTTAATATAACGCTACTTTGATTAACACATACAAAACTGTATGGTCTAAATTCTTATTTGAGGGGATGTACATGTTTATTGAAACAGTTGTCAAGAAAGCAGGCTATATATTATACCTTCTTGCTTTTTTAACTAAAGTTTTCTTCCTAAGTAGAGAAATACATCACCTTTATTACTAGGTTCCAGTATCTCAAACTTGTGGGATCTGATTATTAATGTCATTAGCAATGTAAATGGATCGCCCTGATTACTTAAGGTGTGCCATTATGATGGTTCCGATCAATGGCCCAAGTCAGATTATATACTTTCTGTAGTTTTGATCATGTTTTATTAATCCTTTAATTTAAGGCACACTTTTTTGTGGGTCTTTCTATAATTATTATTTGGAAAAATTAACGCTATGGAGCTCAACTATGAGCGGTTCTCTTTAATAGGTCCCAACTATCAGTAATCCAGTGGCGGTCCCAACTACTACGTGACTCATTTTTGCGTGGGCCTAGTTTACTAATGACCTGCCGAGCCAGTCATTTATGCTAAGGGGTCCCACTTTTAATGAAGTGTATCGTTTTATTTTGTAAATAAATAAATAAAGAACCCTTTGTCTTCTTCCCTCCCTGCTCTCTGAACCACCGCTTAAACCCCATTAACAATCGCCTGAGTTCGAGGTTGAAGGGGAGTCCTCTCTCCTTTTTTCGCACCAGAGTCTCACTCTCTCTCCTCCCTCGCACCAGAGTCACCTCCTTCATCGTTTTCGAACCGATGTCGCACCACCCTAGCACAAGCGACTCTCTCCCCTCTCGTAGTCAACTGTGGTACTGGAATCTTTGTTTCTGCTTTCTCGATTTTCAAGCCTCGTGCGGATTTCGAACTGTTGTGTTGCTTACCACCGCTGCTCCTTGTTGTTAGTAGTTGGTGTTTATGCGTATATTTCGAAGTTCTCTCTCTCTCAACCACTTTCTCCCTCATCAATTGTTGCCCAGAACTTGCAGCTAAGGAAAAAATTATGCCCAGAAATTTTAGCAATTGTTTCTAATTATAATTAACAATTAGTGTTAATTTATTAAAATAAAAAAAATAAAAAAATGGTAAAAGCTTATAGGAACAGCAATGGCGACTTGGCACTAGTGAACAGCAGAGCGGTAGAGGTGACCGTCGCCGATAAAAAGGTCGACTTCAACAGCGACTATCGATGATCTGTCTGGCCTTCACTGAATCAACGGCGTACCGATGCCGGTTCAACCTATGAAATCAATCGCAGCCGTTGCTATTGCTAACCCAGATTTTGGAATCCCAGAGATCATGGCAGCTGGGATTTATACTGCTGGCATATTGTTTGTTTTGGGTGTTACTCCATTAATGCAATTTTTAGTCGAATTAGAGAATGAATTTCGGCAAAAGATCCGAATTTTAATGCCAAGTGTCCAAGTCCATGAAACTAAATTGTGTTTAGATCACTTTAAATAAAAGAACAAAAAGTTACCATTGTTGACCATGAAAAGGAATGCCACAGATATTACAATTGAAAAGTTTTTTCGGTGGAGAAATGAAGAACAGGGATAATTGAGTTTGAAAATATAGGGTGGGGGTGGTTTTTTAAAGTCATGTGCTCATTTAATGATCACGTGACTTCATTAACCTGAAGTAGCAGGTTAAATTACCTGCTGGGTCCACGCAAATATGGGTCATGGTATACTTGGGCCCCCTACTGGAATATTGAAAGTTGGTACCTATTAAAGAAAACCGCTAATAGTTCAGCCCTATAGTGTCAATTTTTCCTTATTATTTTTGTGATCCCCTTAAGTCACCCCTTTATAGCTCATACAAAATAATTATACGTATATAGCAAAGAGATACGCTGATCTGGATAAATTGAGTAGAAGTTTCAGCTTAATTAGCTGATACGGAATTGAAACAACTCATTCTCATTTCTCCCTAAGAGCAACTCCAGCGGACCATTTGAGGTTCCAGCTTGCAAATATGAAAGTTGGAGCTACTTGCTTGCTTGTTGGAATGAAAAGCATGTTGTTGCTTGGGGAAGCCAAGTAGCTCCACAAATCTACTTGCTTTGTTCTACTTTTTGTGGGCCCCACTTTCCACTTCCACTTTCCATCTCATTTTCTATGTATGTAAATACAATTGTTTGGTGTAGCAGTAATTTGTAGTGCTGTCAGTTTGGTTGAAAACCGATGGTTAAACTGCAAACTGATGACTAACTGAACTGAATAAACTGAACTAAATTGACCCATAACTGAAAAGTCAAAAACCGATAAGTCAATCAGATTAAAGTAAACTGCAATTAACTGAACTGAAACTCAACCGAAAACAAACCAAACTGAAATTAACTGCACGGAAAACCGATTTAAACTGAACTGAACTGAACTGAAAATGAACTGAATTTAACTGAAAACTGTTTCAAACTGTTTTTAACTGAACTGAATCAAACTAAATAAAACTGTTTTTAACTGAACTGAATCAAACTGTTTTTAACTGAACTGTATAAAACTGTTTTAAAATGAACCGAAAACCGAATTAACTGTATTAAATTGTGCAGAATAAAACTTTCTCAAACTAAAATGTTTCAAAATGTTACAACTAATTTCGTTATTTTTTAAATTTACCTAAATTATTGGCGTACAATGACATGACACCCTAATAAATAATAACTATACAAAGATAAAAAACACATGATTTCAATTTTCAACTACTGTTTGTATTTAAAAAGTTGAATTCAACTACTGTCACTTATGTGCTGTATGGAGGAACTAGAAAAGAAGGAAAAAACCACTTATTTGAATGAGGTGGTATCTTTTATTCTACCAAGAAACCACTTAGGCAAATAAGTGGTCTCTTTAGTTCCACTAAAAAGACCACTTAATCTTGTAAGATGGTCTATTTGCTCAACATAATTATAACAACGGTTTACATCGTCATTTTTATTTTTGAATATTTACATATATTACCGTTTATTTTAAACTTTTTATTTGTGTAATTATTGATAAAAATGGAACAAAAAATCATTCAAAGAAGATGCCATAATTCTTACAAATCTATGGTCACATTAAAATTTTCTAGCTCAAAGCTACACAATTATGCCGGATCAACTACATCAAATCCTTGATTTCAAAATAAAAACAAAAGAAAAAAGTCTATATAAAAATCTAAGCACATTAAGAGTACTAAAAATCTAAAGTAAGCTAAGAACTAGTTATTACATCCATGTCATCCAACTTGAAACACTTGAATTTGATCTTAAGCATATTGTTTGAGGAAAAACTTCTCCAAATGAACTCCATCTGTGCAAATTAAGAAAGAACAATATTGCATTAGTAACTGGCTAATTGCACTATGAATCCTAATTAATAAATACATAAAAACAATGAGACATACCTGAACCGGATAATAAATTCATGCAGCATAGTAAGCAATTCAAATATAAGTGTAAATCAGAAATGAGAAAACCCCATAAAATTGGAATCAATTAGTGAGATATCAAGTAGTAAGAAATTATTTTAATTCAAACTCTAAACTTGACAATTCGAACCCTTAACACAACAAAATCAGAACACAAGACAAAGCAATAAATTGAAAAAAAAAAGCAAGAAGTTTTAAATAATTGAGCACATCAGACACAAAGACAACTATTAAAATAATTGAGCACATCAGACACAGAGACAACTATTAAAATAATTGAATTAAGATAAATACATTTACAACATAACAAGCAAGAAATTGACACATTGTACCTTGGACCTAAAATTAAATATCCATTCTACAACCCAATAAATTCACCTAATCAAACAAATTGTCGACAAATAAGAAATCAAGAAATATAAAACATAATTAGGGGGGAAAGAATTTTCGTGAGAATGTCAAAATACTCAGAACCAAAGAAGCCAGCATTTTATCAACATCTTAAAATCGCCATTATTCCTCGATGCACCACAAGTTTATCCAAAAGCTCCTTAGTTTTCACCTCATCTACATTTCGTCCGACGAAATCAAATAAAAAAATTCAGATCACTCAAAACATACATTTCACCAACACAATCAAACGCGGCGAAAGCAGAAGCTCAATCATCATGTGCTAACCTTCAGGTGGCGGTGATACGGTATCGTATGGAACAACAATATCATCAGTAGGAGTCTTGATTTTGCTCCAATCAACATGCTCTGCTTCTTCACTTCAAAATTCATCAAAACATGCAAAAATTAACACAATCAAATCGCTAGAATACGAGATTACACCAAATCCAACGGAATTTTTCGTTTGATTCCGTACCTCAGGTATCAGTCAACGAGATTGATGAATCCAGATTTCTCATTCTCGCTGAAATCAAGAAGATTACAACAAAATCACAAAAACAAAAGATCTCAGATCTAAAATCACATAGAAATACAAAAATTACGAGAAGAAAAAGATGAATAATGGAGATTCGAGAAACCTGATTTGGTTGAGACCGGAGACAGTAGAACGAAGATTCTCGAGCTTCTCAGCTTCAACAGAGCTGAGTGTAGCAGAGGCAGCCATGAAAGATGTTTGAGAAGCTTGAATTTACAGAGGCGAAAGAGAGAGAGAGAGAGAGAAAGAGTGTGAGATTGAGAGTGGAAAGTGATGAAATGGTGATGAATGAGGTGGTGGTGGTGGTGTAGAAAGAGGGTGAGAGGAGTCAGGGGAGAGAGAAGACGGGAGAGATGGAAGAGGATAGAGGATGATGAAGAGGGAGGCTGCGAGGAACCAGGATGGGAGGAAAGAGGGAGGGTTTAGGGTTAGAGAGAGAATTTAATGGCCTTGATTCAATGGTTAGATTTTGATCTTTCTCAAATTAATGGTCTTAATTCATAATCCATGACATTGTTTTTTGACCAATGAGAATTGAGAGTGTTCAATCACATGGATTGCTAACTTAATCCAATGGTTGGATTTTCATCTTTTTAAAAGCAATGGCCTTTCTCTCTAAAAACAAAATCAATGGCCTAAACTACTAATAAACTAGTATTGCATTTTGATATTATTATGATTTGAGTGTTCTAAATTTATAATTCTAATATTATTAGTTTAGTAACTTTAGAAATTAGTATTATTAATAGAAATTATAAACTTTCAAAATTAAATTAGTATTATTGATTTTTAAGAAATTATTATTCTAAATTTATAAATTAGAAATATGTGAACATGCATGTTATATGTGGTGATTAGGGATTTTTAACAAGTTAGGATTTTAGAAAGAATTGAAGAAGTTGGAATTTTAGTAAGATAAACTTATAACTGAATGTTCACACAAGTTGATTTGACTTAATCATTTGATGATTGATCATTAGTGACTTTAATGTATATTGTTTAATTATATACTTTGTTGGAGTAATACATAAATGCAATAAGCCATTAGCCAATAATCTAATTAGTTTAGTAACTTTACTCATTTATATAAACTGTTGTTATGTTTATTATTATTGTACAACATATGAATCCTCGTTATAATCACTTATGCCTCATATAAACCGTAGTTATAAACATATGATTGTCATTTGTTATAATATTATAACATATCAAGAGTCGTTATACTAATTTATAAACTTATGGATAAAATAGTTTGTTTATTATTATTATCATCGCTTTATGTTTATTAATTATTAATTATATATAGTATAACATATAAGGTTATAGTAATAACTAATAAGCCCTTTTTTTGGGTTGTATCAGGAGTTTCAAAAATGAAATAAGATTTAGTTGATCAAAATAAATGAAATAAGATTTAGTTGATAAAAAATTATACATTGATCTATTACATAATATGCAAGTGATGTGTGTGTTGATGTACGGAAATCATAATTAATAGAAAAACAGCTTTGACATATTAATTCATCACTAAAACAATGACACACTTTGAACTACTTAAATATTAGTTGAACACGAGGAATATAGACATTTAAGTTTATCGACTTTAATCATCATCATCATCACTAAATTATGATCATTCACCATTATAAATCATCATCACCTTGATCATTTATTAGTTTATACTCACATGTGTAGAAAGTTAAGAGAATACATCAAAGATTATTATTATATTTATATAATATAAGTGTATAGTTATAAGTCTTTCATTGTTCTTATTGGATAACAAATTGTTTCGATTCAAGTAGATGTTTTGAGTTTGAAAGTGAATATAGCTTAACGACGATTAACTGGAATGGAGTATTGTTATCCTTAACAAACTTTATCGACTTATATTGACACATATTAATCTAATTCAATAACATGTTTACAGTTTTGAAATTGATTTAACTTAAATACTATTAACTTGAATGCAGGATTGATACTTTGTATGATTCTATCAACTTATTATAAGTCACTGATTGATGGTACATTCATATATCTCATCCCATGACAACTTGCATCAATTGAATTAGATGTTTTAGTTATGAAATTAATTTAACTTAAAGACTATTAAACTCAAATAAATGATTGTTATCCTGAATTAGTTTATATTATCGACTTACATTGGCCTGTTCATTAATCTCATCCGACAACAACTTATTCTAATTCAATTAGATATTTTTAGTTTCAAAATTAGTTGAAATTAAACATGACTAAGTTAAATATAATATAGTTATGTTGAATCAACTTAATGACTTATATTTATACATCCATCTAATCCAATAACTACATATTAGTTCAATCATATGTTTTATGTTTCAAAATGCATTTCACATAAAGACGATTAACTCAAATATCGTATTGTTATTTTGAATTAGCTTAGCAGCTACCATTGGCACATTCATTATGTACAATAATAAATACTTGGATTATTTAAGTAGATGTTTTTTGTTTCAAATTCCATTATACACTGGAACACGATTAGTCTAATGATTAACCACTTATATTAACTGATTTATAAACTAATGCATCATTTTCAATCATCATCTTAATCTTTGACCACAACCAATCACCAATTTATCATTGATAGTTACACATTGGAAAACTATAGAATAATGAAGAATTTGAAATTGAATTTTTCAATATCAGCCAAATGTTGAACCTTTAATAAAGTAATTTTACAGAAAATATAGCAACTTCAAAATGCGCTTTTGTAGACAAATATAGATACGTCTCTTGGTGCTATCGTTGTTTTCGACAAGTTTAACCGATGTGACAAAAGTTCAACTGAGTTGAAATTCCCTACAATGAATAATGGCTTGACCCGAAGCGAGTCCCGAAGGGAAAAGTTGTACATGGCATAACCGGTATAAAGTTTCACTCGAGTTGATGTGGGTTTACCTAAGAAACTGAAATTAACTGAATCTGAACTGAAAATAACTGTTTAACTGATAGTAATAGGTAAAAAGTCAACTGTTTAAACCAAAACTGTACGGGTCAAACCAAAAGACAACTGTAAACTAAACTGAACTTAACTGAAAATTGAATTAACTGTATGGATTGAAACTGAAACCGAAAAAGTTTAAACTGAATCAATTAATCTCGAAAAAATGAACTGAATTAACTGAACTGAAGTCAACTGAACTGTTTGGTTTGAACCAGAACTGAACTGGTTAACTGAATTGACACCCCTAGTAATTTGCAACGGTAATAAGAGCTACAGTATGCAACATATTTTTTTTGTTTTTTTTTTCAAATATTAGTCTATAAATAGGAGTAACAATGTTGTAAAAAAATATACCCACAAAATTTCTATAATCTCTTTCTCTCTTATATTATTTCCTTCAAAAAAAAATACAAATGGATGATTCTCAAGATCCATATAGTCAATATTATCCTTATTTAGAAATTTTTCAAAATTTAGAAAATCAAACATCCCAAAGTCTAACCCAAAATAATCCAAATGCCCAAAATGTACCAATTCGCCCAACTTTCCGATCTTACTATGATCCAAATCAAACGATTTCCTCCGACGCTCAAATGTATTACCATCCATCCTATTATTACTAGCCTAGACTGAGTAATCGTTCGACTACGCCTATGTACTACTCTCGTCCTCCTTTCCCTCATGAGTCATATGTGGTTCATGAAAGTTCAAGAAGAGAGAGTATTGAAGCTTCTACCATGCACCAAGACTCTCCAATTTCAGGAGCGGCTATCGATGTTGATGAAGAAGAAGAGGTTGTAGAGGTTCAGAAGAACACTAGTGACGGAGGAAGAGGCAATATTGGTAGAGGTAGAGGGAGAAACAGAGGAAGAGGGGTTGGAGGCACAAAATTAAGTGGAGCCACGAACAAGATCAAGATTTATGTAAAAGCTGGTTGACAATTTCAAATGATGCTGTTGTAGGAACCGATCAGTCGTACGGGGATTTATGGGAGAAAATTGTTCAATACTACAACCAATAGAGGACAGAAGGTCCCGAGGTTGATGTTGAAAAAGCCTATAATCATTGGTACAAAATGTGTTGCTATTGATCTATGTAAAGCAACTACTTACTATGAATTATGATGGTATAGGCATATCAATATGAATATGGCAGCTTTACAAAATATAAATGCTATAAATTATGGAGGAAGAGAGAATAACACTGAGTATAATGAATAAATAGTGAAAACTTGTAATTAATTTAATCAAAGGTACCTTGAAGATGGAGAAATCAACAAACTTTTAATCTAAAAATCCGAAATCTCAAAGTTTCAATGTGTATCTCTCTAAGAAAAACCCTAAATATCTCCTTAATAAACTCTAGGAAAAAAGTATAGTTCGAAAATAAAAAACATCTCTACTGTTTTAATTAGGCACGAGGCCTTACAACTTTTTCCGGACATAAATGGTGCGGGAGAACCGCACAAACTGGTGTCGGCGCACCAACCCAACTGTTTTTTCTTGTGCAGCATCCCATCGAAAGGTGCAGGCACACCTAAGAAACAGGTGCGGGCGCACCTAAGAAACAAGTGCTGGCACCTGTGGTGCTGCTTTGGTTGGACAGTTCAACTTAAAACGCTCATAACTCTTTGGTTTTAGATCCAAATCAAACTTATGACCAGTCGTTGGAAAGCTATCGAAACTAGCTTTCACCTCCAACTGGAATTACCTTCATCCGATTTGTGGTGTGGAAGTTATATCTATTTGAAGTTCCCCATACAAGATTTTATTGTGATATGTGCTCCTTAATTTGTGCGAGCGACTATTTCTCAACGTGTGCTCTATTTTCGTTGCTTCCTTTGCCGACTCTACAACCCGTAGCCGTCTTAGATAGTCCCACCTAAATTAAGAACATGGCTAACAGGGTGAAAGCAACTGTACTAGAAATTCGGCCAAAAATGATTGAAAATCTAGCAAAATGTCACTATGATAAAGAATGATCAAGTGAATGAAATAGAAGGGGAAAGGGAGAAGAAAGAGGGAAGAAAGGGGAGAAAGATGGTCAAAATGAGAGAAAAGGAGTCCATTAAGTACATTAGTAACGCACTTATCAAACTCCCCCAAGCTTAGCATTTTACTTGTCCTCAAGTAAACCCAAAATAAGAAAGAGGAAAGCAAAGAGGAGAAATATATGCAAAAGAAAAGAAATGCAACACACTAAGCCTAAATGCTCTATATGAAAAGCTACAAACATGACATGCAAGCTAAATGAGTTCATAGCAAGATTTAGAAGACCAACAAAAAACAAGAGTAAAGATGATTAGGAAGCACAAGAGTGACTTAAGAAATCTAATCCACCAAGTCTTCTTGAAAACTAGGCTTTCTATGAGTGATTTCTCACAGCTCTCCACTTCCAAGTCCCGAGTTTGAATCCCCCCTAGGGATGCTCAACCATATTAGCTCGCCTTTACCATATTTTGATGACCTTCATCATGACTTGCACAAAATCTCACCTAAATTGACCAAGACTGATTACAAGTCAAAAGGGACTTTATCAAGGTTGTAACAGGGCTAGGTTAGGGGTGAAGATATCAATTTGGGAATGTGGTGAAAAAAAAAGTAAAGAGAAGTACAAACTAGGGGAAAAGACTCCCTCAAGCTAGACTTAACACCAATTTAATTTGAAACCTCAAACATAACCACTTTTGACTTTCAATTTTTGAACCTATTTTCCATTTTTCTAATCAATTTGCTCTTTCTCTTTCTTTTCTTTCAACATGAATCCAATTGAATCAATAAGAGTTTTTTCTTTTCTTTTCTTTCACAATTTTTTTTTTCATCTTTTGCAATTATACAAACACACCAAATCACTTACAACCAAAGACTTAGTATCAAAACAACTCAACACAACACAACCTAGATATGTACTCCACTTTGAGGAAAGTTTGGTCATGACTTATTATGAGGGTTAAGCAAAAATAGGATAGAAAGGCTAGATGGGTTGAGAAGTGGATAATTATGCTGGTATAAAAAGCTTTTTGGCTTTTGAGCTATTAATTCTAGCAAAATGAAATGCCCAAAATTATTCTTCTATTTAGTTCAATCATATGCAATCTTGGGGAGCTAAAATGCAAGTCACAAGTTAGGCGATTAATGGTGATGGTTGTAATTGAGTCTTACGAGGTTCGTGACCCTCCTTCGGGGTTCATCGCACAAGGGACAAGGCATCCAATCAACCAACTCACCTAATTTCAAAAAGACTCTACCAAAAGTTACCATCAAAGATCACCTAAAGTCACAACAAGGCTTCCAAAACCATAAAGTCAAATGCAAGGAAAGTCATCCAATCAAGTTATGAACACTCTAAGAAACAAATCATGTATGGAACCAAATTACCCTAAATGCAGAAAAGAAAGTAAGAGAGAAAAGAAAAAGAAAGTAAGAGAGAAAAGAAAAAGAAAGAAAAGAAAAAAAAAGAAAATATTTTTGTTAATTTTTTATGCAAACGTAACATGCAAATACACTAATATGAACCTAATTACAAAGAGAAGGAAGACAATGATGAGATGGAGAGAACACATGCTAACTCCCCCAAGCTTAATACAAACTTCATCATCGGAGTTGACAAGCAAAACGAAAGTAAGGGAGGAGGTAAGGGGTGTGAACTGATCTACCTCGGGAGGAGGCTTAGAAATCTCCTCTTTATTAGTGGATGTAGCAAGAACCTCGAATGCTCCTTCATGTGGCTCCTCACCGTTGGTGCTATCAAGAAGAATGGAAAATTCCTTCACCTCTTCCATGTCCAAGCTCGGGGCATCGGTAATAGAAGCGTATAACTCGTCCCCGGTGTGAACCACTCTATTAAAATCTTCCATCTCACTCTCTACTAGATTGACCCGATAAATTTTCTCTATCATGGGTCTCTTCAAAGTCTTTGAGAACTCGAACACAACCCTCTCATTGGCTACCTCGACTGTGATTGTATCATTTTTTCAATTTATCACGGTACCCAATGTCTTAAGAGCTTCCCTTCCAAGAATGAGAGGAGTCTCCGGATCTTCCTCCATATCCATTACTACAAAATCGCATGGCACAAACACATGCCCAACTTGTATTGGCACATCCTCCAACTCACCATGTGTCATTCTCACAGTTCGATCCGCCAATTGACTAGTCTTCCGCGTAGGATGAAGAGGAAAGTTAAGGTGCTTAGCTATGAATAGAGGCATCAAACTCACACTTGCTCCTAAATCGGCAAATGCACCCTTAGGCTCCAAGTCACCTATATTCACTTACAAGGTGAAGCTTCCGGGGTCTCTTTGCTTCTTGGGCATGGTACGTTGCACTAGAGCACTTACTTGGTATGGCAAGGTGATGAGCTCATCTTCTAGCTTCCTTTTGTTGGAGAAGATTTCCTTCAAAACTTAGCATTGACCGGCATCTGAGACATAGCCTCAAGGAAAGGAATGTTGATTTGAAGGCCTTTCATCACATTGAGGAACTTGGAGAACTTATCACTTAATTTCCTCTCCACCAACCTGTGAGGGTATGGAACCAGTGGCACATAAGTCTTAGTTGGAGGAGATGATGGCAATGGAGCTTTGTCACAAACTTGAACTTGTGTCTCTTCCTTCTCCACATTTTCTCCTTCTTTCTTACCCTCCTCAACTTCTTCCTTCTCTACCTCCTCAACTTCTTTTTCTTCACACTCATTGGGCAACTTAGGACCCTCATAACTTGTTCCCGACCTCAAATGGATGGCTTTGGCTTGGTGAAGGTTGGGGTTAGGAATGAGTTAACCCCAAAGTTGATTTGTAGGGGTACAAGAATTTTTCTCGGCTACTTGGGCAATTTGGGCTTCAAGCATTTTATTATAGGATTGGAGCTCTTGAAACCTTTGCTCATGACTTTGGAGAATTTGGTTTGTGGCTTGCATTTGTTGGTTCATGGCTTGGAGTTGATGGAGAAGTTGGAGAGAGGTTGGCTCGGGAGAATGTGTAGGTTCGGGATTTTGTTTGCGGAATGGAAGATTAGGAGGAGGTTTTTGGAAATAACCTATTTTGTGTGGAGCTTGGTAGACACCGGACCCTTGTGAGGATGAACCACCTTGGTTGTAGTTTTGGTTATACCCTTGCACATACCCTTGGTTTTGAGCTTGGTTGTAACCTTGTTGAGGTTGGTTGAAGCCTTGATTGTAGCTTTGTTGAGGTTGTTTCCAACCCCCTTGTTGATTGCTTCTAAACCCTTGGTTTCCTTGAAAATCATCTACTCTTGAATTTATTGTCATCACATGCTCCGAATTTATACCTTCACGGTAAGAAGTATCATGGTTAGTACCTCCACAAATATCACAAGAGAAAGAGCTTACCTACGATGGATTAGGCGATGTGAGGTTGATCTTGGAGAGCTTCTTGTCAAGCATGTCCAACTTAGCTTGAATTTGATCCACAGGATCCAATTCAAACTTACCAGTACTCTTCTTTGGTTGAGCACCTCTTCTCCTTCCACCCCATGAGTAATTCTTAATAACCTCTTCAATTGTCGACTCAAGTTGGTCTTGCGGGATTTTTTAAAGTTGACCTCCCGCTCCGGCGTCAAGGTTGGCTCGTTACATAGGATCAAGGCCATCATAGAAGAACCGCATGAGTAGATTTTTGTTGAACTCATGGTGAGGGCACGAACGAATCATCTCCTTGAACCGTTCCCAAACTTTTGCAAGTGTCTCATCGTTCTCTTGCTCAAATGAGGAGATATGCCTCCTTATGTCTGCTGTTTTCCACTCTGGAAAGTATTTCTTCAGAAAAGTCAATGTGACTTCCTCACAAGTAGTGAGGGAATTAGCAGGTAAGCTCTTGAGCCATGATTTTACCTTTTCGGCAAGAGAAGACCGGAATAGTTGGATCTTAATGTAGTTTAGAGAGATGTCATTTGTTGTTATCATGGAACCGATCTCAAGAAACCTATCAAGATGGTCAAGAGGATCTTCATCCGACCCCCCACAAAAATTATTCCGCTTTCACCATCCGAGTGTATTGAGGATGAATGTTGAAATTAGTAGCAGTGGTGGGGAGTAGAATGCCACCTTGTAGAACGTAGTGTTATTCTAGTATGAACACTAGACCAACTACAAGAGGGGGGTGAATTGTAGGTGAGGGGAAATTTTCGAATTGTATTGCGGAATTAAAACAAATTAAAAATAGAAAGAGACAAACACACGAGATTTTTACAAGGAAAACTTCCTAGGCCCAATAGGAAGAAAAACCTTGACCACGAGGGATTTTGACTCAAACTCTCTTTACTATAATAGGCCAAAAGACTCGATCTTTTACAACCTATTAACGGACCTTCTCTGTTCCTCTAGGACCTTGTTCCCAGTCACTCAGTTCCCCCTGAACTGATGACACTCACTTTGACTTCACTCGAAGTCTTCTCTTTTCTCTCTTTCTTTCTCTCTCTTGATTACAAGGATATTCTCTGAATTTTCTCTCACCCAAACACTATGAATATTACAAAGTATGCTTGTTGAATAAGAGAGGAAATTACAAGAAAACTTTCTAAGTAATTCTCAATTTTTTCGCTCAAGAAAGTTGTAAGTTTTCTTCGGTTAATCTTCCTCTTATATAGCTGCTGCAATTCTGTCTTCTTCTGGAAATAAAATGCTCCACGTTCTCTAGTTATGCGCTTGTAGGATTAAGGAGATCATGGCTCAAAAGGCGCTGCATTATCTCCACATTTCTTGCAACGGTAATCAACGGATTCCACTATCCGTTAGTGGGAGAATTTCCAGCGAGTGATAAGCGAGTTAGTTGAGTTTGTTAGGGAGCTTCAAGCAAGTTAGCTCCACAATATATGCCACGCATTTGTCAACCTATTTTCAAGCAAAGCAACGGTAACAAACAATCTATAAACTGCAGAATTTTTTATTCAAAGATTCTAAGTTTATAGATATGTCAAACATACCATATGATAAAATTCAAAAGTGCATAAAAATAATATCTTGACTTAGATTAAATAAATAATCTTTCTCCACAAGATATAAATGCAAAGTTAAACATTACATTATTTTTGGTATTTTATATTTTTCACAAAATAAAAACTATATAATAACCTAAGTATTTGGCATCATCAAAACATTGAATACAACAATATTCCCCCTTTTTGATGATGGCAAATATAAGGCATATAAAAATATAAAATGAAATAAGAAAATTAAATTACTAGAGCAAAAGAATTAAGAGCTAATGACTTTAAAAAATAAAACAAACAAAACTAACAAGAGACTAGACTAACAAGTAAAACTAGCACTAAACTACCAGGGACTAACAATCTAATTAATCCTACCAGAAATCAGTTTTGAAGAAAATGGACAAGAAAAATCCAAAAATCATCACCTAGAAACTAAGAAGACTAGAATTGAATTTTTATTTTTTATGCGCCACTCTACTTCCCCCTTCTGTCATCATCAAAAACAACTAAGTACCCAGCATGACTCTAAGAGTGCGTCATATACAACAATGTCAAGGCTTAGTAGCTCAAACATGCATCTAATAATACTAGCCATCCAAACATGTTAATGAGCATATTAAGATTGGATCAATGCACGTAGACATGAGAAATGCACAAGCTGAGTTCACGAGGAAGATAAAAGAAAGAAAAGAGAACAATAAGAGAAGAAAAAAAAAGAGATAAAAGATATAAACAAAAAAAATTTATCACCAGAAATTGATGTGTGATTTACATCCAAAAGGGTGATAAAAAGATAGTAACAACCATCCACCATTGTTTAATACAAAACCAAAAAAAATTGTAACATTGTTTCAGCAGATTATAGGGAAGGAAAGGGGATTAGGGCTTAAAGGGCTTGGGGCGAACAACATAAGAAGCGACCACAGCGTCAATCTTCTCACGAATTGCAGATTCTCCTCTCTTCACTCCTGCAAGGATCTGCTCCTGTTGAAGATCAACTCTGGCAATCCTGGCTTCAACACCCTGGACTCTTGTGTGCAGGAGGGACAGAGACTTCTAAATTGAATGTAGAATCCCATGTAGACCAGTAGTGGGAGAAGGGGAAAATCAACAACCCTTGATCCTGAGGGAGCCTGATCCTCCTCCAGATCAATATGAACAGCACCCTGACCCTGTTCTTTGAGAGCCTTGGTCACAACAATCCTCTGACTCTTCCTTACTGACCTAGGTCCTTCAGCACTGACCTCCTCCTCAAACTTCCTTTTGATCCCAGTCTCTACCTTTCCCTTAGGTTCTGCAACCTCAAATTCTAACTTCCCACCCTGTACCCGCAGAGACAGCCTGGATAAAGTCTCTTTGGTCAAATAATTATCAGGCTCTAAATTAAAGGAGGTACTTGAAGGGAGTTTGATTTGGTTCTTTTTGAGGATAACAGAAATAAGGTTGGCATACCCAACTTTTGTGTTGTGGGTAATGCAGTAGGAAAGGTGAGAGATCATCCATGAGGCTCGCTTGAGTCCTCTTGGAGGTTCTTGGCAAAATAAAACGCCAAACTAATTGAAACATAAATTTATGATATGGAGAGAGATCTTTTTGATCTAGGGACAGGTCAGAATCTTTACCCCCAAAGAAACTCAGAATAGTAGAATTTGAAGCACCATTTACATTTAACTTAGCCCTACCCTTGACATATTCCTTGTACCCTTCAGTAGGTACCTCAAACCATTCACCCAAGTTCTTTTCAGTGAATTTAACCAGTTTTCCATTAACGACACTAATGCACAGTCCCTCGGTATTTTCAAAACTAGCAATGAATTCACTCATCTCACTCTCATAAAGACCCTCATCAAGACTTAACACTTTAACCCATTTTTGAAACTTAACAAGATCAAGAAACTGACTCCACTTAATTTTCTTGCACCAGGAGGAATCAACGCAAAACCCTATGATGTACTTGGAAGACTTAGATTTCGTACCCCTTTTTGTAGGAACCAAGACTTCTTTTTCTTGCTCTGTTTCTGCATCATCCAAATCGTCTTCCTTCTTTGGAGGGATTACTTTATTTTCAGCCGAATTGCCTTGAGAACCCATGCATGTTACATGTTCAAGCTATATGTACAGTGACCTTTCTATTTTTACTCAAGTATATGCATGGACAATAAGGGGAGTATTATGAAGACTAATGTGAGTCCTTTACAATGACTGTGTAATGGGTGAATAAATTCACAAAATGTTGCTGGCCACTTAGTGTAATTTTGTAACTAAGGGTTTTATTTGAAGTAGCACACTCAATGAATTCTAATCATCCCTAGCTCTAAGCGAATTTTCTCAAACTTTTCTCTAGGAAGTGGTTTAGTCAATATGTCAGCTATTTGATTTTCTGTTGGACAAAATTCGACTTTAACAAGACCTTTTTCTACATTATCCTTAAGGAAATGATGCCTAATGTGAATATGCTTGACTCTTAAATGATGAACTGGATCCTTAGAAATACAAATTGCACTAGTATTATCACAATAGATAGGAACACACTTAAACTTAATGCCAAAGTCTCTTACCTGTTGCTTGATCCAAAGGACCTGGGAACAACATGCAGCAACAGCCACATACTCTGCCTCTGCAGTGGACAAGGCAATATTATTTTACTTCTTTGAGCTCCAAGAGACCAAGCTTGTTCCTAGGTACTGGACAATGCCTGATGTGCTCTTGAGATTAACCAAGTCTCCAGTATAATTCGCATCCGAATAACTTACTAGGTCAAAAACATCACTTCGAGGATATAACAAACATAAGTCATCGCTTCCCTTCAAATACCTTAGAATTCTCTTAACTGCCGTTAAGTGAGATTCTTTGGAATTTGATTGGAATCGAGCACATAAACCAACACTAAAATAAATATCGGGTCTACTTGCTGTTAAGTAAAGTAGTGATCCAATCATACCTCGATATTGCTTCTCGTTTACACACTTACCATTTGAATCTTCATCTAACCTTGTTCCTGTTCCTATGGGAGTGTGGTTGGTTTTTGATTGTTCCAGTCCATATTTCTTCAGCAGTTCCTTGACATATTTTTGTTGATGGATCATTGTTCCTCTTTCAGTTTGCTTGATTTGCAATCCCAAAAAGAAGTTCAACTCTCCCATCATACTCATTTCAAACTCACTACTCATAAGATCAGCAAACTCCTTACAAAGAAGATCATTAGTAGCACCGAATATTATATCATCAACGTAAATCTGGACTACTAATATGTCCGTTCCTTTTGATCGAAGGAACAAGGTTCTATCAACTTTACCTCTTATGAAATCATGTGAGAGCAGGAATTTTGACAACCTTTCATACCAAGATCTAGGAGCTTGTTTCAACCCATAAAGAGCATTATCAAGCTTATAGACTTGATTTGGGAGTTCCGGATTTTCGAATCCAGGAGGTTGTTCCACATAGACGTCTTCAAGTAAAAAACCATTGAGAAATGCACATTTGACGTCCATTTGGTACAACTTAAATCCCATAAAGGCAGCAAAGGCAATCAAAATTCTAATTGCTTCTATCCTGGCAACAGGAGCAAAGGTTTCATCGAAATCAATACCTTCTTGTTGATTATAACCTTTGGCTACAAGTCTGGCCTAGTTCCTTACCACTGTTCCATGCTCATCGAGCTTGTTCCTGAAGACCCATTTAAGTCCGATAACTTTCTGGTTCTTTGGTTTAGTCTCCAGGTGCCAGACTGTAATACCCCGAATTTTCAAAGATTATTTAATATTATTTCCACTTAAAATTTATTTTATGATAATGCGGTTTTATTTGATAACTATGTTTATTAAAATAATAATTTCATTTAGTTTTGATTTATTTAACAAGTTTAAAATAAATCATTTACTTGTTTTATTATTCATTTCATTATTAATTAAACTCTTTATTTTTGGTGGTGGGTATTTTTGTACAAGTTGTCCATCCATTTTAGTAATCCAAAGCCCAAATACAAGTCCATAGCCATATGTCTTTTAGTCAAAAAGAAAAAGGAAAAAAAGAAGAAGGTGAAAACGTGATCTTCATCTTCCCTCCCCTTCCTTCCTTCGTTCCTGATTTTCAGCACACAAGAGCAAGATTTTCAACACAAAATTCAGCCTTTGTCAGTGCAAATTGAAACTCAATCCACAATTTTCAGATATTAGGGGCAACAATTTCAAAAGCCTAAACACCATAGCCCTCACACCTCACATCCACCATTAATGGAGCTTGACCAAAGCTCAAAATTTCTGACAACCTCCTCTATAAATACCGAATTTCTCTCACCCAAATGACTCAAGCAAACAATTCAAAAAGGTTTGCTTCAATCCTTTATCTTCTTCCTTAATTTCTGATTTTTGATTTTGAAAATTAAAAATGAAAATTCAAACCACCATTAACAATTCTCCTGTTCCTTTGAACCACCACACTGAACCGCCGAGCACCACCCTCGAACCACCTGCACAACCGCCAGCCATCACCCTCCTCCGCGCGACCTCCTCTTCGCACAACCCCTTTGCGTCACCCTCTGCAGCGCCCTGCTGCCACCCGCGCGAACCACCGCCTAACCCCGCCTTTGCGCGGCACCTGCTGCCTCTCCGGCCGCCGCACACCTTGCTTCGCCCAAAATCGCCGCACACCAGCACCACCTCTTCCCTGTTTCGCTCCCTTGTCTTCCTCCCCTTCTTCGTTTCTTTCGTTTCCCCACTTCGTGTAACTGATTCTTTGAATCAGTGAAGCCTTTCTTCTTTTTTTTTTTCCCTTTTTTTGTGTTTTAAAGTAGTTTTATTATTTTACTTTTCTTTTAAAACCAAAACCCATAATTTCCTAAGCTAGCCTACTTAATTGTATTTTTAGTTAACTTAATCTTTGATAAACTTGATAAATGTTTCTTAATTTTCTAAAATGAAACAAGGAGTATAATAGAGTTAGTTTTCAGGTTTAAAATAATTGTTTAAGTTATTAAAAAAATCAAGTTGAAGTAATCTTTGAGTACTTAAAATGATTTCATAAATAATTTAAAAACCATAAGCCTTGATTTATAAACTCTCTTAAAATCATTAAGAATTCTTTAAGTTATTTAAATTATTTAAATTGTTTATTTTATATAAAAAAGGGGTTATTTAGGTAACTAACTTAGATCTCGTTAACGTCTAATGTAGATTCCGATTGCGTAGACGAGGAATATCAAGAGTGTTAATCCGTTCGTGAACTTAACTTTTGGGCACGTGTCACGAGGTAATCTCCAATGTCCATCTGAACATAGATGCCGTTAGTGTAAAACGAATTGATTATGTGATTATTATGTGCCTATAAAACATATATAAGTATGGACTATACTTATGGATTATCGACTTAATGCGGATTATGAATACGAATGACAAAATGGACGACGACTATCGATTTCGATTATGAATCATGACTATGGACGATATACGATATGACAAATATGTTTATTATAACGTTATTAAAACCGCTTAATGTCATTTACTAATGTTATGATTATTATTATATTATTATTATTATTAGTATTATTATTATTATTGTTATTATTATTACTATATATCATTATGATTATCATGAATATTATTATTGTTATTAATATTGAGACTTTATGAAAGTTGAAATTGGTAAGAACTTGTGATAATGAAATGATTATGAATCTGAAGTGATAAATGAACTCAAGTGACGGTTGTGTTTATGAAATGAGTTATTGAAACCACTATGAATGGATTGAGATTATGATGGATTGAATATGTTCACACTGGATTGAACAAGATGACATAAATGTGTACGTGATTTATGTGATGACTTGAAATTTAAAAGATGTTAATCACGTAAAGTGAAATATCGGAGGGAAATGATGAACAGGTTGCCCTGTATGAGAGGTTCAGCGGCCCCTACAGGTTTTTTGGTCACTATGCTGATTATTCTATTACTGTCTTCCTTCTATCTTGCTGTGATCCAAGTAGAAGGGGTGTGCACACTAGAGACTCTGTTATTATGGCCATTATGTTATCCGTAGGTGGTTACAGGGGATTGACCCCGGCCTACAATGTTGAAGTAAGTGGTTACAGGGGATTGACCCCGCTGCCATCGGCGTTCTCTTTCCTCTCCTTAAATAACTGGATTTATTGAATTAAGTATGTGATTAATCATTGTATATATATGTGTATGTGTGCTATGCTTTCTAACCCTATTAACCTACTATTTTACAAAGTATTTTCAACTTAAGTATTTTACGGCATGGAGTTGGAATTACTCAGTTTTTCTGATTTTTGGGAGCTTGTCTCTCTTGTTTCTTTTCAATGTATTTGTGCAGGTGGGTGATCGACGGGGGAACAAAAGGGAGATCATTTAGAGTTGTCATCCACTTAGCTTATGATTTAGCTTCTGCTGGAACTCTGAAACACTTAAGTAATTAGTAATATTTAATGAACGATTTACTTGGTTGTAACGATTAATTAATTTGAATTTAGTATGCTTTAATCTAGCCTTGCATTTATTTCCAATGAGATAAGTGCGGCGGTAGCACGCCCGTTGACTCGAACCCTCGTGGATTTTCCCCCATCTCGAGTTTTATTAAATGAAAAAGGGTTCGGGTTGGCGGGGGTGTTACAAAGTGGTATCAGAGCGGAGTTTAGATTAACTAGGGAAAGATTAAAATTATTAAAATATATTAATTAGGGAAATGAATCAAATAGGATTAAACTCAAAATTGGTTTAGGAGGTCAAAATAATAAATTATTTAGGAAAAATGAATTAGGATTAAAATGTGAACTAAGGGTTTAGTATGGGTACGAATGGGTTATGTGTACATGTATGAAAGTACTCGTTAAAGGTACTTATTAATTATTTATTGTATTAGATGGCCAAGACACGTTTGACCGCCAGGAAATGCACCAGAACCCCTCGTCAAGGACCTTACCTTCTAAGAATGAGGGTAGGAGAGTCTGTTTCAGCTTATATTTACAGGTTGCGTTTAATAATGAAGTGTTACCACCTCAATGCATGAAGGCCACGAACATTCTGATTACCTCACGCCACCTAGACAGGCTGATGTTTTGATTCACACTCTCCCCAACGATGGTCCTTATGCCGAAATCAAGAGCGAATACTCTGATGTTCTGAAAAATGGAAGGCCGAACTATGAACGATACACGTTGAAAGGGAAGTGGTATCTCACGTTGAGTTACCTGGAGAAAAGAATGCTCGATGCTAGGGCCAAGTGGCTTAATGACTATTTACCCACTGATGACGAGGAACCCAACCATAGTGGCGATGAAGAAGTAGGAAGCAACCCCGCCTCACCCGTTGTAAATCTCGATGGAGATGGAGACGGAGATAAAGGTGAAGACGAGGATCCGTCCGAGTACGCTGACTAGAAACCCATATCTCTAGCCCTGACCCTTAGATTTCTAATTAAGGTCGTAAAAGATCGATTAATGTGTTAACTTAGTTAAGGATGGTGCAACTAATGCTTATTTGACTACTCTTATGCTACTATGAATGAATTATTATGGCACTTTTGGAGTAATGTATGATGAACTTTTGACATGTGAATTGAGTATGAAATGAATGATGAACTTTTGATATGTGAATTGAGTATGAATGAATGAATGGTGAGAACCATGATTATGTGAATTAGCTTTTATATAAGAATCAATGTAAATGGTAGAAAAACCAATGTGAATAACGCAGGTAACTTATGCAATACGTTTATACGCGATCTAGAGCAAGGCGACAAGAAAACCAAATGGCCGAAACTCCTGAACAAGTTGCAGCACGACTTAGGACTCTCGAGCAACTAGCTCAGAGCTTTGGCTTAGTCCTTCAAAACTAGATCAACAACAACCACCATGGAGACGATCTGCAAGCTGCAATGGCGAAAAAGATTTCCGCTTTGAAACCACCAACCTTTGTTGGGAGAGAAGACCCATTACTTCTTGAGAACTGGATAAGAGATTTCGAAAATATTTTCACGGCCACGGGTACGCCTGAGGCCTAGAAGGTCGATCAAGCAACCTTTTATCTGCATGAAGATGCTGATACTTGGTGGGAAAGTGTAGGACCTACTGTTAAAGCTCAAGAGAACTTTAACTGGGAAGCGTTTAAGGTAGCGATTAAGGCTCGATTCTTCCCCGAGCACATTCGTAGGCAGAAGTACAATGAGTTTAGTAGGTTTAACCAGAGTTATAACATGAGTGTGCAAGAGTACGCTCAGAAATTCAATGAGTATGCCCTATTCTGCCCGACTGTAGTGCCAGATGAAGGAACTAAGGCCCAGAAGTTTGAAGACGGACTTAAGTTTGATCTTCAGACTCGAATGGGAGGTAGCACCTCTACTACTTTCGCGGAAGCGTATGCTAAAGCTTCGAACCTGGAGAGAATCTTACAGTGTGAGAGAGAGGTGCTAGGCAGACACAAAAGAAAGGAACCTCCCGGCAACATCAACAGCCAAGGGTACGACAAAAAGCCCAACAACAACAATGGTGGACGCTACAACAACCGCAACAACCAGAATTCTGGACAACAGGCCCAGCAAGGAAATAGGAACCAAAAGAACTTTCTTTGCAAGAAGTGTGCCAAGAGCCATCCAGGGTTCACTTGTCAAGGTGAAAGAATCAAGTGTTTCGAGTGCGGAGAAGTAGGTCACAAATCGTTCAACTGTCCGAAGAAGCAAGCTCAAAATGGACCTACTGGGAACAATGGTAACAATGGAGGTGGAAACAGAATTCAAAACTTCAATAACAACCGCCCTAGTGGAGGAAATGCTGCACAGAATGGGAACCAGAACAACCGCTCATTTGGAGGTGGAAATGGAAACTATGGAAAGAATGGCAATGGAGGCTACACCAATGGAAGAATCAATGTCATGAGCCGAATTGAAGCTGACACCGATGCCAATGTTGTGACGGGTACATTTCTCGTAAACTCAAATCCTGCTTATGTACTCTTTGATTCCGGAGCGTCTCATTCTTTTATTTCTAGCACTTTTGTTAATAAGTATCCCCTCAAGTCTACCCAATCTTGTCAAGCCAATATAGCCATGCCCACCGGTGAAACTGTTTCTTGTAAATCTCTTTTCGAAAGTATCCCTGTAGTCATAGCTGGTACTGAATTACCGGCCGATCTTATCCTTTTTGACCTAAAAGACTTTGACGTTATCTTGGGAATGGATTGGTTAGCCAAGTATAAAGCCAAAATCGAGTGTCATAACCAGAATATCTCTTAGAGGACCAAAGGGAAATAGGATATCTTATAAAGGCATAACCTTCCAGCCTGATGTCAAGATAATCTCAACCCTAAACCTTCAAACCTATCTTAGAAAAGGCTACCCAGTCTACCTGTGCCAAGTAAGGGACGTAAGCGTGGAAAACGAGGAATGCCACCAGAGAGAGAAGTGAGCTTTAAGATCGATTTAGTCCCTGGAACAGGACCTATCTCTAAGACCCCGTATCGAATGACACCTGCAGAAATGCAAGAGTTGAAGGTGCAAATAGAAGAGTTGTTGGAAAAAGGGTACATTCGACCTAGTGTTTCGCCTTGGGGAGCCCCGGTATTGTTTGTTCGGAAGAAAGATGGATCTTTGAGGTTGTGTATCGATTATAGAGAGTTGAATAATGCCACGGTAAAGAATAAATATCCGCTCCCGAGGATCGAGGATTTGTTCGATCAACTTCAAGGTGCAACAGTGTTTTCCAGGATCGATTTACGATCAGGTTATCACCAACTACGAATCGCTGAAGAAGACATCCCTAAGACAGCCTTTCGTACGAGATATGGCCATTATGAGTTCACCGTCATGCCTTTTGGACTCACTAATGCGCCCGCAGCTTTTATGGACCTCATGAATAGGACTTTCCAGCAATACTTGGATAAGTTCGTGATAGTGTTCATCGACGATATATTGGTATACTCGAAGAATAGAGAAGAGCATGAGGATCAGTTGAGGAAAGTTTTGGAGATTCTTCGAGAAAAGCAATTGTACACAAGTTCTCGAAGTGTGAATTTTGGTTGGAAAAAGTTTCATTTTTGGGTCATGTGATATCAAAAGAAGGCGTTTCCGTAGATCCATCGAAGATTCAAGCAGTGACCGATTGGCCTCAACCTAAGAACGTCACCGAAGTAAGGAGTTTCTTGGGTTTAGCTGGATATTACCGGAGATTTGTGAAAGATTTTTCGAGAACGGCCCAGCCTCTCACTAACCTGATGAAGAAAACAACAAAATTTCATTGGGATGATAAGTGTGAGGAAGCATTTCAAGAGCTGAAGAAGAGACTCACAACAGCCCCAGTATTGACTTTACCCTCTGGAGTAGAAGGATTTGAAGTCTACAGTGATGCCTCAAAGAAAGGTTTTGGGTGCGTCTTGATGCAACATGGTAAAGTAGTGGCCTATGCGTCGAGACAACTCAAACCACATGAGCAAAATCACCCAACTCATGACTTGGAGTTAGGAGCGATCGTGTTTGCACTGAAAATCTGGAGACATTATTTGTATGGAGTGCAATGTAAGGTCTATACAGATCACAAGAGCTTGAAGTATCTGTATACGCAAAAGGAGTTGAATATGAGACAGAGACGTTGGCTCGAGCTTATAAACGACTATGATTTGAAGATAGTGTATCAAGAGGGAAAAGCGAACAAAGTAGCTGACGCATTGAGTAGGAAGAGTGCTCATTCGCTAAATGTGTTGATCCTAGCCGATGAACTGTGTGAGGAGATTAAGAGATTGAGTTTGGAAATAGTTGAGCCCGGTTATGTGAAAGCTCAGTTGAATGCTCTTACTGTTGGACCGGACATATTTGAGGAGATTCGGGTGAAACAAGCTGCAGATAAGTGGTTAAGCAAGTTAAGAGGGATGAAAGAAAGTGGTCAAGCACCAGAGTTCGAGATCGACGGCAATGGCGTTGCAAAGTATAAACGGAGATTGTGTGTGCCACAAGATGAGGAACTCAAGACGAGAATTCTAAGGGAAGCCCATAGTTCGCCGTATTCCATACATCCAGGAGGAGATGAGCTTTATAAGGATTTGAAAAAGCATTTTTGGTGGCCTAGGATGAAGCAAGAAGTAGCCGACTTTGTAACAAAATGTTTAACATGCCAGAAGGTGAAAATACAGCATATGAAGCCTGGAGGAAAATTGCAATCTTTAGAAGTGCTAGGATGGAAATGGGAATCTATCTCTATGGATTTCATCATGGGGTTACCGAATACGAGGTCGGGAAAGAATGCAATATGGGTAATTGTGGACCGTTTGACTAAGACGGCAAGATTTGTGGCAATGAAGGATACTTGGTCGTTGAAACAGTTGGCGGATGCTTACTTTAATGAGGTGGTTAGGCTACATGGTGTTCCGAAGGACATCGTTTCGGATAGGGACTCGAGATTCTTATCTAAGTTCTGGAAACAGCTTCAGACAGTCGTGGGTACACTATTGAAATTCAGCACAGCCTTCCACCCAGCAACAGATGGTCAAACGGAGAGAACCATTCAAACCTTGGATGATATGTTGAGAGCATGCGTAATGGATTTCGGAGGATATTGGGATAATCATTTGATGTACATTGAGTTCTCGTACAACAACAGTTATCACTCGAGCATAGGAATGGCACCTTACGAGGCATTGTATGGACGAAAATGTAGGAGTCCTATATGTTGGTGCGATGTGAACGAGTCGTTGAATTTGGGACCAGAAATGATAGAAGAGACTACCAACAAGGTGAAATTGATTCAAGAGCGTATGAAAGCAGCTCAGGATCGACAAAAATCGTATGCCACTTAAAATTTTCAAAGATTATTTAATATTATTTCCACTTAAAATTTATTTTATGATAATGCGATTTTATTTGATAACTATGTTTATTAAAATAATAATTTCATTTAGTTTTGATTTATTTAACAAGTTTAAAATAAATCATTTACTTGTTTTATTATTCATTTCATTATTAATTAAACTCTTTATTTTTGGTGGTGGGTATTTTTGTACAAGTTGTCCATCCATTTTAGTAATCCAAAGCCCAAATACAAGTCCATAGCCATATGTCTTTTAGTCAAAAAGAAAAAGGAAAAAAAGAAGAAGGTGAAAACGTGATCTTCATCTTCCCTCCCCTTCCTTCCTTCGTTCCTGATTTTCAGCACACAAGAGCAAGATTTTCAACACAAAATTCAGCCTTTGTCAGTGCAAATTGAAACTCAATCCACAATTTTCAGATATTAGGGGCAACAATTTCAAAAGCCTAAACACCATAGCCCTCACACCTCACATCCACCATTAATGGAGCTTGACCAAAGCTCAAAATTTCTGACAACCTCCTCTATAAATACCGAATTTCTCTCACCCAAATGACTCAAGCAAACAATTCAAAAAGGTTTGCTTCAATCCTTTATCTTCTTCCTTAATTTCTGATTTTTGATTTTGAAAATTAAAAATGAAAATTCAAACCACCATTAACAATTCTCCTGTTCCTTTGAACCACCACACTGAACCGCCGAGCACCACCGTCGAACCACCTGCACAACCGCCAGCCATCACCCTCCTCCGCGCGACCTCCTCTTCGCACAGCCCCTTCGCGTCACCCTCTGCAGCGCCCTGCTGCCACCCGCGCGAACCACCGCCTAACCCCGACCCCTTTGCGCGGCACCTGCTGCCTCTCCGGCCGCCGCACACCTTGCTTCGCCCAAAATCGCCGCACACCAGCACCACCTCTTCCCTGTTTCGCTCCCCTATCTTCCTCCCCTTCTTCGTTTCTTTCGTTTCCCCACTTCGTGTAACTGATTCTTTGAATCAGTGAAGCCTTTCTTCTTTTTTTTTCCCTTTTTTTTGTGTTTTAAAGTAGTTTTATTATTTTACTTTTATTTTAAAACCAAAACCCATAATTTCCTAAGCTAGCCTACTTAATTGTATTTTTAGTTAACTTAATCTTTGATAAACTTGATAAATGTTTCTTAATTTTCTAAAATGAAACAAGGAGTATAATAGAGTTAGTTTTCAGGTTTAAAATAATTGTTTAAGTTATTAAAAAAATCAAGTTGAAGTAATCTTTGAGTACTTAAAATGATTTCATAAATAATTTAAAAACCATAAACCTTGATTTATAAACTCTCTTAAAATCATTAAGAATTCTTTAAGTTATTTAAATTGTTTATTTTATATAAAAAAGGGGTTATTTAGGTAACTAACTTAGATATCGTTAACGTCTAATGTAGATTCCGATTGCGTAGACGAGGAATATCAAGAGTGTTAATCCGTTCGTGAACTTAACTTTTGGGCACGCGTCACGAGGTAATCTCCGATGTCCATCTGAACATAGATCCCGTTAGTGTAAAACGAATTGATTATGTGATTATTATGTGCTTATAAAACATATATAAGTATGGACTATAATTATGGATTATCGACTTAATGCGGATTATGAATACGAATGACAAAATGGACGACGACTATTGATTTCGATTATGAATCATGACTATGGACGATATACGATATGACAAATATGTTTATTATAACGTTATTAAAACCGTTTAATGTCATTTACTAATGTTATGATTATTATTATTATTATTATATTATTATTATTATTATTATTATTATTATGATTATTATTGTTATTATTATTACTATATATCATTATGATTATCATAAATATTATTATTGTTATCAATATTGAGACTTTATGAAAGTTGAAATTGGTAAGAACTTGTGATAATGAAATGATTATGAATCTGAAGTGATAAATGAACTCAAGTGACGGTTGTGTTTATGAAATGAGTTATTGAAACCACTATGAATGGATTGAGATTATGATGGATTGAATATGTTCACACTGGATTGAACAAGATGACATAAATGTGTACGTGATTTATGTGATGACTTGAAATTTAAAAGATGTTAATCACGTAAAGTGAAATATCGGAGGGAAATGATGAACAGGTTGCCCTGTATGAGAGGTTCAGCGGCCCCTACAGGTTTTCTAGTTACTATGCTGATTATTCTATTATTGTCTTCCTTCTATCTTGCTGTGATCCAAGTAGAAGGGGTGTGCACACTAGGGACTCTGTTATTATGGCCATTATGTTATCCGTAGGTGGTTACAGGGGATTGACCCCGGCCTACAATGTTAAAGTAAGTGGTTACAGGGGATTGACCCCGGCTTACTGGCGTTCTCTTTCCTCTCCTTAAATAACTGGATTTATTGAATTAAGTATGTGATTAATCATTGTATATATATGTGTATGTGTGCTATGCTTTCTAACCCTATTAACCTACTATTTTACAAAGTATTTTCAACTTAAGTATTTTACGGGATGGAGTTGGAATTACTCTGTTTTTCTGATTTTTGGGAGCTTGTCTCTCTTGTTTCTTTTCAATGTATTTGTGCAGGTGGGTGATCGACGGGGGAACAAAAGGGAGATCATTTAGAGTTGTCATCCACTTAGCTTATGATTTAGCTTCCGCTGGAACTCTGAAACACTTAGGTAATTAGTAATATTTAATGAACGATTTACTTGGTTGTAACGATTAATTAATTTGAATTTAGTATGCTTTAATCTAGCCTTGCATTTATTTCCAATGAGATAAGTGCCGTGGTAGCACGCCCGTTGACTCGAACCCTCGTGGATTTTCCCCCATCTCGAGTTTTATTAAATGAAAAAGGGTTCGGGTTGACGGGGGTGTTACACAGACCTTGTTCCTCTGGAACTCATTTAGCTCCTCTTGCATAGCATTGATCCAATCAGCCTCTTTGAGCGCTTCCATATGGTCCTTAGGTTCTGTCATAGATAAGAAAGCGTGAAAAGCACAAAAATTCTTCATTTGGGATCTCGTTTGAATTCCCTTTTCAATGTCACTTATTATCAATTCTAAGGGATGATAATTTAAATGTTTCCAAGGCTTTGGATCAAATCTCCTAGTTGCATCTTGAGGTGATTGATTCACTTGATCTTCTTCAGATTCTGGAGCTCCTTCAACTTCCTGAGTTGCTCCTGTTGCTTGTTCCTCATGAGGATCAGGCACAGGGATCAGGAGCTTGTTTCTTCTCTTTTCCTGGAGAAGTTAGTTCCTCATCACAATGATTAAACTCATCAGGATGAGTCAAACCAATTTCAAAGTTATCATTATAACTCTGTTCCTGCAAGGAGTTAGTCTCATCAAATATAACATGGACACTTTCCTCAACACACATTGTTCGCTTATTGTAAACACGACAAGCCTTACTACTTAAGGCATATCCTAGAAAAATAGCCTCATCACTTCTAGCATCGAATTTTCCTAAGTTGTCCTTTCCATTATTATGTACAAAGCATTTACATCCAAAAATACGAAAGTAAGCGATATTGGGTTTTCTTCCTCTAAGGAGTTCATAAGGTGTCTTCAAAGTGATTGGTCATGACACGATTGATGATGTAGCATGCCGTATTCACTGCTTCAGCCCAAAAAAATTTCGGAAGACCGCTTGCAATTA
Source organism: Beta corolliflora (assembly GCA_947648045.1). NCBI lineage: Eukaryota > Viridiplantae > Streptophyta > Magnoliopsida > Caryophyllales > Amaranthaceae > Beta > Beta corolliflora. The sequence continues at coordinate 1,146,196 of CANSZD010002988.1, forward strand.
TCATCGTCCTTGCCATGTCCTCAAGGGTCCGGTTCTTCCTTTCGACTACACCATTTTGTTGTGGTGTCCTTGGAGCTGAGAAGTTGTGATCTAACCCTTCATTGCTGCAAAATTCATCAAACTTGGAGTTTTCAAACTCCTTACCATGGTCAGATCTTAAATGTTTTAATTTAAAACCACTTGTTCTTTGAATCTTTTTAGCAAAGGTTAGAAATTCATCAAATGTCTCATCCTTACTATGAAGAAAAATAACCCATGTGTATCTTAAAAAATCATCTACTATGACTAATACATACTCCCTCCGGTCTTTATTAGTTTACCCCTTTCTATGGGGCACATTTGCCGATACACTAATTTGAACCTTAATATCTCTAATTATCAATAAGCAAAAATTTCAAAAATTTGATATTTGGATACTACACATTGAGATGAATCTAACAAGATCTCACATGACTATATTTTTCCTTAAGTACAAATCACAAGATATAGTCAAAGTCATGTATGTGAATAGTGTCAAAAGTCAAAAGGGGTAAACTAATAAAGACCGGAGGGAGTATCTCTTACCAGATCGACTTTGGATGCGTACAGGGCCACATAAGTCCATGTGAAGAAGTTCCAATGGACTTTGTGTGCTTACCATTTTCTTGGATTTGAATGAGGATCTCACTTACTTGCCTTTAACACATGAATCACAAACACCGTGGTTTAAAGACTTAATTGTTGGTAAACCAACTACCAAGTCTTTCCCACTTAGTTTATGCAGTAGGGACATGCTTGCATGACCGTAATGTTTGTGCCATAGTAGAGGATCAGCTTCGATCACACTTAAGCATGTGAGATTATTCCTAGGAACAAGGTTTAGGTCGACCATGTAGGTGTTCCCTTTCCTCATTCCCTCAAGGATCTTGGTTCCTGTACTTTCATTGCTGACTACACAAGACTCATTAGTAAACTTCACAGAATTTCCCTTATCGCAAAACTGAGATATACTAAGTAAACTATGCTTTAAACCCTCGACCAAAAATACATTATCTATGGAATGTGACTGAGATTTACCAATCTTACCAACTACTACTATATTACCTGTAAGATTGTCTCCAAAGGTCACAGTTCCTCCATTGAAGACTGTGAGTGAGAGAAATTTGGATCTATCTCCTGTCATGTGCTTAGAACAACCGCTATCGAGGTACCACAGGTTGTTCCCCCTCACTTCAGCCTGTACCATAGCAAACTAGTTAGTAGTAGGAACCCAGTCTAGCTTGGGTTCCTTTGTTGGACTTGAGTCTTTCTAAATTTTCCAAACCTGTTTTACTAGGTACGTGTTCCTTTCAATACGTTCTTCTCTGGTGGAACAGTCAGACACAATGTGACCACTGTTTCCACAGTAAGAACATATTTTGCTGCTTGGCAGATCAACATATTTTTTCTTTTTGTTCTTCTTCTTGTGATTGAAACGGAGACCATCTCTTCCTTTGTTTTGATATTTTTGTATCCAAGTGACTGGATCAGGAAGCGTGTTCCTTGAGGGTTCCAGTTTCTTCTTTAATACCAGATTTTCTTGTAAAACATTTTCATAATCATTTTTCAAATTTTCAACATTGATTCTGGTATTAGTTGAAGAGCCTGTTCCTTCAGGAACAAACAGTTTTAATTCTGCCAATTCCAAATTTAAAAGATAATTTTCGTTTTTGACTTTTTCAAATGCTTCTTGATAGATTCTACTCTTGTCAAAAAGTTCAAAGAATCTTTTTTCAGTATAACATTTTAATGTATTAAGCCAATTAGAATGATTCTTAGTGACTTTCAAGGCATTAGTTAATTGATTTCTTTTAGTGCAAACTTCCTTGTAGTCATCTAAGGTTTCTAATAAAAGTTTTAGTAATTGACTTTTATTAAATCCTGTAAGTTCCTCTTCAATGGCATTAAAACATACCTTGGGGTTTGATGATTCCACTTTGTCTTCGATATTCGCCATGAGACATAGATGGGCAGTTTCTTCCTCAGTCTATTCCTGCTCCTCCTCTGAGTCAGACTCTCCCCATGCTGCAACCATGGCTCTCTTCATATTATTTCTCGAAAAGGTCTTTTGTTGTTCCTTGCCCTTCTCTTTGTATTTCCCTTTTGCTTTCTCGTTTTCCCATTGAGGACACTCCTTGATGAAATGATCAAGGCCTCCACACTTATGGCAACTTAGCTTCGTTGGTTTCTTTGTGACTTTTCCTTTGTAATTCTTGTTGAAGAATTTCTTGAATCTTCTTAAAATCATAGCAGCTTTTTCATCATCAGTTTCTAAATCTTCTTGTTCCTCTGACCTGAGAGCCAGAGCCTTAGGCTTTGATGATTCAGCTTCATGAGTTTCTTGGTGTAACTCATGGGTCATCAAGGAACCAGCAAGTTGTTCAATGTTGAACGTTGTGAAGTCCTTGGTTTACAACAATGCCGTTGTCTTGGCCATCCATTTCTCATCTTGTGGTAGACTCCTTAGTACCTTACGAACCTGTTCCTCTAGAGATATTATCTTTCCCAGAGATTCAAGTTCGTTTATGATGTTTGAGAAGCGAGTGAGCATGTCTTGAATAGGCTCCTTTTGTTTCATGTGAAACAATTCGTACTTATGCATGAGCATATCAATCTTTGATCGTTTCACTTCGCTTATTCCTTCATGAGTGATCTGAAGGAGTTCCCACATTTCCTTAGTAGTCTTGCATCCCATGACTCGATTGTGTTAATGGGGACCAAGACCACAATGGAGTAGCTTCTTGGCCATGTTGTTCATTTCCATTTTGTCGAATTATTCTTTGTCAAACTCGGCAAGGGGTTTAGGAACCAGCTCCCCTTTCTCGTTCTTCTTTGTGACTTCAAAGTCACCAATTTCAATTACCTTCCATACTTGGTAATTCTCTGCTTTGATAAATATTTCCATACGATTCTTCCAGTATGGATAATGTTTGCCATTGAACATAGGTGGGCGTTGAGTTGAATACCCTTCATCAAGCTTTTCTCCCGTAGTGTTCATTGTTCCAGGTACAGTCTCCTCAGTGTTAGCTGATTCTGGAGGTACTAGGCTCTGATACCAATTGTTATTCTAGTATGAACACTAGACCAACTACAAGAGGGGGTGAATTGTAGTTGAAGGGAAAATTTCGAATTGTATTGCGGAAATAAAATAAATTAAAAATAGAAAGAGACAAACACACGAGATTTTTACAAGGAAAACTTCCTAGGCCCAATAGGAAGAAAAACCTTGACCACGGGGGATTTTGGCTCAAACTCTCTTTACTATAATAGGCTAAAAGACTCGATCTTTTACAACCTATTAATGGACCTTCTCTGTTCCTCTAGGAACTTGTTCCCAGTCACTCATTTCCCCTTGAACTGATGACACTCACTTTGACTTCACTCGAAGTCTTCTCTTTTCTCTCTTTCTTTCTCTCTCTTGATTACAAGGATATTCTCTGAATTTTCTCTCACCTAAACACTATGAATATTACAAAGTATCCTTGTTGAATAAGAGAGGAAATTACAAGAAAACTTTCTAAGTAATTCTCAATGTTTTCGCTCAAGAAAGTTGTAAGTTTTCTTCGGTTAATCTTCCTCTTATATAGCTGCTGCAATTCAGTCTTCTTCTGGAAATAAAATGCTCCATGTTCTCTAGTTATGCGCTTGTAGGATTAAGGAGATCATGGCTCAAAAGGCGCTGCATTATCTCCACATTTCTTGCAACGGTGATCAACGGATTCCACTATCCGTTAGTGGGAGAATTTCCAGCGAGTGATAAGCGAGTTAGTTGAGTTTGTTAGGGAGCTTCAAGCAAGTTAGCTCCACAATATATGCCACACATTTGTCAACCTATTTTCAACCAAAGCAACGGTAACAAACAATCTATAAACTGCAGAATCTTTTATTCAAAGATTCTAAGTTTATAGATATGTCAAACATACCATATGATAAAATTCAAAAGTGCATATAAATAATATCTTGACTGAGATTAAATAAATAATCTTTCTCCACAAGATATAAATGCAAAGTTAAACATTACATTATTTTTGGTATTTTATATTTTTCACAAAATAAAAACTATATAATAACCTAAGTATTTGGCATCATCAAAACATGGAATACAACACGTAGGAACCCGGATTTCCGAAATCCCTAAAGAGTTGCCTATTTGCTTCACCCATATATGATTCAACTTCACTTGTTGTACTTGAGACTGGTGAATTTGGTTCAGAACCAAAGACAATTGTTCCAAATTTCTTCGAAACTTTCGCAAGGCACGATCGATTTTTGGATCTAGTGGCAAATGGGTGAACCGTGAGCTCTTCTTCTCATGTAACGCAACACAGCTAAGCAGAGGGTTAGCAAATAACAACCACAAATAAAAACAAAATTAAGAAAAAAATTAACTAATCAATACTAAACTTAAGTAAACCTCAATCAATAGCACAATTTTCCCGACAACGACGTCATTTTGATAAGAGATTTTTAGTGTGTCGTTAAGGCACCAAAAATCACTTTTCAAACAATATTTATAACACCTAACAAGCAATTACTAAGAATGTAGTAAATGCAAGTTAAGGGTCGATCCACAGGAAAATTGAGATTAATTAAAGTCAAACTAGCTTAAATTGCCCAATTGAAGGGTATTTGGGGGTTTAAGAATGGTTTTGTGACAACTAATAGCTAACTAAGATCAAACAAACTAGCAAATAAAATATGAGAATAAATATCAATTAGGGAAACACTAGAGTCAAGGCTACTAGTATGAATCAAAATGGAACAATGATCATTAATGCAATTGTGATTCAAAGGTGATAATTATGTAAGGTTTAGTTCTCCACTAAGATACTCAAGCCCTCTTTCTACTGGTCCTCAAAAATAATCGCTTAATCAACCAATTAAATCCTCTGTCGAATGATCTTTAGTTAATTGATTAAGAGATCCAAAAAGTACAGATTACCCCTAATAAAAGGATCCCCTTAATTTATACCCAATATCTTGGCCTAGAAATTAAGTTGATTCATGGGGATGATAAATGAGTTCAAAATCTAATTAAGAATATTTGTAATCAAAATACCAAAGAATAAATGTGACCAATATCTATCCTAAGGTCTCAAAACACCAAGATCAATGCATAATCATCATTAAATCACCACAATTACATTAACAATCAATGAAAACCTTAATTCATACTTTCATGCAAACCCTAGATATGAGACTACTAACTAATCATGGAATCTACACTTAAAATCTGAAATTTATAACTAATCTAAGGCTAAACATGATTAACGGAAGATTAATTGAATAGAAATAAGCAATTAAGAAACTATAAGATCTATAACTATGGAGGAAGAGAGAATAACAATGAATATAATGAATAAAAAGTGAAAACTTACAATTAAATTAATCATAGGTACCTTGAAGATGTAGGAATCAACAAACTTTTAATCTAGAAATCCGAAATCTCAAAGTTTCAATGCATATCTCTCTAAGAAAAACCCTAAATATCTCCCTAATAAACTCTACGATTAAAGCATAGGTCGAAAATAAAACATCCCTACTGTTTTAATTAGGCACGAGGCCTTACAACTTTTTGCGGAACAGAAATGGTGCTGGTGCACTGCACAAACAGGTGCGGGCGCACCAAACCTACTGTTTTTTTGTGCAGCATTCCATCGAAAGGTGCGGGCGCACCTGTGGTTCTGCTCTGGTCAGACAGTTCAACTTAAAACACGTATAACTCATTCATTTTAGATTTAAATCAAACTTATGACCAGTCTTTGGAAATCTATCGAAACGAGCTTTCACCTCCAACTAGAATTACCTTCATCCGATTTGTGGTTTGGAAGTTATGTCCATTTGAAGTTCCCCGGACAAGATTTTATTTTGTTATGTGTTCCTTTGTGTGAGCGAACATGGGGCATGGTGCGAGCGCACCACTCTATTTTCATTGCTTCCTTTGCCGAATCTATAACTCGTAGCCATCTTAGATAGTCCTACATATATTAAGAACATGGCAAACAGGGTGAAAGTAAATGTACAAGAAATTCGGTCAAAAATGACTGAAAATCTAGCAAAATGCCAATATGATCAAGAATGATCAAGTGAATGAAATAGAAGGTGAAAGGGAGAATAAAAAGGGAAGAAAGGGGAGAAAGAGGGTCAAAATGAGACAAAAGGAGTCATTAAGTACGTTAGAAATGCACTTACAATCCATCTGCTTCATCAAAGTCCTCAGGTATTCCCTATCCTATTACACATTATGTTAGTTGTGAAAAGTTTCCTGACAAGCATCGCAGATATCTAGCAGCTATTACTGTAGGCATCCCTCCGAAATCTTTTAAAGAAGCTATGAAGCATGAATGTTGGTGAAATGTTATGGCTGCAGAAATTAAATTCCTTGAAGTTCAAGGCACCTGGGAATTACAACCTCTTCCTCCCGGCAAGAAGGGATTGCGGAGTAAGTGGTTGTATACGAAGAAATGTGATGAGCAGGGAAAGTTGCAAAGATTGAAGGCCATATTAGTTATATTTGGTCATCATCAGGTAGAAGGCATTGATTATTATGAAACTTTTGTTCCTATGGCAAAAATGACGACGGTTCGTAGTTTCCTGGCTATTGCAGCTGTGAAAAAGTGGGAAATTCACCATATATATGGATGTGCATAATGCCTTTCTATATGGAGATCTGGAGAAAGATGTATATATGAAAATCCCACCTGGTTTTCAGGAAAAAAAAATTTTAATCTGGTTTGCAGGATGATAAATTCGTTGTATGGTTTTAAGCAGGCACTAAGGTGTTGGTTTGCAAAATTAGCTATTGCTCTCAAAACCTATGGGTTTAAGCACTCTTATTATGATTATTCCTTGTTCACTTTGACCAGGAAAAGAGTTCAGCTGAATTTGCTTATATATGTAGATGATATGATTGTTGCAGGGAATGATCAAGCTGCTTTACCGAACTTCAAAGTTTACCTTGGCAGATGTTTTAAAATGAAAGATTTGGGTGTTTTGAAATAATTCCTAGGCTTGGAAGTTGCCAGGAGTCCTCATGGAATATTTATGAGTCAACAGAAACATGCCTTGGATTATTTATGAGTCTGGCCTACTTGGTGCAAAATCGGCGGACTTCCCCATGGAGCAACTTCATCAGCTTGCCATAGGCAGATTGATTTATCTTGCTGTTACTATACCTGATTTGGCATTTCAGTTCATATTCTATCAAGGTTTATGCAGGCACCAAAGGTAGTGCATTGGGAGGCAGCTCTAAGAGTTGTCAGATATTTGAAGAAAAATCCAGGACAAGGCATTTTATTTCGTGCAGATAGTGATCTCCGCCTAGAAGGATGGTGTGATTCTGATTGGGCTAGTTGTCCTATTACTCGACGTACCCTGAGTTGATAGTTTATTCTGCTGGGGTATTCTCTTGTTTTCTGGAAGACCAAGAAGCAACCTACCATATCACGTTCCTCTGCAGAAGCATAATATCGTTATATGGCTTCTATAGTTTGTGAATTAAAATTACTCAAATAATTACTTGGTGAGCTTGGAGTTCAGCATCCTGCAGAGATGAGGTTATACTATGATAGTTAGTCTGCTTTGTATAAAGTCAAGAATCCAAGTTTCTATGAGCGCAGTAAACACATTGAAGCTGATTGTCACTTTGTTAGTTATGCAGTGACTGCGGGACTTGTTACTCCTTATGTTCCTACCAAGTTTCAGTTGGCAGACATCTTTACTGAAGCTTGGTAGGACTTAGTTTGAATTTTTATTATCCAAGTTGGGTGTTCGAAATTTGCACGCTCCAACTTGAGGGGGTGTTGGGAGACTAGTCCTACTCATTGTAGGATAGTATTGAGGATATTATTTATACACCTAGTTTGATTCATATTAGGACATTCGAGGAAGCAAAAAACATAACGCAATACCAATGGAGCAAGGTGGACGAGTACGAAAAGCTGAAATTTGAAACTAAGAAAAGAAAGCAAGATGATGAGATAAACACACTTGCAAAAAAAAAAAAAAAAACAGAAACGCCATTCTTTTGGAACCTGCAAGTTTTTCTTTTTGTTCTTAATGAGAACGTCATTCTTTTCCAACTCACCAAATATTTCAACATAGCGGGAACACCATTCTTTTCGAACTCTCAATTTTTTTTTGTCTTCTTTTATTTCACTTGTCACTCAAATTTTAATTGATGACGCCACACCATCGTGCCACGATCATCAACATATTCTTCTTCTGTGATTATCATCTAGCGAGTCCTCGTAAAAGTTTCTTTTCGCCTTTTTTCCGCTTTTTTTTATTTCTCATCCTTCACAAAATCTTGTAAATGCACTAGTGGAAAAAATGCTAAAATGACATATAACAACTGATCCGGTTGAGTTCTAAATCATATCAGTTTAGTCAGTATTTTTGCGCACAAAAGAAAGATCACATTAACTGATCTGTTTGGCAATTGAACCGGATCAGTTTCGTCTACTGATCCGATTGGGTTTTGTCAACTGACCTGGTCCAGCTGACCGGATCAGTTAACCATTATAATAGTCCCAACTTCACCTGCTCATTTCCCCCAAAAATCACCAGCCAATTTCTAACCCTAAACTTACAAGTCTATTTCCCTGTTTAGTATATAACACCCCCTCCCAAAAACTCACCCCGCCTCTTTTTCCTCCTAACTCTCTAATCTCTCTAACTCCTCTGATCCTCTCACCCTAAACCAACCAACACCAACACCAACACCACCATTATTCACCTCCCTTCTCTCTCCTCACGAACCTCCTCTCTCTTTTCTCTCTTTCAACCCTGAAGCTTCGACTGAACCACCACTGAAGCTCCGATTGAACCACCACCATCATCTTCGCTCAACCGGATTTTGCTATTTTAGTGGTCGGGCCGCTGATTCGCACGAAGCTGCTCCAGTCATCATCTTCGCTCGTCGTCGCAGATCCGCTTCTCTTCCATCTTCGCCGTCCTCTCTCACGCTCGTCATTGATTCGTCGTCGCCTTGGTCTTCTCTATTCGATATTCTTGTAATTTCCTTTATATTTTTGTTTAGATTTTTGTTTTCTTGTAATTTAAATTTGTAATTTCGTTTTCGCTTTTCGTTTATTTGTTGATTTTCGTTTTGATCTAGGCTTTGTAATTTTTTTCGTTTTTTAGTTCAATATGTCGTCTTTCCCTAATTTCAGTTTGTTTTTTTTTTTCATTTTTTAGTTCCAGATATGATATAATTTAAATTTTTTTCATCTTTTATTTAATTTATTTTCGTGTTTTAGTTCATTGAGTTTTTTTTCCTTTTTTTCGTGCTTTTAGGGATGTAATTTGTAATTTTTTAGTTCAGATGTAATTTAAAGATTATTATTTACTGTAATTTTGATTTTTATATTGTTAATTATGTAATGTAATTGAGGTTTTTGCTGGTTCATTGATTTTTTTTGGTGGTTCATTGATTAAGTTCAAGTAAAAAAAGGAGATTCTGTCATAATGAGCCAAGAGGGAAAGAGAAAGCAGAGTCTGCCACAGACTCTCTTCCTCTTTTTTTACTGCTTACTCCCACCAACTGATCCGGTTAGTGGAAGAAACCGGATCAGTAAACTTATAACTGGTCCGATTTCTTCCACCAACCAGATCAGTTAGTATGTTTACTGATCCGGTTCGGAACCAGATCTAAAAATTTTATTTTACTGCTCCGACTCCATCCGTTCTGGTCAAAAATCGGATCAGTAAGGCCCATTTCGACCAGATCAGATGAGGTTTTTTCCACTAGTGATGTTTTTTTTGGATCGATCTTCCCTCTCACACTCTCATAGAGGGTTCTTTCATGATTAAGGTCCCTAGAATCTCCCTAGGCTCTCGATACCATGTTAAGTTTCTCTCTGGCAAACCAATACCAATCTCAATATTGGTCACACACTTTTCTCATTAATCAATCACGTATTTATACTACAAGATTTGGGAAACCTTACTAAACAGTAACTACTAAATATTATCGGTATTCAGTAGATTCGAGTTGGTTTCATATTTCTCGTGACACTAGTACAACTGTGCCATCGGGAAAACATGCATTAATTAAAATGTGAAATACAACCTAAGGACATTCTAGGGGATCATTGCATATTTGCTACCAACACTCACTAGCGCTTGGGATCCCTCGACTGGACTAAGACGCTGACAAATACAAACACTAAAACAAGAACAAACAAAATGGTTATTAAATTATTATTTCATTTAGTTTTCTTAATAAAATTTAATGTGCTTAGCTAGCATATATGGGAGAGATTGTGCCATATGTGTGTCATACACTCTCATGTGTTTATTATATATATTAAGCTCTTGACTCTTTATGTCTTGTTAATTTATCATGGGTACAAGTGTTTATTATATATATTAAGCTCTACATAATCTTTTCATCATTCGCCATGATGGGATGCTGAGGATAACATAGTTATCCTAGTTGATAGAATATCATATATGATATTATTGTGATAATAGAAGTCTAGTAGTAGGAGATATGATTAAAGTTAATAAGATAGAATTAGGACATATAGTTAATCTATTGTACAATTAGGGGTCTAATTGGATTATATAAATACTTATAATAGTCCATTCTTCTTCCATTACTCCCTTTTTATCTGTATCTACTTTTCAACCTCCTTCAACTCTTCCTTCCATAAAACCCCTTCTAATATCTCTTTTTTCTAACCCATTTTTAAACCTCTTTCTCTCTCCGCCCTCACCTTCTCTCTAAAACTTCAAATCCACTACAAAACGCATGTGGATTCCATGGGTGAAGAAATCTCCTGCTCGCACTCACAATAAGGCTCCGTTTGCTAGGGTGTAATATGTTTTCCATGAATATGAGTTTTCCTTTTCCTCTTTTTTTTTCGTTGTTTAGTTTGGTAAGGGGTGTAAAACAAGTTTTCCATCAAGGGGAAATAACTTTTGTATAGGTGAAAATTATTTTTCTTTTCAAAAAGAAGGAAAATTATATTTTCCTCCCTCTTACTTTGGCAACCTTTTACTCTCCTCTTATCCATCCTCTTCCTTCCCCTTCCATTTTTCTTTTTTCCTTAACTTTTTTTACATTGAACCAAACAAAGAAAAATTAGATTTGCAATTGAACTTTCCATTGTAAAATGTTTTACATGAAAAAATATTTTAAATTGAAAATGTTTTACATCCAACCAAACGGAGCCCAAATTACCATCTCCAATCTGAATTATTATTATAAACCAGGCCACGTGTAAGGAAATTACAAGAAATGAACCGTCTAACTAAGGGCCACATATGTTCTCCATATATATGGACTTCCCTTCGAACAATTCATTGTAAGAAAGAAACAAGAAAACTTCCTTCAATCCTTGTATTATCCACGCAAAGCATTGTCATAAAAAAAATGGAATTCAACAATGGTGATGGTTCTAATAATGTGAGTTTTAATTTATTTCATACAGTTTTCACATACTTATCCATTTCCGTCTGTTGTATTGATTCATCTGGTTTTGTTGTTTAATGATCAGGACAACACATTATTTGAAGGAAACGCTGAAGATAAACGAGTTGATGAAAATGAAGCAAAAAAATTACACTTCCTGACTGAACTACGAATAATTGCTACTAACACATAGCCCGAAAAGTTGTTTATATTGCTAAGAAATACAATATAATACTGTTTTTATTTATAACTTTACAACTTAACATATTTTCATTATGTTCTTCTTCAATAAGTAATGTTTGAATATTATTCTAACAAATTTATGGTACTTCACACAGGAGAAATCAAAGGGAAAAGCGAAAGTACATGAAGAGGGACATGTCACAAGTACAGATTGTGAGAAAATGGTATGAACTATGATTAATTGATACTAACACATAGCCCGAAAAGTTTTTTATGTTGCTACGAAATAAAATATAATAATGTTGCTTTTGTTAACTTTACAACTTAACATATTTTCATTATGTACTTATTTATGAAACGAATTGTTAAATTATAATTAATTAATTCGTATATTTTGTAGGGAAAGACACGTAAGCGCAAGAGATGGGACCCTGGGGAAACCTCAAAAATCAGATGTGTCGTTAAGTCAAGAAACGAAAGTCTTGCTTGTGATTGCCTACAAAGGGTGATCTATGAAAGACATAAAACCAATTGACCGGGATGGACCAAAAATACCCGAAGGTAAGTGTTTCCAATTCTGCAATTGGCATGGTATAGACACCAATCAAGGCCCGGAATCAATCATCGCCGGTAATGAGAGTCTTATGTCTCCGATATAGGCTAAATTGTCGGACAAAGATCTTGTAAGGTGCATGCTCGTATGTCGAGAGTAGGGTAGAGCAATACCTAATTGGAGGCACGACATGAATTGGAAGGTTTGGAGGCCTTGGGACATGGTGGAGGGTGTGTGGAACTTCAAGAGGCCTTGTCCAATGTCAATGTGTGAGTGCTATTCGAAGTACCCTGAATATCGAATGCCGTTGTACCGCTATCAAGATTCCGAAGAAAGTGATGACAACGATGAGTAGTGTTGGTGTAGTTTATATATCGAATATTAGATGTTGTGTGTTAGTGTATGAACCGAAGTTTTTATTTGATGAATTGTGTGTTTTTAATATCAGGATGCTAAGTTAGGGTAGTTGATGAATTGTGTGTTAATTACATGTTAGTAGATGATGTGTGTTAATTTATGAACCTGTTAGTGATTTTATAATACACTTTATCGTTTAGTAACATATCAATTTTAGAATACACTTTATTTATATTTAGTAACGTACGAATTTTATTAGTAACATTATACTTTTCCAATCATTAACCTTAGAATGGTTGTGGTTAACTGTTGATGATTCCATGTCATTGATCCATTCAATTTTTTATAGCGACGGTCCCACAAATATGAAATTTCCTACAATTTTTAAAAACAAGAAGAGACTAAAAATATCCTACAAGTTAATCCTTCAGTGTGGACTTACTAATAAATAATACTATTATACTAAAATCTTTCAAACCACTAACTCACTCTCACTTTTCATAATCAATCTCTCTTCTTTCACACACCATAACCATGGAACCATCATGCAAGGTATACAAAACCGAAGTCGGCCCATCTCAAGAAGATTTTGGCGACTGGGATAACATTTTCGAAGATCATATACTCCCCAAAGTGAGAGATATATGTAACACCCCGTCCTTCTACTACTAAGATACTAAACCTTATCAATTCAAGAAATACTAAAATGACGTTAGCGGAAATAACGTCGGGACGGTTATGCTACTCTAAAACAATAAATAAAGATAATAACTCAAAATTCATAGCTTAAAAAGGGAATAAATCTCCAAGTAACATCATGGTTCCAACATAAAAGAAGTATCCCAATTGTATCATACTAACAAATCCAAAGTACCATGAGACATGCAAGTCTCCCAAAAATAAACTTAAATAACACTAATATCCTTGAAGGCAATCCAAAAATAAGTCTCCCTATGACCTATATAAAGTTCATCTACCAAAAACAAAACTAGAAGCTTCTTCTCACAACCAACTCTCACACTTTGCTAGCCCCAGGCGGTCACAAGCCTAGCAACCATTTCCATCTGCAAAGATTATATTACATATTTCCACGGTCGGTGGGGAGTAACTAGCGGTTCTCCCAGAACAATAGCAATCAAAGCACTATTCAGAGGTAGATTATTAAGAAAGGAATAACATGCAATTCATTACATCATATCATGCACATAGAAAACATAAAGCTCATAGATAAATCAAGAGATCATTAACAATAAGTAAACATAATATAGTGAGTGACATAATTCAAATATAAATAAATACTAATAATAAATCAAAAATACAACAAGTTATTGAGTCAGAAACCGAACGCCAGTGATTCGCAAATCACTTCCTAAGGTTTGTCAGATCGCAATCTCCAGGTCAGTCTATGGGCTTACGTTCCCCACTGCCTGTGTCTAAGAATGGCCAAACTCCCGATGCAGGGTAGAACACGCAGAACTCCCTGACCTCTCGGACGACAACAATTAACCCAGGTGTACCCCTAGTTCGCAAACCAGGTGGTTGGCATGTTCTTAACCGGGGACTACATCTATCCCACCGGATATTCTTATCTCAAAATACAATCATGCATAAAAACTAAGTATCATTCATCAAAAATATTCGTCAAAAAGGGGATGCCACCCGGCCTTATACCCACAGTTCATCAAACAGTTCTTCATAATTCCTCAGAATAAATCACTTATACAATAATCAACAAATAATTCTCACAATAACACTTGAACATTCCCAAACATCAAAAATGACAATATACTGGTTTTTACAGCAACCACACTCAATCACCAATACATCACCAATTAACTCTAAATCATATTCATTAAAAGAGTAATAACAATTAAATCATTTTATTCCATAAATCAAACCTAAACATGTGGTTACCAAAATGATGCATACTGTATAATACTGAAAATCAGCAACCCAGAATATATTAAATTATAAATTATATCTGATTTACAAGCCTTCAAACAATTTAAAAGTGTATCCTCAATTTCATCACAAAAACACCATAATAATTATGAAACTAACAAATTCGAGCATTAAAATCACACAAAAATTATCATATAACCCTAATAGCTCTACTGACATGGCACAATTTTTATTTATAATTTTCGGACTCAAAAAGTATTTTTAACAGTTAATATACAGATTCCTCAAATAAGCCATTATAATAATTAAAAATATAAACAGACGCCGAAAAATTACCAAAAATTCATATAACATGTAAAAACTCACGGAAATACATATTATCCAAATAAATTAATTTTTATGCCTCTAAAAATAATTTTCATGAATTATATATTGACATAACCGAAATTACAAAAAACAGATATATCAATTAATTAATACAGTAAACAGTAGATAAAAATTATTCTAAGGCATGGAATACATTATACGCATGATACATGATCTAAGAAAAATGATTTCATCAATTTCAACGGTCGTTCAATAATTATTATGAAATTTAGCCAAAAACGCACAAAATACTAATTAAATCAAATAAATATTAAAGATCATGCAAAAATTATTTTTCTCTACACAGTATTCACATATCATGTGTCACGTATGTTCATGTAAAATTTCGTCAAAAATCTCATTCAAAAAGTATTTTAGATAATTCCTAACGTATTAATCTAATACCGAATACTACTCTAATCACTATGATTCTAGGATAACAACTAGTTACCTGGATTCGTCGGAGGCGAGCTGAAAACTTCTGGAAATCCCCACAGTAGGCGTGTGACCCTCTTCTTCTTCAAATTCCAAGCACCAAGTATAAGGAAAAAGCCACAAAAACAATTCACGAACAATTATCAAAGAGAAGAAATGAAGAAAATTTGAGAGAATGAAAATGGTGATGATGATGGACGAAAATATTGGAGGATGGCAGCCAAAGGATTCTGATTTTCTAATCAGAATTTGAAGTGAATTAAGAGGTTTAATGAGGTTTTAATTAAAGAAATCATTAAGGGGGGGTTATGGGGGTTATAAGGCATCAAAGAGTCTTAGGAAAACAAAAGAGAAAAGAAAAGAGAAGGCTCTCTTATTTCCTTCACTTGGCCGGCTGCCCCAAGCCCACACACCCATAAAAACTTTCGGCCCAAATTCAACAACGATCCATGCTCCGAAAGCCCGATACGCGATAAAACGGTTAATTCCTAAATCGCGCCTAAACCTTGAAAATACTTAATAATGAAAATAATTCTAATAAATTATATTATAAATATAAATATAATAAACACATTAGCACGCCACATGCGATGCAACATTTCATCACCCAAGTCGGTCCAACAACGTTACAAAAACGCTACGCGACAAAACAGCATCCTAAACGCCTAAACAAATAACGAAATTAATATAACCTTTAAAATAAATAACTAACAACTTAAAATAAATATATATATAAATATATCACAACATATAAATATATATACACATTTTCACAACACGTTCCAAAATAATCTAAATAATAAATTATTTATTTTTACGAAAAATATCATTTTAAAATAAACTAACACCAAAAATAAAGAGTGAAAATTACGGGGTGTTACAATCACTCCCCCTTAAAAGAGTTTCGTCCTCGAAACTTAAAAACAACCAAGAGACAAAAGAAAATACTTTAAACAAAGAACATTAAGAAAACATAAATCGATGAATTTAGTTAAGAACTAAACAACCTTGCAGGTATAAAAATTTGATAACTCAAATAATATATATTTTATTTTGGAAGACCAAAAGAGTTGTACAGTAAAGAAGCATGGTAACAACCATCATTTATACAATGTGAAAGAACCAAATACAAGTGGAAAGTTTGAGGTAAAAACATTTGCACAATAAGCTATATGTAATTTTGTAAAAGAAGCAGGAATAAATATTTACGTAAAATTATAAAAGAATAAATCCGATCATACATAAATATTTTGAGAAAAGAAACGAAGAAGAAAAAGTTCGTAAATAGATAGCCAAACCAATTTAAATAGAGTTATCCACACGGGCTTATACTACACTTAAAGAGATAAGAACACTTTAATAAAGAGTAGCTAGCCGCTTTATTAAAGTAACACTTACGAACACAAGTCATGACATATGTTATAAGAGCGTACGCCTCCTAAACATATATATGAAAAAAAAATTAAAGTTCGCAAAAGAAATTGAAAACTTTAAAATAAATTTTACAACGACGAAACACTAATAATAAATAGGCGATAAAGTAATAAATTATTAACAACAATTATAAAATTTGCCAAGTCGACACAAATATGCATGGAACCACCCACTGCAATCTAGTATCAACAAAACAATATTTGAAAGCCTTCTTATCAAATCAACATTAGAGTTTACTGGAATCACCCAATATAAACTTAATGTCAACTCAAAAAACGAAATTAAATCAAAACAGATAAAATACGTCAACTTATCAAATTGACATACAAGTCAAAGGAATCACCCATTATGACTTAATATCAACTCAAACAAGTTTTAAAATTTAGACTTATCAAATTGACATACAAGTCAAAGGAATCACCCATTATGACTTAATATCAACTCAAATAAGTTTTAAAATTTAGACCGAGTATATAAATTTCATTTTCAAAGAATATAAAACAGATCAGTCAAAACCAAAGAATTAAATAAGAAGTATTGAAAACAACCAAAATTTTGATATGAAATGAGAAAGCACTAAATATTTAAACAAGAAACAACATATGGTAAACGAGATCCTTTCACACATTTGAGTTTGAAAAATAATGCTAATAAGAAAAGTAAATTAGTAAGTAAAATAAAAGTTGTTGAATGCTAACCTTTAAAACAAAATAGTTTACATCTACTTTTCAAACTAACACCAAAACAACTCATTAGGGTACTTTTATTTTCAAAGACTACAAAACTTATTACCATAATTAAAGGCTAAATAAGGATTAACATGAAAAATAAAAATATTAAAAGGAAAATATTTATAAATATAGATGGTCAAAAACGGTAAGAGAAATTTGAAGACAATTGAAATAAAACGTTTTTCAAAAGAGTATGTCAAAATATTAACAATAACAAAATTTGAAAGTCAGAAAATAACTCTAACATAAGTATAAAATTTATTAAGTTCAAAGATCTAAAATATAATTTGGAATATAAATTCAAACTAGAAAGTTTTGTAAATAATAAAACAGATACGTAGTACTCACATAAAAACAACACTCAATTGAAAAAGAACAGAAAATATACACTGTCTCACATAATAACATATACTATCAAGCAACTAGCAAATAAAATAAAATAAATGCAATGCAACACACAAGACTATATTAAAATAAAATTAAAGTTTATCTTTAAATTGCAAAACACAAAATAAATTAAACACACAACTAAACCAAGAAGGCGATAAATTACTTCGCTTTCGCTGCGCACTCTGATAAAAGAGAAAATAAATTCCATGCAAGCGGCCCTGCAAATAAGATTAACAAACTTGGTAGACTAATTCCACCAATAAAACAAGTAACTATACATATAACATATGCTCCATAAGCATGAGAGCACACCACATTCCCATAAGACTTCCCTTTACTTACTCTACCCATAACACTCTCATTATAGTGAAACAACTAAACATAATTCTAAACAAATTTTATATCCTATGGCTAACTAATAATTCTAAAGAATCATTAGCAACTCTTTTTCAGAGTTTAGGAGCGTTTTGCTCTGATACCAACTGTAACACCCCGTCCTTCTACTACTAAGATACTAAACCTTATCAATTCAAGAAATACTAAAATGACGTTAGCGAAAATAACGTCGGGACGGTTATGCTACTCTAAAACAATAAATAAAGATAATAACTCAAAATTCATAGCTTAAAAAGGGAATAAATCTCCAAGTAACATCATTGTTCCAACATAAAAGAAGTATCCCAATTGTATCATACTAACAAATCCAAAGTACCATGAGACATGCAAGTCTCCCAAAAATAAACTTAAATAACACTAATATCCTTGAAGGCAATCCAAAAATAAGTCTCCCTATGACCTATATAAAGTTCATCTACCAAAAACAAAACTAGAAGCTTCTTCTCACAACCAACTCTCACACTGCTAGCCCAGGCAGTCACAAGCCTAGCAACCATTTCCATCTGCAAGATTATATTACATATTTCCACAGTCAGTGGGGAGTAACTAGCGGTTCTCCCAGAACAATAGCAATCAAAGCACTATTCAGAGGTAGATTATTAAGAAAGGAATAACATGCAATTCATTACATCATATCATGCACATAGAAAACATAAAGCTCATAGATAAATCAAGAGATCATTAACAATAAGTAAACATAATATAGTGAGTGACATAATTCAAATATAAATAAATACTAATAATAAATCAAAAATACAACAAGTTATTGAGTCAGAAACCGAACGCCAGTGATTCGCAAATCACTTCCTAAGGTTTGTCAGATCGCAATCTCCAGGTCAGTCTATGGGCTTACGTTCCCCACTGCCTGTGTCTAAGAATGGCCAAACTCCCGATGCAGGGTAGAACACGCAGAACTCCCTGACCTCTCGGACGACAACAATTAACCCAGGTGTACCCCTAGTTCGCAAACCAGGTGGTTGGCATGTTCTTAACCGGGGACTACATCTATCCCACCGGATATTCTTATCTCAAAATACAATCATGCATACAAAATAAGTATCATTCATCAAAAATATTCGTCAAAAAGGGGATGCCACCCGGCCTTATACCCACAGTTCATCAAACAGTTCTTCATAATTCCTCAGAATAAATCACTTATACAATAATCAACAAATAATTCTCACAATAACACTTGAACATTCCCAAACATCAAAAATGACAATATACTGGTTTTTACAGCAACCACACTCAATCACCAATACATCACCAATTAACTCTAAATCATATTCATTAAAAGAGTAATAACAATTAAATCATTTTATTCCATAAATCAAACCTAAACATGTGGTTACCAAAATGATGCATACTGTATAATACTGAAAATCAGTAACCCAGAATATATTAAATTATAAATTATATCTGATTTACAAGCCTTCAAACAATTTAAAAGTGTATCCTCAATTTCATCACAAAAACACCATAATAATTATGAAACTAACAAATTCGAGCATTAAAATCACACAAAAATTATCATATAACCCTAATAGCTCTACTGACATGGCACAATTTTTATTTATAATTTTCTGACTCAAAAAGTATTTTTAACAGTTAATATACAGATTCCTCAAATAAGCCATTATAATAATTAAAAATATAAACAGACGCCCAAAAATTACCAAAAATTCACATAACATGTAAAAACTCACGGAAATACATATTATCCAAATAAATTAATTTTTATGCCTCTAAAAATAATTTTCATGAATTATATATTGACATAACCGAAATTACAAAAAACAGATATATCAATTAATTAATACAGTAAACAGTAGATAAAAATTATTCTAAGGCATGGAATACATTATACGCATGATACATGATCTAAGAAAAATGATTTCATCAATTTCAACGGTCGTTCAATAATTATTATGAAATTTAGCCAAAAACGCACAAAATACTAATTAAATCAAATAAATATTAAAGATCATGCAAAAATTATTTTTCTCTACACAGTATTCACATAGCATGTGTCACGTATGTTCATGTAAAATTTCGTCAAAAATCTCATTCAAAAAGTATTTTAGATAATTCCTAACGTATTAATCTAATACCGAATACTACTCTAATCACTATGATTCTAGGATAACAACTAGTTACCTGGATTCGTCGGAGGCGAGCTGAAAACTTCTGGAAATCCCCACAGTAGGCGTGTGACCCTCTTCTTCTTCAAATTCCAAGCACCAAGTATAAGGAAAAAGCCACAAAAACAATTCACGAACAATTATCAAAGAGAAGAAATGAAGAAAATTTGAGAGAATGAAAATGGTGATGATGATGGACGAAAATATTGGAGGATGGCAGCCAAAGGATTCTGATTTTCTAATCAGAATTTGAAGTGAATTAAGAGGTTTAATGAGGTTTTAATTAAAGAAATCATTAAGGGGGGGTTATGGGGGTTATAAGGCATCAAAGAGTCTTAGGAAAACAAAAGAGAAAAGAAAAGAGAAGGCTCTCTTATTTCCTTCACTTGGCCGGCTGCCCCAAGCCCACACACCCATAAAAACTTTCGGCCCAAATTCAACAACGATCCATGCTCCGAAAGCCCGATACGCGATAAAACGGTTAATTCCTAAATCGCGCCTAAACCTTGAAAATACTTAATAATGAAAATAATTCTAATAAATTATATTATAAATATAAATATAATAAACACATTAGCACGCCACATGCGATGCAACATTTCATCACCCAAGTCGGTCCAACAACGTTACAAAAACGCTACGCGACAAAACAGCATCCTAAACGCCTAAACAAATAACGAAATTAATATAACCTTTAAAATAAATAACTAACAACTTAAAATAAATATATATATAAATATATCACAACATATAAATATATATACACATTTTCACAACACGTTCCAAAATAATCTAGATAATAAATTATTTATTTTTACGAAAAATATCATTTTAAAATAAACTAACACCAAAAATAAAGAGTGAAAATTACGGGGTGTTACATATATTTGTGTTGCTGAAACTTCAGTGTGTCAACAAACATTGGATGGAAATTTTGGGTTCACGTATACAAATGAACCAAGATGTGGACTGGAGTCAGCTTGAGAAGGCTTGTTGTAGGCCTGGATATGTTTGCAGCATCACGCATAATAATCTAGAGAAGATGGGAAATTGTGCATATTGTGGGTGGTTTGTAGGTTGGAGAACTTTTGTGTTTGAGAGATCAGAGGCTTTCTACATCAAAACACATGGTGGGTTCATGCGCACCGATGGAATTGAATCATGGCCATGGAGGAAAATGCTTCAAGATGAGTGGTTTGCAAAGGAAGAATTCATGTAAATATTGCGTTTTTTTGTTCTAATTTTGTGGTCATAGAGGAAAATGTTCTTACAATTTGGTGATGCATGCATAACTGTATCGATATTATTATTATTTTTTCCTTTTTTTTTTATTCTTAAGTGTTAAGAATTCATTGGAATTCTCATCTTCTACTGATATATGTAAGGGAGAACAATGTTACTATTATAAATGTTTTGTTTATATTTTAATTGGTATTATTATGCTATATTTGTTACAACAAAAGTATTTATTTTTACTAATAACATTTAATCGATTAATTCATATACAGTTAATTGATAACAACTGTAATCTATTATAAAAATAATTATAACTCTAGTTAGCGTGAGTATCGATTAGAGAGTTGTACAAATTAAATAAAAACATCATTACTCAGCCATATTTACAGCTAAAGTGACATCGGTTAATGTACCCGTTTGTCGAGTTGTACTTAGATATAATTATTAATAAAACATTGAGACAAATTGAACAGCGAATATTTTCAAGTAAATCATAATTATAATGATACTAGAATAATTGTTGGGTTACTATGTTATTAGTAATACGTAAAATGTGGCACATCACTATTACATGTATTTGCCATGCATTGCCACTAACCCCACTATACTTCGTATGACCCTCTATAAATACACCCAACAAGCTACATCATTTTTTTACTTACAAATTCATCTAATCATAATTCACAAGTTTTTATCTTTCATTATTTTGTTACAAAATCTCCTTATCTCCTAGTTCATTATGACATCAAAGAAAAGAGTTAATGGTATGTAATCTTGCTAAGTCATTATAATGAAATCTTGCTATTTCATTGTGTTGGTAATTTTCTTTTTCATTATTTGGAAATCTTGCTATTGTTTACTGTTGCATGAATGATATGTAATCTTCAAATCATATAACAACTTAATATCCTGTGTTGTTTCCCTAACTTTTCAGCCTCTAGACTTACAAGAAAGGAAAAGCATGAGGTAGAACACTTCAAACAGAAGTTGGGGTTCAGGATGTTCATGAGGGAGGTCATACGCAAGGTTGGTCCAACTGACGCAGGAAAGATGGTCATGCTATGTGGCCACTGCCCAAACGTGCAAGAAATATATCGTGAAGAGAGGGACAACTACTTACTCACCAAAGATGAAGCTGAAAAAATTTACTGTTAATGATGAAGGAGATCGTATTATTTTTGTTGCTGAAGTTGATGATCGTATTCTCAAGAAAGAGCAGCCAGATTGGTTTGACAACGAATACGATTCACAGAATTAAACCATGGTGTTGTGTTTTTCATTTTGCAGTTCTTGCCATTTTGGCTTTTTGCATGTATGATTGATGGGAATTTCGCACTACAATGGATGCAATGAAATGGGTTTTTGCGTAGCTTTATATCCAAATTTCTATTTTATTATATCTTCTTCAATAAAAGTGCATAGAAGACAAGAAATTCCACGTAAATATGTGTGTGACCACATTAAATAGTAAGATACTACATAAATCATTATGATACCAATTTTAATTACGCTTTTCATAAACATTAAACGCATTAGTTAAAACTACAATATTTATGATGGAAATTTTAACAACTGCCTTATAACTACTATGACATTTTCAAAAAATTACCAGTCTTTGTAAACATTTTAAGATACATATAAAAAAAATTTACAACTAAATGATATTTGGACGTTAAACATTTGTTTGATACAACTTTCACTTTATAAAATTTTATATATTATAATTACATAAGTTGTTAAGTTTACCTTTTTTTCTTGAAAAAATAGTTGTTGCTTACTAAACAACATTAAATCCATCACAACTAGTTAATACTACATCATAACCTTTGGTGTTAAATGGCTCGGCCCTACAAATTTCTTATGTTACTAGTAAACGTATTATGATTCCATAAAAAATCAAAATGATCAATATTAATACGTCAGTTAGGGTTACTTAAAAATTAACATACTTTGGCTGGAAATTTTGGCGTCATCCTACATCACCATTTCACCACCAAAATTTACCTTATATAATAACAAACCTCCATTGAATTTCGAATAATCTATTGTTAAATGACTCGGCCCTAAATATTTCTTATGTTACTAGAAAACGTATTATGATTCCATGGAAAATAAAAATGATCAAAATTAATGCGTCAGTTAGGGTTACTTAAAAATTACGGTTTTTTCACCAGGTACCCCTGAGGTTTCCCGAAATGCACCAGGTACCCTCGTTGTTTCAAAAATGCACCAGATGCCCTTGTCATTTACATAAAATGCACCAAATACCCTTAATGATTAACGGTGTTAAGTTTCCGTTAGCTTTTAGGGTTAATTAACTCCTCTAACCCATCTAACCCTAATTAAACCCTAATTAAGCCTAATTAACTAACTAAACCTTAACTTCTCACCCTCCCCTAACTTCAAACCCTAACCTAACCTTAACCACCACCACCCAACCACCACCACCACCCCTCCCTCAGCCCCCGCAAAAGCCCCACCCCACCCCCCGCAGCCCAGTCGATTCCCCCCCACCCCCCCCCCATAACCCCCGCACCCCCTTCCCTCCCCCCCCCCCCCGCAACCCCCCCTCCCCCACTCCCCCGCAGCCCCGTATTCTACTCCCCCCACTCCCGTCGAATTCCCCCAACCCTCCCCCCCCCCTCGAATCCCCCCTCCCCCACCACGGTCGAATTCCCACCTCAAATTTCGCACCCGGCTCGCACCCATGCCCTAAAACCGCTCGGAATACCGCTTAATTTTCATCTTCTAAACCACTTGCTATTCAAGAAAAATTGAAAAAAAAAAACAAAATCAGCTTTCAACGGGAATTCGATGGGGATGGAGGAGTGTGGATTCGACGGGGGTGGGGGGGAGGGGGTATTCGGCGAGGGTGGGGGAGGGTGGGGGATTCAACGGGGGTGGGGGGAGCGGGGAGGGTCGACGAGGGTAGGGGAAGCCGCGGGATGGTCGACGAGGGGTGGGGGAGCTGCGAGGGAGGGGGCTGGCCGGGGGTGGGGGAGGGGGGGTTGCGGTGGTGGGGGGGAAGAGGGGGTTGCTGGGCTGGTGGGGGGAGGGTTAAGGGGTTAGTGTTTAGGGTTAGGGTTTAAGGTTTAGGGATTTTAGGATTTAGGGTAAGGGTTTAGGAGTTTAAGGGTTTGGTAAGGGTTTAGCGGTTTAGAGGTTAGGGTTAGGGTTAATAATGGCAAAATGGTAAATAAAGCTAACGGAAACTTAACACCGTTAATCATTAAGGGTATTTGGTGCATTTTATGTAAATGACAAGGGCATCTGGTGCATTTTTGAAATAACGAGGGTACCTGGTGCATTTCGCGAAACCTCAGGGGTACCTAGTGAAAAAACCGTAAAAATTAACATACTTTGGCGGGAAATTTTGGCGCCATCCTAAATCACCATTTCACCACCAAAATTCACCCTATATAATAACAAACCTATAACCACATTTGCCTCTATACATCACCATCATCATCTTCTTTCTCATTCAACCTTAAACTAAAAGAGTGAAGCAATACTCTTCTTCCTCGACATTACAAAATTATTCTCATTCAAATGGCCAAGCGAAAAGGATGTACTGGTAGGTATCTATAGATATATGTCCGTTTCAACCTTATTTGTTTTCTAAAATAATTGAAACTATATAATTTCTTTTTCTTATTTTCAGCAACTAATTTCTCTGCAAAGAAAAGGCAAGAACTTGAAGAGTTCAAGGAAGACTTCGCTTTTCACCAATTCATGACGATGGCAATTTGGTTTCTCTGTCCATATGAAACTGGAATTCTGGTTATACTAGCTGGTAATCCACCAAATGTCCAAAAAATATTTTACTCTGAGTTGCAAAACTTTCATCTTACAAATTTCATGTACGACCAAATTCCTTTGAGCAAAATGGGAGAGCGAGTCACTTCTTTGGCTGATGTCAATGATGACATCCTAAAGATTGAACCATTGAGTGCGTCAGAAGATGAACTTACCAACAACAGGAAGAGGAAGGTGCAGATTATGGACTTAACTGCATACTAGTATTTGTATTCATGAATGTGTTCGTGAATGTATTTGTTTTTTTAGTTAGTTAATGTTCTGGCATCATTTTAATATTTGTAGTAACGGTAACTATTATAAATGATTTTGTTATTATAAATTTAGCAAGTTTTCATAATATTGTGTTTTGATATTAGTAATTTCATCTTGCTACCAGAGAAAATACAAAGTTTAATTTGTGCTTTATTAGAAACAGTTAAAGTATTCAGTTCAGTTACCTATGATGGGTAACTTTGATTAACGCGAAGTAGTAGTCTTCTTCAAGCGCATCAACTAATGGGCCATGTATGTTATGGGCCAACGAGTACCATTCTACATATGTCACTTTTGTAAATATGTTGAGCCCAATTTTTGACAGTTATATAAATGTTGGGCCCAATTTAAAGTCACATTAACAATTAAAGGGACTTTAATTCCCATCTTCCTTCTTCCAGTTTGTCGAAATTCACTTACAGTTTCTTCTTCCACATCCACAAACCAACACAACGTCAAACTAACAACTCAGAATTTTTGATTTCATTTACAAGGTATGTAATCTACAACAATTTCGTACATTTTACCTGTTGTAAATATGGTATCTTAGTGGTTTATTATTTGATTTGCAGTGTCCATTGAAGTTAGATCTCTGCTCTCAAAGGGCGAATTTGTCAAATCTAGTCTAAATCCAATTTTTTTTTTTGCAATGTCGTCGTCAGAGCAAACGAAAAAGAAAAGAATGGACGACAATGACAATGAGCAGCCCCCAAAAACTAAGAAGCGAATCAAGCATACCACTGATGGATTCCGACACCGCTTCAAATTGGACAAAAACCAACACGCATCCACCAAATTGGAAAAACAGGTAATTCATCCCACAACCTACATTATGTTCAGTTTCCCTGAGATAAAAAACGCAAGATAACATTATGTTGAATCTAATATTTTTTAATATGTTATGTTACTAAGCATATTACTAACTTGATAATTTAAGTGACATTGAATGATTTGGCATTTAAGAAAATTAAATTATTATGTTACTAAACTTATTAGTGACTTTTTAGTTTATGTCAACGTAAAAATGTTGCCACAAAAGCATATACAAAATTTATTTTAATTTATTATGTTACTAAACTTACAAATAACTTAATTATGTATGAGAAAGTCAAATGTTTTGCATGCGATGTTGCGAAATTCTCCAAATTAATTATGAAATTCATTCCATTTCATCACATTTACCTACTATGGGATGCGATGTTGGAAAATTCTTCAAACTAATCAGTAGACTAGATAAAACTCAATGACAATGGGTTAAAGATATGGGCTTCAAACATTTACTTAGGATCAAAATTAAGAGCATCAAACCAAGCTTTGGTCACTGGATAACATCCAAATTTGATCATGTCACATTGACATTCAATATACGAGACAATGTCATAGTCAATGTCAATGATGAAATGCTCGGGTGGGTGTTGGGCATCCCTTCTGGACACCATCTATATTATCATGTGCAAGAAAAATGCTTAGATTACAGTGACCTTAAGATCCAATACAAAGAAGATACATCATATGGTGCAATAAGAGAATCGAAAGTGTTCGAAATGGTTTGTTCAGAAAATAGTAGTAAAAAAGATTTCAAGAGACATTTCCTTTTGTACTTGTTGGGTGTTCTACTTTGTCCAACTGCGAAACGTGGCTGGATAAGTCCAAAGCATAATTATATGCTTGACAAGGCAAACAATGCACGTGATTACAAGTTTACAACTGGGAAAAATATGTACTTGACTGGCTTGTCCATTACCGCCAACAATGTGACACAACAAAAGAGGGATATGGTGGTTGCATTCTCTTTTTGCTGGTGAGTTGTAATTATGCATATTTACTTTCAAGTCCATAATTTCATGTACTATTGTACATACAATAGTCTATCACTAATGAAAAACGCACGCAAAATATGCAGCTGGTTTACATTGACAGGATTGCACATGGGAGGAGTGTCGAATGGATCAAAGACAATTGCAGGATAGTATGTTGGGACCAAGAAAATGTTGATATGGCTTTGAGATCCGACTTGAAAGACAATGGCGAATACGGCAACGCTCAAGCCGTTGAAAATGTAACGTTTATTGCTTTTATCACCCACATGTTATTTTTGCTAATCAAAGACCTAAAGAACTGTTCTAACATTAATCAGATTAATTTGGACAACCTGTTAGGTTCCCTGTAATATTGATTGCATAATAACATATCACTAAAAATAGTCTTTTTATGTGTTTCCTGAACCTACCTAGACTAAATATTTTTAGGGTGTTTAAAACATTATATGATTATTCTTGGGCATAAAATCTGTAATGAATCGATATTTAGTATAGACCAACTTTGGGCGAATGTGGTTCATTATGACTATATTCGTACCCTCACCCCCGAACTCAATCTTTGGTTCACTTTGACCATCTATGGAGTCATGACGGGGAAATCTACATTGGATAATTTGTCCCTACGGTTTCCCATATCCAATTAGGTTTATGATTCTTCCTAAAAAGAATTGTTGGCGACTTCTTTCAATACAAAACAATTTTCAATAAAACCTTAACAGTGGGGTAGTCAAATCTAATACGCGCTCACACCGCGTATGCGAAATAAAAACACGCCTACAATTTGGCGACTTCACTGGGGAGGATTTTAAAAAAAATTTAATTTTTTAAATTAGTGGGTGAAACTTGAAAAATATGATTCATTCTTATTTTTATGCCTTAGAATAATATACAGTTTTGCATATGCATGGCTATTGTTCAGCCACCATAAGGACAATCTACCTTGCCTCATTAGCACATGTTCTATGTGTGAGGTCACCCCCGGGGGGTTTGCGCTTTGTCCTTCCAAAAAGCTTCCTGAGCGATAGTGTTGGATCCTAGTCATAAGCAAGCCTACCCAACCATGACATTGTTCTCTTGTTCCTGACTTGAGACTGGAGTGCGTCTTACACGTGGCCACCTCTTTAAGCAGGGGTACGAAGCGTGGGATCAATCTCTTAGTCATGGACCCTTTCAGACTGAACCTAAACCTGACCAATAGTTTCAAACATAGAACTGGACTTTAGGTTGGAACTTTTGCATCCATGTTATATGACATTTGCCTGTGATTGCAATTCTTGCATGTTATTATCCTGTCAATTTGTCATTATTATGCGTCGTTCCTAAAAAACCGCGTCTAAACAAAATCATCAATCGACCAAAACTTCGACTAAATCCCCGAAAAACATGTCGGGGGAGTAGTGCGCCAAGAGCATTAAGTTGCGCCTTGCGCACCACTCCCGTGCCAGACGCACGACTGTGCGCCGCGCGCAACAATGCTGCGCGGCACGCAGTCTGTGCATCGCATTCTTTTCCTTGATTTATTCATCGTAGTAGTCGATCTTATGTTCGGTCTTATGTTCGATCTGTCTGCATTCACGTAATAAAAAACGATCATTTTAGGAGCCCCACCTAATTAAAAAAACTCAGTCTTTTCATGCAAGGTCGAGTCTGTCCTAAAAAGTGCATCTAGAAAAGTGGTCATTATAGAGTTAGAGTTATCATGCATGTCTACCTCTTCCCACCTTCTCCCTGATGTTCAACTAATCTCCCCTGTCAATCCTACCTTACCATATTCACCAATTTCAAAAAAAACTTACATTTTTCAAAATTAATTCTACACTATATTCTATTCTACTCTTTTTCGAAAAGCATTTATTAAATACCATCATAAATGACATATGACAAAAAAAAATTATTTTTAAAATTAATTCATCATCTTTTCCTAACGAAAGATAAAAACAAGGGGTCCCTTTTCAAAAAACGAATTTCGAAAATTCTAAGCCCAGCCTAAACACCTTCAATCCAATCCAACCCAATCAACCAAATCCAATTCACTTGCATTCATTCTAAGCCCATATGCATTAGAGTCCATTTTGCATTCATATTAGGCCCATCAAAATTTGAGTCCATGCATGCATATTAGGCCCGCTAGCATTGAATCGATCTTAGGCCCATATAACTCTAGTTCATTTCAAAATCTAGGCCCATCTGCATCTTTATGAGAAGTCTAGTCCAAGTCTATTCCTAATCCATTCCAAGTCTAAGTCTAGTCCAATCCAAATCTTAGGTCCATTTAGGCCTAATTCATTCACTAGGTCTAGTTTGCATTATATGCAAACCCTAGTCAGTCTTCGAACTATAAAAGTCAGTCTTAGGACTATAAAGTCAGTCTACGGACTATAAAAGCTCAGTCTACGGACAATAAAAGCTCAGTCTTAGGACTATAAAGTCAGTCTACGGACTATAAAAGATCAGTCTTAGGACTATAAAGTCAGTCTACGGACTATAAAAGCTCAATCTTAGGACTATAATGTCAGTCTACGGACTATAAAAGCTCAGTCTTAGGACAATAAAGTTTCCCTAGGTCTAGTTTGCATTATATGTAAACCCTAGTCAGTCTACGGACTATAAAAGCTCAGTCTTAGGACTATAAAGTCAGTCTACGGACTATAAAAGCTCAGTCTTAGGACTATAAAGTCAGTCTACGGACTATAAAAGCTCAGTCTTAGGACTATAAAGTTTCCCTAGGTCTAGTTTGCATTATATGTAAACCCTACTCATTCTACAGACTATAAAAGCTCAGTCTTAGGACTATAAAGTCAGTCTACGGACTATAAAAGCTCAGTCTTAGGACTATAAAGTTTCCCTAGGTCTAGTTTGCACTATATATGTAAACCCTAGTCAGTCTACGGACTATAAAAGTCAGTCTTCGGACTATAAAAGTCATCCCTGAAGTCTAATCATTCAGTTTACCTGCATAGTCCAGTCTAGTCCATGTCTGCATTTGCATATAGCTAGGCTCATGTCACCATCATAACCATAATCATGCCCATCTCTAATTATTTCCCATCTTCCTTTCCATTTCCATTCTCCAATTTCCCATTTCCGTTTCTCATCTCCATTTCTCATTTCAAAAGCATCATTTTTAAAAATTTACGAGGTCCATTCGATTTCTGTTTAAGACAGGTCGTGAGATTATAACTTGGGAACGCCCCACAGAGAGGCAACAAGGTCGACCTACTCCCAGACTCGTCAAGCGCATCTTAACCTTTTCAGACGAATCCTCCGACTCTTCTGAATCATCATCTGAAATGGGGGACACTAATGAACAACTCAGTGCCATCATGGCACAACTCACTCTGATGAACTCTCGTCTTGAGGAACAAGACAAAGAGATTAAGGCACTGAGGGAGAAGCTAACCGAAGAAGACGAGCAAGGCGACACCCCACCACCAATCAAGACCAACACCGAATTGAGGTTTGAAAAACTCGAGCAATTGATCCAGTCAATTGCTGCACTCGAGAGTCTGGCTCATGGCCATGACATTATTGATCCCGAACTAAGGGAAAAGCTCCCTAAAAAGGTAACATTGGGTGACCTCCCAAAATTCAAGGGGGTTGAAGACCCAGATGACCACTTGAGAGCTTTCTCCATCTCTATGGCTCTCAAGGGCATGAGCAAGGACCTGTTTGCTTATGTCTTCCCTTTAACCTTGGATGCCCATCCATCCAAGTGGTTCAGATCACTAAACAAAACCAAGCTGAATGATTGGGACTACATCAGAGAGGAGTTCCACAAACAATATGTATATAATACTCAGCTTCCCATTGGCCTTTGTGAATTGGAATTAAATAAACAGAATGCCAACGAAGATTTCGTCACCTTCCTTAACAGATGGAGGGAAAAAGCTGCACAAATGACCAATAGGCCATCTCAGGAGGATCAAGTCCGACTGGTGATCCGTAACCTGCAGCCTAAGCATGGGGATCATATCAAGTTCCAACCCATAGAGTCTTTCACGAAGCTCAATAAGGTAGGCCTACTGATTGAAGGAGAGGTACAGGCCAACAAGAACAAGGGTTCCAACAACAACAACTCTTTCAAGAAGAGTAATAACAACCCTTCTAGCTCTAATGTCAATGCCTTAACTACTGAAAATGGAGGTTATCAAAAACCTCAACGGACATTCACTCCATTGGGCATGACTCTAGAAGAAGCCTTCACCTGGCTTCATGCAAAAGGAGCAATACAGCCTATCGGTCCCACTCCAGACCCTGCACCTGAAAATAGATCCAGTAAATGGAACCCTAATGCCTATTGTAAGTACCACCAAGGGAATGGACACCCAACATCTACGTGTTGGGCATTAAGGAATACTCTGCAAGACATGGTTGAAAGTGGCAGACTTCCGATTCCGCCGACAGTAAAAGTCAGCAACAACAACAACCCCTTGGGCATCGTGTCAACAGTGCAGGGGGCTTAGTCATTTAACGTTGGTTTTCTAGGTTGAGTCGGAGAGTCCCTCCCCTAGCTCCTTCATTTCCCTTCCTGTCGAGTCTATGTCATTTATGATTTTTATTTCTAATAAGCCTTGTTTCATTCATTTTCAATTAATAAAATAATCGCATTTTCTTTTCATTTTCATTAGCCTTCCATCATTTCATTTATGCTTCTAATTCAATGATGAAACTTAAATCACTTAATGAACTTGACTAATAATAATAAAAAGAGATCTGAAATATAAAAAAAAAAAGAGAAAAATAAAAAAATGGACATACTTTGGATCAGGAGTTATTCCCCTCTTCCCTCCATCATCCATAAACCATCATTAGCCAAATAACCTTTCAAAATCAAAGCTCCACAAACAGTCTTCAAGCCTTCCAATACCCTAAACCAAACTTGTGTGCAAGCCTTACTACATAAAAAAGATCAATGGCAGGCAAAAAACAAAAAAAAAAGGTGAAAAAATTCAAAGTGCGAAAAAAAGAGATCAAGAGCAAAAGAAAACGCACAAAACAAAAGATTCAAAAAAGCCAAAGGTAAATAAATAAAAAGTCAAGCTAGGGGGCTTGCACACAAGTTCTACCCCTCATTCAAATCTTTCAGTCCATCAAACCTTAATCCCTATAATTCAAATCCATAATCCTTACCTTATCCTAACCAATTCAACCTTCATCCAAGCCTTAAACCTTTCAACCTTTCATCAAACCTAACTCCTTCTTCAAAGTATGTCCAAGCCCGCTAGGTTGAAAACCCGAAAGGGCGGCCTAGGCAAAAGTTAGGGCACAAAAAAAAAATTAATAAAAAATCAGATCTAGAACTACGAATGGTCTGATTCCGCAAGGATACGTAGGAATCCTCATCTCGAGGTCCGACCGCTTCAATAAAATAAAAATTAGTCATGGTATAATGATTTGACTTTCTAGAATTCAGGAGCATACTCTTTCTAGATCCCGACATAGACTCGAGTCTGCACCTAGCCTCGTTAAAGCCTTTTCCTACCTACATTCATATGAGTCATAAATTTAAACTTTTATTTTTCAATCCAAGCTCTCCTTGTCCCTGAAGGACTCTCTGACAATTTCATGGTTTCTGGCGATATTTGACTTTGCCTATATCAACTTCCCAAAGAATAATCCCCAGCGACAACTTTCAACGTTCAAGACAGATCAACTACATTACAATATCATATCAAGGACATGACAAATTCAATGCAAGCTCACCCAAAGTGGGGGCTTCCTATGTGTGGTGGTTCCTCCGATTCAAATCAAACTCCCGAAAAGTTGTAATCCGCGGACCTCGTTTACAGACTCCGATTATTTACTTAAAACGATTTTCAAAAATCATTCTATTCATTTCATTCTATCATTCTACATATCCACATCCTCTAGCCTTGCAAAATCATGACCTTGCATTGCAGCCTTGCAAAACCCTGACCTTGCATTGCATTTCATACGTTCTAGTCTTGCATAACCCTGACCTTGCATGACGTGTCATCCCTTAGCTTTGCATAACCTTAATCCTTGCATAGCGTCTCATGCATCCTTAAAGAGTCTAAGTTTGCATTATTGCATCATTATGTGCTTTGTCTGAGTTGTTTGCACCTATCTGCTAACATCTTCTTCTGCAGGTAATCAGATTGCTTGTAGTTATTATCCTGCCTACGTACTAACTTTGTTTTGCAGAGACCGGCGTATATAGATCAGTTCTAAACTGCAGAGCGTTTAGAATCGTTCTCCGTCCCGACACCGTATACTTTGACTATCGGTTTCCTGAACCTCAGTCAAAGTGGGGGCTTCTGTAGACACATAATCGTGTCTCCCCATTTAAGGATCCAATGATGAAACATACCGCGACATTAGTTGGCGCGACCCAATGGAAGAACAATCTAAAGAACCAATCCAAAATGTTTTTTGAAATGATATTCTAAAGCCCAATTAATTGTCCATGATGATTAATTGTATTTTAAGCCCATAAAATGTTTTAATTCCATTTTTAAAGCCCAATCAAATATTTATTATTTTAATAGATATTTTTCATAAATATTTTTATTATCTTTGATAAATAAATCAGATTTTTAATCCGTAAAATTCCATCTCCGGAATTTTCGGGATAAAAAAGGTATCTTCGAAAGACGCGCAGAATCAAAAGCGAATATGCTCGAATATTCCAGAATATGCACCGGACGCGGGGCTGCGCTCAGCGCGCCACGTGCGTCCAACACATTGGCCGTATCGCACCAGACGTGCCAATGAGCGCCTGACACGTAGATTTTGTGACTCATACAGAGTCCTGCGTCGGACGCAAGTTCTGTGTGAGACGTAACTTTCTTTTCTATCTTTTCAAAACGCGTTTACACGTGCCTAAATCTGATTGGGCTGGCTGCGTCAAGCACACCAATGTGCGCCTAACGCGTGGCACTGTGCCTGCCACGTAGGTCTGCGTCTGGCGCAGGGCTTGCGTGAGGTGCACGCTGCCTTTCGCCTATAAATATCCGTAATTTTCCAAATTACAGACGGCTTCGAATTATTATTTTTACGCACACAAAACTCTCCCGAATACTCCAAAAATACGCTTCGAATACTAGAACATTCAAACACTCAAACACTTTCAAATCAATTCCTGTTTCTGATCATACTGCGTTCCTGGTTCCACAATTGCTCCGCCTAAAGATCGTTGCACTCCTCAATCTAAGCCGCATAGGTATAATCCTGAGGGTCCTTAAATAAATTATTTTTATATTAAAGTTACTAACCATTTATTTCGTGATGTAGATCTTTAATATAAAATCGCTCTACTATACATTCTAAACCTCCTTCTTTCTTTTTATTTATTTTTTATATTATATGCCTGCCTGATTGTTCTATGCATATTATATGATTGTCCTGGTTTATTGCTTTTATCACCCACATGTTATTTTTGCTAATCAAAGACCTAAAGAACTGTTCTAACATTAATCAGATTAATTTGGACAACCTGTTAGGTTCCCTGTAATATTGATTGCATAATAACATATCACTAAAAAATAGTCTTTTTATGTGTTTCCTGAACCTACCTAGACTAAATTATTTTAGGGTGTTTAAAACATTATATGATTATTCTTGGGCATAAAATCTGTAATGAATCGATATTTAGTAGAGGCCAACTTTGGGCGAATGTGGTTCATTATGACTATATTCATACCCTCATCCCCGAACTCAATCTTTGGTTCACTTTGACCATCTATGGAGTCATGACGGGGAAATCTACATTGGATAATTTGTCCCTACGGTTTCCCATATCCAATTAGGTTTATGATTCTTCCTAAAAAGAATTGTTGGCGACTTCTTTCAATACAAAACAATTTTCAATAAAACCTTAACAGTGGGGTAGTCAAATCTAATACGCGCTCACACCACGTAGGCGAAATAAAAACACGTCTACACTCCTACTTAAAAAACACTTGGCCTTCACCCTCCATTCTTCCAGTTCTTCATCTTCCTAGAAAAAAGGAAGATAGAGAGATGAACTTTCCCAACCCACTTGCCAAAGAAGAATGCACTTGGGTAAGGATAAAGATGTGCAAATGCAACCCAAAGAAGAATGCACTTGCCAAAAATTGCAGAGATTCGTTTATCTGACACCATAAGTAATCCAGGCAGGGCATATTAGAAGTGCAGAGTTTGCGGATTTTTTTCATGGGTGAATGAGCAAGATGTTAATGAAGAAGTTGCAGAAATGTTAAAGGAGATTCGTGAATTAACTAGGTTTATCAGAATAGTTGCTAAGATAGCAATAATTACGATATTCATTGTACTTGTAATCTCTCTAAAATGATGAACTTCATTGTTGTGAAGGTTATGTTATGTCAGATTTCTAATGTTTGAATGCCTTAGATTTCAACTATTTTGTATCTAAATTATTATTATTATCAAGAAACAATAGGTGTATCTTTGCATCTGTTCAGTACAAAAAACTTGGATCAAATATGTTGAACTTAAAATAATTTCACAATTCGTTGTGGGAAAAATAAAAATATATTTAGAGTTAAAAAATCCAAAAATTTATCCTATACCTACACATATTTGTCCATGCCCAAGATTCGAACCCGGGTTAGCAGCGAAAGCAAGTACAAGCAGTAACTAAGTTAGCGGGGTATCAACACATTATTTATCTTGCAATTAAAAATATTTGTGCAAATGAGAACCATACAATAAATTACCCTTTAAATATATAGTTATACGAAATAAAATACTATGTGACTACTCTAAATAATATGATACTAAAAAAATTATCATGTTACTACTTCCAATCTCCAAATCTATTACAGCTTATTCATTAATTGAAGTTCATGTTCTAAATGTTCAATATGCAACTCCAAACGTTCATGTTCTAAATGTTCAATCTGCAACTCCAAATCCATATGCTGCACTTCAATTTTCGGCTATATATGAGAAATTATTTTTTTGATGAAAGACATTATTTTAACTTCAATTAGTTAAATCTTTTCCGGCGACCACTCCGAATCGGGACAAAAATTATTGCAAATAAGAAAGGCAAACGACATATAATTAATCGAAACAATGGGTTTTAAATCCCGATAACTAATTCCGGCAAGAATTCCGGTGACAAATCGCCGAAAATTCCGGCAAGAAAACACCCATTTCTAATTCCGGCAACAATTCCGATGACAAAACGAAAAAAATTCCGGCTACAAATGCCCAAATCTAATTCCGGCAAGACGGAAATTTTCCGGCTAAAATTTCCGGTGGTGCGTCGGTTAAGAGAGGGAAGATGGGAAATTGTAAAAGGGTAATTTTCCGAGGTGAGAGAATTGTGAGGGAGAGAAAAAATTGAGAGGGGTTAGGTCCTTGGAACCACAACAAATATGAAATTCAAAATCAAATTTTCAGATTTTGCTTTGAAATTCAAATGAAAATTTCAACTTAGTGGAATTTGGACCTGAGGTATCCGATTTTTTACTGTCTTAATTATCGGTCTGAATCCCACAAAAGTCTCTCATTGGACTATGAGTTTTAGAAAACTTTGAAGTCGTCACCCTATTAATATCTGAATAGGGACAAATTTATTTAATAAATCATTTTAAAATCAATTTCATGAAATATCATTTAAAACGATGATGACTTCATATGGATAAGGCTTTTTTGAAAATTGGTCTTTCATACCATGAGATAGGGTTCGGGGTTTGGGTTAAGAGGTGCGAACGTCTGGAACTCGTCTCCTGTTCCGTTCTATAGAACAGGCTCTTACTAAATGCGCTATTTTCCTATTTAAAGTAATC
The DNA here is from genome assembly GCA_947648045.1 of Beta corolliflora. NCBI lineage: Eukaryota > Viridiplantae > Streptophyta > Magnoliopsida > Caryophyllales > Amaranthaceae > Beta > Beta corolliflora. Next base: position 1,183,409 of record CANSZD010002988.1, read on the forward strand.
ATGGCTATTCAAAAGAAAGAAAAATCACATAATTTGCACACATACACATCAATCATTTTTATTTAGGACCAATATATCATTTGTACATGGTAGGTTTGAGCATTGAAGTAGCACTACGTACCAATCATTGCGGGATTGAAATCCACTCATGGATCAAAACCATCGTAGTTCGATCTTATGTCTCCCCCTAAATGGCCAATTCCACCGGGGAAAGAAAAGGAAAGAATAGATTATGAATAACTCACCTTTAAAATTAAACAAATCTATTAAGAATAAGGTAATCACTCCAATTAGTGATTGAAATGAGGTTAAGATAACCACTTTAATTAGTGATTAAATATGAAGGATTAAGGTAACCACCTTAATTAGTGATTAATAAGGAAGGAAAGAAGTAATCACCCTAATTAGTGATTATTCAAGGTTTAAGCTAATCACCCTAATTAGTGATTAAATAGGAAAAATAATCGCCCTAATTAACGATTATTAAGGTTTAAGATAATTACTCTAATTAGTGATTAAATGAGAAGGGTTAAATTAATCACCTTAATTAGAGATTAAAATAAAGGTTAGGATAATCACCTCAATTAGTGATTAAACTTAAAAGGAAAGATAATCACTTGATTAGTGATTAAAAATGGTTTTAAGATAATCACCCTAATTAGTGATTAATCAAAGATTGGAGACAATCACCCTCATTAGTGATTAAATGAAAAGTTGAGTTAATCTTCCTAATTAGCGATTATTCAATGATTGAAATAACCACTTTAGTTAGTGATCACATTTATAATTTTCAAGAGGTCTGAGGAAAGAGGTTTTCTTCCTAATTGAAGGCTTTTTGAGAAATAATCTTAATTGAAGATTATTAAGTCATTTTGAGAAAAATGATCAATTTATGATCAAATTTAGAGATCATGTTTGGCTAATTGAAATTTGGCCATTTAAAGCGAGACACGTGAAACGGCCTAAAATCAATTAGGAGATCATAATTATCTTTCTAATTATGTCAAATTATATAATTGATCCATTTGAAGATGGAGAACAAATTTTAAAATGTAAGATGGATCATCATACAATTTAACTTAGTTAGATTTGCAATTTTTCCTCTTAATTGAAGTTGGGTCATTTAATTCATATACTATGATATATTGGGCCCAACATGCAAATTTTATAACATTGGTTGCTCATTTTATTAAAAAGAATTGTGGAATTATTTATGAAAATTATGCATAAATATCTCCATATTTTTTCATTAATGAGTGATGTAATAACTATTTACAAAAAATGAACAAAATCTTTGATATATACAAATCTTCAATCTTGATATTCACCATGATGCTCCTTGATCTTCATCCTTTTGAATGGGCTTTGGAATTCATGTTTATTTGTAAACTTGTGAAAAATTAGAGATTAATTAACCTCTTTGATTTGATTTTTATGACAATTTTTATTGACTTTTATTTGCATGATAAAAGTAAATCATTTTAAGAGAAACTTAAAATTTCATGACTTTTAATTAACATTTTTCGTATGAAAAGAAAATATTTTTTATGAAACTTGAGTTAATTACTTTATTTTATTTTCCAGATTGTACTTTTATCCTTGTACTGACTTGTAAAAATCATAACTTTCTGTAGAAAGCGTAAAATTAAGCATGTGAAACACCTATTGATAGGTCAGTGAGTTATTTATGTTGTGTCAAAATTTGACAAGCTTTTAGTGACACCTCGAATTATCGTGAATTGTATGCCAAAACTGGTCAAAACAGGACCTTTATCAAATTTGTTCTTTTAAATCCAACTTTCTGAACTTAGTTTGAAGTGAATTTTGGTATGTACATTTTAGACACTTTGAATAACTATACTGAAAATTTTCACTTGAATTGGACATTTTTAAGATCCTTTTTTATTCATTTTCTTAACTGAATAGAAAATCAATGTTCTGAAATTTAGTGGTTTACATGAATGTTTTTGTAAAAATAATATAAAATTGTATAAAATTCATATTAACATGATTTTTTATGTTTTTAGGAAGCTAATGATGTCTACTTTAAAGTTGATGTTTTTGGTTTTGTGTAAATGATTTTATTGTAAACTTTATTGACAAGACAAGCTTATGTGGTACTGGACAAAATCAGTTTTGTACAACAATGTTGTATGGTTGTTAATTAACTGTACAAAATTCGTTTTTCAGCAAATCCAATACCCATTTGCTGGAAACATCTTGAACGCCATAGGAAAAATATTACATCCTATAAACTATTTAGTTAATGCAGACGAAAAATAAAATAAAGTACACAATTAAAACTGACCACAATTACAGCATCACATTTTCTTTTTATAGAGATGTTTATGCACAACTCTACTTGAATTTTTTTATGAAAACATGTTTTTGGTGATGAACAACAACTTGATTAAGAAAAATCACATAAACACATTGTTTTCTAAGAGTCTCCCCATTAGAGTTGACAATTCTAGGTGGGGTGATTTAAGGTTGGGAACCTATTAGGACTTCCACATACCCAAATCACTCCAAAAATTTAAAAAAAATGATAAGAAGAAACAAAGAGAAAGTTAGTATGTGATTAAGAAGATAATCAAGGAAAAAACAAGAACTTCAACTTTACCTTGCTAGCTCAATGATGCACTTCCTTTTTGCAAAATTTTCTACCTTTTTTGTGATTTTCTTAATTTCTAAGTGAGTTTCTAAATCCACTTAATTACTAACTTAAACCCCCTTTTTTTTGTTTTTCTTTTGATGAACTTCTTTACTTACTAATTATAACTTTGCTTAAATGGAGAAATTAAGGAGAAGGAGAGTAGTGGAATTAAGTGAAGTTGTGTGAAATTGTTGTGTTTTTTTGTTTGAAGCTCAAGTTGTGTCTTGAAGTAAAAAATGGGGGGTATTTATAGGGAAATGAGGTGGTGAATTAGGGTTTGAAGAAGGTAGAAAATCATATTTTTCACCCAAAAAACCTGATTTTTTTTATCCTAAATTACCTTAATGACATCACCCTAATGACATCATCAAATCTCTTTGGAAATACAAATATTCTTATTCTCTTAAGATTTATTCATCAATGAGGCAAAATCAGATTTTCAGAAAATATTCTTTTCTAAATACATCCTAATACGTAGAAATGCATCGAAAAACGTGAAAGAAGTGCTGACTGGACCAACTGCGCGTAACGCAAAGTCCTGCGCTAGACACAGCACCGTGCGCTTGGCGCACAAGCCTGCGTCTGGCGCAGGAATCTGTTGTGCGCTGGGCGCATGATCATGTGCCTGGTGCACAGTTCGAATCTTCCAAAAAAAAATGGATTCTTGGCTCTTACACTTTGGATTTAATTCTTATTCTTATTCTTTTTCATGATTCTTATTCCTTAACTAATGGATAAAAGAATGTGATTGGTGGTTAAAGCATATATTCTTATTCTTTATCCAATGAACAATGACTTGACCATCAAGAAAACTGATTACTACCGGTTTTGGGAGATGATTAAAATTCTGGCGCCTAATTGCGACTCGTTTTTTCTGTTTTTCGAAAAACTAACTTAAAACAATTAACGAAAACTCGTCAAATTAGTAAAGACGAGCATGATTATACTACAAATCATTTTATTAAACTGGTGGTTGTAGTTATTGACTACGACTAACGAAAATTTACATTTCTAAGCCGGAATTGTATGACTTAAACGCGAAAAAAGGAAAACCATATGATGGAACGAAACTCGCGTTCCGGAATGAAGCATGCCTTTGACGGGGCACGCGCTCCACGATACTTGACGGTTTTCGTTATTTTTATTTCTTTTCAAAATCTTTATTTTTAAATTTTATACAAAAAAAGGGGTTCAAAATTTGGTGTCTACATAATGCCCCACATTGGTCGAATTTTGGATGAAATGATGACCAATGTTTGAAAAGACGCAAAATTTTATGTCAAAATTTATTTTGAGATAACATATTCTCCATAGAAAATAGTTATCATCAGTGCTCTTTCGAAAGCATGATTTGCGACTTTTGTAGAAAATCCCAATTAATTTTCTAAAATTAAAAATGTGACTTTATCATCGTCTTAAATAGAAAATTCCAATTAATTTTCTAAAATTTGAAAATGCGACTTTAACGTCGTCTTAGATAGAAACTCCCAATTAATTTTCTAAAATTGAAAATGCGACTTTATTGTCGTCTTGGATAGAAGATCCCAATTAATTTTCTAAAATTTGAAAACGCGACTTTATTGTCGTCTTAGATAGAAAATCCCAATTAATTTTCTAAAATTTGAAAACGCGACTTTATTGTCGTCTTAGATAGAAAATTCCAATTAATTTTCTAAAATTTGAAAATGCGACTTTGTTGTCGTCTTAGATAGAAAATCCCAATTAATTTTCTAAAATTGAAAATGCGACTTTATTGTCTTCTTAGATATATTTTTCTTATGAATTAGTCTTTTGTTGATACGGGAGACTCCGACAATTAACAGTCTGACTCCAATTTTTATCACAGTTTTTTATCGTATTGATGAGAAACAAGTAGTCAAGTCACCATTATTCACTTTTTATGACTTCATGTGTTATCATGTCACCTTAAATTAGGACATTGTCAGGTCATGTCACTTTAAAGTGATACATTGTTAAGTCATGTCACCTTAAAGGGTTGACAATCTTTCAGAAATTTTTTTATGCGTAATGCTTATTCGCTTTATCGGAATATGATGATCACTATATAAAATAATTGATCAAGGTCATTATTTTGGATGACTATTAGCAAAATGGATTGTATCAATGTTCTTGATTCATCATTGACACTGTTTATTGATGTTTGGCTTCAGCAAAAATTGCCACACCACAAATGCTTGGTCATTAGCCATGGTTAGGGATGCTCCTTATTACCCCATGGACAATACCCAAGCTTATTATCCATGACAAGGATGATCATCTTTTTTTCATCTATAAAAGGGCATGGTTCTTCATTTCCAAATGCACCATCTTCACTACTCCAACATCTTCTCTAACTTTCTTATTTCACAAAAAAAATGGCTCCTAATTATGGAGAAGCTAATGAAATGGGGAGTGGTGAGAAAAAACAACTCTCGGGAACCACAAAGAATTTGGAGCAACCAAGGCAGTCTTCTTCTTCTTCCCGTTTTACTAAGGCTCTTATGCCTTTGCTTTCACTTTCTATTTGTTATGAAATGATGCATGCTGCTTCCCAATTTTGGGATGAAACTCGTCATGTCTTCCGCTTTGGAGACCGGGAGATTGTGCCTCTTGTTGAAGAGGTCGAAGGATTATTAGGCTTATCCTCCAATGGTCCAGTTATTACACCTAGATCTCCTACAAGGATATCGGGAGACTTATCAACAATTTTATATCTTCCTGAAAACCTTCATGGCAACTACCTACAATATGATGAGGTGCTTCTTCTTAACTAATTATTGACTTTTCAATTTGGCACTTGGCAATTCTCTAATAATGCCAGCTATAGGATTGCTAGAGAAAGTGCTTGCATTCTTATGTACCTAGTAGGTTGTCCAAATTATCTGAATTAGTTAAAACAATTCTTTAGGTCTTGTTTAGCAGTAATAACATGTGAGTGATAAAAAGCATGCAGGACAGTCATAATAATATGAATAAAACAATCAGGCAAGTATATATTGTATAAAAATAAATAAAAAGAAGGAAAGATTAGAATATAAAGTAGAACGATTATCAATTACAGATCTACATCATGAAATAAATTGTTAGTAACTTCAAGACAATAAATATAATTGAATTATTCAAGGATCCTCAGGAATTATACGTATGCGGCTTAGGTCGAAGAGCGCAACGATCTTTAGGCGGAGCAATCGTGGAACCAAGAAAGTAGTATGATCAGGAACTGTAAAAGGAATTGATGTATTGAAAGTGTTTGAGTGTTAAGAGGTTCGAAGTATATTTCGTAAGTATTCGGAAGTTTTTTGTGTTCGTAAAATAATAATTGAAAAGCCGTCCGTGATTCTAGGAATCACAGGTATTTATAGGAAAAAGGAGCGTGCGCCTCACGCGCCAACCTGCGCCTGGCGCAGTACGTGTCAAGCGCACGCCTACGTGTCAGGCACATTGGTGTGGCTAACTGCTCTACAGTTAGAGATGGCAATGGGTAGGGTCTGGGTAGGGTAAGGCTAGACCCGTACCCATACCCTATTTTTTGGATGTAGACCCATACCCTACCCGTACTCATAGGGTAAAATTTTTTAGGACCCTTACCCGTACCCGTAGGGTCCGATGGGGTATGGGTAGGGTCTAGGGTCAAAAATGGGCCCAACACAAAAAAAATTCGCTTACATTTTCACGTGTATATAAAATCGTTAAGCATAATTTTATATATTAATTTTGCAATTAGCATACATAATATCACATATTCACATTCCATAGCAATACATAGTTTTTGCACATCCCAAAAGTCTCATACATCAAAATATAAATAATGAGAGTGACACTGTGATAGTGAGAGACTGAGAGTAGAGAAAGAGAGTGAGAGTTGAGCGAGAGAGTGACACTGTGATAGTGAGAGACTGAGAAAGTGAGAGTAAAGTGAAAGATGAGACGTGATTGTGATTTGCGGCTAGGATTCCTGGGTGAGGTAGGGTTTTAGTTTTACTGGAAGGATATGTTTATATATATATATATATATATATATATATATATATATATATATATATATATATATATATATATTAATTTTAAAAAAATAAAAATATATATTTTAATTGGTGCGGGTCCATGGGTAGGGTCTGGGTATTTGAGGAGTGGACCCTTACCCGATAGTACTAGGACCCATACCCTACCCTTACCCATAGGGTCCAAAAAATTAAGACCCATACCCTAATTTTAGGGTTGGGTCTAGGCGGGTCTGGGTAGGGTCCTGGACCCATTGCCATCCCTATCTACAGTAGGCAAATAGGATAGTTTTATAAGCCCTTCCATGACCTTTTCTCTTGTAAAGTGACAATCTAATTCAATATGTTTGGTCCTCTCATGTAGGACTGGATTCTTCCTAATATGAATGGCTGATTGATTGTCACATAATAACTTAATAGGCTATAGGTTATCAACACCAAGTTCTTGCAATAGCTTAACAAGCCATGTAATTTCAGAGGCTTCTGCTGCCATAGCTCTATATTCAGCCTCTGCTGAAGACTTTGATACTGTTGCTTGTTTTTTAGATTTCCAGGATACAGGTGAGGATCCAAGTAACATCACATATCCTGTGACTGAACGTCTAGTATGTGGACAGGATGCCCAGTCTGAGTCTGAATAGGCTTTGAGAGTGAGTTGTGAGGTAGCCATAAGAAGGATTCCTTGACCAACAATTCCAGCAAGGTATCTCATGACATGATGTAAAGCTGTGTAATGATGTATCCTAGGCTGGTGCATGTATTGACTGAGGGTCTACACAGCATAAGATAGATCTGGCCTTGTATGTGTTAGAAAGTATAGTTTACCAACTAAGCTTCTATACAAGGTTGGATCAGAAAAGAAGTCCCCTGTGTCTGCTGCTAGCTTTAAGTGAACAGGAAGAGGTGTCTTAGCAACCTTAGACAAATCCATATTACATTCTTGCAACAGCTCTTTAGTAAATTTCTTTTGAGTCATTATAATTCCCTGATGAATATGACTTACTTCCATACCCAAGAAGAAATGCAGCTGCCCCAAGTCTTTAATACTAAAGACTTCATGTAAATGTAACTTCAAAGCTTGAATAGCAGCAGTATTTGTCCCAGTCAAGAATATGTCATCCACATAAACACCATCAATAATGACTTCTGATTCATCCTTTTTAAGAAACAAGGAGTAGTCATTCATGGATTGACTAAATCCTTGATGTAAGAGCTCTGAAGTTAACCTTGCAAACCACTGTCTTGAAGCCTGCTTCAGGCCATATAGTGATTTCTTCAGTTTGCATACAAGGTTTTGAGGATTAGGGATGCCTTCAGGCATTTTCATGTAAATTTCTTCTGAGAGATCACCATGCAAAAATGCGTTGTTGATGTCCAGCTGAAATAAAACCCAGTTTTTGCTAGCTGCTATGGCAAGAATGCACCTTACTGTGGACATTTTAATCACAGGTGAGAAAGTTTCCTCAAAGTCTACCCCATATTGTTGTGTAAAGCCTTTAGCTACTAGTCTTGCCTTCAGTCTTTCTACAGTGCCATATGCTTTTAACTTCACCTTATACACCCACTTAAATCCTATTGCTTTCTTACCCTTAGGTAGAGTAAGCTCCCAAGTGCCATTGACTTCCAATGCATCTCAATTCCTTTTTCATGGCCTCTATCCATCCTGGATGTTGAGAGGCTTCTAAGTAATTTGCAGGGTCAGAGACATTAGAAGTATTAACAATAGCAGCTGGTAAAGAAGTAGGAATTTCATGAAATTGAACAACATTGCACCAGTGAGAAGAGAAAGAAGGAACTGCAACATAGTCTGTGAACCATGCTGGTTGTTTTTGTACCCTGGTAGATTATCTTAGAGGAGGAGGAGAAGGAGTAATATGAGTGGGAGAAGGAGAATTTGAAGTGTGAGAAGGAGTAGAAGTGACAGAAGGTGGAGAATTTGTGGGTAGAGAAAGAGAAGAAGATGAAGGTGTAGAAGGAGAAGATGGAATGTTGTTATTGATAGAAGAAGAAGTAGGTTTGTCAAAGAGAAAAGAATCTGGTAGAGTACAAGAAATATCAGGGGGAAAAGGTGTTTGTGAGGGAAGAAAAATAGAAGGAGGAGGTTGAGAAGGTGTAGGAGAGTGTAGATAAGGTAAATGTTTTTCATGAAAAGTGATGTCTCTGGTAATAAGTATTTTGTGAGTGGCTAGATCCATTCCTTTGTATGCTTTCTGATCAGGAGGGTATCCAAGAAAAATACAAGCAGTAGCTCGAGGATCAAACTTGCTTCTGTGAGTTTTGAGAGTAGAAACAAAACACAAGCACCCAAACACCCTTAGATGACTCAAAGTGTGACCAAACACTCTTTCATAGGGTGTAGAAAACTGAATGGAACTGAGGGGCATTTTATTTATCAAATGTGTACCTGTTAACAAGCACTCTCCCCAAAGAAACACAGGAACATGAGACTGAAAAAGAAGAGCCCTAGCTGTCTCCAACAAGTGTTTATGCTTCCTTTCCACAACTCCATTTTGTACATGTTTTTTGATGTTTGATGCCATATTGCTGATAAAGTTTCAGCATAGAACCTTCACAAAACTCTTTTGCACCATCTGATCTCACACATTTAAGCTTAACATTGAACTGTATGTGAATGTAAGGAATGAAATTAGCAAGAATATGCACAACATCAGACTTGGTTTTCATAAGAAAAGTCCATGTATTTCTAGAAAAATCATCAACAACAGTCAAAAATTGATTATATCCATCATGTGTGACTACTTGATAAGGACCCCAAGTGTCAATATGTAGATCTCAAAATAGTAAGTAGTGTTGATTTCACTACTAAGAAAAGAAGACCTAGTTTGTCTAGCCTGTGGACAAACATATCATATATCATCACAAGTACTAGAACAAGAAATATCATGAATAACATGATGTATTTTGTTAAAAGGAAGGTGGCCAAGTAGTCTAAGATGCCAGAGCTTCAAAGCTTCACTGTCTGCAATACAAGTTGTGCTTGGAGTATTATTCTTCTGTACAATACTGTAACCATCACCAGCATCATAAAGGCCTGATTCCAACTTACCAAGAACTAGCTAGGGAATTGTTGTGAGAATGTCCCTGGATCAAGCAAGTATCATGAGTGAACACAATATCACAGTCAAGGTCTTAACACAGTTTGTGTGTGCTGGTCAAATTGAATGTAATACTAGGCACATGAAGAACATTGTTAAGTTCTATGCCATTTTGAAATTCAACCACTCCAATATGCTCTACAGTTGCTTGTTTTCCATCAGCAATTGTAATAGTGTTGTGACTTTTAGGGAATGGTTCAAAAGAATCAAATAATTCTAAGTTGGAGCAAATATGGTCAGTGGCCCCACTATCAATGATCCATTTAACATTTAAGCATGATAATAAACAGATACCTACCATTTGGACTGAGCTAGGAGTTGAATTCACAAGATTATGTGAATTCATAGATGATGAATCAGCATCAGGTCCAGGAGCAGAATGAGCAGAGTTTGCTTGTGAAGTATTGTTAACAAATGTCATCATTTTTTGATATTGTTCTGTAGTGAGATGTGCTGGTTCAAAACCATCTCCTTGATCTTCATCATTATCATCTCCATAAACAATTCCAACAATTCTTTTACCTTTACCACCTTTGAAGTTGGCAGGATAGCCATGAATCCTGAAACATCTTTCAATAGAGTGTCCAGGCACTTTACAAGGATCACATTAATAAGATGGCCTTCTGTTATTATAACCCCTACCAGCACCAGAGTTATAAGAAGGTTTAGACCAAGAACCACGAGAAGGAGGTCTATAAGGAGTATACTTGTATTGAGAAGGAGCTTCAAATTTCTTGTCCTCCACAACAAAAGCCATAGCTGAAGTAGTGTGAACTCCAGTAGAAGTGACACTCCTTTGCTTTTCTTCTTGAATCAACAGCCTATAGACTAAGGAAACATTAGGCAAAGGTTGCATCATTAGGATGTTAATTCTGACATTGGCAAACTGTGTATCTAACTTCATAAGAAGTTGAATTAATCTTTCCTCTTGTTGCTGCTGTTAAATTTTCTGAGTGAGGTTGCAAGAGCAACCATTACAGGTGCACACAGGAATAAAATTCACACTATTGAGTTGATCCCAAACTCCTTTGATCTGAGTAAAGAATTATGCTATTGGACTAGATCCTTGTGACAAACTATGAAGAGCTTGATGGATAGAGTATAATTGTGCACCAGAATTCTTAAAATATCGTTCCTCTAAGTCCTTCCAAATTTCTCTTGCAGTAGAGAGATAGATCACACTCCTAGCAATTGTTGTATCAAGAGAATGTAATAGGTAAGATATGATCATAGCATTGCATCTCTCCCAAGCAGAGAATGCAGGATCAGTTGTAGCAGGCTTAACTAAGGTTCCATCAATGAAACCAATTTTATTTTTGCAAGATAAAGCAATTATAATGCCTCTTTGCCATTCAGAGAAGTTATCACCAATAAATTTTATAGAAACAAGATAGTTTGCAGGATTTTCTGATGGATGAATGAAGTAGGCACTAGAAGGATGTTGTGTAAGAGGAACATTTGAATTAGAACTAGAATCTGAATTAGTTTCAGGCATTTTGACAAAAATTCTATGATAAAAAAAGAGAAACGATCAAGAATTATGAAGAATCAGATGAATCAAATCACTGCTAATCAGAAAGCTCAATATCAACTAGATCTCAGTGTAATCAATTTGCAAAGAAATCAACAAAACTTCAAACAATCAATCAGAATCAATCAGAATTCAGTAGAATCAATAGATTCAATTCAGAGAGGAAAAGGAATCAATCAAAAGAAAATCAATTCAGAGAGAAGAAATCACACCAGAAATCAAACGAAGATAAGAACAAAATTTCAGCAAAACCTCAGAGAATTCGTTGATGATAGAGAAGAAATCAGCAACAATTTCATCAAATTAAACCTCGAAAAATGTCGCAACAGGACCTCCAAGATGTGATTCCATGATAAAATCCATGTATTTGTTGATTAACAGGGAAATGAAATGAACATTTTAGAGAGAAAATGTAGAGAGGGAAAAGAAGATTTCTTATTAATGTAAGAGTGAGAGAATGAAACTTATTACATCATTTCAGGTGAAGATAAGTTTATATAGCACTGCTCATTACAAGAGAGAGAAGTTAGAAAATAACTAACTTATAACAGAATGAAGCTGAGCTAACAGAATGTAGCTGAGCTGGCACAAGGAGAAATAATCTCCTGTAGTTGCAGTACTATATCAAGGAGGATCATAATCCTCAACAAGTATCAAGTAGGTACGAATGTGCGAAAAAGCTTACAAGGCCATGGATTTTCTTGGAGCCCTTATCTCACTTGTCTAGCTTCAGTCCTCTTAATAAAAACTAGCAACATTGTAATAGCCCTGCCTATATTTGGTTATAACTTATGTGTTGAAGAAAGTTTGTAATCTATTTGGAGTAGTTTGTAATGCAATACTAGTTTTAGGGCTCGTGCATAATGCACGAGAGTTTTTTTTATTTAGTAGATTGTTTGTAGGATAGATATACATTAAATGCGACCTGGTATAAACAAAACTAATCAGAGACCAAATAAAATGTTTCATCATGTCATGTTAATCAGATATACTGACCTGAACTAAACCCTATTTATGACAGAATATCTTGACCTTTTTTATAAGAGAAGATGGTATACATGACGTCCACCTGAAAAGTCTGAAACACTCACTACCTTTGATACTCTTTAATTCAGTCAAACCAACTCATTATGTCTATTCTTTTTGTTCAAAATTCATTCATAAAAAATTAATATTATAAATTACTCACCACCTTTTTTAGTTTATTTATATTAGCGAATTAATATATATAAATTCATCTAACTATGAGTCTTTAGCATTTTAAGTGTAATCATAACTATAGTACGGATGGAATATATATTAGAATAACAAGTTTTGAAAATAATGCACACATCGCATGCATATAAGGCTAGTAAACACACAAACCATGCTTCGTGTCAGTTTCATTCATGTTTTGTCAATGATTCTCAACTCTATTTATAGGTTATTCCGTCCATACCTAATCTATATTCATATACTACAACCTCAATTTTCATTAATCTCTATGATTTGAAATTTATGCTTGCCTACATGGCTACACAAAAATTAAAATGGATCATAATTATCTTTAGTTAATAATAAGTCAAAATTATAAAGGGTTATTTTTAGATTAAAGTTCACATGAAAATACTTCTTATATGAGAACATGAGAATAGTAAAATTATAATCCATTTTCGTGAAAATATAATCCTTGTTTTTGACATATTACATCATAATATATTTCCTGAAAATATAGTCCTTTTGAAAAATTGACTACGCAAAAAAAAAGTTATAGTTTTGCCAAAATCGATTACATATTGGTTTAAAAAGATTATAACAAAGTGTTCTCATGGAAACCCAACCATATATATATAGAGATGAATCTAATAATTAGATCATACATGACTATGATTTTCATTGTATATAAGTTATAAATAATGATCAAAGTGAAGTATGTGAACAGTTTAAAAGTACACACTACACAGTAGATTAAAACAAATGAAGTGAGTATATATTTAAGAGGTGTTTCATTTCGAAAAAACTCTGCCATGTGTACCTTTTACCTTGACATTAACATACTTGCATCAATTGGTCATATACACCTATCTTTCAAAAGGGAAAAAAATTGACATACCAATTGGTTAAACCACGACCTCTCAATCCATCTCTATTATATACAATACATGGGGGATACAAAAAATTAAAAAAAAAATTAAAAAAATAAAAAACTATCATGAGATGACTGTTGTATCTAAATGGAAAAAGAATAAAAATAAAAGTCATGAACATATAGGAATTAACCGTATAGTACACACTGAACGCTTCTCAAGCCACAACATCTAAAATTAAATGTCAAATTCCAAAAAATTACTAATTTGGTGGGATAACTCCCACTAATAACTGAAATCCTACTTGGTTTTTATCTCAAACTCCTAAAAATAAAACTACTCCATCCGTCCAGAAAGATCTGAACACTTGTTGGGACACGTATTTTAAGGTGATAAATTTTAGTATAGTAAACACTTGTTTGAACACTTGATGGGGTACTTTTTATTGGAGAAGAGAAAAAGTTTGGTAACTTTTTATTGATAAAGGTAAAGTGTGGACCAAATGAGTATAAAAGAAATAATATAGTAATAGTGGGACCATGCCAAAAATGAAAGTGTTCAAACTAATTTCGGACAAACATAAAAGGAAAGTGTTCAGAGTCTTTTGGGACAAAGGGAGTATTACTTTTCTTACCACCTTTTGGCCCGCACTCTAACTTTATCAATCAAAAACTACCTAACTTTCTCTCTCCTTAATTAATAAAAAATACTCCACTAACTCGTATCACATCTACTTTTTAATAAAATAACATTTAATAACCACGGTACCACATTACAACTCATCACCTTAAACTACGTGTCCCGATAATTTTTCAGATTTTTCTGGAACGGGGTGAGTAATTGAATTCCTTACAGCTAACACTAATTGTTTTGCGTGGTCGCATGAAGATGTCAGATGTATCAGAGTTGACGTTATCACACATAAACTCAACGTCGACCCACAACACAAACTGGTGAAGTAGAAACAATGTAAGGTTGCTTCAAAGAGAAGTTCAAATTTTGATTGACACAGAAAAGGTAAGGAAAGTTAAATACTCAGATTGGCTTGCTAATGTCATTGTTTAACGCAAGAAATACGGAAAGTGGAGAGTCTGCATCTACTTCATAGACCTCAACAAAGCATGCCCAAAAGACTCTTTCCCTCTGCCACACATTGAGGCACTCGTTGACACCACTGCTGAACATGAGCTATTGACGTTCATGGACGCCTTCTTCAGATACAATCGAATACTTATGCACTAAGACTACAAAGAAAAGATGTCGTTCGTGAATGACAGAGGCACCTATTGCTACAAAGTCATGCCCTTTGGATTGAAGAATGCGGGAGCCACTTACCAACAATTGGTCAACGCGATGTTCAAAGATCAATTAGGCGACACCATGGAGGTTTATATTGACGATATGCTAGTGGAGTCCAAGTCCACATGAGATCACGTCTCTCATCTGCGACAAGCCTTCGATGTCATACGCAGGTATGGAATGAAACTAAATCCTACTAAGTGTTATTCTGGAGAGTCAGCAAGTAAATTCCTAGGATACATCGTAACGCAACATCACATAGAAGCATGTTTAGATCACATACAAGCTATCATCAACATGAATCCCCTATAAACATCAAAGAAGTCCAAAAACTCACAGGACGAGTCGCTGCATTAAACCGGTTTATTTCCAAATCTTTGGATCGACATCAATTGTTCTATGGCAAGTCTTGCAAAAGAACAAAGGCTTTGACTGGACAAGTGAGCATGAGAAGGCGTTGGCCGAATTAAAACACTATCTGACGGCACCGCCATTATTGTCCAAACCGACGATGGACGAACCATTGCAATCATACCTTGCCGTCGGTGAAACATTTGTCAGTGTCGTCCTCACACGAGAAGATTAAGAAGGATAACTACCATTTACTATGTAAGTAAATCACTAATGGACTCCGAAACAAGGTATTCATCTCTTGAAAAACTCGTACTAACATTAGTTACCGCTGCAAAAAAGTTAAAGCACGTCATTTTGAGACTCACGTCATTTATGTCAGGACTAACTATCCTATTAAGGCAGTTGCCTCGAATTAACAGGAAGAATGAGCAAGTAGGCCATTACCGTCAACAACTATAACATTAGGTACCAACCACAGACCGCTATAAAATCGCAAGTCTTAGTTGATTTTGTGGCAGACTTCAGTCTGCAACTGGAAGTCAACACCACTGCTATTAAGTGGGTGTTATTTGTAGACGGGTCATTGATTCGAGGAGCTGGCCATAGGATCGTGCTAAAGTCGCCACAGGGGGACACCATCGTCCAAGTCATTATTCCAAGATTAGTATTGGATGGATTTGCCTAACATAATATTTGTGATGGAGGCTATCTTAGAAGGTAGGGCTACGGAAAATCTACATGGAAGTGTGGATGTAAAGGTGGAGTTAACTTGAATAGAATTGGTAATGTGGGTGGACTAGGCTTATGATGGCATAACATTAATGTGAAGATTGTGTCTTAAGGGAAATAATAAGAAGGTAGTGGAGAAGCAAAAATTGATTTTCATTATTGGTAAAAAAGTTAACAATATTATCCAATAGGAAAGCAAAACTTTTACCATGAATTTTTTCTTTTTTTACATAATTTCAAAACTCAAATTGGGTTTTCAGCTAAGTTGAACTAGATAAATTAAGCTCAGAAAACCTTGAGTTCGAGTAAAAGTGTTACAAGCCAAACCAAGCAACCCCGAACATAGACTTAGATTGACTCAACTCGTAATATTAAAACCCAATAACTCGGAAATCTTTTCGAAAAATAAAACACAACCAAATCCCGAGACATTAAATTTATTTGATAATTGGGATATAGAACCCAAAAGGCAACCACCTCATTTGCCAACAAATAACTCTGCTACATGACACCCAAACATCCTTGCAAAAGAATAAGATAATAAACGTTTTATAAACCAAAGAGAATTACCTATAAACTGATGAAAACAACTTCTCCATTCATCCTCCTTAATTTCCTTGATCACTGTCAAAATCCAGCAGCCTAAGACTATTAACATTAAAGAAAAAACCATTGGTTGATTTTCATCCAGGAAACCAGAATATATAGAGATGGCTGCGAAGTTAATCCACTTTGGGATTCTACTGAGTCTAAGTTTCAGATTGTAATGAGCAATTCTGGGTATGAACTATGAACACAATTGACACAAGAGGCTATACGCCTATACCTAACCGAATCAACTCAACCTCGGTCACCCGAGACCAAAATCAACCAGAATTACCAATTTGCAGGCATTCTGGAACTAGTGATGACTGCTGACGGGAAGAAAGCTGGCATAGGGATGTATGATAGTTTGCTAAAGAAATGACAGCTTGGGGATCTTTGAGGCTATAGCAACACATGTTTCATAGATCCACATAATAAACTTATTTCTTTTATTGGCAGAATTCAGAATCTAAAAAGTATTTCGGAATACAGAATTGCTAACCAAGTTAGCAAATCTTAACAATGAAAATCTGTAACATATGACATCAAAGCCACAAGGTGAAATTCCTACCAGCTACACCAAGCTACCTTATTTATTAGATAACCTAGATCGCAGTAGTTTCTAGAGTATATCACAATGTTAGAAAAACACTAGTAATACAGGAACAGGACTACTTTTACGCCAGTCACACAGTAGAAGCCATCCGGCGAAGGCATAAAATCATCTGATAAAAAGCTCGATCATCCAGAATAACCTTTAAGGCTATAAGAACTTCATTATGAGTTTGCACTCATCAATAAGATACATGAGCCCCCAACAGCAGCAAAAAGGATTTTGAAACTGTACCCAGATGGTCTTCTGTCCTGGCGCAAGCTTACGTGGTATACAATAATGAGAGTCTTCTTCACATTAGAGCTCCTGAAGTGAAAGTGCACCTAGTGAATATAGAAGTAAATAAATCTCACTTGGGGATATCAACATGAAAAAAATCTTGGCATGTATTAGAAATTGTGAATACTTGAAATGAAACAGGAAAAAAAAGAAGCCATCATGCCCTTTCCCCTTCCCTCCTGACATCCACAAGGTGCTAAAGCTCGACATTAACCCTTTTGAGAGAATTCTTGGTGAAAACTCATGGGGTGCGCTATCACTCATCACAAGATATGCACATCTCGGAAGAAGGATCCAAGGAACTCATCCTACAGGAGTGAATTAGAAGAATGAGATCCCAATCTATCTTCTTCCTTTCGCAATTTAGTCAAAAACAAGAAAAAAAACAATTTCCCTCCCTCCCTTTTACCTTCACGAAAACAATATATGTCAAACCATACTTTGCAACAATGAGCAAAATATTTATGAGTGTTTAAATGGGAGGAAATTGTTACAGGAGGTTTAGTTAGTTAGTTGAAGTTAGTTGAAGTTGTCAACTGAAATTCAGGAAATTCAGTTAGGTTTTTGTATATGTTAAGCTCTATAAATACATGTGAGAAGTTGTAATCAAGGAATTAATCAAAGAAAGGAAATAACAATAATCTCTCGTTCCTCTCTCTCTCTGAAATTCTCTTCTTCTGTTCTTCTCTACTCTCTTCTATATTCTGTTTTCTTTCTCTTTCCCTCTATAGTTCATAACTTGAACTAATATCAGGCAGTTGAGCTTAGCTCCTGCATCAATGGTGTTAGAGCCGTTCTTTCCTTAGTCTAATTTCCGCCATTAATACAAGATCAAGACAGCTTTCGAGTAATTCTTCTTGCACACAACCTGTTCGAGAAGATGTGGAGTCAAGAACATTTGAGTTTTCGACGTTTTTCCAGTCAGCAGTGAACCAGAATCTTGATTATAGTGCGTCGCAAAATGGGGCTTGGTGATTTTTACAACAATCTTGTTAGGAGCTTGTTATATTCCGTTGTACCCAAATTCCAATTGATTTGCCTTGTATATATAGAGATCAACCCCCGTAATAATCATTCAAGAAAAGAAATGAAACACATTCTCATTCTCTCTTTCTCTATATTCTGTCTCTCTCAATTCTCCTCTATTTTCTTCTATTCTATCAATATCTTTCTCATCAGAAACATTTTCAGAGAAGAGTTGAATATTGTCCTTTGGTTTGTAAAGGATGAAAAATAGTTCCCAAAGGTGGAAAACATTTTCCTCTCTAAGGGATAGAATACCACATTCTCCTCCATTTTCTTTGCTCTTTCTCTCCTCTCATCCATCCTCTCCTTTCCATTTCAATATTCCTTTTAACTCTAAATTGTTTTTTGCAAGTAACCTACCAAAGGAAAAACTAATTTACAATTGTCTTGGAAAATCATTCATTGAAAATGTTTCCGACGAACAAAAATAAATCTAATTGAAATTTTTACATCCAACTAAACAAAACCTAAGTTTTACTTTCTCAAACCTTGGAACCAACAAAGGAGGGTAGTCTTTCCACCCCATCAAAACCATAACCTCCCAATCCCCTTCCCCACTTTTGCCAACTTTCAAGCATAAACAAGCTTTCAAGTTTCGACTAACACCTAGAGATTGTGGGGACCATATTACCTTAAAAGGAAATGAGACAATCTTTTGGGGACAAACTAAAATGCAAATTGGGGAAATCTTTTAGGGACATAGGGAGTATACTTTAAATCATCATAGTATCCCAGTTTAAAAGACCTACAACTACATTAACGTGTAACCTACAAATTTTGAAGATCAATGCAATTTTAGGATCAGGCATCCTTTTAGGGACACAGGGAGTATATTTTAAATCATTAAAGGATCCCAGTTTAAATGACCTCCAACTAAAATTAAGGTGTAGCCTACAAAATTTGAATATCAATGTAATTTTAGAATTAGGAATATAAGCAGGCTGATGTATATAACCTCCTTCTCAGTTAACCATTGTTGCAGTAAATGAAGCTACACCACTGCCCCTGCATACACTTAACTTTCTTCCTTACCAGCTCACCAGAAAGAGAGGAAATAAAATGTAACAAACTCCAGCTGAAAATCCATTCGTTCAGCATGGCATGAAGTTCAAGGGTCACTAAGAAAGCACAAGATACCAGTTCCACAATTTTAACTGCCTTCAAATGACTTTACAAGAAAAATACATTTTACAAACTTTGTACAGCATAGAACATGTTTTAGCAAGTTGAAAGTAACAAATTTAACAGCTCACGGCCTCACGTTGACAATTTACCAGCCTTGACTATCAATTTGATCTCCAACCAGGCAACCACTAAAACAGAGTTGAGCTGCATGCACAGCTTCATTCTGAAACCTTTCTTTCTACTTTCAGAAAGCTGATGTGCTCTTAATCTTTTGCATATACTAGTATATCAGTTGCAGTTAACTCTAAATTCCCACCCATGTCCAAATCCTTACATTAAGCCTCAAAACTAGACTCTTCCAAAACTAAACAAGGTGTCTGCTGAAATGCAGTGCAAACTAAATATGATCACTCAGGCATTTTGCAACTCAGGTTAGTTGAGCACCAAGGTATTCGCTTATAATTATGGAGAGATATGAGAAATAGTACTTCATAGAAGTTGAAGTAAAACCTAGTTCCTAACAAAATGGAAAAGAACTCAAAGCTCGGGGGTTCAAAGAACAAATCCAACTCTCAAAAGAAGATCATTGCTGCAGTGTTGACTGAATTGGTTTATTTCATCTGGTGGGCAAGGAATGAGGCACTTTGGAACCAAACTGTCTGGGCATCCTAAGACTGTGGTTAAGAGATTGCAGGATGTGACAATGATGAGAGTCGAGTTAGTAGCTCCAAGGAAGATTTCTCATAGGGATAGTCAGTGGATTGAAGGTCTAAGTAACAACGTTGTATATTTGTTTCCTATAGCTCTGAGGAGTCCAACCTAGTTGGTTTGCTCATCTAAGGGAAAGTATAGGATGTAAAATGGCTTTTTTGGTGTGAATGTGTTTTCCTTAGCAAAAAAAAAAGAACAAATCAAATATAAAGAGCAACAATATGCATGCAACGAATGCTGTACGTACCTGGAATCTGACTCACTTTCAAGAGTCCTGGTCCCAAAGCACTTGCTCATCAAACTTGCTCAACAAATCATCATCCAGCCTTTTCCATGTACTTATTTTATCCAAACCAGTCCACGAATTACCCTTCTTTGAAAGCTCAACTAGCACAATTCTTGCTCTCCGATCCCAACCTACCTTACCATATGCATGATATCCAGAACCTCCACCGTAACAAAACCATATACCATCCAGATTTCCACAAAAATCATTGATGTGATCATGACCTATAAAAACACCTTTTATGTTCTTCATTGAAACCAGTGTTTTCAAGACACCAGAATTTACTGATGAACACGCTACAGCTTCTTGGAACTGGCCGATAATTTTATGATAATACAGCTGTCTGATTTCTGGGATTGGAATGTGAAAGAACCCAAGTGCTGGAGGTGTCTTTCTTGACAAAGGGGAACCTTCATAGTAATTGACCACTCCACGCTCATCCTGTTAATATCACCTGCAACAGATTAATCAATGAAATCTATGTTTACGAAACCTTATAGTTAAGCATGCTTATCATATATAGGAATAAATTGCTAGTTTAGACATTATGAATCAGTCTTGCTTAGTGCTTACATGGCATTATTATTAGAGAACTAATGATTAACATGCATACATATAGTGGCCAACATCTGGCATCCTGTCCAGAACTGGAAGTTTTTATGATGAAACTATAACCCACTTGTCGAAATCAGATCAATATTACTTTTTATGGACGTTGTATTCCAATGAATCAAACCAAAAAAGCCCAAAAACAGAATTACAGAAAAATACAGAAGGAAAAAAAAAACCACTTAAAAAAGATCCAGTTGGACACTGAGCATGCTTAAAAGTCACATGTTAGGCCAAAACCGGTCCCAAGACCTGTAGGGAGAGAAGATCATATTCCGAGCCACACATCTTCATGCACAGCAACTCTTCTGCACATGCTCCTCACACGCTGGAAATAAGGGGATCCATGATTAAGTTTGTATCCCTTATATTTATTCTTTCGGTAATGTAAGTAAACTAAACATGGTTTATGAGCATTCCTAAAAACTATTGGCAACTTCAATCTAGATTTTACTAAAAAGAAGTTCATCCTCTTTTATCTAATCCAATCGCTAAGTGATTTGCACATAGTGCTGCTGCACTAGAAGATCAATCGGACACGGACGTTAAAGACCCCGCTTTTCTTTCTCCTCTATTCTTTCTTCACTTCACCTTCTTCTCTTCTCTCTTAACCTCCATAAAAGGCTTCCAAGGTTTGCTAGAAGATCAGTTTGTTGCTCTTAAGTCATATAATTTCCAAATCCATATTGATCTTTTTATATTTTTCCTCAAGTAGTCAAGTATTTTCAAATTCTAAGTATTTGATCATGTTAGTGAACCAAACACTAGCCTTGAAATTGAATTGAGGACTTGCAACTCTTTTATTATAAAGAGGCTTGAATTTAATTCCTAAGTCATAAGTAAACTAAACATGTTTTATGTGCTTTCTAAAAATTAATTGCAGACATCAATCTAATTCAATCCCCAAGTAATTTGCATGTGCTACTGCTGCACATAAAATAAGATCGGCACTTTATTGTATTTCTCCTTTATTGTTTCTTCACTTCATCTTCTTCTTTTCTCTCTCAAACTCTGTTGAAGGCTCTTAAGGTTTTCTAGAAGATCAAATTGTTGCTCTTTACTCATATACTGTCCAAATCCATAAATTCTTTTTACTCAAGTACTTGTTTATGTTAGTGAACCAAACCCTATCCTAGAAATTGAATTGGGCATTTGCAATTTTCATGCTTTTTTTGTGTGTGTGTTTTAAACACTTAAATTTACTTCCCATACTATATGAAAAGATTACAGATTCACAACATTAGAGGAACATATGCTCATGTAGTGGACGGGTGTTATGTTAGCTTGGGAGTTGTGGTACATGATGCTAATGGATGTCTTTTCGTGGCAGCAGTGAAACGCTTGAATATGCCATGGTGTGCTTGTATGGCCAAAGCTGCGGCTGTCAAATATGGCCTGCTCATTGCACAAAGATTTGGGTACGAGAGCTTGGTCATGGACAGTGTCGCCCTCAACGTCGTCAACTCAATACAGCACAAGACTAGTAGATGTTCTAATACTGTTTAATTTTTGAACATATGTGAAAAGGGCGGGTAATATTGTGGCCCATCTAGTGGCAAGATGATATATTATGAAACAATATGTTTGTATGGATCCTTTTCCCCTAAGCCTCTTTGTTTTGACGGATCTTGATTTAATATAAAGGCCTCCACCCTCGCTTTACCCCTCAAAAAAAACATTATAGGCATATATCTCTATAGATACAATAACATGTGGTACAAATGTCTTTGAATTCTAAAGTAAATTCCAAGGAGTGAGCATAGTCAATTGAGCATATGAAACCATGCAACTCTATTAGGTATCCGTTGTAAATCTACAGTTTTAAAAGTACAAGAGTTAGTGGTTCTACCAGTGACCTGGTCTGATTTCCCAAACTATGCTATAGTATTCTCATGTCTAATGCGATAAGAACAAGCACCAATATTCAGGCGCATCAGACAGATATGAGTAACAATCATCTGATGAAGCAGTATATAGCCAGGAGTATCAAACAGGAAAAACGCACCTGTTCTACTTGAGAAAACCCTTGCAACCAACGAAGTTGAGATTCTCTAATCCATCCATAAGTTCGCCTACCTTCCACTGTGACTCTGTCTCCACTATCAAGAAAGAAGAGGTTCAAGACACTAAGGTTGGCCAATAGAGAACCATAAGGACCATGCACTGAAAGATTGTAATTTCCAAAACCATCAATTCCTCTTTCTTGATGACCAGAATCATTTTGAGCTAATGGATTCACTTGAGAAACTGAATAATCCATGAGTGAGATTAAGGACATCAGTTCCTCACGATTCATAGTTGACTCTTGGTCATGATTTCCTAAAATAGCTGCCCAAGGGAGCTTAGATTCCATTGCCGGAAGGAAGGCTTTAAACAGAGATTCAGCTGCATCAGGCGTGCTTGACCCAAAAATATTATCTCCTATATAATCAAACCATGATAAAAATAAGTTCCATTGTTACTTGCTTTCTCAGTCTCTAGTAAACAAAAGAGTCCCTCCCCTTACGTGTGTGTGGGCACACATGCATATGTACATGCGTGTGTGTTCACATAATTGGACAAAATACACACACGGACAATACAGCAACTTCACAGGCAGCAAGACTCCAAAGATGGGAAAACTTGCTTTCCTTTCTTCCCTTCCTTCCCCTTTTTAGGAGATTTGATGATGGTTGTTCAAAGTAACAAATTTCAAGACAAGCCTAAACTATTTTACTTCCTATCTTAGGATGGCGAAAGAACTACTTCCTATATTCAGGAAGAAAATTGTCCGCTTGTTAATTGGGAAATACATCTATGTGACTCACAAAGTGAGTATTGCAATCTTTCCAAGTAAAGGGTATTGTATTTTTACTAGCTTATTTTTACCTTAGTTTCCAATGTCATCCTTCTCCAAAGCGGGTCTCTAAAGACATGCATCAATTTAGAGCAGGATTATATGATGCTGAGAAGGGAATGGATTAATAACAGCATTCTATGAAAAATCAAGTACTTGTCGAAAATGTAAATATGGTCACCTTTGGGTGCTTGATTTTAGGAATAGAAGAGGAAAAAAAATTAAAATAAAGGCAAGATTCCTGTGATCCTGTCAGCATCATCAATCAATGAGCCAATATACAAATAAGGAAACACAAATATGAGCAGAACACAATCCTGCAGTATTCCTAAGTTCAAAACTTTGACTTCCAAACATCATCTTCTAGCATCTATTTTTAGCAACACTATCCTCATTTATGGCCAACAAATTGGTCGAAAACCATGCACGATTCTTAAATATGTCAACCTGTAACTTTTAAACAATTATTAACACAAATTTTTGGGAACCCAACATCGCTGAAGTCCTGGAATCTAATATTCCAAGTTGCAAGCTTACTCTTTCGCATCCACTCGACAAAGAAACCTCAGTGACAGCCAACAAGATACAATATATCCCATGCCAATACATTTCTCATAATCCCATCAATGATTCGGTTTTCCATCACAAGAAATAACCAAGCCAATCTCAAAACAATCAAACTTTCAGCTTTACATGCCAAAAACCCACCTTTTTCCACTAATCACAAGTTGTCAACAACCCCATCTAAACCAACCCATATCCTGCTAACTGGGTTCCCTACATATATTAAGGAGCTTTGCCCAATTCCTGCCGGAAGGAACATAAAATCGTTCATACCATGGCCAAACTGAAACCATTTATTATACAAACATTAATAATTCTTTATACAACATTTATCATTTGTTATGCAACATTAATAGTTTCGTATACAACATTTGTCATTTATACAACACTACTATTTATCAAAACCAACATAAAATTTTATTTCTTTTCATTCGTTACAAAAAAATGCCTTCACTTTATTAACAGAAATGCCATGGGAGGAACTTTAGTTGTTCTTCCCTGAAAGGATTTAGGCATTTCTCATATATTAAGCTCATTCTATAACTCCAAAAAAAAATCAAAGCATAACAGAGAAATCTACAGTTTCCAAATAAGTTGTGCACTAGCAATGAACTATAGTTAGAAAAAAAAATATACCAGTAAAAGCTAGAAAATCCGGCTTCTCCACTTGAATCAATCTCTGAATAAATCTAGTTGTATTTAAATCTGAGCAGTACTTAAATTCAGATGGAGCAACATCTTTGCATCTGGTTATAAGACCTTGACCAAAATGCATATCAGCCACCTGAAAGTCAAACACCCAACAAAAAAGGTGTTACTTTCTAAAAAAAGATCATACAAAAAAGGAAGAAGAACAAGAAATAGGGAAGTGCAAAAAAAGGGGAAACCTGAAGGATTTTGAAGGTGCCATCTGAGTTGAATCGAAGAGGGAGTTGTGGGGATTTCTTGATTGTTATGTGATCGAAGTTGATTGTTAGACGAAGAAAAAATTGGGTATGGAGGAAGTGGATTGTAGTAATGAGGAAGATGAAGTGGATGAGAATTAGAGACCATTTTGAGAAGACATCACTGTTCATTTTCAACTACCTTAGGAATTCAAACTGTCAACTGTGTTGTTAGATATTGCGGAGTGTTCGATAATCAAAGTGAGTTAGTGATATTGTTTGTTGAAAGATTATATCAGAAGTGACATTGTGTGTTAACTTACTTCACTCTTGCGAAATTAAATCTTTCAGTATACAAAAGCAAATATTATTTATTCTGATAGATTACTAGATAATATTTCCCTCAAAAAAAATTACTAGATAATATTTCCCTTAAACAGAATAGTGTAAATTCTAACGTATATCTATCAATCTAGAATCAATCTCAAACAATAATTAAACAACGAATTGAAGAAAGCAATAAATAAACACAAAGGAATTTTAATGTAGAAACCCGAGAACCGGGAGAAAAACCACGAATATGCACTAGGAATCAAAGATGAGTTCAATGGTCAAAACAAGCTCTCAGAATCTCTCCTAAAGCTCTCTCTCTCATCTGAGAAGAATAATAATAATGAAGCAAAACAACCTCTAAACATATTTATACTTTAGAGTTAAAAGGGATCCGAACGAAATAAGGAGAACTGCATTCAAAACGAGTAGAAACTCGTGTAGCAGGGAACACCACGGCCAGGTCGTGGTCTTCCTCAAACACCACGCCTAGGTCATGGCCTTGTGTTGTAGAATACCCAAAGAATCACTTGGGCAGTCAACACCACGTGCAGGCTGTGGTGTTCATCCAACACCACGGGCAGGCCGTGGTCTTCTACTGTTCATACTTTGATTCATTGTTGTGCTTCCCTAAATGCTCTAGCTTGGCGCAATGTTGTAGCTCGAAGCAACACACACACACATGGCACAACGATACATCGTTCCTTCATCGTCATCTTCCGACTACCATCTCCAGATCATTACCCAACAATCACCCACTTGGAGATTAGTGAAAATGAAGACACCCTTAACACAATATATATACCATCACCATCACGTCATCTTTCCAATTCCTAATGCACCACCCCCTTCGACAATCACCGGAGGCCAACCAAGGTTATGCACAACCTTAGTTTGTCAGTACTCACACTCTTGGTAAGCATATCCGCTGGATTCTTAGAACCCAACACCTTCTCCAAACACAACACCTTATTCTTTTCCACCAAACTACAAATGTAGTGAAAGCGACGCCGAATGTGTTTGGTCCTACAATGATACATCAGATTCTTAGCCAAATGCACCGCACTTTGGCTATCACTGTAAAGCACAAACTCGTTCTTGACGTATCCCCATCTCATCAAAGAAACCAATAAGCCATCCCATCTCCTTTCCCGCCTCCGACATAGCCACATACTCGGACTCTGTAGTAGACAAAGAGATACACTTCTGTAACTTGGACATCCAACTAACTGCAGTACCACCAACAATAGAGAGGTACCCCGAAGTGCTTTTGCTTGTATCGATATCTCCACTAAGATCAGCATCAACGAACCCCTCAAGCTTCACTCCCTTCTTCCAAAAGCAAAGCCCCATACTAGAAGTACCCTTCAAGTATCTAAGTAACCACTTCACAGCTTCCCAATGTTTCAATCCTGAATTAGAAACAAACCTACTCACAACTCCCACTGCAAAAGCAATGTCGTGCCTAGTGCAAACCATAGCATACATCAAACTACCAACTGCAGAATCATAAGGAACAGTGGTCATCTGCTCCTTTTCTTCATATGTTGTAGGTGAATCCTCCCTTGTCAATTTGAGATCGCTGGGAAGCGAGGAATTCCTAGGCTTAACATCTTGCACATTAATCCTATGAAGCACCTTGAGATTACGCTTCATGAGATAACTTCAACATGCCCGTGGAACTATGTCTGAAAATCCTCATGCCCAATATCTATGAAGCTGCACCTAAATCCTGCATCTCAAATTTCTTAGACAGTTTTTCCTTTACTCCATTAACAACCTACATACTTGTACCATCAATCAACATATCATCAACATACAGAAGTAAGTAAACATAATCATTTACATACCTCTGAAAATAGCAACAATGATCTCTATCAGCTCTAACGAACCCACTGCTACTCATGAAGTTGTCAAACTTAATGTTCCACTGTCTTGGAGCTTGCTTCAAACCATGCATAAAGGTTTATTTTCAGCTTGTACACCAAGTTTTCCTTCCCGAGAACTTTAAAACCATCTGGTTGCTTCATGTAGATTTCCTCTTCCATATCACCATGTAGATTCACGGTCTTTACATCCATCTGTTCTAGGAACAGATTCTCTGAAGCAACAATAGCCAACAAAATGCGAATAGTAGTAAATACCGTCCTGTTGCAGAAACCCCTTCACCACCAATCTCGCTTTGTACCTAATACTCCCATCAGGCTCCTTCTTCAATCTGAAGACCCAGCTCTCTTTTCTGCAGGTAACTCAGACAACCCCGGCCCATGTCTGATTCTTTTCCAAGGACTGCATCTCATCTTTCATGGCTAACTCCCACTTAGATGAATCAGTCTAACTCACAGCTTCTTTATAAGATTATGGTTCACCTGCATCAGTTAGTAACAAATAATACATAGAAGGTGAATATCGAATTGCTTTGATTACCCGTGCAGACTTCTTCAGGTCAACCTGTGAGACTATTCTCCTTGTACTAGAACGGGAGCCTGTAACCGGTGTGCTAGGAACAATAGCACCATCTGAATCATTAATCCCTGGGACATCCGACTCTCCTGAATCTGATCCTCTAGGAGTGTGAACCTCATCATCATGTTGTTCAACCCGTTCTGGAATATGAACATCTTCATCAGAAATGCCCTCCAACTCCACAAACTCCTCCTTCTCAACTCCCACTAGTTCAGTAACATCAGACTTAACACCATGCACATCCTTGCACAACTTAGTCTCATCAAAAGTCATATCACAGTGCCTCAAAATCTTTCTACCTTTGGGTTCTCAAAATCGATACCCATACTTCTCAGAACCATACCCAATAAAGAAACATTTAACAGTTTTTGGATCTAACTTGTCACGATTCTCAGTTTGAACATAAGCAACACAACCAAAAAGCTTCAATTAAGAAAGATTTACCTCCTTCCCGCTCCACACTTCTTCAGGTATCTTGAATTCCAAAGGAACTGAAGGTCCTCTGTTAATCAAGAAAGATGTAGTACGTACTGACTGAATCTGGCTAGAATGTCTTAGGTAGCCCTACATGCAACCTCATAATTCTGGCTCTCTCCAGTAGTATCATGTTCATCCTCTCCGCAACCCCATTTTGTCGAGGTTTCCCTGGAATAGTCCTCTTCAAAATGATGTCGTTCTCTTCACAGAGTTTCTTGTACCCTGCCAACTCATACTCACCTCCATTATCAAACTTAATGCACTTTATCTTCTTATCAGTCTGATTCTCGACTTCAGCTTTCCACTTCTTGAAAGTTTCATGAAGCTCATATTTTCTCTTCATGAAATAGACCCACACTTTCCTGCTGTAGTCATCAATGAAAGTAACAAAATATCGTGAGCCTCCAAGGGATTTAACTGGGGAATGACCTCATAAATCAGTGTGCACCAACTCTACCTTCTCAGTTCTCAACTGTTTCTTGGCTTTTGTGAAAGTAACCTTTTTCGGCTTGCCATAGACACAACTCTCACAAAATTCCATGTCAACTGATTTCAATCCTGACAACTTGCCACTCGAAGCTAAAATCTTCATCCATTTCTCACTCATGTGACCAAGTCTAGTACGCCATAACTTGGTCTCATCCATTGTGGTCGCAGCCAACATGTCCGTACACCCTGCAGTAGTGTACAATGTGCTGACCATGGTTCCTCTAGCCAAGGTCATGGAACCCTTAGAGATTTTCCATCTACCCTCACCGAACCTAGTCCTGTAACCACTTGAGTCTGACTGACTCACATTAATCAGATTCTTTGTTAGGCCTGGAATGTACCTAACAACATGCACTTTCAAGTGCCCCCCATCATAGTTTAATCATCACATCTCCCTTCCCCTCAATTTCCAAGGCTTTATCATTAGCTAGAACCTTACCCAACTTCTTTGACTTGAAGTTATGGAACAACTCCTTACAAGGTGAAGAATAAAAAGATGCACCCGAATCAAGTATCCACGACTCAATGGGACTATCAATGCTAAGCACCAAAGCGTCCCTAATCTTATCAGTTGCAGAAAAAATTGACGAGTCATAATCATTGTCTTGCTTTTCTTTGTGGTCAGGCTTGCCACCCTTTTTCTTGGGTTGTGGAAACTCTCTCTTTGGATTACCCTTCCACCACAATTCCAGCAAACAATACCAGCTCTACCTTTAGATTTACTCCGCCCCCTTAACTTCGATCTATTTTGAGATGAACCCCTCTTTCCCTTTGTTTCCTTCTTCCTCTACTACTTTCAGCACTATAAGCCCCAGATCATTCCCCACTCTCCTTTCGACGGATACTCTCCCCTAAAATTAAGTAGAACATCATCATGTTTTAGTTTTTCTCTTCCAGATGAATTACTAATAGCAGTTACAACAATTTCCCAAGCAATAGGCAAAGACGATAACAAAATCAGGGCTTTAACTTCATCATCAAAAGAGATTCCTACATATGTCAATTGGCTAATTATTGAATTAAATTCATTAATATGTTCAGCAGCAGAACTACCATCAATCATCTCTAAATAAAAAAGCGGCGCATCAGAAATACCTTATTTATAGACGTAGGCTTCTCATACATATCTGACAGTGCTTTGATTAGACCCGCCATAGTTTTGATATCCTTGAAATTAAAGGCAACAATCCGTGCCAATGTCAAACGAACAACTCCAAGTGTCTGATGATCGAGAACCTTCCACTTTTCCTCTTCCATGCCTGAGGGCCTCTTCTCATCGAGCAGTTGATAAAGATTCTTTTGGTACAAGTAGTCCTCCACTTGCATCCTCCAAAAGGTCAAATATTTTCCATCAAATTTCTCGATATTAACCTTCGCATCCTCCATTGTTAATTGCTCTAGATCTAGACAATACTCAAACCTAGCTCTTGATACCAATTGTAAATCCTAACGTATGTCTATCAATCTAGAATCAATCATAAACAATAATAGAACAACGAATTGAAGAAAGCAATAAGAAGACACAAAGGAATTTTAACGTGGAAAACCGAGAACCAGGAGAAAAACCACGAATATGCACTAGGAATCAAAGATGAGTTCAATGGTGAAAACAAGCTCTCAAGGATCTCTCCTAAAGCGCGCTCTCTCTCTAATATGAGAAGAATAATAATAATGAAGCAAAACAACCTCTAAACATATTTATACTTTAGGGTTAAAAGGAATCCGAACGAAATAAGGAATACCGCATTCAAAATGAGTAGAAACTCGTGTAGCAGGGAACACCACGGCCAGGTCGTGGTCTTCCTCAAACACCACGCCTAGGTTGTGGCCTTGTTCAGTAGAATACCCAAAGAATCACTTGGATAGTCAACACCACGGGCAGGCTGTGGTGTTCATCCAACACCACGGGCAGGCCGTGGTGTTC
Organism: Beta corolliflora; assembly: GCA_947648045.1. NCBI lineage: Eukaryota > Viridiplantae > Streptophyta > Magnoliopsida > Caryophyllales > Amaranthaceae > Beta > Beta corolliflora. The sequence continues at coordinate 1,214,365 of CANSZD010002988.1, forward strand.
ATCCAACACCACGGGTAGGCCGTGGTCTTCTACTGTTCATGCTTTGATCCATTGTTGTGCTTCTCTAAATGCTCTAGCTTGGCGCAATGTTGTAGCTCGAAGCAACACACACACATGGCACAATGATACATCGTTCCTTCATCGTCATCTTCCGACTACCATCTCCACATCATTACCCAACAAATAGTACTATATAGCGTTCGTTCTCTTCAACTTATTTTTATCTGAATTTATTAGACCTTATCTAAACTTGTATGAACTTATTATACTCTATTTTTGTGAGTAGGTTTATCTGAGCTTATTTGAATTTATTAGACATTATCTAAACTTGTTTAAACTTATCATATCTTATTTTGTGAGTGTGGCAAGCCTTAATTTTTGTTTTTTTTTGTTCAGTGGTGGATCTTGAAACTTTTGTTATTGGGAGCTAATTACCTAATTTAGATCTTTAGTTGATATCTATGTTACAGTGACAAGGGTCCGAGTCTCTGATATGAGTACAAATCCGAGTATCCGATGAGGCAAATCTAAAAGTTACAGATACGGGGACAACGTCCTAAAGTTGGACATGGGTACAGAGATTCGACTTTTTCTTTACAAATGTACTTCCTCTATTTTGTTTTAGTTGCTACATTTCTTGTAATCACGCCATCCAATGGGTTACTTTGATCAATAATATCTTTAATTATGCATGGCCAAAGATATGTAAAAATTTGATATAATGAAAATATGCATTAAGAGGAATCAAACAAGATCCCACTTGACTATGTTATTTCTTATACATATATAAGTTTTCGATTGTGATTAGGAAGTTAGCCAGTTAGAGGTTTAGGGGAAGAAAAAACCCGCTCGACCATTTGTTTTTTTTAAAAAATATTGTTAAGCCCAATTCTAATTATACAATTCGAGGCATATACTATTCTTGGATCCAATCACCCTCCATCTGATCCGAAACGAAAATTCAATTTTTCAAAAAAACTCAACATGAATCTAATTCTAACATAGTTTAAGTCCAACCCGAATTACTAATTGGGTTTGGATTGGATTGGATCTCGGTTTTTATTCGAATAACTTTCACCCCTAAGCGTCAACATCATTCAAAAAAGAGGAAAAAAAAGGAAATGGGTTAGCAGATTACAGAGAGAAGGAGGAGCTAAGCGTCAACATCACATGTCACTCACTACTGTATTCGACAAAAGTGTGGTCCCCATTGGCCCCTTCACCCATTTCCTTTTTTAGTTTTTCTCCTTCTTAAGATAAGGTGGATTCAATACTGCTTTGTGTTATATTATTGTGGGCTTTTCTTTAGTGGGCTAAACAAAATAACAAAATTGTAATTTTTTTCCCTAAAATCTTTTACAGGCCAGGTGTAATATCTCGAAAATTTAAATTTGCTTAAATTAAATAATGATAATTAGGGGTTACATCTTTCCTTTAATTATAAGGTGTGACATATTTTTTGTTTGTTATACATTAAGAAATGATACAATATATTTAGGTTTTCAGTATATAATTATTTGCTACATGAATTGCAAACTTGGCAAATAATAACAAATGTTAGGTTAATAATAAAAAGGGAAGGAAAAAGGAAAGGGATGAAAGAAAGGAAGACATAAATAAAAAAATATATAGAAACCAGTGATGCTAATTTTTTTCCAACTTCTCCTCCTTCACTCTCACAAATTACTGGAGATGCAAATCAGCATTTTATGCACCAAAAATCTGTCACCATCATTCTTCTTCCTCCTTTCACAAAGCAATAAGAAAATGATGAAAATTTTGTCCCAAAACTCTACGTCAACATTTTTCCCTCACAAAAACTCAACCATGGATTTATAATTCAGATGTATTTTTCTTGCACACAAAAACTCAACTTCAATTAAAAACTTCATATCGAAATCAAATCTCCCAAAAATCCAAATTTTTTTATCAATTCACAAGAATTAGGAACCCCCAACAATGGCTATAAAATAGCCATGGTTGCTCCACCATTCATCATCTACACACCATTTCCAACTTCTGCCGGAAACTACCATCCAAGAAAACCCCAAAAGCTTCATTCTTTTGCTCTCTTTCTCTCTCCTCTGTTTCGGACTAAACACCCTCGCCCCACCGCAGCGCCGCCGCGCGGCCTCCGCCTCTGACCACCAGCATGCCCCACTTGCTGGTGAACCCCCACTCGCCGCAAACCTAGCCCGTGTGCCTTTCTCTCTCTCTCTCGCCCCACCTCTCACCTGTTTCGTGCCGCAACCACTGCTGCACTGGAGCACCGTGCTCGACGAACACCGCCGAACCACCCCCGTGTAGCCTCGCTGTCGGAGCCCCAACCCACTGCCAGCCAACCTGCCTCGTCTGCTCTCTCTTTTCGGGTCTGCTCAGTTGGAGCAGAGGTATAAAAATACCTCCCCACTGTTGTTTCTAATTTTTTATTTAAGTAGTTGAGCCCAAAAACACCCATTGACTACTCATAATGTTGGGCCTAAGCTCTAGTTTTAGTTTTAGTTAAACTAATTAACTGAATACATATATTTAACTTGTTGGGCTTAGATTTTATATTGTGTTTTACTAATTGGACTGATTTTTATAAATCAGTAAATGAAATGGATTAAATAAGATGGTTAAACTTTTATTTGCTGAAATATTTGGATATTGATGGACTCTTTAGCTAGTAACTAAAATATAATAAAAACTCACTATAACCCTTGAGATGAGATTATATGTGACTAATAAATGATTAAATGATGATTTATAATATGATAACACTTGATAGTATATTTCCTATTTATGTGTAACTCTAATATATCAGCTAAAGAATAATTCAAATTAAGTATAGTTTACTTGTTAAATTTACGTTAAAGTAGCAGACACTTATATATTGTTTAGATTACGAGAATGAAAGAGTTATAGTACGAGTTCCATAATTATTAAGCCTGAATCACGAACCATAAGACTAATGTTCACTGTTTTAAATTATAAAATGACGAATATGTTTAAAGGGACCCTATGGCAAATATATATATATATATATAACTCCTAATACCTCCTCAAATAGACACATGATGGAAATGGATCAAGGAACTCAAAATCTAGAATAAAATATTAATAAGTCTTTTATTAATTCCTGAATTGATTAGATTAAAAAGGAAGAGATATTACAAGCCTCCCCCGACTTTCAAGGTTATTAAGCAGGAATCGAGGTAACGTCTACTGCTAACACCCGCACTCCCCTTCCAACTACGTTTTATGGTGATTTTATAATGTTTATGCTATACTATTTATGGTGTGCGGGATATGAACTATTTTATTATGCAAATGATGTTTATAAGAAGTACGATTCTGTGAATGATTTGATACAACGTTAAGCAATGACTCTGATATGATTTCTGAAAAGTACTTAAAAGAATCGAAACATGATAAATAAAAGTGAAAGATGGTGAATGGCAGTACTATGTTCTCTGGGTCGTGCACGTGTCGTTCTGTTATCTGGCGGCAACGCCACAATCTGATGGGGGACAAGGTCCTCGGTGGCACCCGCATGATGGCATTATATGCCACCTTCTGATGGGGGACAATGTCCTCGGTGGCTTTGCCTGGCATTATATGCCACCTTCTGATGGGGGATGAATATCCTCGGTGGCTTTGCCTTCTGTTACGATCTATGGCATTATATGCCACCTTCTGATGGGGGACTTAAGTCCTCGGTGGCTATGTCTTCTGTTGTACTCGCTAAGTAACCAAAGAAAGTTTTCTGATAATAAAATGTGATAATGGAGATTATATTAATGAATGACAATGTAGATGCCTTTTGGATTCATGATTCGAAGTGTATGTTTATGAAATGGTTTTACTATATTATCTTCTCCCTGTTTGCAAATAAAATGAGTTAAAACGAATTTACGATGTTAGAGTAGTATGTTACTGAGCCTCGGCTCATGACGTTTTGTTTTTCTGTTTTAGGTATGCATATGAAGATGGGATGGCGTAGCAGTGAGGAATAGTGTACTTTAAACTATACGACTATGACTGTTATGTAATCTAAGTTTATGATCACTAAATTACGTAACTCTAGCTATGCTTAAGTTAACTATATGTTTCTAGATTTACTATTATAAAAAGGTTTAGCTTCATGTAAGAATGTTTGCCTTGTACTTTCCCAAATAGAAAGTACGGAAGTGCCGCACAAACTAAACTAGGAAGGTATTTCGCTGCTAATCCTTGTAATTAATTAACCTAATAATGATGCTTAGAAGTCGGGGCGTTACACCAGGCCCAGTCCAGCCCCTTATAAGATATGCCCCTATTTTTTTTTAACTCAACTGATCAGAACTATTAGACCTTATTAGTCCTTATTAAATACTTCCTCCGTTCTTTTTCTATTACAACAATTGAGTTTTCACGCTTGCCAATGCACATCTTCAACTATAAATATCTTTAATTACTTTTTAGTAAAAATTATACAAATTTGATATTTTGAAAGTATATATCGAGATGAATCTAACAAGACCCCACATGACTATATTTTTTCTTATGTAAAAATCACAATAGATAGTTAAAGGGTGATGAGTGAATAGTGTAAATTTCTCATTGTTGCAATAGAAAAAGAACGGAGGAAGTAGTATCTAAACTTATCTGAACTTATATTTTTTATAAGGACTGAAAATAAGGTAAACAGAACAGACCCATAATGTACAACTTCATTTGTTATTTTAGTTGCTACACTTTTTGTTTTCACGCCATCCAATGCATTTTGATCAATAATATCTTTAATTGCGCATAGCGAAAAATTATAAAAAAAGTTGATATATGAAAATATGCACTAAGCTTAATCAAACAAGACCCCACTTGACTATTTTATTTCTTAAACATAAGGAATAACAAATCGAACAAGGCTAGTTGGTGAATAGCTGTAATAGCCACCTTATTTAAGTCATGCTTATATTAGGAAGTAATTGAGTTTAATTAAGAGTAATTATGTCAAGGAATATACTCTTTTTGATTTTTAAAAAATTAGGGAATTAGTGATGGGAAAATGGTTAAAATATCTAAGGAAATGCATTTAATTGAGAAAAGTAAGACTTGGGTCATCTATATTAGGATGTAAGGCGTATTTAAGAAGTGAAAAATGTAGGTATTAAGATTTAAAAAGATAATAAAAGTAAAATAATTAAAAGGTAGGTTGATCAGAATTTCTGCATGCACACTTGTTGGAAATGGGTCAAGTTGACCTAGAAAAACCCTCTTAGCTTGGAATTTAAACTCACCCTAGTGTAGTAAATACATATAGGTAGTTGGCATTAAAATTTCAGAGCAAGTGGAGTCAAGGTGAGAAAAACCAGAAGTTTCCTCTGCATCCCTGAATCACGTAAGACTCGGTTATCTCCAGCGAGAAACCCACATCTTCCTTCTTCTCTGATTTTCTTCTACCCAATTTACTAAATCTTGCATGCAAATTAATATCTTGGTATTTCAGCTTGTGATAGATATCAGGGATCTATTTATACAAGCCAAAGAGCTAAGGCAGCAAGTAGAAATCAAGGTAGAAAGAATACTATTGAGGTAAAGGTATTTATGAAATAAGCTTGGGTTTTTGGCTAATTTTTGGGAAGTTTCTTTTGGGATTAATGTTGGCGGTTTGTTATTCTTGATATAGGTTGTTGAGAAATCAATTGGTGAAATCGAGCCTAAGGAAGAAAAAGTTTAGGAAATCACTCTTAAAATCAAGGTACACAAGAACCACTACAAAACCATTGTTTTTAGTTAGTTTTTGAGATTACCTCTTTGCATGTATGATAAATCCGAAAATTCATGGTTTCATGTTGAATGTTGGTTTTCGTAAGCTTGATTATAATGATTTTTAAGTGTTTAAAAGGGCTGCATGTGGAGTTTTCATGATGATTAAGTTCTTTTTCTATTCTAGAAACCGTTTTGTGATACCTCTATTTGTGAGTTTGATATGTAACACTTATCATGTAATTTTTGTAGAACATATAGATGCATATATAGCGGAATTTTAGGAAACAATTTCCTAACATCTATCATAGGATCGCAAACATAATCAAACACATGAATTAATCAATAAGGATTAGATGTACAACATTTGTAGCGTGATTTTTCTGTTGTAGGCAAGCTTCCAAGATCTGAGAGCCCCAAGTGTTGCTCCTCTAAGCAGTCCACCAGCACCAGTTGAACACCAACGTCTGCTAGAACGGAAGAGAAAAGATCCCTTGCTTTTTGGTGGTATAGGCGCCGGTTAGGGGGAATAGATTAGGGTTTCACTAGCTCTCTCTCTTGTGAAAAGAAACTGCTTAATGAAGTGATGCCTAAACCCTAATATTATATCCTATATATAATAGAAGAATCCTAGGCAAGTTAAGAGAACTAATTCTCCTCATGTTCCCTTTATGACCGGTCAACCCTAATCCTAAATGATTTAGATTGCTTTGTCCAACTTGTGCTACAATGTGTGACCTCATAGGACTAATGTATTTTAGTTGTAGGCTCAATCAATATTGTCCTACTAATCATATTTATTCTCTAGCAAGAAAATACGATTACCTAAATAATTAACTTTATTATCTTTATAATTTAATTCCTATTTATATATAGTAATTGCAGGGATGTCTAAGGACATATTCCTTCAATCTCCCACTTAGCTTGTCCGAAAATGTTAAATTCCTTAAGTCACTTAATGCCAAATTTGATAACACCATGTTATTCTCGAATTTTTGTTCCTTGATTGTTGAGTTTGAACTGTTCAAATAAGGATTAACTCTTTAATCCTATTCCGCATGGCCATATAATTTTTCAGTTCTCGCTCATCAAGAGGCCCATACGCCATTCCTATTTAATAGGAGGACGTACCCACTCTTGTCTGACCATAACTCCCACTCAATTCTTAGCCTACCTGATCACTGTCTTTATAACCTCCTTTTACGGCGCGGCGTTTAACAACGTCAAGGTTAAACCAATTATATTGTGGTTATTAAGACATACTCATGTCTAAGGAATCCACTAAATATAGTAGTTTGATTCTACTTTTAGAATCTAATTAGGTCAAGTCTCAATGTATCACATATACATCCATATAATCAATTAAGCATCTCTATGTCTCCAAAACCCATGGAACTGCGCTATCAATTAATTATATACTAGTCTTTAAATAAATCACTTATGTCCAATTTAGTGATTTAGACTAGGAACTTTAAATAAATTATGATTTCAGTTCACTTTAAAGGGTTCCATTATCAAAATATTTTCGATAATCCTATTTTAAAACACAAATTATTTGGACATTTTATTTAATACTTGTAGGTGTGTTTTTATTCGCCTACACGGTGTGGGCGCGTATTAGATTTGACTACCCCATTGTAAACCTTTTATTGAAAAATGTTTTGAAAGAAGTTGCCAACAATTCTTTTTAGGAAGAATCATAAACCTAATTGGATATGGGAAATCGTAGGGACAAATTTAGGGACTTTATCCAATGTAGATTTCCCCGTCTAGACTCCATAGATGGTCAAAATGAACCAAAGATTGAGTTCGGGGGTGAGGGTACGAATATGGTCATAATGAACCAAGTTCGCCCAGAGTTGGCCTCTAATAAATATCGATTCTTTACAAATTTTATGCCCAAGAATAACCATATAATGTTTTAAGCACCCTAAAAAAATAATTAGTCTAGGTTGGTTCATGAAACACATAAAAGACTATTTTTTAGTGATATGTTATTATGCAATCATATTACAAGGTTCCTAACAGGTTTTCCAAATTATTCTGATTAATGTTAGAACGGTTCTTTAGGTCTTGTTTAGCAATAATAACATGTGGGTGATAAAAATCATGTAGGACAATCATATAATAATCAGGCAAGCATATAATATACAAAGGCATGAATAATGATAATGTGAATATGAAATAAAGTATAGAAAAGGGGTTAGAATATACAGTAGAACGATTATTACTTAAAGATCTACATCATGAAATAAATTGTTAGTAACTTCAAGGCAATAAATATAATTGATTATTCAAGGATCTTCAGGAATTATACCAATGCGGCTTAGATTGAAGAGCGCAACGATCTTTAGGCGGAGCAATCGTGGAACCAGGAACTTAGTATGATTAGGAATTGAAATTGACTTGAAAGGATTAAAGTATTGTGAGATTCGTAATAGTATTCGTAAGTGTTCATGAGGATTTTGTGTTCGTAATATAATAATTCGAAGTCGTCTTTGATTCGGGAAATCAACCCGTATTTATAGGCAAAAAGCACCGTGCGCTTCACGCAAGTCCTGCGCCAGGCGTAGGCCTACGTGGCAGGCGCAAGGACATGCGTCAGGCGCAGATTGGCGCGCCTGACGTGGTCTGCCCAATCAGGTTTGAACATGTGTAAACGCATTTTTTGAAAAGATAGAAAAATAGATTGCGTCTCACACAGGACTTGCGTCAGACGCAGGACTCTGTGTGAGTCACAAGTACACATGTCAGGTGCTCATTGGCTCGCCTGACGCGTTCTAGCCAATGCGCTGGATGCACGTGGCACGCTGAGCGCAGCCGCCGCGTCCGGCGCATATTCCAGCATATTCGGTTTTTGATTCTACGCGTGCCTTGAAGATGCTATTTTTATCCCTAAAAATCCGGAGATTGAATTTTACGGGATGAAAATCTGATTTATGCTCAAAGCATTTATAAAATAATTATTAAAATAATAAATATTTAATTGGGCCCTTAAATGGACTTAAAACATTTCATGGGCTTAAAATACAATTAATCAACATGAACAATTAATTGGGCTTTAGAATATCATTTCAAAACACAATTTTGGATTGATTCTTTAGATTGCTCTTCCGTTGGGTCGCGCCAACTAATACCGCGGTATGTTTCATCATTGGATCCTTAATTGGGGAGACACGATTATGTGTCTACAGAAGCCCCCACTTTGACTGAGGTTCAGGAAACCGATAGTCAAAGTATTCGGTGTCGGGACGGAGAACGATTCTAAACGCTCTGCAGTTTAAAACTGATCTATATACGTCGGTCTCTGCAAAACAAAGTTAGTACGCAGGACAATAATTACAAGCAATCTGATTACCTGCAGAAGAAGATGTTAGCAGATAGGTGCAAACAACTCAGATAAAGCACATAATGATGCAATAATGTAAACTTAGACTCTCTAAGGATGCATGAGACGCTATGCAAGAATTAAGATTATGCAAAGCTAAGGGATGACACGTCATGCAAGGTCAGGGTTATGCAAGACTAGAATGTATGAAATGCAAGGTCAGGGTTTTGCAAGGCTAGGATGATGTGTAGAATGATAGAATGATCATAGATAGAATGATTTTTGAAAATCGTCTTAAATAATCGGGGTCCGTAAACGAGGTCCGTGGATTATAACTCTTCGAGAGTTTGTTTAGGAGGAACCACCACACATATAGGAAGCCTCCACTTTGGGTGAGCTTGCCTTGAATTAGGCATTATGAGCCTTGATTGAAATGTAGTTGACATGTCTTGAACGTTGAACGTTGTCGCTGGGGATTCTTCTTTGGAAAGTTGATGTAGGCAAGGTCAAATACCGCCAGAAACCATGGAATTATCGGAGAGTCCTTCAGGGACAAGGAGAGTTTGGATTAAAAATAAAAGGTTTAAAAATCTGACTCAAATGAATGTTGGTGGGAAAAGGTTTTAACGAGGCTAGGTTCAGACTCGAGTCTATGTCGGGATCTAGAAAGAGTATGCTCCTGAATTCTAGAAAGTCAAATCATTAGACCATGACTACTTTATTTTATTGAAGCGGTCGGATCTCGAGATGAGGATTCCTATGTATCCTTGCGGAATCAGACCATTCGTAGTTCTAGATCTGATTTTTTTTATGTGCCGTAACTTTTGCCTAGGCCGCCCTTTCGGGTTTTCAACCTAGCGGGCTTGGACATACCTTGAATAAGGAGTTAGGGTTGATTAAAGGTTGAAAGGTTTAAAGCTTAAGGCTTTGATGAAGGTTTAATTGGTTGAAATAAGGGAAGAATCATGGATTTGGGTTATATGAGTTAAGGTTTACTGGGTTGAAGGATTTGAATGAGGGGTAGAACTTGTGTGCAAGCCCCCTAGCTTGACTTTTTATTTCTTTGCCTTTGGCTTTTTCTTTTTGAATCTTTTCTTTTTGTCCTGTGTGTTTTCTTCTGCTTTTTTCATTTTTTTCGCACTATTTTATTTTTGCTTGGCATTGATAATTTTTATGTAGTAAGGCTTGCACGCAAGTTTAGTATTGGAAGGTTTGTAGGATATTTGTGGAGCTTTGAGTAATGGAGGGATTATTTGGCTAATGGAGATGATGGCTTAAGGGATTTTATTTTGGCTAGCATGGGATGGTTTATGGGTGATGGTTTATTGGAATGATGGAGGGAAGAGGGATATAACTCTTAATCCAAAGAATGTCCTTTTTTTTTCATTTTTTTTTTTTTATTTCAGATCTTTTTTTATTATTATTAGTTAAGTTTGTTAGGTGATTTAAATTTCATCATCAAATTAGAAGCATAAATAAAATGATGGAAGGCCGATGAAAATAAAAATGACAATGAAAATGCAATTATTTTATTAATTAGAAATAAATAGAACAAGACTTATTAGAAATAAAAACCTAAATGACATAGACTTCACGAGAAAGGAAATGAAGGAGTTAGGAGAAGGACTCTCCGACTCAACCTAGAAAACTAGCGTTAAATGACCATGCCCCGGCGTTATTTAGGCACTGCCCAAGGGGTTGCCGCTATTGCTGACTTTTACTGCAGGCGGAATTGGCAATCTACCGTCTTCAACCATATCCTGCAGATGATGCTTCAAAGTCCAGCAGTGTGATGTCATATGCCCATTTCCTTGATGGTACTTGTAGTAGGCATTAGGATTCCATCTACAGGATCTCTTCTCAGGAGCAGGGTCCGGAGTAGGGCTAAGAGACTGAAGCGCTCCATTTGCATGAAGCCTAATGAAGGCTTCTTCTAGAGACATGCCTAAAGGAGTGAATATCCTTTGAGGGCCTTGATAACCTCTCTTTTCAGTAGTTAGGGCATTGACGTTAGAGCTAGAAGGGTTATTATTACTCTTCTTGAAAGAGTTGTTGTTGTTGGAACCCTTGTTCTTGTTGGCTTGTACCTCTTCCTCAATCAACAAGCCTACCTTATAGAGCTTCGTGAAAGACTCTATGGGTTGGAATTTAATATGATCCCCATACTTGGGCTGCAAGTTAAGGATCACCAGTCGGACCTGATCCTCTTGAGATGGTTTGTTAGTCATTTGTGCAGCTTTTTCCTTCCATCAGTTAAGGAAGGTGACAAAATCTTCGTTGGAGTTTTGTTTAGTTAACTCCAACTCACGCAGGCCAATAGGAAGCTGAGTATTATATATATATTGTGTGTGGAACTCTTCTCTGATGTAGTCCCAGTCATTCAGCTTGGTTTTGTTCAGCGATCTGAACCACTTGGATTGATGTGCATCCAAGGTCAAGGAAAAAACATAAGCAAACATGTTCTTGCTCATGCCCTTGAGAGCCATAGAGATGGAAAAAGCTCTCAGATGATCATTTAGATCTTCGACCCCCTTGAATTTTGGGAGGTCATCCAATGTTACCTTTTTAGGGAGCTGGTCCCTCAGTTGAGGATAAATGATGTCATGTCCATGAGCCTGACTCTCGAGTGCAGGAATTGACTGGATCAATTACTCGAGTTTTTCAAACCTCAAATCCGTGTTGGTCTTGATTGGTGGTGGAGTGTCGCCTTGTTCGTCTTCTTCAGTTAGCTTCTCCCTCAGTGTCTTAATCTCTTTGTCTTGTTCCTCAAGATGAGAGTTCATCAGTGTGAGTTGAGCCATAATGGCACTGAGCTGTTCAATAGTGTCCCCCATTTCAGATGACGATTCGAAAGAGTCGGAGGATTCGTCTGAAAAAGTGAGGATGCGCTTGACGAGTCTAGGAGTAGGTTGACCTTGTTGCCTCTCTGTTGGGCGTTCCCAAGTTATAATCTCACGACCTCTCCTGAATAGAAATCGAATGGACCTCGTAAATTTTCAGAAATGATGCTTTTGAAATGGAAATGCGGGATGGAGAAATGGAAGTGAGAGATGAGAGATGACGATGAAAGTGGAAGTAGGAATGGGAAGTGACTAGGAATGGGTATGATTATAAATGGGTATGGGCTTGACCGTGATGGAGACATGGGCCTAACTATATGCACATGCAGACATGGACTGGACTGGACTCGACTGGACTATGCAAGCAGACTGGACTATGCAAGCAGACTGAACTAAATGACGGGGCTTTTATGCTAGTTTCAGTAGACTTAATGGATTGCCTTTATGGACTTATGGGTGATTAGCTTCGCCAGACTCGATGATTTGGGGTTTTATGGATTTAAGATGGACTAGTTTCGCTAAACTCAAAGGTTTTGGGCCATTATGGACTTAAGGTAAACTAGCTTCGCTAGACTTGGACTTCTATTAGATGTAAGGTGGGAGTAGCTTCGCTAAACTCAGAAGGTGCCTTTATGGTCTTAGGGGTGACTAGTTTCGCTCAGTCTAAAGAGTGCCGTTATGGTCTTAATGGTGACTAGCTTCGCTAAGTCAATGGGTGCCGTTATGGTCTTAAGAGTGACTAGCTTCGCTAAGTCAAAGGGTGTCGTTTATGGTCTTAAGGGTGACTAGCTTCGCTAAGTCAAAGGGGTGCCGTTATGGTCTTAAGGGTGACTAGCTTAGCTAAGTCAAGGGGTGTCGTTATGGTCTTAAGGGTGACTAGCTTAGCTAAGTCAAGGGGTGCCGTTATGGTCTTAAAAGGATGCTAGCTTCGCTAGGCTTAATGGTTTGGACTTCGTCCTATGTGGGTTTGTAATTAGACTGGATTAGACTTAGGAAATGAGTTGGGCCTTATATGGACCTAATTTTGGACTTAGTCCTATAGTGGTTCGAAATTAGACTTGAAAATGCACATGGGCTTGACATTGAAACTAGATTGGAGTAGACTTAGAATAGGATAGACTGGGATTAGACTTGGACTGGGCTTGACATAGACTATGGTTCACATAAAGATGCAAATGGGCCTTGATTTGACTTGAACTAGACTTATATGGGCCTATGATGGACTTTTATGCTAGCGGGCCTAATATGAATGCAAAATGGACTCTGATGCATATGGGCCTAGAATGAATGCAAGTGAATTGGGTTTGGTTGATTGGATTGAATTGAAGGTGTTTAGAATTTTTGAAATTCGTTTTTGAAAGGAACCCCTTGTTTTTATCTTTTATTAGGAAAAGATGACAGATTAATTTTGAATTTTTTTTTGAATGTCATGTATGATGGTGTTTAATAAATGCTTTTCGAAAAAGAGTAGAATAGAATAGAATATGGTGTAGGATTGATTTTGAAGAAAAATGTAAGTTTTTTTTTTCAATGATTGAATATGGTAGGGTAGGATTGATAGGTAAGATTAGTTGAACAGCATAGAGAAAGTGGGAGGAAGTAGGCATGCATGACAACTCTAACTCTACAATGACCACTTTAGATGCATTTTTTAGGACAGACTCGACCTTGCATAAAAAGACTGATTTTTTTTTTTGCATTAGGTGAGACCTTTAGCATGACCATATACTACGTGATTACAGACAGACAAACATAGGACTGAACATAGGATCGCCCATTATGACGACTAAATTGACGAAAAGAGTGCGATGCACAGACTGCGTGCCGCTCAGCATTGCTGCGCGCGGCGCACAGCCGTGTGTCTGAGCGGGAGTGGTGCACCAGGCGCAACTTAATGCGCTTGGCGCACTACTCCTCGACACATTTTTCGGGGATTTAGGTGACATATTGGCCGATTGACGAATTTTCTATTGTTTGTTAGACGCGATTTTAGGAACGCCGCATAATAATGACAATTTGACAAGATAATAACAGGCAAAAATTGCATTCACAGGCAAATGTCATATAACATGGATACAAAAGTTCTCAACCTAAAGTCCAGTTCTATGTTTGAAACTATTGGTCAGGTTTAGGTTCAGTCTGAAAAGGGTCCATGACTAAGAGATTGATCCCACGCTTCGTACCCCTACTTAAAGAGGTGGCCACGTGTAAGACGCATTCCAGTGCTCAAGTCAGGAACAAGAGAACAATGCCATGGTTGGGTAGGTTTGCTTATGACTAAGATCCAACACTATCGCTCAGGAAGCTTTTTGGAAGGACAAAGCGCAAACCCCTCGGGGGTGACTTCACACATAGAACATGTGCTAATGAGGCAAGGTAGATTGTCCTTATGGTGGCTGAACAATAGCCATGCATATGTGTGGGCGTGTTTTTATTTCGCCTACGCGGGATGAGCGCGTATTAGATTTGACTACCCCACTGTAAAGGTTTTGTTGAAAATTGTTTTGTATTGAAAGAAGTCGCCAATAATTCTTTTTAGGAAGAATCATAAACCTAATTGGATATGGGAAAAACATAGGGACAAATTATCCAATGTAGATTTCCCCGTCCTGACTCTATAGATGGTCAAAGTGAACCAAAGATTGAGTTCGGGGGTGAGAGTACGAATATGGTCATAATGAACCACATTCGCCCAAAGTTGGCCTCTACTAAATATCGATTCATTGCAGATTTTATGCCAAAGAATAATCAAATAATGTTTTAATACACCCTAAAAATATTTAGTCTAAGTAGGTTCTGGAAACACATAAAAAGACTAATTTTTAGTGACAAGCTATTATGCAATCAAATTACAGGGAACCTAGCAGGTTGTCCAAATTAATCTGATTAATATTAAAACAGTTCTTTAGGTCTTTGATTAGCAAAAATAACATGTGGGTGATAAAAGCATTGAAACAAGACAATCATATAATAGGCATAGAATGATCAGGCAGGCATGAATAATAATAAAATAAAATAAAAGAAAGTATAGAAAAAAGGGTTAGAATATACAGTATAACAATTTTACATTAATGATCTACATCAGGAAAGAAAACTGTTAGTAATTTCAATATAAAAATAATTTATTTAAGGACCCTCAGGATTATACCATGGCTTGGGTCTGCGAGATTGACAACCTTCGGGACGAGCAATCGTGAAGCTTGAAAATCTGAATGTATGAAAGTATGTAAGTTGAATGTATTTGTGTTTGAAAGGTATGAGTTTTGTAAAGAAGTTTCGTAGTTCGTAGAGAGAATTCGTAAGTATTCGTCGAGTGTTATATGTGAAAATCCGTCCTTTTTATCTGTACATAAAGCAGGCCTATTTATAGGGAAAACGACACTGCGCTTCACGCGCCATCTGCCTCTGACGCAGCTGACGTGGCAAGCGCATGACGCGGCATGACCAGTAAAAAGTGTACACGTGATACGCGCTTTTTAAAAAGATAAGAAAGAACATCCGCGTCTCAAGTAGAGAGCCGCGCTTGACGCAGGACTCTGAATGAGTCAGAAATCCACGTGTCAAGTGAAGATTAGTGCACCTGACACGTGTGAACAGATCTTCGCCTGACGCACAGACGTGGGCCAGGCGCAGGTTTGTGTGCTAGGCGCACCAGCCTGGCTCCTGCCGTGCCTTTGCCAGGTTTATTTAAAACGTGTTTTAAAAGATTTCTTTTATCCTTTAATTACGGATATCTGATTTTACGGGATAAAATCTGATTTTAACTTGTAAAAATTATCTTTTGAAAATATTTATTTATTAAAATAAATCAATTAATTATCAATTAATTGGGATTTTCAAAGAATTAGGCTCAAATACAATTATTTATCATGAATAAATAATTGCGCTTTAAAATAGGACTTAAACACTTTTCGAAATGGTTTTGAATGGCTTTTCAGACTGTTATGCCCTTGGATCGGACCAATTAAGACCACGGTATGTTTCATCATCGAATCCTTAAATGGGGAGACACGATTATGTGTCTACAGAAGCCCCCAATTTGACTGAGGTTCAGGAAACCGATAGTCAAAGTATACGGTGTCGGGACGGAGAACAATTCTAAACGCTCTGCAGTTTAGAACTGATCTATAACTGCCGGTCTCTGCAAAACAAAGTTATTATGCAGGACAATAACTACAAGCAATCTGATTACCTGCAGAAGAAGATGTTAGCAGATAGGTGCAAACAACTCAGATGAAGCACATAATGATGCAAAAATGCAAACTTAGACTCTTTGAGGATGCATGAGACGCTATGCAAGGATTTAGGTTATGCAGAGCTAAGGGATGACACGTCATTCAAGGTCAGGGTTATGCAAGACTAGAATGTATGAAATGTAAGGCTGCGATGCAAGGTCAGGATTTTGCAAGGCTAGAAAATGTGTAGAATGATAGAATGAGCAGTATTGAATAGATGCATAGGATGATTTTCGAAAATCGTTTTTAATAAATAATTGGGGTTCGTAAATGAGGTCCGCGGATTACAACTTCCCGGGAGTTTGATTTGAATCGGAGGAACCACCACACATAGGAAGCCCCCACTTTGGGTGAGCCTGCCTTGAATTAGGCTTGAGTCTTAATTGAAATGTACTTGATCTGATATTGAAATGTAGTTGCTATGTCTTGAACATTGAAAGTTTTCACTGGGGATTGCACTGGGGATTCTTCTTTGGGAAATTGATATGGGCAAAGTCAAGTATCGTCAGAGACCATAGAATCATCGGAGAGTCCTTCGGGGAAAAGGAGAGTTTGGATTGAAAAAATAAAGGTTTGAATTTTGAGACTTAAATAAATGTAGGTAGGAAAAGGCTTTGACAAGGCTAGGTTCAGACTCGAGCCTATGTCGGGATCAAGAAAGAGATTATGCTCCTAAATTCTAGAAAGTCAAATCATTAGACCATGACTAATTTATTTTATTGAAGCGGTTGGACCTCGAGATGAGGATTCCTACGTATCCTTGCGGAATCAGACCATTCGTAGTTCCAGATCTGATTTTTTATTATTATTTTTATGTGCCCTAATTTTTGCCTAGGTCGCCCTTTCGGGTTTTCAACCTAGCGGGCTTGGACATACCTTGAAAAAGGAGTTATGGTTGAAATAAGGTAAGGATCATGGATATGGGTTTTAAAGGTTTGATGGATTGAAGGATTTGAATGAGGGGTAGAACTTGTGTGCAAGCCCCTTAGCTTAACTTTTTATTTCTTTGCCTTTGGCCCTTTCCCTTTTTCATTTTTGCCTGGCATTGATCTTTTGTGTAGTAGGGCTTGCGCACAATCCATTAGTTTAGGATAGGGGAAGGATATTTGTGGAGCTTTGATGTTGAAGGGATTGTTTGGTTTATGATGGTTTAAGGATGATGGCTCATGGAAGGTGATGGAGGAAGAGGGAATAACTCCTGATCCAAAGTATGCCTTTTCTTTTTTTTATTCTTCTTTTTTTTCAGATCTCTTTTTATTATGGTTAGTCAAGTTCATTAGGTGATTTGAGTTTCATCATTGAGTTAGAATCATAAATAAAATGATGGAAGGCCAATGAAAATGAAAATGAAAATGAAAATGAAATTCTTTTATTAATTAGAAATAAATAGAACAAGGCTCATTAGAAATAAAAACCTAAATGGCATAGACTTGACAGGAAGGGAAATGAAAGAGCTAGGGGAGGGACTCTCCGACTCGACCTAGAAAACTAGCGCTAAATGACTAAGCCCTCTGCATTATTTAGGCATTTTCCAAGGGGTTGCCGCTATTGTTGACTTTTGCCGCAGGCGGAATTGGTAATCTGCCGTCTTCAACCATATCCTACAGATGATGCTTCAAAGTCCAGCATTGTGATGTCAGATGCCCATTCCCTTGATGGTACTTGCAGTAGGAATTAGGATTCCATCTACTGGATCTCTTCTCAAGAGGAGGGTCCGGAGTAGGGCCAAAAGCCTAAAGTGCTCCCTTTGCATGAAGCCTAGTGAAAGCTTCTTCTGGGGATATGCCTAAAGGAGTGAATGTCCTTTGAGGGCCTTGATAACCTTTCTTGTCAGTAGTTAGAGCATTGATGTCGCTGCTTTAAGAGGTAGAAGGGTTAGTATTACTCTTCTTGAAAGAGTTATTGTTGTTAGAACCCTTGTTCTTGTTAGCCTGTACCTCTTCTTCAATCAGCAGACCCACCTTATAGAGCTTCGTGAAAGACTCTATAGGTTGGAACTTGATATGATCCCCATACTTGGGCTGCAGGTTACGGATCACCAATCGGACTTGATCCTCTTGGGATGGCCTGTTAGTCATTTGCGCAGCCTTTTCCCTCCATCTGTTAAGGAAGGTGACAAAGTCTTCGTTGGAATTCTGCTTAGTTAATTCCAACTCACGAAGGCCAATGGGAAGCTGAGTATTGTAGATGTATTGCTTGTGGAACTCTTCTCTGATGTAGTTCCAATCGTTTAGCTTAGCTTTGTTCAATGATCTGAACCACTTGGATGGATGTGCATCCAAGGTTAAAGGAAAGACATAAGCAAACCATTCCTTGCTCATGCCCTTGAGAGCCATAGAGATGGAAAATGCTCTCAAGTGATTATCCGGGTCTTCGACCCCTTGAATTTTGGGAGGTCACCCAATGTTACCTTTTTAGGGAGCTTTTCCCTTAGTTCAGGATCAATAATGTCAAGAATTGACTGGATCAATTGCTCGAGTTTTTCAAACCTTAAATTTGTGTTGGTTTTGAATGGTGGTGGAGTATCGCCTTGCTCGTCCTCCTCAGTTAGCTTCTCCCTCAGCGCCTTAATCTCTTTATCTTGTTCCTCAAGACGTGAGTTCATCAGTTGAAGTTGGGCCATAATGGCACTGAGCTGTTCATTAGTGTCCCCCATTTCAGATGATGCTTCAGAAGAGTCAGAGGATTCGTCTGAAAATGTGAGGATGCGTTTGACGAGTCTAGGAGTAGGTCGACCTTGTATCCTCGTTGTCGGGCGTTCCCAAGTTATAATCTCATGATCCGTCCTGAACAAAAATCGAATGGACCTCGTAAATTTTTAGAAATGATGCTTTCGAAATGAGAAATGGAAATGAGGGATGGAGAAATGAAAATGGAAGTGAGAGATGAGAAATGAAAATGAAAGTGGAAATGGGGATGAAAAATGGAAGGTGAAATGAAAACGGGAAATGATTAGAAATGGGTATGATTATGGTTATGATGGTGACATGGGTCTAATTATATGCTGATGCAAATGACTTGACTGGACTGGACTGGATTGGGCTGGACTATGCTCAAAAGGATTGTCTACGCTAGCTTCGCTAGGCTTAAGAAGGAATTGGCTTCGCCAGACTTGATGATTTGGAGTTGCTATAGATGTAAGATAGGAGTAGCTTCGCTAAAGTCGGAGGGTGCCTTTATGGTCTTGGGGTGACTAGCTTCACTAGATCAATGGGTGTCGTTAGGGTCTTAAAGGGATGATTAGCTTAGCTAAATCAAAGGGGTGCCGTTATGGTCTTACAGGGATGACTAGCTTAGCAAAGTCAAAGAGTGTCGTTATGGTCTTAAGGGTGACTAGCTTAGCTAAGTCAAAGGGGTGCCGTTATGGTCTTACAGAGATGACTAGCTTAACTAGGTCAAAGGGGTGCCGTTATGGTCTTACAGGGAGGACTAGCTTAGCTAAGTCAAAGGGGTGTCGTTATGGTCTCACAGGGATGACTAGCTTAGCTAAGTCAAAGGGGTGTCGTTATGGTCTTACAGGGATGCTAGCTTCGCTAGACTTAATGGTTTAGACTTCGTCCTATATGGATTTGGAATTGGACTAGATTGACTTTGGAAATGAGTTGGGCCTTATGTGGACCTAATTCTGGACTTAATCCTATATTGGTTTGAAGTCAGACTTGAAAATGCACATGGGCTTGACATTGGATTGGAATAGAGTTGGATTAGACTTGGACTGGGATCGACATAGACTAGGGTTCACATAAAGATGCAAATGGGCCTAGATTTTGACAGGAGCTAGACTTATATGGGCCTAAGATGGACTCTAATGCTAGCGGGCTTAATATGAATGCATGGACTCGAATTAGATGGACCCTATATGAATGCAAAATGGACTCTAATGCATATGGGCCTAGAATGAATGCAAGATGGATTGGTTTTGGATAATTGGATTGTATTTAATGAAGGTGTTTAGAATGGGCTTAGAATTTTTTGAAATGCGTTTTTGAAAGGAACCCCTTTGTTTTATCTTTTGTTAGGAAAAGATGATGGATTAATTTTGAAAAATGTTTTTGCCAATGTCGCGTATGATGATGATTAGTAAATGCTTTTTTGAAAAAGGTAGAATAGACATGGGTGTAGGATTGATTTTGAAAAGATGTGAGATTGATTGAATATGGTAGGGTAGGATTGATAGGGAAGATTAGTTGAACAGTAGGGAGAAGGTGAGAAGAGGCAGACATGCATGATGACTCTAACTCTACACGACCATTTAAGATGCACTTTTTAGGATAGACTCGACCTTGCATGAAAAGACTGAATTTTTTTTTGAATATGATACGATGCAAACTTGTTATCTTAGACTAGAACAAAGGTCAAAAGACCAATAAGCATGGGACGAATAGGGTGCGTGCCACGCAACTGGTGCGCGCGGCGCATAGCCTATGCGTCAGGCGCAACTTAATGCGTTTGGCGCAATGCTCTGCGGCACGCGTATTGGTAAATTGACGAATGTTCGGGTGAAAACGACGATTTGTTTTAGACGCGAGTTGCAATAATTTCGGGCGTAAAGCATATTAGCAGGCAAAAATTGCAATCACACATAAATGTCAGGTAACATGGATGCAAAAGTTCTCAACCTAAAGTCCAGTTCTACATTCAACTATTGGTCAGGTTTAAGTTCAGTCTGAAAAGGGTCCATGACTAAGAGATTGATCCCACGCTTCGTTCCCCTGCTTAAAGAGGTGGCCACGTGTAAGACGCACTCCAGTCTCAAGTCAGGAACAAGAGAACAATGCCATGGTTGGGTAGGTTTGCTTATGACTAAGATCCAACACTATCGCTCAGGAAGCTTTTTGGAAGGACAAAGCGCAAACCCCCCGGGGGTGACCTCACACATAGAACATGTGCTAATGAGGCGAGGTAGATTGTCCTTATGGTGGCTGAACAATAGCCATGCATATGTAAAACTGTATATTATTTAAAGGCATAAAAATAAGAATGAATCATATTTTTCGAGTTTCACCCACTCCTTTAAAAAAAATAATTTTTTTTTTAAATCCTCCCCAGTGAAGTCGCCAAATTGTAGGTGTGTTTTTATTTCGCATATGCGGTGTGCGCGCGTATTAGATTTGACTACCCCATTTCAAAGGTTTTATTGAAAAATGTTTTGAAAGAAGTCGTCAACAATTCTTTTTAGGAAGAATCATAAACCTAATTTGATATGGGAAACCGTATGGACAAATTTAGGGACTTTATCCAATGTAGATTTCCCCGTCTAGACTCCATAGATGGTGAAAATGAACCAATGATTGAGTTCGGGGGTGAGGGTACTTATATGGTCATAATGAACCAAGTTCGCCCAGTGTTGGCCTCTACTAAATATCGATTCATTACAAATTTTATGCCCAAGAATAACCATATAATGTTGTAAACACCCTAAAAAAATAATTAGTCTAGGTTGGTTCAGGAAACATATAAAAGACTATTTTTTTAGTGATATGTTATTATGCAATCATATTACAAGGTTCCTAACAGGTTGTCCAAATTAATCTGATTAATGTTAGAACAGTTCTTTAGGTCTTGTTTAGCAATAATAACATGTGGGTAATAAAAATCATGCAGGACAATCATATAATAATCAGGCAAGCATATAATATACAAAGGCATGAATAATGATAATATGAATATAAAATAAAGTATAGAAAAGGGGTTAGAATATACAGTAGAACGATTATTACTTAAAGATCTACATCATGAAAAAAATTGTTAGTAACTTCAAGGCAATAAATATAATTTATTATTCAAGGATCCTCTGGAATTATACCTATGCGGCTTAGATTGAAGAGCGCAACGATCTTTAGGCGGAGCAATCGTGGAACCAGGAACATAGTATGATTAGGAATTGAAATTGACTTGAAAGGATTGAAGTATTGTGAGATTCGTAATAGTATTCGTTAGTGTTCGTGAAGATTTTGTGTTCGTAATATAATAATTCGAAGCCGTCTTTGATTTAGGGAATCAGCCCGTATTTATAGGCAAAAAGCATCGTGCGCTGCACGCAAGTCCTGCGCCAGGCGCAGGCCTACGTGGCAGGCGCAATTACACGCGTCAGGCGCAGATTGGCGCGCCTGACGTGGTCTGCCCAATCAGGTTTGAACATGTGTAAACGCGTTTTTTGAAAAGATAGAAAAATAGATTGCGTCTCACACATGACTTGCGTCAGACGCAGGACTCTGTGTGAGTCACAAGTCCACGTGTCAGGCGCTCATTGGCTCGCCTGACGCGTTCTGGCCAATGCGCTAGACGCACGTGGAGCGCTGAGCGCAGCCGCCGCGTCCGGCGCATATTCCACCGTATTTGGTTTTTGATTCTTCGCGTGCTTTGAAGATGCTATTTTATCCCTAAAAATCCGGAGATTGAATTTTACGGGATGAAAATATGATTTATGCTCAAAGCATTTATAAAATAATTATTAAAATAATAAATATTTAATTGGGCTCTTAAATGGACTTAAAACATTTCATGGGCTTAAAATACAATTAATCATCATGAACAATTAATTGGGCTTTAGAATATCATTTCAAAACACAATTTTGGATTGATTCTTTAGATTGCTCTTTCGTTGGGTCACGCCAACTAATACCGCGGTATGTTTCATCATTGGATCCTTAAATGGGGAGACACGATTATGTGTCTACAATACTAAACCAAACAATTAAATAAGAAACGAATTTCTATTGATAAACATTCGAAACATAATAAATGTCTTTACAATTGTAAACATGAAGTAAAAACCTAACCATTCTCCCATATGCTTAAGCTCCATAAACCTAGTATGACACTCATACTTAGGTTGAACAAGCGGTTTAATAGAGGATCTGCTACATTATCCTCAGTATGAACCTTGCTTACTTTCACATCCTCTCTTCCAACGATCTCTCGAATAAGATGGAATTTCCTGAGCACATGTTTAGACCTTTGATGCGATCTGGGTTCCGTAGACTGAGCAATGGCACCATTGTTGTCAAAATACAACTCAATTTAATAATTATACTGATAATAATTTAAAACCTAAATGTTGATTATTATTCGGTAATCTCTATTATATAAATCAACTTCTTCCACTTTATAAATATTCAACGATTGAAGCTGGTACATAAATTCTTCCACTTTATTTGACACAAGCTTTCTTCTGATTTCTATTTCCTTCTCTCAATACTATATTTGAATAATGATGAACAAATAACTAAAAAAACCAACGAAACATTGATTTAAGAAAGACGACATATTAAAAAAATTAAAAATAATTATGAATGTGTGTTCGAATCAAATTTATTGTAATACTGATGAATAACTAATGAGAAAAAAATGTTAATATAATAATTTATTTCCATGTTGTTTATTAAATTAGTAGCTACGATAGCATCGACGCTACTTTCCATTCTTGCTTAGAAAGGAAGGTAACTATAAGTAACAATTGCACGTTAAGAAGCTTAACTCATGATTAGTAGTTGGCTTAAGATAGGTTTAGGTAGAGTTAAGCTCCTAAATGGGCGGCCTCTTACAACTGTAGTTAATATGGAAATGTAGCATCTAAAAAAGACGGAAGAAATATATGACTATCAAGTGCGGCACTCACCCACGTATTTTGACTATGAACGGAGAATATTTTTATGATTTTATCCCTCATATTCAACCCCGTCTTCCATACTTTGCTAGATCAACTTATTGTTGTGTCAATTGGGATAGATCAGTGAGATTTTTATGTTGTGTCAAAATTTCACAAGTTTTTAGTAACAACCCAAATTATGGTGAATTTTATGTCAAAACTGGTCAAAACAGGACCTTTATTGAAGTTATTATTTGAGATCTAAGTTATTGAACTTATTTTGAAGTGAATTTTGGTATAAACATTCTAGACACTTTGAAGAACGAGACTGAAAATTTTCACTTGAATTGGACACTTTTAAGGCCCTTTTTTATTTATTTCCTTAACTAAAAGGAAAATCAGCTTTCTGGAATCAAGTGATTTACATGAATGGTTTTGTAAAAATGATGTAAAATTGTATAAAATTCATATGATCATGATTTTTATATTTTTGAAAAGCTACTGATGTTTTCTTCAAACTTGATGTTTTTAGTTTTATCTAAATAATTTTATTTTAAACTTTATTAACAAGACAAACTTATATGGTACTGGACCAAATCAGTTTTGCACAATAAAGTTGTATGATTTTTAATTATTTACACAAAATTTGTTTTTTAGAAATTCCAAAGCCCAGTTGCTGGAAGCATCTTGCACTTCATAGAAAAAATAGTAAATCCTACAAAATATTCTGATAATACTGACGAAAACATAAAATGTAGTACGAAATTAAAACTGATTATAATTACAGCATCACATTTTCTTTTTTATGGAGATGTTTATGCACAACTTGTCTTGAATTTTCTTATGAAAATATTTTTGGTGATGAATAACAACTTGATTAAGGAAAATCACATAATCACATTATTTCCTAAGAGTCACCCCATTAGAGGTGACTATTCTAGGTGGGGTGATTTAAGGTTGGGAACCTATTAGGACTTCCACATACCCAAATCACTCCAAAGATTAAAAAAATGATTAGAAGAAAACAAGGAGGAAGTTAGTAGATGATTAAGAAAATAATCAAAAATAAACAAAAGTTTCAACTTTACCTTGCTAGCTCAATGATGCACTTCCTTTTTGCAAATTTTTCTACCTTTTTTTGTGATTTTCTTAATATCTAAGTGAGTTTCTAGATCCACTTAATTACTAACTTAAACTCTTTTTGTGTTTTTTCCTTCTTTTGATGAACTTCTTTTCTTACTAATTATCTTACTAACTTTTACTTTCTTTTCTTAAGTGTGATTTTTTTAGAGGAAAGGAGTAGAGAAGATGAGAGAAGTAGTGGAATTAAGTTGAATTCTTTTCAACTTGGTTTTGAAGTGCAAAAAAGGAGGGTATTTATAGAGAAATGAAGGAGGTGAACTAGGGTTTCAAAAAGGTAGAAAATCAGATTTTTCACATAAAAAATCAGATTTTTCACATAAAAAATCTGATTTTCTTCATCCTTAATTACCCTAATGACATCACTCTAATGACCTCACCCTAATGACATCATCAAATCTCTTTGGAAACACAAATATTCTTATTCCTTTTGGATTTTCTCATAAATGAAGCAAGATCAGATTTTCAGAAAATATTCTTCCCTAAACATCTTAATACGTAAAAAAAATGCATCGAAAAACGTACAAACAAAACTTATTAGGACACTGCGCCAAACGCAGGAGCCTGCGCTAGGCACAGCGCCTTGCGCTAGGCGCAAGGCTCTGCGTCTGGCGCAGGGCACGCTTGTGCGCTAGGCGCACAATCATACGTCTTGCGCATGATTGTGTGCTTGGCGCACACTCGATTCTTCCGGAAAAAATCCGGATTCCCCCCCTCTTACACATGGGATTTGATTCGTATTCTCACATCTTTTCATGATTCTTATTCTCTAACTAATGGATAAAGGATGTGATTAATGGATAAAGAACATATTCTTATTCTTTATCCAATGGAAAATGACTTGACCATCAAGAAAACTGACTATTACCGGTTTTGGGATACGACTAAAATCCCGACGCCTAATCGCGACTCGTTTTCCATTTTTCGAAAGACTTACTTAAAACAATTAACGAAAACACGTCAAATTAATAAAGACGAGCATGATTATATTACGAATCGTTTTATTAAAACGGTGGTTGTAGTTATTGAATACGACTCACGGAATTTATGTTTCTAAGCTGAAACCGTATGCAAAAAAAGGAAAACCATACGACGAAATGAAACTCGCGCTCCGGGACGAAATCATGCATTTGACGAGGCGCGTGCTTCACGATGCATGACGGTTTTCATTATTTTTATTTCTTTTCAAAATCTTTATTTATCCGAAAAAGGGGTTCGAAATTTGGTGTCTACAGAATGCCCCACATTGGTCGAATTTTGGAGGAAATGATGACCAATGTTTGAAAAAGACACAAAATTTTGACAGAAAATTTCTTTTGAGATAACATATTCTCCATAGAAAATATTTATCATCAGTGCTATTTTGAAAACATGATTTGCGACTTCTGTTGACGCTTTAAGTAGAAAGTCCCAGTTAATTTTCTAAAATAGGAGATGCGACTTTGACGTCGTCTTAGATAGAAAATCCCAATTAATTTTCTAAGATTGAAAATGCGACTTTATTGTCGTCTTAAAATAGAAAATCCCAATTAATTTTCTTAAATTTTAAATGCGACTTTATTATCGTCTTAAATAGAAAATCCCAATTAATTTTCTAAATTTTGAAAATGCGACTTTAACGTCGTCTTAAATAGAAAATCCCAATTAATTTTCTAAACATTAAAAACGCGACTTTATTGTCGTCTTAAATAGAAAATCCCAATTAATTTACTAAACATTGAAAACGCGACTTTATTGTCGTCTTTTTTCAGTCTTATGAATTTGTCTTTTGTTAATGTGAGAAATTCCGACAATTAACAGGTCGACGCCAGTTTTTACAGTTTTTCATGGCCTTGATGACAAACAAGTTGTCAAGTTACCATTACTTACTTTTTATGACTTCACGTGTTATCATGTCACCTTAAATTAGGACATTGTCAGGTCATGTCACCTTAGAGTGATGCATTGTTAAGTCATGTCACCTTAAAGGGTTGACCAAAGGTTATTACCCTCTAGATAAACTATGGTGGATCAAATCATCACGTAGCAAAAAAAAATTTCATGCATAATGCTTATTCGCTTTATTGGAAAGTGATGATCACTATATAAAATAGATTGATCATGGTCATTATTTTGGATGATCATTAGGAAAAAGGAATGTATCAATGTTCTTGATTCATCATTGACACAGTTTTTTTTTATGTTCGGCTTCAACAAAGATTGCCATACTACAAATGCTTGGTCATTAACCATGGTGAAGGATGTTCCTTATTATCCTATGGAAAATACTCAAACTTATTATCCATGGCATGAATCATGGATGATCATCTTTTCCATCTATAAAAGGGGCATGGTTCTTCATTTCCAAATGCACCACTTCCACTACTCCAATCTTCTCTCTAATTTTTCTTCTTTCACAAAATGGTTCTTACTTATGAAGAAGCTAATGAAATGCGGAGTCGGGAGAAAAAACAACTCTCGGTGGTCACAAAGAATTTGGAGCAACCAAGGCAATCTTTTTCTTCTTCCCACTTCACTAAGACTCTCATGCCTTTGCTTTCTCTTTCCATCTGTTATGACATGATTCATGCTGCCTCCCAATTTTGGGATGAAACTCGTCATGTCTTCCGCTTTGGAGACCGGGAGATTGTGCCTCTTGTTGAAGAGGTTGAAGGTTTGCTAGGCTTATCATCCAATGGTCCAGTTATTACACCTAGATCTCCTACAAGGATTTCGGGAGATTTATCAACGATTTTATATCTTCCTAAAAATTTACATGGCAACTACCTACAATATGGTGAGGTATTTCTTCTCAACTTATTGTTGACTTTTCAATTTGGCACTTGGCAATTCTCTAATAATGCCAACTATAGGATTGCTAGAGAAAATGCTTGCATTCTTATGATTTTGGGAAGTACCATCACTAAATAGTCTTTAAATACATGCCATGTGCGGTGTCTTTCACTTATTCCTCAAATTGTTAGCGGGGGTCGGCTTGGACCACTTATTTTGGGGGAAATGATTCTTGGCTTAGATGAACTCAAAAGGAAACCCCAAAGTTTTGTGAATGGATGTCCATTAGCCCTTCATTTATGGTTATTGGAAAATTTTTCTCTCATGAAACCCCACAAGAGTCTTACTTACAAAACTAGTCATGTCCGGGAGAGAGGTATTCTTCCTTTCTTCTATGAGCTTAGCAAAAATGGTGGGTGGGAGGATTTTTTTCTGCAGCAAGACATAAAGTGGGTCACAAGCCACCTTGGCATTAGTGCAATTGTATATTACAATTCTGGTCGTAGAGGTGTACAACTACCGGGGCTTTGCCAGGTTACTTTTCTACCTTCCATGGAGGTGTCTAAGGCAAATTGGTTGGAGGCAACATCACATTCCTGCCCTCCAGGTTCTTCCACCTTGTACCACTTATGAGGCTGATATGAGTGGTATTCAGAGAATGCCTACTATATGGCAGGGAGCTAAAATTATATCAGCGCTACCTGAACCTCACCCTCCACTGATTGATGAAGATTACCTTCAATGGCTTCTGGCGGATATTGGTCAAGACAATGATTCAGACGGGCCTACCATGAAGAGGAGAAGAGTTTGAGAGAAATATCATGTTGTTTTTTTCATGTTGTTTTTTTTTTTTAGTTTTTGTTTATTTTCTTTGAGTTTGTAGGAAATGAAGGCTTTATGTCTTTTTATGTATGAAATGCAGTACCCTAGTTGGGATGAATAAAAAGATCTGTTTGTGAGAATTATCTGCTTTGTGGGAAATTCAATGTGAACACAATTCTAAACACGTGCACACTTTAACATTAAATATGACATGCAAATCATAATTAATCAATCATATGACACATAAAAACATAACATATAAACCTTAAAAAAAACACAAACATCCTTGCATGTTTCATCATTTTTATTTTTCTTTTTTTTTTCTTTCATTCGTTTTTTTTTTCCTTTTTTTGTCTTTTTTTTCGTTTTTTTTCCTTTTTTTTTTTTTTTTTTTGCATATATCATACGAATATCTAGAAACAAATGGCATATTTATTAAGAATAACTAGATAGGATACAAAATCCCCAAATTGCTTGGTTACTTGACCATGACAATTACAATTACTTTGATGCCTAAGCGCAATATTTCTTCAATTGATCAAGATTAGTGAAATGGGTGAATTCACTCCCATCGAAATCCATTAGCTTTACTGCTCCAGTCGTGGTGACATGCTTTACTAGGAATGGCCCAGACCAGTTAGGCTTGAATTTTCCCCGAGGATCATGCAACGGAGCTCCATTTTCCTTTAAGACTAGATCACCTTCTTGAATGTCTCTATCTCGAACCTTTTTGTTAAATGCACGAGCAATTCTCCATTGATAAAGTTGAATGTTGTGCAAAGCTTGTAGTCGGCGCTCATCTGTAAATGCGAGCTCATCATAACGAGTTTTGTACCATTGGTCTTCTGAGATTTCACTTTCTGCTATGACCCTGAGAGATTGTATCTCTACCTCAACCGGTAGGACTAGTTCCATCCCATAAACCAAAGAATACGGGGTTATTCCTGTTGGAGTCCTAATTGATATCCTATATCCCCAGAGGGCATATGAGAGTTTGTCATGCCATTCCCTAGTCTTTTCGGTCATCTTGGCAATAATAGTTTTGATTGTCTTATTAGCTGCTTCCACCGCTCCATTTGTTTGGGGACGATAAGGTGAGGACTGATGATGCTTGATTGCATATTTTGCGAGAGTGGTCTTCAGATGACCCTCAAATTGTGATCCATTATCAGAGATGCAATATGATTTCAAAAGGTATGCCATACCGACAGATAATGTTGTTAATCACAAATTTCGAGAATTTCTTTGCCCCTAGCTTTGAAAATTATGCAGCTTCAACCCACTTCGAAAAGTAATCAATTGCTACAAGAATATATTGATGCCCATTTGAAGCCTTCGGATGAATTTATCTGATTATGTCTATGCCCCAACTTGAAAATGGCCAAGGAGAGGTCATATTATGTAGTGACACAGGTGACATATGATTGAGGTTAGCAAATATCTGACATTGCTTGCAGGCACGGACAAAGCTGATGCAATCACCTTCTAGAGTACTCCAATAGAAACCTGCTCGCAAAATTTTACGAGCCAACATTCTTCCGTTCATATGGGCTCCACATTCTCCTCCATGAACTTCTTCCATGGTGGCTTGCTTTTCGCTGTCATTCACGCAGAGTTGCAGAGTACCATCAAACCCTTTGTGATATAGTCTGCCTTTTAGAATGAGAAAATGAGCAGTTAGCCTTCTGATAGCTATGCGGTCCTTCTTGCCACTTCCCTCTGGATATTGCATAGTTTTCAGGAAAGTCTTGATATCCTTATACCAGACATCATCATCATCATCTTGAGCCAGTGTGGAGACAATTTGTGTTGTCGTCACTGTAGATCCCTTCCTTTCTTCAATCAAAACTGACTGGATCTTTGTACCATCTTCCCATGTTAAATTAACAGCGAGATTGGCTAAAGCATCAGTGAAACTATTTTGTTCCCGAGGAAGATGTTTGAAGCTGATATCATCAAAATAAGGGATCAATTCTTGAAGGTACTCTGTGTAGAGTTGAAATCTCTCATCTCTAACCCTCCAAATTCCTATTGTTTGAGATATGATGAGATTAGAATCTCCATACACAGTGAGATGTCTTGCGCCTGCTACCAAAGTGGCCTTTACTCCATATATACAGGCTTCGTACTCAGCTGTATTGTTTGTTGTTGGGAAATCCAGCTTGACAGCAAATGGAATATGGACTCCATCGGGATCTACTAACAAAATCCATGCTCCATTACCTCTCCGATTAGAAGCTCCATCGAAATACATGCACCATTGTGGATTGTTAATGAATAATAAATACTCATCAGGGAATGCATCATCATATTCATCTCCTGACACTGGTCCTTCTGCTAGGGCTTCAGATATGGCTCTTCCTTTAACAGATTTCTGGCTGACATATTGAATATCAAACTCATAAAGCACAGCATGCCATCTCGCCAATCTTTCACTAAGAATGGGTTTTTCGAACAGATACTTGATTGGGTCAAGTCTTGAGATCAGATAGGTGGTATGAGCTTGAAAGTGATGCCTCAACTTCTTCGTGGCATAGAGCAAAGAGATACATGCTTTTTCCAGTGGGGTATATCTTGTCTCATACTCCAAGAATTTCTTGCTGAGATAGTATATGGCAATTTCCTTCTTTGTTCCTTCTTGATATTGGGCTAAGAGAGCTCCCATAGCCGTTTCTGTAATAGTGAGGTACAAAATCAGAGGTTCCCCTGGTCTAGGCGACATTAGAACAGGTGGATTTGAAATATATTCTTTCATGGAATCAAAAGCTTCCTGATATTCCTCGTTCCACTCATGGGATTCCCCTTTTCTGAGCAGCTTAAATATGGGTTCACACCTCATAGTGAGGTATGAGATTAACCTGCTGATATATTGAATTCTACCGAGAAATCCTCTTATTTCTTTTTCTGTTTTTGGAGGAGGTAGCCCTTGAATAGCTTTTACCTTTTCATAGTCCACTTTGATGTCGTCTTAACTGACAATGAATCCCAACAACTTCCCTGAAGTGACGCCAAACACACACTTTTGAGGGTTTAGCCTTAGATTGTACTTCCTAATTCTTTCAAAGAAGGACCTTAGTGCAGGAATATACCCCTCACGATCTTCACATTTCAAAATCATGTCATCTACATAGACCTCCACAATATCGTGGATGAGGTCATGAAGGATAGTGGTTGTAGCCCTTTGGTACGTGGCTCCGGCATTCTTGAGACCAAAAGGCATAACTCGGTAACAGAAGGTGCCCCACGGAGTGATGAAAGATGTCTTTATCATATCTTCTTGAGCCATGAGTATTTGATTATACCCTGAGAATCCATCCATGAAGGAAAACATTGCATGATCGGCCGTACTATCCACGAGAACATCAATGTGGGGTAGAGGAAAGCAATCTTTTGGTGATGCAGCATTCAAATCTCGAAAATCAATGCATACCCGAACTCTCCCATCCTTTTTAGGTACGACCACTATATTGGTGAGCCAACTCGGATGCTTTACAGCTTGGATGAATTTGGCATCAAGCTATTTCTGAATTTCTGAATTTCACTTTCAGACTAATCTCTGGCTTCATTCGGTGGAGCTTTTGCTGCTTAGGCTTGCTTTCAGGATGTAACGGAATACGATGTTCCGCAATTTCTCTATTAACACCAGGCATATCATCATAAGACCATGGAAACACATCTACATACTCTTTTAACAATGCAATAAACACAGACTGTTCAATTGGGGAGAGGGGTGACCCTATTTTGACTTCTTTTACAGCATTTTTGTACCAATATTAATTACAATGGACTCTTCCATGGGTTTTATATATATATGTTTCAGTTGTATCAAGTGATTCATCATTATTAAATTCACTGTCAGAAATAACATCTTGCATGCAAATGTATTTAGATAAAGGTTCACATTCAATTTCCTCACTATCAGAGTCTTCTGACTGGGTATGCAAGGTAGATTGGCTGGAAGATGAGCTATCAGTATGATATCCATCTGAAAGGGGTGAAAAGGTATTTTCATGAGATGGATGTGGAGGATGGTTTCCTAAAAACATTTTAAATTCTATAATCCCGACTTTTGCCTGACACTCAATACTCCACTTATGTTCAATGCTTTCGCCAAAAGGTATCATCAAAGACACCGGGTCAAAATCCTCTTCCTCAGAGGACTCAGAAGTGAAAATTTTCCTAAGGACTCCATGTTCCAGATTATCCACCCAGTCATTTTCTTTTTTCATTTTTTGTTTTTGGACAAACCCACTTTTGATTAAGTCTAGATTTCTAGCATCTTTGAAGAATATCTCCAATCCCGGTAAAATCTTTTGTTCCATCCTATTAAGCCAAGGTTATGGAAATTCATAGTACAGCTCATTATCTCCTTGC
The DNA here is from genome assembly GCA_947648045.1 of Beta corolliflora. Lineage (NCBI taxonomy): Eukaryota > Viridiplantae > Streptophyta > Magnoliopsida > Caryophyllales > Amaranthaceae > Beta > Beta corolliflora. The sequence goes on from CANSZD010002988.1 coordinate 1,247,197, forward strand.
AGGATGAACTGGTCGTTGAGGGTAAAAGAAGGTTTTTTGATGTTGTGAGAAGTGTTGCCCGGATCATATCCTAACCCAAGTCGGTTTTGCTTGTCTACTATGGGGATTGGTTGCTTTATATCCCTACCATCACGCCCTAATCCGGTTCCTTGAGTATAACCCATATTCATCATGATTTGAAATCCTTTGGACAGAGGTTGCATGGCAAACCCTACATGCTCTTTGACCGCATTTGTGGATATGGCTGAGGTGTTTGTTTTCTGATGGTAATTGGTCATCCTTAGAGAAGGGAAAAATTTCTTCTTTTTGGACCTAAAGGTAGAGAAAAAAAAGAATTAAAAGAAAAGAGAAGAAAGCTACATATTGCAGAATAAAGAAAATTTTCGAAAATGATTTCGCCATATTTTGACTGGAATGGTCCACCTTTACAATTTTGTTTTTTTTATATTTTGACTCTCTTGAATGATTTTACTGTCATTGGGGTTGAAAACAAATGTTTTTTTTTTCTTCCATTCCCTGCTTTAATATTGAACAAAGACAGAAAATATAGAGATTAGGGCATGTATCCCCATTGATGTGTCAATTCAGCATTCTGAAATTGCTCCTATGATGACTGGCATCTTGAGTTCTGATCACATTGCCTGAAATACAATGGTTAATACATTTGAGTCGAACCCGAAGGCTGTCTACATATCCCCATTGCTCCGGGTGCATTTTATGGGGAATCAGACTCAGCGTAGTTCATTATTTTAGCAAGAACTAAAGTTTTTTATTTAATAAAGCAGCTGCACTCATATTGAGCTACCTACGTACCCCAGGTGTTACATAGGTGGAGTGATCTCACAGTGCAAGTGTACGTGATAATGGGGATTCAAGCTGCACGTAGTTCTTTGATACTAACGAGCTGAAATTTTTTTTTTTTTTGCTTTTTTTTTTGATGGGCTAACCTCCTACAGGACTTTTACCGAAGATTTTTTCTTTCTGTGAGACGATCAAGTAGCTTTGCGGTAGACAAGAGCTATATTGGTGATCTGCTTGATGCGATAGCTGAGAGCGTGACATTGGTTTGTGCCGTGACCATGCAACTGATGATATTGGCAGTACTTGTGGAGATCTGATCCTACGGGACTTGTGCCTGGGCGTCATGGAAGTGGATGTATCCGACCTTGCTCGACTAATTTGCGGAAGATATCAACTTGGGATTGAGGTTGAGGGCGCGCCGACACTTTCCTTACGGGCACTTCCTTATGGGTTGGACTAATGATGCCTCGATCAACCAGGTTTTAAACTTTATACTCCCTCTGCTTTTTTTTATTTGCTACATTTGATTTCTTGGGAATGAAGCCACTACTTTGACCGATTATTTTGATTATTTTATAAGTAAAAATATAGTCATGTGTGATCTTGGTAGATTCGTCTCGACGTGTAGATTCATAATATCAAATTTTTATAATTTTTACTTAAGTGAAATAAGAGATATTAAGAGTTAAATAATGCTTTGAAAACCGTGCAAGTCAAATGTAGCAAATAAAAAAAAGCAGAGGGAGTAATAAAGATCATGGCATCGATCAGTTTCATGCCCAAATTGATGACAATAAGCACAGAGTTTGCTCATGTCTGTTCCAGGAAGGGGTAAACAGTGCACATATGCTGAGGCTTGGATTATTCCTTGGCTCCGAAGACGATCATACACCATACTCAATGGTTCATCTATCTTAGCATATACCCTTGGATTTGTGTTGGGAATTTCAAGATCTTCCCGAGGTCGTTTTTCTTGCAATTTCAGAGCATCGATGTCAAAGCCATGTTGTTCCATGTGACTGAGGGAGGTGTACTTGATAGTAACCATGTGACGATAATAGAAATCGTTCAGGTTCCGCAGCAATATGAACTCTCGATCGGTAATATGGAAACGAAGCTGTGTGCGGATATGAGTGCATCTCGAACAAAAGTGCGAAAAAGTTTCTAAGGCACTCTGGCGCAAAGTGACTAGCTTCAACTTCTTGACATCAATCTGTTTATGCTCGAGAGCCCAATTAACAAAGGCTTGGCTAGCATTTTCCCAACTAACTTTATCCACATAATCCAAAGAGTAATACCAGTCCAAAGCTGGTCCTTCTGAACTCTTGTCAAACAGCATGGGGTAATATTCCTCTGGTATGCCCCAGGGGTGTAAGGCATTCACAAATCCAACTAAGTGGACAAAAGGATCACCGTTCCCATTAAATTTTCTAAACTGTGGCAATTCGCGATAGTGATCTTCATGTTGATATCCTGGAAAGGGAATCAATGACTCAGTGTGAACCTCTCGAACAGGGCATACTACATTAAAGTCCAGGTCAAAATCGTCAGTCCTAGATCTCTTCTTTGACTCATTATCATCATCTTGAGCATTACCGACACAAGATTCCTCCGGTGCTTCAACTAACGTATTATGAGTGTCGATGCTCGGAACTCCTATTTCTTCCTCGTCATCCTCACTATATTCTGGTTCTGTTTCTTCATCACTTTCATCTGGTGTGGCTACTGGAACCTCATTCATCCATGAATTTTCAGGTGCTGCTAGAATACAGTGGATAGTGTAACCATCCAACCTAGTGCCCTCTACTTCGTTCAAATACAATACCGATTTTCCGGTGTTGGAGATGGTCATAATTTCTAGATCACCAGAAATAGTCACAGCACCCTGATCAGTGAGAAGCTTCACCTTCTGATGTAGAGTAGAGGCTACTGCTCTATTTTTATGCAGCCATGGTCTTCCTAATAAGAGGTTGAAACATGCTTAAATGTCAACGACCATGAATTCCACCTTCCTTGCCACGGGACCACATTCAATGAGGAGGCTGATTAAACCTAGTACTTCTCTCTTGGCATTATCATATGCTCTGACCACCTGGTTGGATGGTACCAGATCTTCTTTTAAATACCTAAGTCTTGTTAGCACACGTAGAGGGCAAACGTTGATTGTGGAGCCATTGTCGATCAATACTCTTGGTATCTCCCATCCATTACAACGTATAGTGATGTGCAACGAATTGTTGTGGTTGATATTGTCAGGGAGATCATTGTCTGTGAACATGAGAGTTCGATCTACGCCATGAATGAGGCCCACCATTTGGTCAGGTGTTATGGAAGAGCTTACAGAGGCTTCATTGAGATGCTTTAGCACAGCTGCTCTATGAGGCTGGGAATGCATTAACAAATTCCAGATGGAAACATTAGCATTTACTTCTTTCATGCGCTTGATAGCATCATCTTCCTTGTTACTATCCTCTGTCATTGGCTCCTTGCCCTTTTCTTTCCTCCTCAGTACCTCCAAAGGATTTTCATCCTCCAAATGGGAAGGTTTAAAATGACGGCCTGCTCTAGTCAAATGAGAGATATCCACATACTCCTCATCACTAAGATCATCGAGGCAGATGGGGCGCCGGTATGTATTTGGAGTGGTGGAATGTCCTCCAGTGCTTTTCTCCACGATTGTCAAGACTGAAGAGACATCTTCATCAGCATCAGAGTCCAAAATGAAGAAGGCACCATCATAATCCAAGGTTCCACACATCTCAGAGAATGGATCCTTGTTGAGAGTGAAACTGGGGTCTTTACAAGGGATCATTTTGACTTTTTATTGAGTGGAATAGTCATAGACCAGACACTTGTAACATGCGGCTATTGGCATTTCATACATTTGAGGAACTGTCTTGTGGATTAACTGGATTGAATCGCATCCATCTGACACAGAAGAGATTGCATTAATCGCAAATGAGGGTTTACGATTAGGAAGGGGGTTTTTTGTGATGTTGGGCTGAGAGTCGTTTGTTTTACTGGAAATGAATCCTAACGAGAGCTTTCCATCATCCACAAGGTTTTGAATTTGATGCTTTAGAGCCGTGCAACTTTCAGTATTATGCCCCGGACTTTGGTGGTACTCACAGTTTTGGTTTGGGTCATAACCAGGGTAAGGATTTTTAGGAGGTGGACGTGGATTCAAGGGTTGAATGAGATTGGCCTTTTTTAGCTTAGAGAGAGCTTGGGAATAAGTCATGTTTAAGGGGGTAAAGTTCCTTTGTGGTCGCAACTGGAATGCAGACGATGCGCCAATAGCATGGATCGCATTAGTTGTTTTAGGAACTGCTGAATCATTGTTTGGGGCTCTTTTGTTATTTCCAAACTTTGCATTATAAGTGGCGTTGCCAGTAGGTTTAATTTTCTTGATGTCTCCCCTTTTCACAGCATCCTCAACTAGAGTTCCCGTAGCAATCAAAGCTTTGAAAGTCGGGAAATATTGGTAGGCCATATGCTTCTGATAGACAGGAAGAAGGTTCTTCACAACCATTTGCAGTTGTTCCTCCTCATTAGGCCTACTCATCATTTTGGAAGCCTTGTTTCTCCACCGAGTGATGAATGAAGAAAATGTCTCATTAAGGTTTTGAGAAGTGGTCTCCAGATCCCTTCTAGTAACATCAATTTCTTCATTATATTTGTACTGGTTTGAGAACTCTCTAACTATGTCAGGCCAAGTGGATTTCTTTGTGTTTTCAAGGTTGAGGAACCAATGTGCTGCAGCACCATCTAAATACTGTTGAAAGAGTTGGGCCATCAAATATTCTTCCACTCCCCAGGGACTCATTGCCCCTACATACATTTTCAGGAAATTGGTGGGGCTGTCGGTCCCATCAAACTTTGTCAGGTTAGGCATCTTGAAACCATGAGGTAATCGTGCCTTTGGGAAAAGTGTTAACCCATGAATGTCCATCCATGGTTCAGCCTTAGTCATGCCTTTTAAAACTTCCTTGAGCTTAACTACTTCTTCCTCGAGCTTAGTGGGAATTTCTCTCTCATTGTTCATAGGCTCAAGGTGAAAAGGTGAAGCTACTTCCGACTCCGGAGGAGGAGGAGGAGGCATCTGGGCGTTTTGGCGCATTATGCCCAACACAGTTTGTTCAATATTATTCTGTCGGTCAAGCATGGGTCCTCGGAGCTCAGTCATTAGATCAGGTGGAGGGGTAGAGTTCTGTTGGTGCTCGTTGTTCGGAATTTCAGACATGTTGCTGAGACGCGTAGCAGAGAATACAGCTGGTGTAGACAAGGATGACAGTATTACTGACAGAGAACGTTCACTTTGGTCAGAACTTCGGCGAATTAGCCTAGATCCTCAGCGGGCCCAGGCAGAGTTCCAGTGAAATGAGATGAAGAGTTAGCACAGAAATATGTCCAGACTTTGTTTCTTCTTTTCTTTTCCTCTTTTTCTTTTTTTTTTGCAGGGAATGAAAGAAATGATATCTTTGAAAATTATTTTTTCTTTTAACCCCAATTTCAGTTATCATTTATTAAAAGGTGTGAAACCTTGACTTTATCATTTGCTTTGGATTTTTCATTACATTTTTTGATTTGTTATTATTATTTTTTTAGACTTGGACCTTTTTATATACATTTTAAACTTCCACCTTTTAGGCTCATATTTTTTTAGGATAATACACAAATATTATCAAAATCAATTTGATAATATCCTTCCATTTTCTGCTACTACAGAAATAAGAGAAAAGAGATATAACGAGGCATGTGTCCTCATTTTGGAAAATTATAATGCCCCAGATATCGTTCTTCCTTGTAGTGATCTGCACGTATTGATTGCTTCTAAACACTGAAATCACAAAAGAAAATATTAAATGCAAAAGGAGCCGCACCCGAAGGTTGCCTACGTATCTCCATAAGTGGATTTCGATTTGGATTTGGGGGAGAAAATTTTCTTGTAATGATTTTTTTTTTGAATGGAGAATCAGGCCCAACGTAGTTCTGACATATTGAAAGCTGAAATTTTACATTTTTTTTTTTTTGCAACTGCACTCAGGAAATGAGTTGCCTACGTACCCCTTTTAGTACATTACATAGTAGAGAAAGCTAAGATAGATGCATTACAACATTGAATTTTTTTGTTTTTTGTTTTTTTTTAGGGGATCAAGCCGCACGTAGCTCTACCTACAAAGTATAATATAAAAGCAATTAAATAATTCAGGTACATCCCAAACTTTTCAGACTTCAGTTTGCTGGGCGCCATGCCATGTATTTACCTGTCTGAAGACGTTTGTTCCACCTTTCCTTTTTGTTCTTGACATATAAAGGGTTGTCTTCTCGGCTGATGAGCCATGATGCCCATGCCTTGCACACCAGCATGCAAGAGGCTCTTGTTTCATAATTAATTTCATCAAGGAAGCGATAAGGTTCCCTGATAGATTGAATAGCAGCTACTTTGTGTGTTGGACTCTCTTCTCCTTCACCCTGGGACTGTGATTACCCTATGTGGAGTTATCATCTTCATCTTTTGGTGCAATGTTGAGATGATAGCTTGGTTCTTGTGGAGCCATGGTCGTCCTAACAACAGAATGAAAGGAGCTTCGCAATCAACGATCATGAAATTGACCTCTCGTATGACTGCCCCAATTAGTGACTAAATATGAAGGATTAAGATAACCACCTCAATTACTGATTAAAAATGGAGGTTAAGATAATCACCCTAGTTAGTGACTAAATTTTAAGAGGGAAGGTAATCACCTTAATTGATGATTATTCAAGGTTTAGGATAATCACTCCAATTAGTGATTAAATGAGAGAAATAATTGTCCTAATTAACGATTATTAAGGTTTAAGATAATCACTCTAATTAGTGATTAAATGAAAAGTTTGAGTCAATCGCCCTAATTAGCGATTAATCAATGATTGAAATAACCACCTTAGTTAGTGATTATGTTTATGATTTTCAAGAGGTCTTAGAAATTTGCTTCCTAATTTGAAGGCTTTTGAGAAATAATCTTAATTGAAGATTATTAAGTCATTTAGAGAGAAATGATCAATTTGAGATCGAATTTGGGAGATTTGTGTTTGGCTAATTGGAATTTGGACATTTAAAGCGAGACACGTGAAACGGCCTAAAATCAATTCTGAGATCATAATTACCAATCTAATTATGTCAAATTATATGATTAATCCATTTGAATATGGAGAACACATTTTTAAAATGTAAGATGGATCGTCATACAATTTATCTTAGTTAGATTTGCAATCTTTCCTCTTAATTGAGATTGGGTCATTTATTTCATATACTATGACATATTGGCCCAACATGCAAAATTTGTAACATTGGTTGCTCATTTTATTAAAAAAAGAGTTGTGGAATTATTTATGAAAATTATGCATAAACATCTCCATTTTTTTTATTAATGAGTGATGTAATAATTATTACAAAGAAACTATTATTACAATAAAAATGTACAAATTCTATGATCTATACAAATCTTCAATCTTGATCTTCACCATGATGCTCCTTGATCTTCACCTCCTTCAATGGGCTTTGGAATTCATGTTTATTTGTGAATTTGTAAAAGTTAAAGATTAATTAACTTCTTTGATTTTGATTTTTTTATGATAATTTTTATTGATTTTTATTTACATGATAAAATGAGTCATTTTAAGAGAAACTTAAAATTTAATGACTTTTAATTAACATTTTTGTGTGAAAAGAAAACATTTTTTTTATGAAAGTTCAGTTAATCACTTTATTTTATTTTCCAGATTGCACTTTTGTTCTTGCACTGACTTACAAAAATTATAACTTTCTGTATAAAGCGTTAAATTGAGAATTTGATATATCTATGGATATATAAGTGAGTTTTTTATGTTGTGTCAAAATTTCACAAGTTTTTAGTGACAACCCAAATTATGGTGAATTTTATGTAAAAACTGGTCAAAACAGGACCTTTATTGAATTTTTTCTTTGAGATCTAACTTATTGAACTTATTTTGAAGTGAATTTTGGTATGAACATTTTAGACACTTTGAAGAACTAGACTAGAAATTTTCACTTGAATTAGACACTTTTAAGACCCTTTTTTATTTATTTCCTTAACTGAAAGGAAAATCAGCTTTCTGGAATGAAGTGATTTACATGAATGGTTTTGTAAAAATGATGTAAAATTGTATAAAATTCATATGAACATGATTTTTATATTTTTGAAAAGCTAATGATGTTTTCTTCAAACTTGATATTTTTAGTTTTATTTAAATGATTTAATTTTAAACTTTATTAACAAGACAAACTTATATGGTACGGGACAAAATCAGTTTTACACAATAAAGTTGTATGATTTTTAATTCTTTATACAAAATTCGTTTTTTAGAAATTCTAAAGCTCAGTTTCTGGAAGCATCTTGCACTTCATAGGAAAAATATTAAATACTACAAAATATTTTGATAATACAGACGAAAAAATGAAATGTAGTACGAAATTAAAACTGATAATAATTACAGCATCACATTTTCTTTTTTATGGAGATGTTTATGCACAACTTGTCTTGAATTTTTTTATGAAAACATTTTTGGTGATGAATAACAACTTGATTAATGAAAATCATATAATCACATTGTTTCCTAAGAGTCACCCCATTAGAGGTGACTATTCTAGGTGGGGTGATTTAAGGTTGGGAACCTATTAGGACTTTCACATACCCAAATCACTCCAAAGATTAAAAAAATGATATGAAGAAAACAAGGAGGAAGTTAGTAGATGATTTAGAAGATAATCAAAAATAAACAAAAGTTTCCACTTTACCTTGCTAGCTCAATGATGCACTTCCTTTTTGCAAAGTTTTCTACCTTTTTTTGTGATTTTCTTAATTTCTAAGTGAGTTTCTAGATCCACTTAATTACTAACTTAAACTCTTTTTGTGTTTTTTCCTTCTTGCTCCCATTGAACCATTTGTACCTATATGCAGCTAATAAATTCTTACAGAAAGACTCAAACCTAATTTGATATTTCTAGGAAACCATATGGACATCTTAAGGACTTACCCAATGTAGATTTCCCCGTCATGACTTCATAATTGGTCAATGAACTAAAATTTTAAGTTCAGGGGTAAGAACACGATCATGAATCACGTTCACCCATTGTTGTCCTACACTAAATATGAGTTATAAATCTAGTTTTATGCAATTAAACAACCAAGCAACATTTTCAAGCACCCTAATAGATTAATATAAGTTGGTTAATTTAACACAAAAGACTATTTTTTGGTGATATGCTCATTAGCAATCAAATTACTAGGTTCTAAAATCAGTTGTCCAAATTATCTTATTAGGCATGAGAAAAAGCATATAAGGATGATGAAAGAAATAAGCACGTAATCATGAATATGTATATATAAAAGAATGCAGAGAAAAAGGAGAAGAGATTAGAATATACAAGAGCATGACTTATTTTTAAGATCTACATTATGAAAAACTCGTTAGAAACTATCAGCAATTAAACTGGAATTGAAAGATTAAGAACCATCATAAATATACTGGTGTCGCATGCGTCTTTGAGCGTAACGATTTTCGAGAGGAGCAATCTTGAAACTTGAAAAACGAAATCAATTAATATTGAAGGATATATGAATATTTGAAGTGTTTAGGAGGAATAGTGGAGTATGTAAGGTGAAATATCTCTGGAAATCCATCCCTAAAACCGACTGCAATGAGACCTATTTATACGAAAATAGATTCTAGAAAACACGATACGGATAAAAGAAACATGTGCACTGCACCCACGAGCGTTGCACCTCATGCAAGGCTCATGCGCCCAACGCACGCCTCTTGCGCCTAGCGCAGTGATACGCCCAAGTTATACGTAGTATTTACGTTATTTTGGGTGCACTTGGCTAAGGGTTTGATTGTAATTGTTAACATTCGTGTTTTATTTAACCCTTAGCGGAAGTTCGGAGTTTTGCGAGATAAGTTGTGTTAATGTCATGTATTCCGAGCTTTCAAGGTGAAATGCATTTAAGCCAAGCATCACCGCAAGCCCAAGCATCACCGCAAGCCAAGCATCACCGCAAGCTAAGCATCACCGCAAGCATAGCAAGCTCTTCGAGCAGCCATCGCACAGCAATCCAAGCCAGCAAGTCCGCCCGGCCTCTCGTGCGCGCTCATCGCCAAGCAGCACCGCACGCTCAGCAGCCAAGCCTGCCCAGCGCTCATCGCCCAGCTCGAAGCCCAGCGCTCGCGACTCGCGAGAATCCTCGCGACCCTTGCCATTTTGTGCGGGAAGGCAGCGTGCTCTTCGCGACTCGCGATCAGTGTCGCGACTCGCGATGCTTTAGTCGGTTCAGCGGCCACGTTTTGTGCGGGGTTTAAAAGCATCCCAAAACCTATTTTGAAGGCCGAGGACGAAGTTGGGACGAAGAGGAGAGCCGAAATGTAGGATTTGGAGCAGTAAGCTTGAGGAGAGAGAGAGGATACTCCTCTCTTCATCCTTCCTTCTTCATGCTCCTCTTTTCCTCTTTCCTTCTTCATTCCTCTTTGTTCTTCATTTCCTAGTGTTAGTTTTCATTTTCTAGTTTAGTTTTTAGAGATTTCAATTATGGAATTGGCTTATGCTATGCCGATTGTAGCTTGAACTGTTCTTGAACGAGATTAATATGAAGCTTCAAGCATTATTGTGAGATCTTTCCTCTCTATTTAGTTTCTTTGATTATGGTTTAATTTCTATGATTGTGTTCTATGATTTTTGCATGCTTATGCTAGGAACGTTACTAGTTTGATTGTGTAATTAATCTAATGCTAGATTTAAGAATAGAATCGGATTGTTTTATTCTTTTATCAATTTGTAGCAAACTAGGGAGTAACTTAGATGCTGATCGTCTTGGTTATTTCTTGGGGAAATTGAATCAACTGTTGAATGTTTATCGCGTGTATGACATTAGCAGGTCTATTGGTTCTTTGTGTTTATTGCTGCTATTGGATTGAACTTAGACGCTGATCGGACTAGGTTATCCTTTAGTTAGGGTTTTATAGTCACGCTGATCATGCTATTCAACTAAGAATAAGGAGAATGCGAGATTAATTCTCGGCAATAGATAATCATGGAAATAATTAGAGTTGAGGTTCAAGGATCGATAATGAATTAAAGTGGATGTTAATCGGATTCAAGATCTTTCCATATTGATTTCTCATTTTATTTATTTGCTAGTTAATTTTAGTTTGTTTATAATCTACTTGAAACCCCCCTTGTTATTAGGTTTCTCGGCCCTTAGCTTAATCTAAGTACTCATTCACGCTAAATATTAAACTCGTCCCTGTTTCCCTGTGGATACGACCCCTACTTCCATTATACTTGCTTAGTGTAAAAGAGAGTAGGAGAAATTTTATCTTTGGCCGGGTGCTCTCGCGACAAGAACGCCCCGCCAAATTTTGGCGCCGTTGCCGGGGAAACGGTGTTACTTGTTTGTATTTAGCGTGATTTTTGGATGGTATTGCTTGTGCTCTTTGTTTTTGGTTGGCCACTCATATAAAGAATTCCCTTTTTGTTTTAGTTTCTAGTTTTCATCTTCCATTGAGCTCTATGTATTTCACTTTTGTATTTTGGACAAGAAGCATGGAACTTGTTGCTTAAACTCTCTTGGGAATGGTTGATTGAAGCTTTTGACGGTTTATTGTAAGATTTACTCTATATCTTGGTTATTGTCTAGCTTTAAATATTTATATTAATGGTCATGACTTGGATTAGCTAGGAGTACTACTAGTTGATGTTTGTTGTTGACTTAATGCTAGGTTTTGGATATAATCTGATGTTATATGCTCAACCATGTTGTAGTAAGCTAGGTATTAACGATGCATTGCAAGAGTTCTTCTCAATCAATTTTGCAGGTACTTGAAGTGGAGATTGACATGGAACCACCATTGTCACACATGGAGCACAACCCAATGATTAAGCTTAAGGTACTAAGTCGAGCTAACGACTTTAAACAACAGCGCTTCTCGGGAGGCAACCCGAGACCCCTCTTTATTTTCTTTCTTTTCCTTTATTTCTCATCAAATTTCCACCACCACAACAAATTTTCTTTCACCCACCGCCCACCCACTAAAAATATCCACAACTAATCTTAATCCACTTGGAACCAAAATCCACAAAAGAAAACCCGTTGGGAGGAGTTCAATAGCTAGGAGTTGGTACAACTAGAGGGTTGAGATTGTTAATGAATCTTTTCGATCTCTTAAGCTAGGTGCAAATCTCAAAAATTTGAATTTGTCATTTGTTTGAGTGATTCGAGGGAGCGGGTTGTGAGTTGAGTTATGAGATTTGAGTTGGTGTTGTTAAGAAATTTGAGTTTGACGGATAGTTTGTCATGAGTTTTGAGCATTCGATCTTCGATTTACCCAATTTTCGATTTTCTCCCCCCATTTTCAGTTTACTTTTTCTTCTAATTGTCATCACATTGAGGACAATGTGTAGTTTAAGTAGGGGGGAGGGTATTCTCATTCTCATGTATCTATGTTGTATATATATTACTTTTAATTTGAAATGAAAAATGAAAAAAAAAATATTAAAAAAAAGTGATGAAGTGAATCCCGCTGAGTTGAAAACCCGCAAGGGCGGGCGACTCGGGCAAAATTGGGAGCTCGGATAGGTCAAAAACCCGAAAGGGCGGCCTATGCAAAAAAGAGCTAGTTGAGCGGGTGAGTTTTGTGAGCCGGAAAAAGAAGAGAGATAAAAAAATGTGAGAAGCTAGGATGAAAACCCGAAAGGGCTCCTAGGCAAAATGAGAGATTAAGAGAGAATTTTGTATTTGGAAAACTCATTTGCCGGAGTTGGTGTCATAAGGCGTAAGGTATCTTCGGGTTGGGTTAGTGAATTCATCCTTTGTTTTGTAAAGATCTATTTAAAGTTGGCTTTCACATTCTTTTGGTTGATTGATTGTTTTTGGGAGTAAGCATGGAATATATTCCTTTTTGTCTTTGTTCCATGGCTTGCTATTTTAATTAAGTTAGTTGTTGTAGTAGTAGGTCATCTTTTGAGGTTTGGGAGAGCTGATAGTTTAGTGTGTCGTGAGCTGACATTTTGATTCTTGTTGGTGTTGCTGGTTATTATTGTTGTCGCGTTCTTTGTATTTTTCAGGTTAGCTCGAATCTAAGTGTGGGGGAGTCATTGTCCCTTACGTTTAGGTTTTGAGCGGATGTTGTTAAGATGTGATGATGATGATGTAGTTGATGGGGAGTGTAGGTTAGTGTCGATAGCTTGGGTGATGATTTATTTGGTGATTCTCACTTTTGAGTTTACTCGAGGTCGAGTAAAGTTCAAGTGTGGGGGTAATACGCCCAAGTTATACGTAGTATTTACGTTATTTTGGGTGCACTTTGCTAAGGGTTTGATTGTAATTGTTAACATTTGTGTTTTATTTAACCCTTAGCGGAAGTTCGGAGTTTTGCGAGATAAGTTGTGTTAATGTCATGTATTCCGAGCTTTCAAGGTGAAATGCATTTAAGCCAAGCATCACCGCAAGCCCAAGCATCACCGCAAGCCAAGCATCACCGCAAGCTAAGCATCACCGCAAGCATAGCAAGCTCTTCGAGCGGCCATCGCACAAGCAATCCAAAGCAAGCAAGCTCGCCCGGCTCTCGTGCGCGCTCATCGTCAAGCAAAGACCGCACGCTCGCCAGCCTAAGCTCGCCCGGCGCTCATCGCCCAGCTCGAAGCCCAGCGCTCGCGACTCGCGAGAATCCTCGCGACCCTTGCCATTTTGTGCGGGAAGGCAGCGTGCTCTTCGCGACTCGCGATCAGTGTCGCGACTCGCGATGCTTTAGTCGGTTCAGCGGCCACGTTTTGTACGGGGTTTAAAAGCATCCCAAAACCTATTTTGAAGGCCGAGGACGAAGTTGGGACGAAGAGGAGAGCCGAAATGTAGGATTTGGAGCAAGTAAGCTTGAGGGAGAGAGAGGATACTCCTCTCTTCATCCTTCCTTCTTCATGCTCCTCTTTTCCTCTATCCTTCTTCATTCCTCTTTTTTCTTCATTTCCTAGTGTTAGTTTTCATTTTCTAGTTTAGTTTTTAGAGATTTCAATTATGGAATTGGCTTATGCTATGCCGATTGTAGCTTGAACTGTTCTTGAACGAGATTAATATGAAGCTTCAAGCATTATTGTGAGATCTTTCCTCTCTATTTAGTTTCTTTGATTATGGTTTAATTTCTATGATTGTGTTCTATGATTTTTGCATGATTATGCTAGGAACGTTACTAGTTTGATTGTGTAATTAATCTAATGCTAGATTTAAGAATAGAATCGGATTGTTTTATTCTTTTATCAATTTGTAGCAAACTAGGGAGTAACTTAGATGCTGATCGTCTTGGTTATTTCTTGGGGAAATTGAATCAACTTGTTGAATGTTTATCGCGTGTATGACATTAGCGAGTCTATTGGTTCTCTGTGTTTATTGCTGCTATTGGATTGAACTTAGACGCTGATCGGACTAGGTTATCCTTTAGTTAGGGTTTTATAGTCACGCTGATCATGCTATTCAACTAAGAATAAGGAGAATGCGAGATTAATTCTCGGTAATAGATAATCATGGAAATAATTAGAGTTGAGGTTCAAGGATCGATAATGAATTAAAGTGGATGTTAATCGGATTCAAGATCTTTCCATATTGATTTCTCATTTTATTTATTTGCTAGTTAATTTTAGTTTGTTTATAATCTACTTGAAACCCCCCTTGTTATTAGGTTTCTCGGCCCTTAGCTTAATCTAAGTACTCATTCACGCTAAATATTAAACTCGTCCCTGTTTCCCTGTGGATACGACCCCTACTTCCATTATACTTGCTTAGTGTAAAAGAGAGTAGGAGAAATTTTATCTTTGGCCGGGTGCTCTCGCGACAAGAACGCCCCGCCAAATTTTGGCGCCGTTGCCGGGGAAACGGTGTTACTTGTTTGTATTTAGCGTGAATTTTGGATGGTATTGCTTGTGCTCTTTGTTTTTGGTTGGCCACTCATATAAAGAATTCCCTTTTTGTTTTAGTTTCTAGTTTTCATCTTCCATTGAGCTCTATGTATTTCACTTTTGTATTTTGGACAAGAAGCATGGAACTTGTTGCTTAAACTCTCTTGGGAATGGTTGATTGAAGCTTTTGACGGTTTATTGTAAGATTTACTCTATATCTTGGTTATTGTCTAGCTTTAAATATTTATATTAATGGTCATGACTTGGATTAGCTAGGAGTACTACTAGTTGATGTTTGTTGTTGACTTAATGCTAGGTTTTGGATATAATCTGATGTTATATGCTCAACCATGTTGTAGTAAGCTAGGTATTAACGATGCATTGCAAGAGTTCTTCTCAATCAATTTTGCAGGTACTTGAAGTGGAGATTGACATGGAACCACCATTGTCACACATGGAGCACAACCCAATGATTAAGCTTAAGGTACTAAGTCGAGCTAACGACTTTAAACAACAGCGCTTCTTGGGAGGCAACCCGAGACCCCTCTTTATTTTCTTTCTTTTCCTTTATTTCTCATCAAATTTCCACCACCACAACAAATTTTCTTTCACCCACCGCCCACCCACTAAAAAGATCCACAACCAATCTTAATCCACTTGGAACCAAAATCCACAAAAGAAAACCCGTTGGGAGGAGTTCAATAGCTAGGAGTTGGTACAACTAGAGGGTTGAGATTGTTAATGAATCTTTTCGATCTCTTAAGCTAGGTGCAAATCTCAAAAATTTGAATTTGTCATTTGTTTGAGTGATTCGAGGGAGCGGGTTGTGAGTTGAGTTATGAGATTTGAGTTGGTGTTGTTAAGAAATTTGAGTTTGACGGATAGTTTGTCATGAGTTTTGAGCATTCGATCTTCGATTTACCCAATTTTCGATTTTCTCCCCCCATTTTCAGTTTACTTTTTCTTCTAATTGTCATCACATTGAGGACAATGTGTAGTTTAAGTAGGGGGGAGGGTATTCTCATTCTCATGTATCTATGTTGTATATATATTACTTTTAATTTGAAATGAAAAATGAAAAAAAAATGAAAAAAAAAATATTAAAAAAAAGTGATGAAGTGAATCCCGCTGAGTTGAAAACCCGCAAGGGCGGGCGACTCGGGCAAAATTGGGAGCTCGGATAGGTCAAAAACCCGAAAGGGCGGCCTATGCAAAAAAGAGCTAGTTGAGCGGGTGAGTTTTGTGAGCCGGAAAAAGAAGAGAGATAAAAAAATGTGAGAAGCTAGGATGAAAACCCGAAAGGGCTCCTAGGCAAAATGAGAGATTAAGAGAGAATTTTGTATTTGGAAAACTCATTTGCCGGAGTTGGTGTCATAAGGCGTAAGGTATCTTCGGGTTGGGTTAGTGAATTCATCCTTTGTTTTGTAAAGATCTATTTAAAGTTGGCTTTCACATTCTTTTGGTTGATTGATTGTTTTTGGGAGTAAGCATGGAATATATTCCTTTTTGTCTTTGTTCCATGGCTTGCTATTTTAATTAAGTTAGTTGTTGTAGTAGTAGGTCATCTTTTGAGGTTTGGGAGAGCTGATAGTTTAGTGTGTCGTGAGCTGACATTTTGATTCTTGTTGGTGTTGCTGGTTATTATTGTTGTCGCGTTCTTTGTATTTTTCAGGTTAGCTCGAATCTAAGTGTGGGGGAGTCATTGTCCCTTACGTTTAGGTTTTGAGCGGATGTTGTTAAGATGTGATGATGATGATGTAGTTGATGGGGAGTGTAGGTTAGTGTCGATAGCTTGGGTGATGATTTATTTGGTGATTCTCACTTTTGAGTTTACTCGAGGTCGAGTAAAGTTCAAGTGTGGGGGTAATACGCCCAAGTTATACGTAGTATTTACGTTATTTTGGGTGCACTTTGCTAAGGGTTTGATTGTAATTGTTAACATTTGTGTTTTATTTAACCCTTAGCGGAAGTTCGGAGTTTTGCGAGATAAGTTGTGTTAATGTCATGTATTCCGAGCTTTCAAGGTGAAATGCATTTAAGCCAAGCATCACCGCAAGCCCAAGCATCACCGCAAGCCAAGCATCACCGCAAGCTAAGCATCACCGCAAGCATAGCAAGCTCTTCGAGCAGCCATCGCACAGCAATCCAGCAAGCAAGCCTGCCCAGCTCTCGTGCGCGCTCATCGTCAAGCAGCATCGCACGCTCAGCAGCCAAGCCTGCCCAGCGCTCATCGCCCAGCTCGAAGCCCAGCGCTCGCGACTCGCGAGAATCCTCGCGACCCTTGCCATTTTGTGCGGGAAGGCAGCGTGCTCTTCGCGACTCGCGATCAGTGTCGCGACTCGCGATGCTTTAGTCGGTTCAGCGGCCACGTTTTGTACGGGGTTTAAAAGCATCCCAAAACCTATTTTGAAGGCCGAGGACGAAGTTGGGACGAAGAGGAGAGCCGAAATGTAGGATTTGGAGCAGTAAGCTTGAGGAGAGAGAGAGGATACTCCTCTCTTCATCCTTCCTTCTTCATGCTCCTCTTTTCCTCTATCCTTCTTCATTCCTCTTTTTTCTTCATTTCCTAGTGTTAGTTTTCATTTTCTAGTTTAGTTTTTAGAGATTTCAATTATGGAATTGGCTTATGCTATGCCGATTGTAGCTTGAACTGTTCTTGAACGAGATTAATATGAAGCTTCAAGCATTATTGTGAGATCTTTCCTCTCTATTTAGTTTCTTTGATTATGGTTTAATTTCTATGATTGTGTTCTATGATTTTTGCATGATTATGCTAGGAACGTTACTAGTTTGATTGTGTAATTAATCTAATGCTAGATTTAAGAATAGAATCGGATTGTTTTATTCTTTTATCAATTTGTAGCAAACTAGGGAGTAACTTAGATGCTGATCGTCTTGGTTATTTCTTGGGGAAATTGAATCAACTGTTGAATGTTTATCGCGTGTATGACATTAGCAGGTCTATTGGTTCTCTGTGTTTATTGCTGCTATTGGATTGAACTTAGACGCTGATCGGACTAGGTTATCCTTTAGTTAGGGTTTTATAGTCACGCTGATCATGCTATTCAACTAAGAATAAGGAGAATGCGAGATTAATTCTCGGTAATAGATAATCATGGAAATAATTAGAGTTGAGGTTCAAGGATCGATAATGAATTAAAGTGGATGTTAATCGGATTCAAGATCTTTCCATATTGATTTCTCATTTTATTTATTTGCTAGTTAATTTTAGTTTGTTTATAATCTACTTGAAACCCCCCTTGTTATTAGGTTTCTCGGCCCTTAGCTTAATCTAAGTACTCATTCACGCTAAATATTAAACTCGTCCCTGTTTCCCTGTGGATATGACCCCTACTTCCATTATACTTGCTTAGTGTAAAAGAGAGTAGGAGAAATTTTATCTTTGGCCGGGTGCTCTCGCGACAAGAACGCCCGCCAAATTTTGGCGCCGTTTTCGGGAAACGGTGTTACTTGTTTGTATTTAGCGTGAATTTTGGATGGTATTGCTTGTGCTCTTTGTTTTTGGTTGGCCACTCATATAAAGAATTCCCTTTTTGTTTTAGTTTCTAGTTTTCATCTTCCATTGAGCTCTATGTATTTCACTTTTGTATTTTGGACAAGAAGCATGGAACTTGTTGCTTAAACTCTCTTGGGAATGGTTGATTGAAGCTTTTGACGGTTTATTGTAAGATTTACTCTATATCTTGGTTATTGTCTAGCTTTAAATATTTATATTAATGGTCATGACTTGGATTAGCTAGGAGTACTACTAGTTGATGTTTGTTGTTGACTTAATGCTAGGTTTTGGATATAATCTGATGTTATATGCTCAACCATGTTGTAGTAAGCTAGGTATTAACGATGCATTGCAAGAGTTCTTCTCAATCAATTTTGCAGGTACTTGAAGTGGAGATTGACATGGAACCACCATTGTCACACATGGAGCACAACCCAATGATTAAGCTTAAGGTACTAAGTCGAGCTAACGACTTTAAACAACAGCGCTTCTTGGGAGGCAACCCGAGACCCCTCTTTATTTTCTTTCTTTTCCTTTATTTCTCATCAAATTTCCACCACCACAACAAATTTTCTTTCACCCACCGCCCACCCACTAAAAAGATCCACAACCAATCTTAATCCACTTGGAACCAAAATCCACAAAAGAAAACCCGTTGGGAGGAGTTCAATAGCTAGGAGTTGGTACAACTAGAGGGTTGAGATTGTTAATGAATCTTTTCGATCTCTTAAGCTAGGTGCAAATCTCAAAAATTTGAATTTGTCATTTGTTTGAGTGATTCGAGGGAGCGGGTTGTGAGTTGAGTTATGAGATTTGAGTTGGTGTTGTTAAGAAATTTGAGTTTGACGGATAGTTTGTCATGAGTTTTGAGCATTCGATCTTCGATTTACCCGATTTTCGATTTTCTCCCCCCCATTTTCAGTTTACTTTTTCTTCTAATTGTCATCACATTGAGGACAATGTGTAGTTTAAGTAGGGGGGAGGGTATTCTCATTCTCATGTATCTATGTTGTATATATATTACTTTTAATTTGAAATGAAAAATGAAAAAAAAAATGAAAAAAAAAATATTAAAAAAAAGTGATGAAGTGAATCCCGCTGAGTTGAAAACCCGCAAGGGCGGGCGACTCGGGCAAAATTGGGAGCTCGGATAGGTCGAAAACCCGAAAGGGCTGCCTATGCAAAAAAGAGCTAGTGGAGCGGGTGAGTTTTGTGAGCCGGAAAAAGAAGAGAGATAAAAAAATGTGAGAAGCTAGGATGAAAACCCGAAAGGGCTCCTAGGCAAAATGAGAGATTAAGAGAGAATTTTGTATTTGGAAAACTCATTTGCCGGAGTTGGTGTCATAAGGCGTAAGGTATCTTCGGGTTGGGTTAGTGAATTCATCCTTTGTTTTGTAAAGATCTATTTAAAGTTGGCTTTCACATTCTTTTGGTTGATTGATTGTTTTTGGGAGTAAGCATGGAATATATTCCTTTTTGTCTTTGTTCCATGGCTTGCTATTTTAATTAAGTTAGTTGTTGTAGTAGTAGGTCATCTTTTGAGGTTTGGGAGAGCTGATAGTTTAGTGTGTCGTGAGCTGACATTTTGATTCTTGTTGGTTTTGCTGGTTATTATTGTTGTCGCGTCTTTGTATTTTTCAGGTTAGCTCGAATCTAAGTGTGGGGGAGTCATTGTCCCTTACGTTTAGGTTTTGAGCGGATGTTGTTAAGATGTGATGATGATGATGTAGTTGATGGGGAGTGTAGGTTGGTGTCGATAGCTTGGGTGATGATTTATTTGGTGATTCTCACTTTTGAGTTTACTCGAGGTCGAGTAAAGTTCAAGTGTGGGGGTATTTGATACGCCCAAGTTATACGTAGTATTTACGTTATTTTGGGTGCACTTTGCTAAGGGTTTGATTGTAATTGTTAACATTCGTGTTTATTTAACCCTTAGCGAAAGTTCGGAGTTTTGCGAGATAAGTTGTGTTAATGTCATGTATTCCGAGCTTTCAAGGTGAAATGCATTTAAGCCAAGCATCACCGCAAGCCCAAGCATCACCGCAAGCCAAGCATCACCGCAAGCCAAGCATCACCGCAAGCTAAGCATCACCCGAAGCATAGCAAGCTCTTCGAGCAGACCATCGCACAGCAATCCAGCAAGCAAGCCTGCCCAGCTCTCGTGCGCGCTCATCGCCAAGCAGCACCGCACGCTCAGCAGCCAAGCCTGCCCAGCGCTCATCGCCCATCTCGAAGCCCAGTGCTCGCGACTCGCGAGAATCCTCGCGACCCTTGCCATTTTGTGCGGGAAGGCAGCGTGCTCTTCGCGACTCGCGATCAGTGTCGCGACTCGCGATGCTTTAGTCGGTTCAGCGGCCACGTTTTGTGCGGGGTTTAAAAGCATCCCAAAACCTATTTTGAAGGTTGAGGACGAAGTTGGGACGAAGAGGAGAGCCGAAATGTAGGATTTGGAGCAAGTAAGCTTGAGGAGAGAGAGGATACTCCTCTCTTCATCCTTCCTTCTTCATGCTCCTCTTTTCCTCTTTCCTTCTTCATTCCTCTTTGTTCTTCATTTCCTAGTGTTAGTTTTCATTTTTTAGTTTAGTTTTTAGAGATTTCAATTATGGAATTGGCTTATGCTATGCCGATTGTAGCTTGAAGCTGTTCTTGAACGAGATTAATATGAAGCTTCAAGCATTATTGTGAGATCTTTCCTCTCTATTTATTTTCTTTGATTATGGTTTAATTTCTATGATTGTGTTCTATGATTTTTGCATGATTATGCTAGGAACGTTACTAGTTTGATTGTGTAATTAATCTAATGCTAGATTTAAGAATAGAATCGGATTGTTTTATTCTTTTATCAATTTGTAGTAAACTAGGGAGTAACTTAGATGCTGATCGTCTTGGTTATTTCTTGGGGAAATTGAATCAACTGTTGAATGTTTATCGCGTGTATGACATTAGCAGGTCTATTGGTTCTCTGTGTTTATTCGTTGCTATTGGATTGAACTTAGACGCCGATCGGACTAGGTTATCCTTTAGTTAGGGTTTTATAGTCACGGCGATCATGCTATTCAACTAAGAATAAGGAGAATGCGAGATTAATTCTCGGCAATAGATAATCATGGAAATAATTAGAGTTGAGGTTCAAGGATCGATAATGAATTAAAGTGGATGTTAATCGGATTCAAGATCTTTCCATATTGATTTCTCATTTTATTTATTTGCTAGTTAATTTTAGTTTGTTTATAATCTACTTGAAACCCCCCTTGTTATTAGGTTTCTCGGCCCTTAGCTTAATCTAAGTACTCATTCACGCTAAATATTAAACTCGTCCCTGTTTCCCTGTGGATACGACCCCTACTTCCATTATACTTGCTTAGTGTAAAAGAGAGTAGGAGAAATTTTATCTTTGGTAGGGTGCTCTCGCGACAAGAACGCCCGCCAAATTTTGGCGCCGTTGTTCGGGGAAACGGTGTTACTTGTTTGTATTTAGCGTGATTTTTGGATGGTATTGCTTGTGCTCTTTGTTTTTGGTTGGCCACTCATATAAAGAATTCCCTTTTTGTTTTAGTTTCTAGTTTTCATCTTCCATTGAGCTCTATGTATTTCACTTTTGTATTTTGGACAAGAAGCATGGAACTTGTTGCTTAAACTCTCTTGGGAATGGTTGATTGAAGCTTTTGACGGTTTATTGTAAGATTTACTCTATATCTTGGTTATTGTCTAGCTTTAAATATTTATATTAATGGTCATGACTTGGATTAGCTAGGAGTACTACTAGTTGATGTTTGTTGTTGACTTAATGCTAGGTTTTGGATATAATCTGATGTTATATGCTCAACCATGTTGTAGTAAGCTAGGTATTAACGATGCATTGCAAGAGTTCTTCTCAATCAATTTTGCAGGTACTTGAAGTGGAGATTGACATGGAACCACCATTGTCACACATGGAGCACAACCCAATGATTAAGCTTAAGGTACTAAGTCGAGCTAACGACTTTAAACAACAGCGCTTCTCGGGAGGCAACCCGAGACCCCTCTTTATTTTCTTTCTTTTCCTTTATTTCTCATCAAATTTCCACCACCACAACAAATTTTCTTTCACCCACCGCCCACCCACTAAAAAGATCCACAACCAATCTTAATCCACTTGGAACCAAAATCCACAAAAGAAAACCCGTTGGGAGGAGTTCAATAGCTAGGAGTTGGTACAACTAGAGGGTTGAGATTGTTAATGAATCTTTTCGATTTCTTAAGCTAGGTGCAAATTTCAAAAATTTGAATTTGTCATTTGTTTGAGTGATTCGAGGGAGCGGGTTGTGAGTTGAGTTATGAGATTTGAGTTGGTGTTGTTAAGAAATTTGAGTTTGACGGATAGTTTGTCATGAGTTTTGAGCATTCGATCTTCGATTTACCCGATTTTCGATTTTCTCCCCCCATTTTCAGTTTACTTTTTCTTCTAATTGTCATCACATTGAGGACAATGTGTAGTTTAAGTAGGGGGGAGGGTATTCTCATTCTCATGTATCTATGTTGTATATATATTACTTTTAATTTGAAATGAAAAATGAAAAAAAAAATGAAAAAAAAAATATTAAAAAAAAGTGATGAAGTGAATCCCGCTGAGTTGAAAACCCGCAAGGGCGGGCGACTCGGGCAAAATTGGGAGCTCGGATAGGTCGAAAACCCGAAAGGGCTGCCTATGCAAAAAAGAGCTAGTAGAGCGGGTGAGTTTTGTGAGCCGGAAAAAGAAGAGAGATAAAAAAATGTGAGAAGCTAGGATGAAAACCCGAAAGGGCTCCTAGGCAAAATGAGAGATTAAGAGAGAATTTTGTATTTGGAAAACTCATTTGCCGGAGTTGGTGTCATAAGGCGTAAGGTATCTTCGGGTTGGGTTAGTGAATTCATCCTTTGTTTTGTAAAGATCTATTTAAAGTTGGCTTTCACATTCTTTTGGTTGATTGATTGTTTTTGGGAGTAAGCATGGAATATATTCCTTTTTGTCTTTGTTCCATGGCTTGCTATTTTAATTAAGTTAGTTATTGTAGTAGTAGGTCATCTTTTGAGGTTTGGGAGAGCTGATAGTTTAGTGTGTCGTGAGCTGACATTTTGATTCTTGTTGGTTTTGCTGGTTATTATTGTTGTCGCGTCTTTGTATTTTTCAGGTTAGCTCGAATCTAAGTGTGGGGGGAGTCATTGTCCCTTACGTTTAGGTTTTGAGCGGATGTTGTTAAGATGTGATGATGATGATGTAGTTGATGGGGAGTGTAGGTTGGTGTCGATAGCTTGGGTGATGATTTATTTGGTGATTCTCACTTTTGAGTTTACTCGAGGTCGAGTAAAGTTCAAGTGTGGAGGTATTTGATACGCCCAAGTTATACGTAGTATTTACGTTATTTTGGGTGCACTTTGCTAAGGGTTTGATTGTAATTGTTAACATTCGTGTTTATTTAACCCTTAGCGAAAGTTCGGAGTTTTGCGGGATAAGTTGTGTTAATGTCATGTATTCCGAGCTTTCAAGGTGAAATGCATTTAAGCCAAGCATCACCGCAAGCCCAAGCATCACCGCAAGCCAAGCATCACCGCAAGCCAAGCATCACCGCAAGCTAAGCATCACCGAAGCATAGCAAGCTCTTCGAGCAGCCATCGCACACAAGAATCCAAGGCAAGCAAGCTCGCCCGGCTCTCGTGCGCGCTCATCGCCCAGCAAAGACCGCACGCTCGCCAGCCTAAGCTCGCCCGGCGCTCATCGCCCATCTCGAAGCCCAGTGCTCGCGACTCGCGAGAATCCTCGCGACCCTTGCCATTTTGTGCGGGAAGGCAGCGTGCTCTTCGCGACTCGCGATCAGTGTCGCGACTCGCGATGCTTTAGTCGGTTCAGCGGCCACGTTTTGTGCGGGGTTTAAAAGCATCCCAAAACCTATTTTGAAGGTTGAGGACGAAGTTGGGACGAAGAGGAGAGCCGAAATGTAGGATTTGGAGCAGTAAGCTTGAGGAGAGAGAGAGGATACTCCTCTCTTCATCCTTCCTTCTTCATGCTCCTCTTTTCCTCTTTCCTTCTTCATTCCTCTTTGTTCTTCATTTCCTAGTGTTAGTTTTCATTTTTTAGTTTAGTTTTTAGAGATTTCAATTATGGAATTGGCTTATGCTATGCCGATTGTAGCTTGAACTGTTCTTGAACGAGATTAATATGAAGCTTCAAGCATTATTGTGAGATCTTTCCTCTCTATTTATTTTCTTTGATTATGGTTTAATTTCTATGATTGTGTTCTATGATTTTTGCATGATTATGCTAGGAACGTTACTAGTTTGATTGTGTAATTAATCTAATGCTAGATTTAAGAATAGAATCGGATTGTTTTATTCTTTTATCAATTTGTAGCAAACTAGGGAGTAACTTAGATGCTGATCGTCTTGGTTATTTCTTGGGGAAATTGAATCAACTGTTGAATGTTTATCGCGTGTATGACATTAGCAGGTCTATTGGTTCTCTGTGTTTATTGCTGCTATTGGATTGAACTTAGACGCTGATCGGACTAGGTTATCCTTTAGTTAGGGTTTTATAGTCACGCTGATCATGCTATTCAACTAAGAATAAGGAGAATGCGAGATTAATTCTCGGCAATAGATAATCATGGAAATAATTAGAGTTGAGGTTCAAGGATCGATAATGAATTAAAGTGGATGTTAATCGGATTCAAGATCTTTCCATATTGATTTCTCATTTTATTTATTTGCTAGTTAATTTTAGTTTGTTTATAATCTACTTGAAACCCCCCTTGTTATTAGGTTTCTCGGCCCTTAGCTTAATCTAAGTACTCATTCACGCTAAATATTAAACTCGTCCCTCGTTTCCCTGTGGATACGACCCCTACTTCCATTATACTTGCTTAGTGTAAAAGAGAGTAGGAGACATTTTATCTTTGGCCGGGTGCTCTCGCGACAAGAACGCCCGCCAAATTTTGGCGCCGTTCTTGGGAAACGGTGTTACTTGTTTGTATTTAGCGTGATTTTTGGATGGTATTGCTTGTGCTCTTTGTTTTTGGTTGGCCACTCATATAAAGAATTCCCTTTTTGTTTTAGTTTCTAGTTTTCATCTTCCATTGAGCTCTATGTATTTCACTTTTGTATTTTGGACAAGAAGCATGGAACTTGTTGCTTAAACTCTCTTGGGAATGGTTGATTGAAGCTTTTGACGGTTTATTGTAAGATTTACTCTATATCTTGGTTATTGTCTAGCTTTAAATATTTATATTAATGGTCATGACTTGGATTAGCTAGGAGTACTACTAGTTGATGTTTGTTGTTGACTTAATGCTAGGTTTTGGATATAATCTGATGTTATATGCTCAACCATGTTGTAGTAAGCTAGGTATTAACGATGCATTGCAAGAGTTCTTCTCAATCAATTTTGCAGGTACTTGAAGTGGAGATTGACATGGAACCACCATTGTCACACATGGAGCACAACCCAATGATTAAGCTTAAGGTACTAAGTCGAGCTAACGACTTTAAACAACGGCGCTTCTCGGGGAGGCAACCCGAGACCCCTCTTTATTTTCTTTCTTTTCCTTTATTTCTCATCAAATTTCCACCACCACAACAAATTTTCTTTCACCCACCGCCCACCCACTAAAAAGATCCACAACCAATCTTAATCCACTTGGAACCAAAATCCACAAAAGAAAACCCGTTGGGAGGAGTTCAATAGCTAGGAGTTGGTACAACTAGAGGGTTGAGATTGTTAATGAATCTTTTCGATCTCTTAAGCTAGGTGCAAATTTCAAAAATTTGAATTTGTCATTTGTTTGAGTGATTCGAGGGAGCGGGTTGTGAGTTGAGTTATGAGATTTGAGTTGGTGTTGTTAAGAAATTTGAGTTTGACGGATAGTTTGTCATGAGTTTTGAGCATTCGATCTTCGATTTACCCGATTTTCGATTTTCTCCCCCCATTTTCAGTTTACTTTTTCTTCTAATTGTCATCACATTGAGGACAATGTGTAGTTTAAGTAGGGGGGAGGGTATTCTCATTCTCATGTATCTATGTTGTATATATATTACTTTTAATTTGAAATGAAAAATGAAAAAAAAAAAAAAAAAAAAAATATTAAAAAAAGTGATGAAGTGAATCCCGTTGAGTTGAAAACCCGCAAGGGCGGGCGACTCGGGCAAAATTGGGAGCTCGGATAGGTCGAAAACCCGAAAGGGCTGCCTATGCAAAAAAGAGCTAGTGGAGCGGGTGAGTTTTGTGAGCCCGGAAAAAGAAGAGAGATAAAAAAATGTGAGAAGCTAGGATGAAAACCCGAAAGGGCTCCTAGGCAAAATGAGAGATTAAGAGAGAATTTTGTATTTGGAAAACTCATTTACTGGGAGTTGGTGTCATAAGGCGTAAGGTATCTTCGGGTTGGGTTAGTGAATTCATCCTTTGTTTTGTAAAGATCTATTTAAAGTTGGCTTTCACATTCTTTTGGTTGATTGATTGTTTTTGGGAGTAAGCATGGAATATATTCCTTTTTGTCTTTGTTCCATGGCTTGCTATTTTAATTAAGTTAGTTGTTGTAGTAGTAGGTCATCTTTTGAGGTTTGGGAGAGCTGATAGTTTAGTGTGTCGTGAGCTGACATTTTGATTCTTGTTGGTTTTGTTGGTTATTATTGTTGTCGCGTCTTTGTATTTTTCAGGTTAGCTCGAATCTAAGTGTGGGGGAGTCATTGTCCCTTACGTTTAGGTTTTGAGCGGATGTTGTTAAGATGTGATGATGATGATGTAGTTGATGGGGAGTGTAGGTTGGTGTCGATAGCTTGGGTGATGATTTATTTGGTGATTCTCACTTTTGAGTTTACTCGAGGTCGAGTAAAGTTCAAGTGTGGGGGTATTTGATACGCCCAAGTTATACGTAGTATTTACGTTATTTTGGGTGCACTTTGCTAAGGGTTTGATTGTAATTGTTAACATTCGTGTTTATTTAACCCTTAGCGAAAGTTCGGAGTTTTGCGAGATAAGTTGTGTTAATGTCATGTATTCCGAGCTTTCAAGGTGAAATGCATTTAAGCCAAGCATCACCGCAAGCCCAAGCATCACCGCAAGCCAAGCATCACCGCAAGCCAAGCATCACCGCAAGCTAAGCATCACCGCAAGCATAGCAAGCTCTTCGAGCAGCCATCGCACAGCAATCCAGCAAGCAAGCCTGCCCAGCTCTCGTGCGCGCTCATCGCCAAGCAAAGACCGCACGCTCGCCAGCCCAAGCTCGCCCGGCGCTCATCGCCCATCTCGAAGCCCAGTGCTCGCGACTCGCGAGAATCCTCGCGACCCTTGCCATTTTGTGCGGGAAGGCAGCGTGCTCTTCGCGACTCGCGATCAGTGTCGCGACTCGCGATGCTTTAGTCGGTTCAGCGGCCACGTTTTGTGCGGGGTTTAAAAGCATCCCAAAACCTATTTTGAAGGTTGAGGACGAAGTTGGGACGAAGAGGAGAGCCGAAATGTAGGATTTGGAGCAGTAAGCTTGAGAGAGAGAGAGGATACTCCTCTCTTCATCCTTCCTTCTTCATGCTCCTCTTTTCCTCTTTCCTTCTTCATTCCTCTTTGTTCTTCATTTCCTAGTGTTAGTTTTCATTTTTTAGTTTAGTTTTTAGAGATTTCAATTATGGAATTGGCTTATGCTATGCCGATTGTAGCTTGAACTGTTCTTGAACGAGATTAATATGAAGCTTCAAGCATTATTGTGAGATCTTTCCTCTCTATTTATTTTCTTTGATTATGGTTTAATTTCTATGATTGTGTTCTATGATTTTTGCATGATTATGCTAGGAACGTTACTAGTTTGATTGTGTAATTAATCTAATGCTAGATTTAAGAATAGAATCGGATTGTTTTATTCTTTTATCAATTTGTAGCAAACTAGGGAGTAACTTAGATGCTGATCGTCTTGGTTATTTCTTGGGGAAATTGAATCAACTGTTGAATGTTTATCGCGTGTATGACATTAGCAGGTCTATTGGTTCTCTGTGTTTATTGCTGCTATTGGATTGAACTTAGACGCTGATCGGACTAGGTTATCCTTTAGTTAGGGTTTTATAGTCACGCTGATCATGCTATTCAACTAAGAATAAGGAGAATGCGAGATTAATTCTCGGCAATAGATAATCATGGAAATAATTAGAGTTGAGGTTCAAGGATCGATAATGAATTAAAGTGGATGTTAATCGGATTCAAGATCTTTCCATATTGATTTCTCATTTTATTTATTTGCTAGTTAATTTTAGTTTGTTTATAATCTACTTGAAACCCCCCTTGTTATTAGGTTTCTCGGCCCTTAGCTTAATCTAAGTACTCATTCACGCTAAATATTAAACTCGTCCCTGTTTCCCTGTGGATACGACCCCTACTTCCATTATACTTGCTTAGTGTAAAAGAGAGTAGGAGAAATTTTATCTTTGGCCGGGTGCTCTCGCGACAAGAACGCCCCGCCAAATTTTGGCGCCGTTGCCGGGGAAACGGTGTTACTTGTTTGTATTTAGCGTGATTTTTGGATGGTATTGCTTGTGCTCTTTGTTTTTGGTTGGCCACTCATATAAAGAATTCCCTTTTTGTTTTAGTTTCTAGTTTTCATCTTCCATTGAGCTCTATGTATTTCACTTTTGTATTTTGGCCAAGAAGCATGGAACTTGTTGCTTAAACTCTCTTGGGAATGGTTGATTGAAGCTTTTGACGGTTTATTGTAAGATTTACTCTATATCTTGGTTATTGTCTAGCTTTAAATATTTATATTAATGGTCATGACTTGGATTAGCTAGGAGTACTACTAGTTGATGTTTGTTGTTGACTTAATGCTAGGTTTTGGATATAATCTGATGTTATATGCTCAACCATGTTGTAGTAAGCTAGGTATTAACGATGCATTGCAAGAGTTCTTCTCAATCAATTTTGCAGGTACTTGAAGTGGAGATTGACATGGAACCACCATTGTCACACATGGAGCACAACCCAATGATTAAGCTTAAGGTACTAAGTCGAGCTAACGACTTTAAACAACAGCGCTTCTCGGGAGGCAACCCGAGACCCCTCTTTATTTTCTTTCTTTTCCTTTATTTCTCATCAAATTTCCACCACCACAACAAATTTTCTTTCACCCACCGCCCACCCACTAAAAAGATCCACAACCAATCTTAATCCACTTGGAACCAAAATCCACAAAAGAAAACCCGTTGGGAGGAGTTCAATAGCTAGGAGTTGGTACAACTAGAGGGTTGAGATTGTTAATGAATCTTTTCGATCTCTTAAGCTAGGTGCAAATTTCAAAAATTTGAATTTGTCATTTGTTTGAGTGATTCGAGGGAGCGGGTTGTGAGTTGAGTTATGAGATTTGAGTTGGTGTTGTTAAGAAATTTAAGTTTGGCGGATAGTTTGTCATGAGTTTTGAGCATTCGATCTTCGATTTACCCGATTTTCGATTTTCTCCCCCCATTTTCAGTTTACTTTTTCTTCTAATTGTCATCACATTGAGGACAATGTGTAGTTTAAGTAGGGGGGAGGGTATTCTCATTCTCATGTATCTATGTTGTATATATATTACTTTTAATTTGAAATGAAAAATGAAAAAAAAAAATGAAAAAAAAAATATTAAAAAAAAGTGATGAAGTGAATCCCGCTGAGT
Source organism: Beta corolliflora (assembly GCA_947648045.1). NCBI lineage: Eukaryota > Viridiplantae > Streptophyta > Magnoliopsida > Caryophyllales > Amaranthaceae > Beta > Beta corolliflora. Next base: position 1,277,096 of record CANSZD010002988.1, read on the forward strand.
TGAAAACCCGCAAGGGCGGGCGACTCGGGCAAAATTGGGAGCTCGGATAGGTCGAAAACCCGAAAGGGCTGCCTATGCAAAAAAGAGCTAGTGGAGCGGGTGAGTTTTGTGAGCCGGAAAAAGAAGAGAGATAAAAAAATGTGAGAAGCTAGGATGAAAACCCGAAAGGGCTCCTAGGCAAAATGAGAGATTAAGAGAGAATTTTGTATTTGGAAAACTCATTTGCCGGAGTTGGTGTCATAAGGCGTAAGGTATCTTCGGGTTGGGTTAGTGAATTCATCCTTTGTTTTGTAAAGATCTATTTAAAGTTGGCTTTCACATTCTTTTGGTTGATTGATTGTTTTTGGGAGTAAGCATGGAATATATTCCTTTTTGTCTTTGTTCCATGGCTTGCTATTTTAATTAAGTTAGTTGTTGTAGTAGTAGGTCATCTTTTGAGGTTTGGGAGAGCTGATAGTTTAGTGTGTCGTGAGCTGACATTTTGATTCTTGTTGGTTTTGCTGGTTATTATTGTTGTCGCGTCTTTGTATTTTTCAGGTTAGCTCGAATCTAAGTGTGGGGGAGTCATTGTCCCTTACGTTTAGGTTTTGAGCGGATGTTGTTAAGATGTGATGATGATGATGTAGTTGATGGGGAGTGTAGGTTGGTGTCGATAGCTTGGGTGATGATTTATTTGGTGATTCTCACTTTTGAGTTTACTCGAGGTCGAGTAAAGTTCAAGTGTGGGGGTATTTGATACGCCCAAGTTATACGTAGTATTTACGTTATTTTGGGTGCACTTTGCTAAGGGTTTGATTGTAATTGTTAACATTCGTGTTTATTTAACCCTTAGCGAAAGTTCGGAGTTTTGCGAGATAAGTTGTGTTAATGTCATGTATTCCGAGCTTTCAAGGTGAAATGCATTTAAGCCAAGCATCACCGCAAGCCCAAGCATCACCGCAAGCCAAGCATCACCGCAAGCCAAGCATCACCGCAAGCTAAGCATCACCGCAAGCATAGCAAGCTCTTCGAGCAGCCATCGCACAGCAATCCAGCAAGCAAGCCTGCCCAGCTCTCGTGCGCGCTCATCGCCAAGCAGCACCGCACGCTCAGCAGCCAAGCCTGCCCAGCGCTCATCGCCCATCTCGAAGCCCAGTGCTCGCGACTCGCGAGAATCCTCGCGACCCTTGCCATTTTGTGCGGGAAGGCAGCGTGCTCTTCGCGACTCGCGATCAGTGTCGCGACTCGCGATGCTTTAGTCGGTTCAGCGGCCACGTTTTGTGCGGGGTTTAAAAGCATCCCAAAACCTATTTTGAAGGTTGAGGACGAAGTTGGGACGAAGAGGAGAGCCGAAATGTAGGATTTGGAGCAGTAAGCTTGAGGAGAGAGAGAGGATACTCCTCTCTTCATCCTTCCTTCTTCATGCTCCTCTTTTCCTCTTTCCTTCTTCATTCCTCTTTGTTCTTCATTTCCTAGTGTTAGTTTTCATTTTTTAGTTTAGTTTTTAGAGATTTCAATTATGGAATTGGCTTATGCTATGCCGATTGTAGCTTGAACTGTTCTTGAACGAGATTAATATGAAGCTTCAAGCATTATTGTGAGATCTTTCCTCTCTATTTATTTTCTTTGATTATGGTTTAATTTCTATGATTGTGTTCTATGATTTTTGCATGATTATGCTAGGAACGTTACTAGTTTGATTGTGTAATTAATCTAATGCTAGATTTAAGAATAGAATCGGATTGTTTTATTCTTTTATCAATTTGTAGCAAACTAGGGAGTAACTTAGATGCTGATCGTCTTGGTTATTTCTTGGGGAAATTGAATCAACTGTTGAATGTTTATCGCGTGTATGACATTAGCAGGTCTATTGGTTCTCTGTGTTTATTGCTGCTATTGGATTGAACTTAGACGCTGATCGGACTAGGTTATCCTTTAGTTAGGGTTTTATAGTTACGCTGATCATGCTATTCAACTAAGAATAAGGAGAATGCGAGATTAATTCTCGGCAATAGATAATCATGGAAATAATTAGAGTTGAGGTTCAAGGATCGATAATGAATTAAAGTGGATGTTAATCGGATTCAAGATCTTTCCATATTGATTTCTCATTTTATTTATTTGCTAGTTAATTTTAGTTTGTTTATAATCTACTTGAAACCCCCCTTGTTATTAGGTTTCTCGGCCCTTAGCTTAATCTAAGTACTCATTCACGCTAAATATAAAACTCGTCCCTGTTTCCCTGTGGATACGACCCCTACTTCCATTATACTTGCTTAGTGTAAAAGAGAGTAGGAGAAATTTTATCTTTGGCCGGGTGCTCTCGCGACAAGAACGCCCGCCAAATTTTGGCGCCGTTCTTCGGGGAAACGGTGTTACTTGTTTGTATTTAGCGTGATTTTTGGATGGTATTGCTTGTGCTCTTTGTTTTTGGTTGGCCACTCATATAAAGAATTCCCTTTTTGTTTTAGTTTCTAGTTTTCATCTTCCATTGAGCTCTATGTATTTCACTTTTGTATTTTGGACAAGAAGCATGGAACTTGTTGCTTAAACTCTCTTGGGAATGGTTGATTGAAGCTTTTGACGGTTTATTGTAAGATTTACTCTATATCTTGGTTATTGTCTAGCTTTAAATATTTATATTAATGGTCATGACTTGGATTAGCTAGGAGTACTACTAGTTGATGTTTGTTGTTGACTTAATGCTAGGTTTTGGATATAATCTGATGTTATATGCTCAACCATGTTGTAGTAAGCTAGGTATTAACGATGCATTGCAAGAGTTCTTCTCAATCAATTTTGCAGGTACTTGAAGTGGAGATTGACATGGAACCACCATTGTCACACATGGAGCACAACCCAATGATTAAGCTTAAGGTACTAAGTCGAGCTAACGACTTTAAACAACAGCGCTTCTCGGGAGGCAACCCGAGACCCCTCTTTATTTTCTTTCTTTTCCTTTATTTCTCATCAAATTTCCACCACCACAACAAATTTTCTTTCACCCACCGCCCACCCACTAAAAAGATCCACAACCAATCTTAATCCACTTGGAACCAAAATCCACAAAAGAAAACCCGTTGGGAGGAGTTCAATAGCTAGGAGTTGGTACAACTAGAGGGTTGAGATTGTTAATGAATCTTTTCGATCTCTTAAGCTAGGTGCAAATCTCAAAAATTTGAATTTGTCATTTGTTTGAGTGATTCGAGGGAGCGGGTTGTGAGTTGAGTTATGAGATTTGAGTTGGTGTTGTTAAGAAATTTGAGTTTGACGGATAGTTTGTCATGAGTTTTGAGCATTCGATCTTCGATTTACCCGATTTTCGATTTTCTCCCCCCATTTTCAGTTTACTTTTTCTTCTAATTGTCATCACATTGAGGACAATGTGTAGTTTAAGTAGGGGGGAGGGTATTCTCATTCTCATGTATCTATGTTGTATATATATTACTTTTAATTTGAAATGAAAAATGAAAAAAAAAATGAAAAAAAAAATATTAAAAAAAAGTGATGAAGTGAATCCCGCTGAGTTGAAAACCCGCAAGGGCGGGCGACTCGGGCAAAATTGGGAGCTCGGATAGGTCGAAAACCCGAAAGGGTGGCCTATGCAAAAAAGAGCTAGTTGAGCGGGTGAGTTTTGTGAGCCGGAAAAAGAAGAGAGATAAAAAAATGTGAGAAGCTAGGATGAAAACCCGAAAGGGCTCCTAGGCAAAATGAGAGATTGAGAGAGAATTTTGTATTTGGAAAACTCATTTGCCGGAGTTGGTGTCATAAGGCGTAAGGTATCTTCGGGTTGGGTTAGTGAATTCATCCTTTGTTTTGTAAAGATCTATTTAAAGTTGGCTTTCACATTCTTTTGGTTGATTGATTGTTTTTGGGAGTAAGCATGGAATATATTCCTTTTTGTCTTTGTTCCATGGCTTGCTATTTTAATTAAGTTAGTTGTTGTAGTAGTAGGTCATCTTTTGAGGTTTGGGAGAGCTGATAGTTTAGTGTGTCGTGAGCTGACGTTTTGATTCTTGTTGGTGTTGCTGGTTATTATTGTTGTCGCGTTCTTTGTATTTTTCAGGTTAGCTCGAATCTAAGTGTGGGGGAGTCATTGTCCCTTACGTTTAGGTTTTGAGCGGATGTTGTTAAGATGTGATGATGATGATGTAGTTGATGGGGAGTGTAGGTTGGTGTCGATAGCTTGGGTGATGATTTATTTGGTGATTCTCACTTTTGAGTTTACTCGAGGTCGAGTAAAGTTCAAGTGTGGGGGTATTTGATACGCCCAAGTTATAAGTAGTATTTACGTTATTTTGGGTGCACTTTGCTAAGGGTTTGATTGTAATTGTTAACATTCGTGTTTTATTTAACCCTTAGCGGAAGTTCGGAGTTTTGCGAGATAAGTTGTGTTAATGTCATGTATTCCGAGCTTTCAAGGTGAAATGCATTTAAGCCAAGCATCACCGCAAGCCCAAGCATCACCGCAAGCCAAGCATCACCGCAAGCTAAGCATCACCGCAAGCATAGCAAGCTCTTCGAGCAGCCATCGCACAGCAATCCAGTAAGCAAGCCTGCCCAGCTCTCGTGCGCGCTCATCGCCAAGCAGCACCGCACGCTCAGCAGCCAAGCCTGCCCAACGCTCATCGCCCAGCTCGAAGCCCAGCGCTCGCGACTCGCGAGAATCCTCGCGACCCTTGCCATTTTGTGCGGGAAGGCAGCGTGCTCTTCGCGACTCGCGATCAGTGTCGCGACTCGCGATGCTTTTGTCGGTTCAGCGGCCACGTTTTGTGCGGGGTTTAAAAGCATCCCAAAACCTATTTTGAAGGCCGAGGACGAAGTTGGGACGAAGAGGAGAGCCGAAATGTAGGATTTGGAGCAGTAAGCTTGAGGAGAGAGAGAGGATACTCCTCTCTTCATCCTTCCTTCTTCATGCTCCTCTTTTCCTCTTTCCTTCTTCATTCCTCTTTGTTCTTCATTTCCTAGTGTTAGTTTTCATTTTCTAGTTTAGTTTTTAGAGATTTCAATTATGGAATTGGCTTATGTTATGCCGATTGTAGCTTGAACTGTTCTTGAACGAGATTAATATGAAGCTTCAAGCATTATTGTGAGATCTTTCCTCTCTATTTAGTTTCTTTGATTATGGTTTAATTTCTATGATTGTGTTCTATGATTTTTGCATGATTATGCTAGGAACGTTACTAGTTTGATTGTGTAATTAATCTAATGCTAGATTTAAGAATAGAATCGGATTGTTTTATTCTTTTATCAATTTGTAGCAAACTAGGGAGTAACTTAGATGCTGATCGTCTTGGTTATTTCTTGGGGAAATTGAATCAACTGTTGAATGTTTATCGCGTGTATGACATTAGCAGGTCTATTGGTTCTCTGTGTTTATTGCTGCTATTGGATTGAACTTAGACGCTGATCGGACTAGGTTATCCTTTAGTTTGGGTTTTATAGTCACGCTGATCGTGCTATTCAACTAAGAATAAGGAGAATGCGAGATTAATTCTCGGCAATAGATAATCATGGAAATAATTAGAGTTGAGGTTCAAGGATCGATAATGAATTGAAGTGGATGTTAATCGGATTCAAGATCTTTCCATATTGATTTCTCATTTTATTTATTTGCTAGTTAATTTTAGTTTGTTTATAATCTACTTGAAACCCCCCTTGTTATTAGGTTTCTCGGCCCTTAGCTTAATCTAAGTACTCATTCACGCTAAATATTAAACTCGCCCCTGTTTCCCTGTGGATACGACCCCTACTTCCATTATACTTGCTTAGTGTAAAAGAGAGTAGGAGAAATTTTATCTTTGGCCGGGTGCTCTCGCGACAAGAACGCCCCGCCACGCAGGCTGCCTGCATGGCACACGAGTTGCTTGTGTCAGTGCAGGAGCTTCTGTATTTTTCTGTTTTGCTGACTGTTTGATGATTGCGCGTGCGTAAAATGGTGCGCTGGACGCAATGCTACTGCGTGAAGTGCAACTGCAAATTTGACCGAATTCTTTTTTTTCTAAAATTAAGATATTCCTTTTATCTTTAATCATATATTATCGTTTAAAACCGGAAATCATCCTTCTAGAAGATAAAAACTGATTTTTATAGAATCATTTAATAAAGAACTAGTATTTTGGCCCGGGCAATGCCTCAACGCAATTACAATTATCAAATATATTATTATTCATAAATATCATAATTGATTTTATTAGCTTTTTATAATAATCTGTTTACTACGAGATTGGAAAATGGACGTCATGGCATGATAAGTTATTTTTAAAAATTCTAAGGAATTGGAGATAAAAACAACAATTTCAATGGAACTGAGGGCAAGAGAATATTATTACCCTAATAAAAGTGTTAGAGGTCATAAAACTAGTCTATGTGTTACATATATTATAAAACTTTATTATGTTTTACTTTGAAACATTAAACATTGAAATTATAGTAGATTGGTGGTTAAACTCTCATATTTCATTTCAAAGATCATGTGTCCGATTCCTAGCTAGTAGCTCCATATTGTTAATATTTTTAAATGAGATCATAAACATGTATTTTAGAAGTTTTTAAAGAGTGTCACGTGTCAAATACATTAGAGAGTACCATGTGGTATCGTTCCTTTGATAGGAGCGCCTTTTAATATATTTGTATAGATATTTATTTGAAAATTTAATTAATTATCATGAATAATTAATTGGGCTCTTAAACTTTGGCTTAAAATAGATTTAATTAATAAATGGACTTTGTATTCTTAAAACAATTTTGGGTTTAGCTCTTTGTATTGCTCTCCTTTGAACCGGACCAATTAGGACGACGGTATGTGTATCATCACAGTAAATTTGAGAGACAGAATTATGTGTCTACACATATTATCTTATGAAACTCGGTCACTGAAGATCTTTGGTCACTATTAGGAGCTGGGTGATTCCAGTTCGCTTTGATATCATTTCATCGCTAACTATCCATTTTGACCTCTTATTCTAGTATGTGTTTCTGGGGAAAATTTTGAAGGCTTTAGACGATAAGCTCAAATCTCTGGCCGTAACTAAATAAGGGTTATAGGCGTATTTTTATAGCCTACGTGGTCCAAGAGCGAATTTGACTACCTCATTGTAAAGGTTTTAGTTTTAAAAATATTTTGAAGTCGCCAACAAGTGTTTAAAGGAAGACTCATAAACCTAATTGGATATTGGGAAACAAAGGGACATCTTAGGGAATTATGCAGTGTAGATTTTTTCGTCATAACTTCATAATTGGTCAATGAACCAAAAATTGAGTTTGGGGGTAAGGGTACGAACATTATCATGAATCATGTTCGTCCATTGCTGGCCTCTGCTTAATGAAATTCATAGATTTATTTTAATGCAATTAAACAACCAAGTAATTAATTTCAAACACCCTAAAAACTAATCTAGGTTTTATTTATAATTTTTAAAAGATTTTATTTACTAAAAAGGCATATTATTAATTATAAAGGTTTTTAAATAGGCTTTTATATATAGATTATATATGGATTCTTCAAATAAATTCTAACCCAAATTAAATATTGGGCCTAAGTTCACAAATTCTAATCCAAGTACGTAGTTTGTTTAATAAAATTAAAAGTGTTTTAAAATAAATCCAAAAAGATTATATTAACAAAAAAACAATCAAAAGCTAATTGCCAGCGCAGCTAACTCACTACCAGTGAGTTGTTTATCCAATGCTTTGTTACTTTTTCTCATTTTTTATCTTTTGGTTAATTTAAGCGTCTAGATTATATACCGTAGGGGATAATTTATATTTTTCCCCAATCCCAGTTAGATGATCGTAAAAAGAAGTTGGATCTTAGCTAAAATTATTTATCTTTTCTCTTAAACCCATCTTTTAGTTTTCGAGTTCCAGTACGACTCTACCTATCCAACTAGTATAAATAGGGCATTCACCCCTCATATTCTTCACACCAAATTTGAGGAATACATCTCTTTTCTCAAGTTTAAACTCTCTCTCCCTCTTGGCCTACCCTCTCTCTTCTCCCTTAGTAGTTATTATTTTTCAAGGTGCGTGTATATGTAGATCATTAAATATTATTCTGCATAGATAGTATCATGTTTTTAGGGTTGTTATTCTGGATTGAAACATATGTTTTTACGAGTTTTATCATGAATTTTATGAGTTTTAGTATGAAATTTATGAGTTTGTATAATCATGTTATAATCGTTTTGCAATCATGTTAGTTTTTATGGTTAAAGTTCACCATCGATCTAGATATATACGTGTTTAAGATGAACAACCTAATTTTTTTAGTTCAACATAGTCGAAGATGTACGAGTGTCATACTATGTTGCTAGTAATTTTTCCGTACTGTCATCCTACTTGGATATTGGCCGCAAGACCGCATGATTAATTATTAATCCTTATTCCTTACTTTGTTTAATGTCTCATATAATACACTAGCAGTGATAAGCAACGTGTTTTGCAACACATACACTTTTTATGGTGATCATTATATTTATTTCAAGAGCTAACTGCTTCTATTTATGCCTTGGCTAAAAGTTTTAAAGGATTATTTTTCTTTGTAAAGGAGGATTATTTCCAAAAGATTTTCATTAGTTATATGATCTTTTATGATCGCAATTAAGAGGCAACGACTTGTTAGTTATTAGCAAGAACGGTAACTATTATATTTTTACCCATGTACTTTTTGTATAAGTCATGTGGACAAGGTAGTAACCCCTCGTAATAGACTCGTTAAGGAATACTAAACTTAGGGGTGTGCACACTTTAGGAAAGGTACCTAGGCAATGAAAGGAGTTTTATTAAAGTTATATACTTTATATTATATAAGTATTACAAGTATCCAAGGAAGGTTTATGAATATAATTTTAAAGGTTTAATTAAATAAAGTGTTTAATATTCCGCATATACATGTACTTAGTATTTTTACTGACACGCTTTTATTTGTTTTGTTTTATGACTTTGTCCCTGTGATGACCCTATTTTGGCGAGCAGAATTTACAGGTTGATGCGATGCATACTTCACATGAGGAATAATAATTAGTTCAGTAGTCGTTATTTTATTTCCTATTTTCCATTGTCATAGTTGAACAATAGAGTTTATATCAATAAAGAGAAGTATTTTTATTAACCCCGCTGCATTATTAAAGTTGAGTTAGTAGTTAGTATCTTTTAGCCTTTAACGTCATCACGTGGCGGTAATACTCTCAAGCTTTTCAAGGATTTTATATTAAAATATAATCTTCAAAAAGAGAGAAATTTGGGGGTGTTACAAAGTGGTATCAGAGCCTTTAGGTTTAAAATAGGATTATTAATGAGAGTTTGGGTAGATTTAGGAAGGGCATATAAGTTAGAGTTTTGCATTTTGTGCATAATTTTTTGCATTTTTTGTGCATATATTTTCTTTTCTTATTTTGCCTAAAAAGTTATATTTCCAAGTATAAATATTTTCCAATTTATATATTTTAAAGAAAGGAATAAGTGTGGATTAATTTTTCTGAGGAAAGTTCTGGCTTGGAAAGACTTGGTACTTAAGTTGGCCATTTGTGCCGCACCTCTCTTTCCTGGGAACTCCCTCGATTAAATTTTTTCATGCATGAAAAACCTAGTATTCAGAATAAAAACTTATCATATACATATTCATATATACTTTAATTTTTTTTTTCGAAAATACAAATAATTTGATTTTTTTTCCTTATTTATTTACACTTTCATTATTATTATTCATAAATAATGTATGACATTTTGTCTAGCTAATATGAAAATATTGTTAAATTTTCATAAGGAAGGAGATTTAATTGTCTCTATGACATTTTGTGTGGTACTTACTTTTGATAAAAAATAAATTTTCACCACATATTAGTTACGGAAAATCATAGTCCCTTTTTTCGTACCCATTCTAGTAAAAAGATACGAAGATATTGTGACTGATTATGTGCGTACTATTCTGAAGTATGCGAACTTTCTAATAGAGCAAGGACACATACAATTTCATTATCATGGACCAACAATTGCTCTACTTTTAGAACACCTACCTTACATCGAGGCCTACCATGGGTTATACTATAAATATTATAATGTGTTGAATTTGTTGGATGGAATGCCCAACATGGTGGATCATTACCAAGAGGAGGTTTGGCTAGCTACTGTACCCTATTTCATAATTGACCTCCACTATGCTTAATTGTGGCAAGAGCAACAATAAGTACAAGATATGATTGATGCATACCAAACTCCAAGCCATTCTTATCATGAATCTACAATCCTGAAACCTCCAATGTTCATACCAACCTGTCAAGCTCAGAGGGTAGTTCATCATCTCCTGAATATCATCCTATGACAGATGATGAATGGTGGTATGTAGAGTTCAAACACCAAACTTGTGATGGAACAGAAGATTAAAATGACCCGGACTTCAACCCAGTTGATTATCATTGAATAATTATTTTTAGAAAAATATTTAGTTATTTTAGTAGTTGTTAGTAGCTTTAATAATTAGTAGTTCTGGAATTAGACTACTACTCTTTAAGAATGATAACACTCCTTTTTAAGGATGATTAATAAATAAAATTTTAGTTTCTTTTTCATGTTATGTGCTTGATGTCAATCATATTATGAATCATGATTGTTGTATGATTTACAAATTTAGTAGGATGACTTAATAAGTAGCACCTATTTGTTTCTTACCCAGGAAGAAATGACAAGTAGACTCAGAAGTAGATCTAAAACTCGAGCAACTCTTAATTAGTTGACTTTTCTGACTAAGAATTTGGCGAAGGCTATGACTACTCAGCTGAAATGTCAACAAGAACCTGACCTAGCTGGTGATGTGTTTAAGAAAGTAGCCTCAAGGAATCCACCTGTCTATGATGGAAAAGAGGACCCAGCTAGCCTTGAGAACTGGATTAAGGAGTTTGATAAGTTGTTTACTGCTGTTCAGTGCACTGATGAGTTAAAGATCAACAATGCTACATACTACCTAAGAGAGGAAGCTGATTTATGGTGGTCTCAAAGGAAGGAGTCCTTAACGACTCAAGAAGATTTTGGATGGGAGCAATTTAAAGAAGCCTTGAGAACCAAGTTTTACCCACCTCACTTAAGAAAAAAGAAGTGCCTAGAGTTTACAAACCTTAGGATGGGGACCATGACTGTCAATGAATACTACTCTAAGTTCATAGAGTTAATGAGGTTTGCACCTGAAGTGGTTCCAACTGAAGTTCTGAAAGCTCAATGATTTGAGCAAGGGTTGACCTTGTCCGTTCAAGAAAAATTGGGAGGGGCTAACTTTCATAGCCTAGATGAAGTGCATGGGAGAGCTGCCCATCTATTCGGGATCAAGGGAAGAGAGCTAGAATGGAATCCTGGAGACAAAATGAAGGGGTCTAGTAATGGGTTTCAAGGTGGAGACAAGCGACAAAAGACTAATGGGAGATTCAAGCAAGGAAAAGATGACAAAAGCACTGGGTATAACAACAACCGTAGTCAGTCTGAGAATGGAAAGTCTAAGAGAGTCTACTACTGTAAAAGATGCCCAAGAAACCACCCAGGGAAGGACTATGAAGGTAATCTGGTAACTTGTAGGATCTGTAACAAGTTAGACCATAGAGAATATGAGTGCTTCCAAAAAGACTCAACATCTGCAAATCCTAAGCCAACCCAGAATTAGGGAGGTAATGGGAGCAAAGGACCCCAGCAGTAGTCAGTGACCAATAATCGTGTTCCTCCTAAGAATGGGAATGGAGGAGACAATTAGGGTAAGGTGAATAATAATCAAGGTCGAGTGTTTGTCATGAGCAATCGTGAGGCTGAAACGACTACAGGCGTAGTGACTGGTACTTTCTTCATCTCTTCTATTCCAGTTAAGATTTTATATGATTCAGGAGCTTCTCATTCTTTTATCTCCAAAACCTTAGTGGAAAAACTTAAGTTGGGAAAACCTGAACCTATAAGTATGGATATAGTCATACCTTCTGGAGATGTCATTGATGTTTCTAAATTATATAGAGATGTTTTAGTGAATATAGTAAGGGCAGATTTTCCTTCAGACTTAATTGAATTCGAATTAGATGACCTAGATGTTGTTCTGGGAATGGATTGGTTGGGAAAATTCAAAGCCCAAATAGACTGCAGAGCCCAAATAGTGACCTTGAAAGGCCCAAAAGGAGTCAAAGTAACCTACAGAAAAATCAGTCAGAAGCCCAGTCCAAGAATGATTTCTGCTATGCAACTCAAGAATTGTATAAGAAAGGGGAATCCATTGTATTTGTGTTGTATACAAAAGTTGGAGGTAGAAGAAGAAAGATGGAGATATTTCCTGTAGTTAATGAATTTCATGATGTCTTTCCGGAAGAAATCCCTAGAATGCCTCCAATAAGAGAAGTGGAGTTCAACATAGACTTAGTGCCTGGAACTGGCCCGATATCTAAAGCACCGTATCGTATGGCTCCAGTTAAAATGAATGAGTTTAAGACCCAATTAGAAGGGTTATTAGAAAAGGGCTACGTAAGGCCTAGTGTATCCCCATGGGGTGCGCCTGTCTTGTTTGTGAAGAAGAAGGATGGTAGCCTAAGGTTGTGTATCGGCTACCGTGAGTTAAACCAAGTGACATCAAGAATAAGTATCCTCTCCCAAGGATCGATTATTTGTTTGACCAACTGAAAGGAGCCGAAATTTTCTCTAAGATTGACTTAAGGTCAGTATATCATCAGTTAAGAATTGCTGATAAGGACATTGCTAAGACCGCTTTTAGGAAGCGTTATGGTCACTATGAGTTTACAGTAATGTCTTTTGGATTGACTAACGCGCCAGCAGTATTTATGGATCTCATGCACCAAATTTTCAAGCCATACTTAGACCAATTTATGGTGGTATTTATAGATGATATATTGGTTTACTCCAAGAATAGAGAAGAGCATGAGAAACACCTCCGAATAATTTTGTCAACCCTCCAACAGAAACAATTATAAGGAGGGTGTTGCCGTTTATCCAGCAAAGATTGAATCCGTCAGTGAATGTCATACTCCAAGGAATGTGACTGATATAAGGAGTTTCCTAGGCCTGGCAGGTTACTATAGACATTTTGTTAAGGATTTCTCCAAAATAGCCCGGCCCAGGACCTACCTTATGAAGAAAGAGTCCAAGTTTGTTTAGAGCCCAAAATGTGAAAAAGCCTTCACCATCCTAAAAGAAAGACTAACCACAGCCCCTGTGTTATCCTTACCTAATAGGAGTGATACTTATGAAGTATATAGTGATGCATCTAAACATGGTCTAGGGTGTGTTCTAATGCAAAATAGGAGAGTCATTGCTTATGCATCAAGGCAACTGAAGCCATATGAAATCAACTACCCTACTCATGACCTAGAGTTGGCCGCAATAGTCTTTGCTTTAAAGATTTGGCGTCATTATTTGTATGGGGTGACATGTAAGATATATACATATCACAAAAGTTTGAAATACATTTTCACCAAAAAGGACTTGAATATGAGGCAAAGGAGATGGTGAGAATTCATAAAGACTACGATTTGGATATCCAATACTATGAAAGGAAAGCTAATGTGGTGGCAGATGCCTTGAGTAGGAAGACAATTCATACCTTAAGTACTATGGTGGTGGCAGATCAACTGTGTTTAGACTTTCAAAAGATGAATCTTGAAGTAATGCAATATGGGGAAGTAGAGAAAATGTTTAGTGCATTGACCATTCACCTGCCCTCTATGTTTGATCAAATTAAAGAAGCTGAATTGAAAGATGAAAAGATGGAAAAGATAAAAGAGAAGGTGAAGGAGGGTCATGTTGGAGATTTCCAAATCCATGAAGATGGAAGTTTAAGAATGGAAGGAAGATGGTGTATACCCGAAGCTTGCAAAGATTTGAAATTGAAATCATGGAAGAAGGCCATAATTCTCCATATTCGATGCACCCAGGGGGTGATAAGTTGTATAAGGATTTAAAGAAGAATTTTTGGTGGGCTCGTATGAAGTTGGACATAGCTGAATTTGTTTCCAAGTGCTTAACGTGTCAAAAGGTGAAGAGTGAACATAAATGACTCCAAGGGAAAGTCCAACCCTTAGATGTGCCAGGATGGAAGTAGGATTCTATTTCGATGGATTTTGTTGTTGCTTTACCTAAGGGTAAATCTGGGAATGATACAATATGGGTAATTGTCGATAGATTGACAAAGTCTGCAGTAGGGGTGTGCATTGTCGGATATCGGATCCGATCCGAAATTTCGGATATCCGAATTTTCGGATCGGAAAAAATCCGATCCGAATCCGATCCGAATATTTCGGATATCCGGAGATTTCGGATCGGATCGGATCCGATATCCGATCCGAATATCCGACGATCCGAAAAACGATCCGAAAGTTGGGATCCCTGCTAGGCTGCTACAGTGCTGATCCGAAACTAGGCTCACTAGTCACTAGTAGTCACTGCTGATCCGAAACTTGGGCAGCCCATAAATTACATAATGAAGTAATTTAAGTGACCAACAATCCAACATGTTATAACTTGCTATTTGCTAATGCTTTGCTACCTATTGCCACTTTATAGTTTTCATATTAATATATTATGTAGTAGTAGCTAACTAAATTGAACAACATACAACACACAAATGCACAATTACACATAAAAAGATCAAAGTTACTAAATTCATATTACAACAATTTAGGGGGAAATCGATCAAACTAATCAATTCAAAAATATACATAAAACCACAAGTTTCAACAAAATAAGAAAACAAAGACAACTAAAATAGTACTCCAAGACTCCAACTTCCAAGCATCCATTGACCAAGCTTTAGAAGTCTCCCATAGTGTCAATTGTTTCATCAATTATGATTTCCGGTTGCTCCAAGGTTAAATCCTTCATTCCTACCATACATATGACATAAAGTAAGGTGAAAACAATAAATTTTACACAAATGTAAAAAGAAACAATGAATAAGAGTTATGAAATATACCTTCCTCCATTTCTTCCAAAGCAAGCAAACTCTCTTCTACTACAAGAGGTGCACGTGAAGTGCGTAGCCAATCTTGTGTGCAAACAAGTGCTTCAACCATTTTAGGAGACAATGAAGTGCGAAAAGAGTCAAGTACGCGACCTCCCGTACTAAACGCCGATTCCGAAGCAACGGTAGATATAGGTATGGCAAGCACATCTTTAGCCATCTTATAGAGAATAGGATATCTCTTGTATTGATCTTTCCACCATTGTAAAATTTCAAAAGATGGAACATGACTTTCACATGCATCTTCTAGATACTTCTCCAACTCACTTTTGTTCACATTAGTCAAAGAACAACCCGTGTCCCTTTGATATTTGGCCGTCATGAGCTCTTGAAGGTCAATTTTTCTCCCACTTTGTGTGAAAACAGAGGAAGATGTAGAAGTAGAAGAAGTAGTAGGGCCGGCCTTTGCACGAGGCATAGAAGAAGCATAAGACTCAAACAAAGATTGTAAAACCATCTTGATTTTAAGGCTCAAAAGAGTGGCTTTTGTTTCATCATAGGAATCCCGCACAACCCAATCAACATAGTTCATTTTGTGCCTAGGATCAAGGATAACCGCTACAAACACCAAAATGTTAATATTATCAACATTTCCATAGTATTTGTCATACTTTGTCATCATTTGGGTTGCCATTTTCCTAATACCCTCATCATCGGAACCTTGATTGTTGGAAATCATTAATCTAGTCCCATAAATCTCATGAGCATAAACATTGCAAGTCACATAGCGAGAACCCGATAACCTCAATGTTGCATCATAGAAGACACTTAAGAAAGGCAAAAAACTACCAACCCTCTTCCAATCATCTTCCTTAGGACCACCACCAAGCTTCTTAAGTTCCTTAAAACAAGAAGAATCTTTCATGTATAAACTTGCAAATGCCTTTTTAAACTTGATAGCAGATTCAAGCATTAAAAAAGTTGAATTCCATCTTGTTTCAACATCCAAAGTAACAAGACTTTTACTATCTTCTTTCTCCTCTTCTATGCATTTTTTAAACCTTTGAAGTCTAGCGGGAGAGGACCTAACATACCTCACAAGAGTTCGGACTTTCATAATGGACACATCAAGCTCTCGTAAACCCTCTCGTACAATCAAATTCAAAATATGAGATGCACACCTCATATGCAAATATTGACCTTCCAAGACACTAGACTCCCAAATGTTAAGTCTTCTTTTCAAGTAATCAATTGCCAAATCATTAGAACTAGCATTGTCTACGGTCACAGTCATAATATTTTTCAAACCCCATTCATTCAAACATTTTTCGACCGCCCTCCCAATAAGTTGCCCAGAATGGCCAGCAATAGGACAAAAGTTAATTATCCTCTTATGTAAATTCCAATCATCATCAATAAAATGGGCAGTCAAACACATGTAACTCAAATTTTGACCAGATGTCCAAGTGTCTGTAGTAAGGCAAATCCTAGAATGCAAGTTCTTAAAAGAAACTTTCAAATCATTTCTTTTTTCAATGAAAAGACTGTAACAATCTCTAGTGACAGTTGTGCGGGAAGGAAGAACAAATCTAGGATTTAAAGCCTTACAAAATGCACGAAAGCCTTCACGTTCAACAAAAACAAAAGGCAATTCATCCACAAAAACCATCTTAGCAAGTAGTTTTCTACAAAGATCAGGATCAAATTCCCAAAGTTTTGGAACACTAATTGTTTCCACACTCCCATCCTCATTAACATGACTTTGAGTTTCAAAATCAATCAACTTTTGCTTCTTATCCAAATTTGGAAGATATAATTTACATCTCCTAACATGATTTGCTAAGGGAGTAGTGCCATTTTTACTACCACATCCAATAAGAGTCTTGCAATACTTACAAGAAGCAAAGGTAGGATCCTCAGTTTTCTCATAATGTGCCCACCACTTTGATTTTTTTTTCCTCTCACCAGTTGAAGCATTTGGTTCTTTCTTTATCTTTGTAGAAGTTTTTGAAGTCTTCTTCTTCCTCTTCTTCACTTGGCTACTCTCTTCTACATCATCGGAATCCTCTTCCTCGTTAGTTTCATCCAAATCGTCAGCTTCATCCATCATCAAGTCCACATAAGTAGGAAATTTAGGCGCATCATTATCATCAAAAGATGATGATTCCATATTCTGCAAACCATTACAATCAATCAATCATCAGTTCATCACCAAATCAACAATACTTGAATCACTATTATAAAACTGCCACTAGCCCTACTATTATAAAAAGTTAAAAACTGCAAACCATTACAATCAAGACAATATGCTGCCAAAAACTGCAAACCCAACCAAGAATCAAGACAAAATGCATCAAACACTCAAACAGCTGAAACTCAAGTCGTAAAAATCAGTAGACTGTTCAAACCAGTAGACGAGCTCAAGTCGGAGAATATGACAATATGACAGCCATTGAAGCAGAAGCTAGAAGTTCGCATCTATTATCGATATTATACAATAAATTTTCGCATGTGAACAAAATTTAAACATAAACTTACAAATCAAAATTCGAATGATGATAATTAAATCTTCGACGACGAAGAAAAATCACTTCAAAGAAGAAAACTTTCTGAATTGCACAAACAAAATGGAAAATAGGGAAAACAGGTCATACATTCCACAAACAAGAACAGAAAATGGAGAAAAAGAGTAGAACTTCGCGCAAATTGTAAAAAATGGAGAAAGAGAGGAGAATTCGCACAAAAAAATGGAGAGAGAGAGAACTTACCCCAGACTTGGACGGATCTACTGGTTGCTTCCCCACCGGCCGTTCCATTTCAACCGGCAGCCGTGAGATTCAGAGGTGAGACTGAAGACTAGAGTGAGAGTGAAATGAGGGTTAGGGACTTAGGGTTTTGAGTGAGAGTTTGAGGCAGAGTGAAATGAGGGTTAGAGTGTTAGACTTAGCCCAAACAATGAATATTTGAATATTTTTGTATTAAAAAAATTTCGGGTTTTCGGATATCCGAATTGTCAAAAAATCCGATCCGTATCCGATCCGAAAATCCGAATTTTTTTCGGATATCCGATCCGAAATATCCGAAAACCAAAAACCGGATCGGATATCCGAAATTTCGGATCGGATCACCGGATCACCGGATCGGATCGTTCGGATCGGATTTTTTTGCACACCCCTAGTCTGCAGTGTTCATACCCATGAAGGCAACATGGTCTATGGAACAATTAGCTAAGGCCTACATCAAGCATGTGTTGAGACTATATGGAGTACCAAAAGATATTGTGTCTGATCGAGATTCTAGATTTTTGTCTAACTTATGGCAGAAGCTACAATAATCCTTTGGTTCGAAGCTATTGATGAGTACTGCTTTTCACCTAGCCACCGATAGTCAGACTGAAAGAACCATACAAACCTTAGAAGATATGTTAAGGGCTTGTGTCATGGAATATCAGGGTTCGTGGGAAGATCATCTAATCTGATAGAGTTCTCCTACAACAATATTTATCATTCAAGTATAGGCATGTCACCATTCGAGGCTTTGTATGGTAGGAAATGTAGAAGCCCATTATGTTGGAACGATATAAGTGAAACAGTTATACTTGGGCCTCAATTGATTGAAGAGACAGTGCAACAAGTTAAGATGATCCAAGGAAAAGTTGAGGCAGCCCAAGATCGTCAGAAAAGCTACGCATATCTGAAGCGTAGAGAAGAAGAATAAGAAGTGGGAGAAAACGTGCTTTTGAAATTCTCACCAATGAAGGGTGTGATGAGGTTTGGAAAAAAAGGGAAGCTTAGCCCTAAGTTTATAGGCCCATATGAGATATTGGATAGAGTTGAAAAGGTGGCCTATAGGCTAGCCCTACCCACTGAATTAAGTCGTGTTCATAATGTGTTCCATATATCTCAGTTGAGACGGTATATCCCAGATAAATCGCATATGTTGCAACCTAAAACAGTCCAAATTGATGAGAACTTGTCTTACGAGGAAAGGCCTATTAAGATTTTAGACAGTAAGGTTAGAAGCACTAGGAATAAGGATATTAAAACTGTTAAGGTGCTCTAGTCTAATCAAAAGTATGAAGAAGCAACATGGGAAGCAGAGGCTAAGATGCGAAAGAAATATCTAGAGTTGTTTGCAGAGGTTAGTAGTAGAGTTACGGGGGCGTTTGATTTAGAACCCTATTTTGACCTAATTTTGACTTATTTTATGAGTTATTATGTGAGTCAACTTACTTTTATAGAAAGTTTGTGGTATATGTGAATTACTTGCTTTATTTCCAACTTGCTTGCGTTAAGTTTCGAGGACGAAACTTCTTTTAAGAGGGGTAGTCTGTAATACTCTGTATTTTATTTATAATTTTTAATAGGTTTTATTTACTAAAAAAGCTTATTATTAATTATAAAGGTTTTTAAATAGGCTTTTAAAATAGATTATGAATTCTTCAAATAAATTCTAACCCAAATTAAACGTTAGGCCTAAGTTCACACATTCTAATCCAAGTACGTAGTTTGTTTAATAAAATTAAAAGTGTTTTAAAATAAATCCAAAAAGATTAACAAAAAAAATCAAAAGCTAATAGTCGGCGCAGCTAACTCACTGCCAGTGACTTGTTTGTCCAATGCTTTGTTACTTTTTCTCATTTTTTAACTTTTGATTAATTTAAGCGTCTACATTATATACCGTAGGGGATAATTTATATTTTTCCCCAATCCTAGTTAAATGATCGTAAAAAGTAGTTGGATCTTAGCTAAAATTATTTATCTTTTCTCTTAAACCCATCTTTTAGTTTTCAAGTCCTAGTACGACTCTACCTATCCAACTAGTATAAATAGGGCATTCACCCCTCATATTCTTCACACCAAATTTGAGGAATACATTTCTTTTCTCAAGTTTAAACTCTCACTCTCTCTCTCTCTCTCTTGGCCTACCCTCTCTCTTCTCCCTTAGTAGTTATTAATTTTCAAGGTGCGTGTATATGTAAATCTTTAAATATTATTCTACATAGGTAGTATCATGTTTTTAGGGTTGTTATTCTGGATTGAAACACATGTTTTTACGAGTTTTATTATGAATTTTATGAGTTTTAGTATGAACTTCATGAGTTTGTATAATCATGTTATAATCGTTTTGGAATCATGTTAGTTTTTAAGGTTAAGTTCACCATCGATCTAGATATATACGTGTTTAAGATGAACAACCTAATTTTTTTTAGTTCAACATAGTCGAAGATGTATGAGTGTCATACTATGTTGCTAGTAATTTTTTCGTACTGTCATCCTACTTGGATATTGGCCGCAAGACCGCATGATTAATTATTAATCCTTATTCCTTACTTTGTTTAATGTCTCATATAATACACTAGCAGTGATAAGCAACGTGTTTTGCAGCACATACACTTTTTATGGTGATCATTATATTTATTTCAAGAGCTAACTGCTTCTATTTATGCCTTGGCTAAAAGTTTTAAAGAATTATTATTCTTTTTAAAGGAGGATTATTTCCAAAAGATTTTCATTAGTTATATGATCTTTTATGATCGCAATTAAAGAGGC
The DNA here is from genome assembly GCA_947648045.1 of Beta corolliflora. NCBI lineage: Eukaryota > Viridiplantae > Streptophyta > Magnoliopsida > Caryophyllales > Amaranthaceae > Beta > Beta corolliflora. The sequence continues at coordinate 1,297,559 of CANSZD010002988.1, forward strand.
AATGGCTTGTTAGTTATTAGCAAGAACGGTAGCTATTATATTTTTACCCATGTAATTTTTGTATAAGTCATGTGGACAAGGTAGTAACCCCTCATAATAGACTCATTAAGGAATACTAAATTTGGGGGGTGTGCTCACTTTAGGAAAGGTACCTAGGCAAGGAAAGGAGTTTTATTAAAGTTATATACTTTATATTATATAAGTATTACAAGTATCCAAAGAAGGTTTATGAAAATATTTTGAATTTTGAATTAAATAAAGTGTTTAATATTCCGCATATACATGTACTCAGTATTTTTACTGACACGCTTTTATTTGTTTTGTTTTATGGCTTTGTCCCTGTGATGACCCTATTTTGGCGAGCAGAATTTACAGGTTGATGCGATGCATACTTCACATGGGGGAGCTAGTGAGGAATAATAATTAGTTCAGTAGTCGTTGTTTTATTTCCTATTTTCCATTGTCATAGTTGAACAATAGAGTTTATATCAATAAAGAGAAGTATTTTTATTAATCATGCTGCATTATTAAAGTTGAGTTAGCAGTTAGTATCTTTAAGCCTTTAACGTTATCACGTGGCGGTAATACTCTCAAGCTTCTCAAGGGTTTTATATTAAAATATAATCTTCAAAAAGAGAGAAATTTGAGGGTGTTACAACTTAATAAACGGTTATTTCACCAAATACCCCTGACAAAAAAATGTATTCACCAAATACCCCCACTTTTTTTTGAATTCACCAGATACCCCTGACCTTTAAAAAAATTCACCAGATGCCCTTAATGACTAACGGAGTTAACTCCGTTAGTCATTAATCCTAATTAACCCTAAAAACCCTAATTAACCTTGAAAACCCTAATTAAACCTAATTAACCCTAACTAAACCCTAAGTAACCATAAAAACCCTAACTCTCTCTCTCCCTAACCCAACCCCAACCACCCAACCCCAGCCCACCCAACCCTAGACCCCGCCGCCCACCACCCAACCCCAGCCCCACTCCCTCCCCATCCCCACGCCAGCGCCACGCAGCTCCCTCCCCCCCTCCCCAGCGGCCCCATGCAGGCCCCCCTCCCCCGGCGGACCCCACGCGGGTCCTCCCTCACTCTCATCGTCGTAGTAGATCCGAAATCGGTCGTCGGCGCCATTATTGTCGAAGAAACCGAGCCATTTCGCGGGAGCGACCGAGGGAAGGGGAGGGGGATTCGACTGGGGAGGGATTCGAGTTGTGGGGGATTCGACGGGGGGTTGTGTGGTTCGGGAAATTCGGGAGGGACTAGGCCGATGCGGGGGGATGGGGACGGGGCCGGGGGTGGTGGGAAGGGGAGGCGCGGCGGGGAGGGGGGGGGGAGGGGGTCAGGTTGGTTGTGGGGGGTGGGGGTGGGGGGTGATGGGCTTGGGGGGGGGTGGGGGGAGGCTGGTGGGTTGGGGGTGGGTTAGGGTTAGTTAGGGTTTTAGGGTTAGTGAGAGTTTTAGGGTTTTTAGGTTTAATTAGGGTTTTTTAGGGTTAATTAGGGTTTTTAGGGTTAATTAGAGTTAATGACTAACGGAGTTAACCGCCCTTAGTCATTAAGGGCATCTGGTGAATTTTTTTAAAGGTCAGGGGTATCTGGTGAATTTGAAAAAAAGTGGTGGTATTTGGTGAATAAATTTTTTTGTCAGGGGTATTTGGTGAAATAACCGCTTAATAAAATTCATAGATTTATTTTTATGCAATTGAACAACCAAGTAATTAATTTCAAACACCCTAAAAATTAATCTAGGTTGGTTTATTAAACACCTGACACGTCACTCACATTTTGTATTACCTGATGCGTTTTAACCTGAGCCTGATTTTGATATGCCCTCGATAAACTGAGCCTGAACTGAACTATTCCTCGGAAAAATTTAAAAATTTTCAACCTATTCTTGGGGAAAAAAACAAAATGCTTTTTTTTACCTGTTCTCGATACGGTTTAAACTGAACCTTTTGGATAAAACGACATGTTATGATCTAAAATGACATGACCTATATTTGCTTGGGTTAACCAAAACTTGTACCATTAAAAAAATCTGACATCTATATTTGTAATCAAGATATACAAGTATTGCACAATCATTAGTTATTACTTGTTACGAAGTGATTATTAACTATTCCCTATTCATATCACGCCGCTTGTCTCAAAACTATTTTTAAAAAAATTCCTATTATTAAATTGATTGGTAACCTAAACTTATCTAGATCTGTCAATGTCTCCCCAGGAGCTCAATGAAGTGTCCTCTACTTCTCTATTGCAGTTTTTGAGGTCCATTTTTTAATAGACCTGGCAATCGGACCAATCGGATCGGATTCGGACCGGACCAATTCAGATCGGACCGTTTTCGGATCAAGTTACATTCAAACCGGGATCGGACCAGACCGTTTCGGATTGGGACATCGTTCGGACTATTGTATTCGGATCGAATCGGATCGGATTTCAGATCGGATCGGATTTCAGATTATGGTTTCAGATCATCATCGGATCGGATTTTGGATTGGACAAGGAAGATTTTGAGCTTTTTTAGTAGGGTTGTCCTATGTAAATAAATTTTATTCTATACTAATCTTTTGAGTTGTTAATTATTCTATTATTAGTCCTTTTATTGGATAATAATTATTTAGTAGTTAGTACTCCCTACATTTTTTAAAATTATTCCGTCTAACTATTTGAGTATTCGTTACATATACTTACATGAAATTCTTCCATAGTTTTGTTTATTTATTCTTAGAAACGTTGTAATATAAATTATAAGATTTTGAAAATATGAAGGAAAAATAAATTTTCAAGCCAAGTCGAGTCGCACACGAGATGCACCGACAACACTATTAGCACCTCTAATCTTGTATTATCGACTTAGATTTATATGTTTTTTAATACTCAATTAATCATATATGTAAGTTAAGTTTTTCCATCACATTAATACAAGATTATAAGTTATATACTTATATAACTAGATAAGTATATTTTTTTGGGGTACAAATAATTTGATACTTTTCCTCCAACTATTGTGTACAATTAGAGTGAAAATTTAGGTGGGAAATTTTCCCTCCTAAATAAAACTTTACTGGTTGACTTTTTGAACAAAAGAAAGAAATAAAGAATCAAAATACCTTGTTGTAGGCAGTAGGCTCATAAGTCATAAGACATAAGCTATTATAGTATTATGCGCCAACTCAACTATTGTGTAAAATTTTAGAGTGAAAATTTAGGTGGGAAATTTTCCCTCCTATTAAAATTTTACCGGTTAAAGTATTAAACCAAAGAAAGAAATAAAGAACCAAAAAACCTTAGTAAGTCTAAGTCAGTACCTCTGCTCATTTTCATAACTATTTCAAAGCAATTCACTTTCACTCTCACTCTCACTCTCACAGACTCGTCTCAACTCTCACCCTATCTCACTCAACTTCTCAGATCTGAAATCTCACGTCTCAGTTGTTGCTCATCTAATTTACGGTGCTACCTTGCTACGACCATCTAATCTACTGATTTTACCATCTAATCTACGGTGCTACCTTGCTACTACCGCGCTCTCACCGACGAATCTCTCTCGCATAGGTATTATTTGTGTAGTATTGCTATATTTTCGTGAAGTACTAGATGGTAAGATCAAAGATGTGTAAATTTTTTTTTGACTCATTGCATGCCTTTCCTGGTACTTAAGAAACTTCTTAATTGATAATTATTGAATGCTTGAGGTGATATGTTACCCTAATATCGATTTGTATGTTTATTGAGTGCTTGTGCTTTCTTAATAGGAAGACCAATTGTTGGATGTGTTTCATATAATTGGGTTTATTTGAAGATTTCGTGGCATAAATGATGCACCATGGTTTGTAATTGCAAGAATAATATGTGATTGAATTACAAAGACTTGAATCTGATTTTTTCAATTCCCTAAATTTTTTGAACATAATCTGGTTTCTTGTAAATCCTAATTAACTTTTCAATTAAGTTCATCATTCTTGAATCTTTGTACTGTAAAAAAAAAGGGGACTTTGATAAGTTGTTTGGATTTAATTATGTAAAAAACAAAGAATGAAATTTTAAAGAAGTTGTTTGGATTTAATTTTGTTTGATACGTTGTAGTTGATATCATGCTTTTATATATTATTTGTCAATTACTCAATTGCACTTACATAGTCACATTACATTCTAATATACTATGGTCTATGGTAGGCATGGATCAAGACGGAGTAGATGATAATGCAAAAGAAGTTGGTAACTACACTGTTACAGTACCAAAACATCAATATCCTGAATCACAAAGATTTGATGGAAGAAGAAGCCCAATTTGGAAGGAATATCTGAGGTTGGACCCTGCAGAAACTACAGATGGGAAAGAAAGGGCACTTTGCAAGCATTGCAAGAAAGTAACTTTCGTTTCCGACACACATTATGGAACGACCAACATGAGGAAACATCTTCATAAATGCATGAAAGGTATAAAAACAGAATCAGGAGATCGCATTTATGATCAAAAGGTGTACAGGGAGTTAGTGGCTAGAGCAATTATTAAACATGGATATGCCTTCTCTTGGGTAGAACATGAAGGGAATAGGGAAATTCATGCATATTTGAACAATCAGGTTAAAAGTATATGTAGAAACACTGCAAAAGCTGGTTGTTTGAAAATGCACAAAAATTTGAAAGTCCAGTTAAAGGATACTCTTCATAAAATCTCCGGCCGTATTTCTTTAACTTGTGATATGTGGACTTCTTGTCAGACTGAGGGTTATATGTGTTTGATTGCTCATTATGTAGATGCTAATTGGAAGTTAAATAGCAGAGTTTTAAACTTTTGCCACATTGACACACCACATACTGGTAAAATTATGTATAATGCTGTGTTAGCCATGCTTCAAGATTGGGGCATAGATGAAAAGATTTTCACCATTACATTAGACAATGCATCTAGTAATGATAAAATGCAAGACTATTTGAAGGCCACCTTAAGAGGGCGAGGGGCTTTGCTATGTGATGGTGATTTTTTTCATGTTCGAAGTGATGCACATGTTTTGAATCTCACTGTCAAGGATGGACTTAGGGTCATTGATTATATTGTTGTCAAGGTAAGAGATTGTGTGAAGTATATTAAATGGTCAGAAGCAAGAAAAAATACTTTCCGATCTTGTGTAGGCTTGGCTAAGATAAAGGAGGTTAAAGCATTGTGGCTTGATGTTCCTACGAGATGGAACTCGACATACATGATGCTTGATAGGGCTATTTTATATCGTAAGGCATTTGTTGAAATGTCAGATTTCCATCACTGTTGTCCAATTCCAGAAGAGTGGGAAATGCTTGAGCAAATTCGAGATGTTTTAGAACCATTTAATGATATAACTGAGTTATTCTCTGGAAGTGATTATCCAACCTCAAATCTTTATTTTGCGAATGTTTGGAAGATTCTTATGCTTTTAAATGAGTTAAAAAGAAGTGATGATGAGCTTTTGAGAGTGATGTCAGTAGAAATGAAGTGCAAATTTGACAAGTACTGTTCAATTCAGAAGAGGATGACTATGGCATGTTATTTGCATTTGCTGTAATTCTTGATCCTCGCTGCAAGTTACCTGTTCTTAGATATTGTTATGAAAGTTTATATGGGAATGTGGAAGTTGCTTTGAAAGTTACTGATATCAAACTGAAGTTGGAGAGATTCTACAAAGATTATGATACATCAGCGACATTAGACATCCATTCCAACACAACAATTCAAAGCATCTCATCTGGCAATCACAAGCGCAAATTCGATTACTTTGCAGTGAGTTTTTGTTCGGATGCTTTCTGTTTTTTCTATTATATGTCAGCACTTGAACTCATGGAATAAACTTATTTTCTCTAATAATCGTTTCCTCTTTTATCTACTATTTTCCTAGAAATATGATGGTCAAGAGGTCGGAACTTCTACTCTTAGCAAGTCAAATTTAGAGGTTTACTTAGAAGATGCTAAACTAGAGCGAACAGCAAAGCTCGACATTTTGCAATATTGGAAAGAAAGTGAGCATCGATATGGGAAACTTTCTCATCTTGCTAGGGACATTTTGATTGTGCCCCTCACAACTGTTGTGTCGGAATCAACATTTAGCATAGGAGGTCGAATATTGAATAAGTGGAAAAGCTCTTACATTCCCGAAAATGTGGAGGCTTTGATTACAACTCGTAGTTGGCTATTTGGTTATGAATGTAAGTATTTAGTCAATTTTTTTTTATAGTTATAGTATATAGTGTTTATTTATTCGATTAATGCATATCAATTTTGTTAGTCAAATAGGCTAATTAGTTTTCTTATATTGCTTTCATACATCTGTTTTCTCTATATTGATAAAATGAGTAACTTTATTTATGTAGCAAATGAAGATGACCAGTTTGTTGGTTGTAATATAATGTGGATTGGGCTACAACTACCTCAAGATGATATATTGATGCTTAGAGTCTTGAAATGTTGCTCGATTTGTAATGGACACAAAGTCAAATACTTAGATAGAGATGCTGCTTTCTCTTTATGTATTAGCTATATAGCTTTTTTTATTGTTTATGTATTGTTATGCATGGTATGGAGCTGCTACTTTAGTAATTTGTGTAATTGTGGCCTTTATGTTTTGTTTGACTATGGTGGAATGAATGAAATACTTGTGCCAATGATAATTTTTTTTAAGAAAAACGGATCAGTTTCGGGTACTTCTAATCAAAGCCTAATCGAAGCCAATAATTTCGGATTGCTTTCGGATCGGGTTTCCTTCGGGTCGGATTGATTTCGGATCGGGTAAGATCATTCGGATTTCAGATGAGTTTCAGATCAAGCTTATTTCGGGCCGGATTCGGACCGGGCCGGATCGTTTCGGATTCAGACCAAGGTTCGGCCCGTCTGGTTCGGACCCAGATCGGACCGCGGATCGGATATTTCTACCCGGATTTTCGGATCAGGACCAACTTTGCCAGGTTTATTTTTTAATCATTAAATATAAATTTCACACTTTACGTGAGTTTGTTATTTAAGGTGGATAGTTTATGAATAAATACTGAAGATTACAATGGGTGATTGATTGATTTTATTGGTAGAATTAAGTTCCGTTGATGATTGAAATTTTGTGTTGGTGATATAATGGTTTTTATGTACAATACCAATATTTGTAACAAAAGATGCAAAATTCAAGATTTGGTAGCATATTGATTAATGAGCAAAATATGTGTATGCTAGAAATGAATTAAGTATTGTATTAAATATAACAGGCGATTGATTGATTTTGTTGCCAAAATTAAGTTTGTTGATTCAATTTTTTATTTTTTATTTTGGAGTCTGAAGTTGGGGAAATTGAGTCAAATTTGGTTGCTAATTGTAATGGCGTTGCAAGCTTTTGTTTATAACGTACATTTCATTTCAACGTTATAGAGTGGATTGATTTATGAATATGAATAGAGGTATCAATTCAGTCAGTTAGTTCAATTCTGATTCGAACCAAACAATTCATTTTAATTCAATTCAGTTGACTTCCATTATTTTTTTCCCCTAAATTGATTAAATTCCAATTTTTTGATTTTCAGTTTCTATCCGGCGCGGTAGATTCAATTTTTAGATGAATCAGTTGCTACATTTTGTCTAAAGGTTTGACCCGTACAATTTGAGTTCAACCAATATCACTTTAGATAGTATTCTCTGCTTAAATATAAGTTGATTTTCATTATGTACGGAAAAATGCATCAGTTTGTGTGAAAAAGACAATAATTATGTAAGACGCGTCCGTTTTGAAAACTTCTTGTGAAGTTTTGGGTCCAATTCTTTTTACGTGTTTTGTAAATTCGGGTGGGCTTGTTATCGAATTTGGTTGAACTTGCTGACAACAACAACAACAACAACAACAACAACAACAACAATAACTCGATTCAAACTCAAACTCAAACTCGAACTTGGTTCAGGCTCGAACTCGGTTCATGCAAAGCAAATATTAAGAGGCATATAATTACAAAGGAATATACAAAAACTGAACTTAGCATAGCATCTGGAAAATGATGTACATCACTATTTTGAATTTTTAATACTTGGCATCTTGATTCTTAACTTACAAAAAGTGAAGTGAACATAAAACACTAATCACATTAATATAAAATACAGTAAATCATGTATGTAAATGCAATTAGATAACTAATTCCTTGCGTGGTTTTGGTTAAACATGGACTTTTAATGGCTATAAATAAAATCCCCAAATTTATCAAAAAAAAAATCCATTAATGAAAAAAAGACTCAATGCCTCAGGTTGTGTGGCGCCGAGGTGAGGTGGTGGCGTGGTGTGTATCGTTGACTGAATAGTGAAGTGGTGGTTGTCGAGTGAACTAGTGGTTGGTGCTAGGGATATTCATAATGTTCCGATCCGAAAAATCTGATCCGAAAAATCCGATCCGTGATTCGGTCGTCCCGATCTGAAAAAACGGATATCCGATCCGATTTTTTGAGTTTCGGATATTTCGGATCGGGTATCCGAAAAAATCAGATAGGATACGGATCACGATATTCTTGTTTCCAAAATCCGAAATATCCGATTTTTTTGAAAAGTATAAGTTTATTTGTTTTAAAAAAAAACTAAACAATAAAACTTATGTTCAATGTTCACATGTTCATTATAAGCCATAAGCAAAAACATCGCATCTCTTATCTTTCTCCACATCTGCGACTGAAAGCCTCTCGCCACGAGCCCACCGGCGACAACTCTGCCATGGCGCCAGACCACTCATTCTTCTCTTCTACGCGGCGCGAGTGAAAGGAGGCAACTTACTTCTTCTTCTTTATTTTGTTGTTTCGTTTTTAATTTTTCAATTCTTATCTACTCAAATGCTCACTGGTCAGCAACTGAATTTTAGTTTGATTTTAATTTTTTCATTTTTTTATTTCAGCAAAGAAAATGAAAAATCTAAATGGTGAATTGCTTCGTTTATTTTGTTGTCAACTTGAAACTTCTCTGCTCAAATGCTCACTGCTCAGCGTGAGTTACTTACTGTAACATTTTGTAAGAAAAAGACCCTAATGGCTAATTGTGAGTTGTTGTGTACTACTGTACTTGTTGCCATGAAATAGTGAATTGTTGGGCTAACAATAAAAGACCCACATTTGTAAGAAAAAATTGCCATGAAAAAGTTTAAAATCGAGATATATTCAAGTGATAAAAAATTTCGGATATCCAGTTATCCGATCCAAAAATTTCGGATATCCGATTTTTTTTCAGATCGCGGTTTTGCCGATCCAAAATTTTCAGATATCCGAAATGAACAGCACTAGTTGGTGCAGCGCCGAGTAAGGTGGACCAGGTGGTGCAGCGCCGAGTGAGGTGGACCAGGTGGTGCAGCGTCGAGTGAGGTGGTCCAGGTGGTGCGGCCCCGAGCTAATGAGGTGGATCTCGTTGGTGGTTGGTGCAAAGGGAGATGGGGATTGGAGAGGGAGGGGGAGAGGCCAAAGGGAAAGGCCTTGAGTCCTTGACTCGTGTCTGTAACTCTGCGTTTAGAGTTTAGGGTTTGCTATTTCTTTACTTGCCCTTAATGGACGGCTAATATCTATTGCTTGTGTTTCTTTGTATCCCATCCATTGATTTAGTTGTAATAAATTCCTTCTATTTCTTTTAGGGGAAGTTCCTTCACTTTGCGTTTTAGTCATTTAAAATGTACGTCCTCTGTTTTTTTACATGTTACACTTCACTTTTCACACATGCCAATGCAAACTTTGAGGACATATATCTCTAATTTTGTATTTGTAAAAATTATAAAAAGTATATATTAAAAAAAATACATATTAAGACGAATCTAACAAGATCCCACATGACTATATTTTAATTCACGTATAAATCACAAACGATGGTCAAAGTGAAATTTGTGAATAGTGTAAATGTCAAAACATGTAAAAAAAACGGAGGAAGTATTTTTTTCATCTAATTTTTTAGAAAAAAGTTCAAATATTTTTTAGAAAAAAAGTTTAATCTTTCCTAAGAAAATAAAAAATATATATATACTTTCTCCGTTCTAAAATAAATGGAACACTTACCATTTTAGACCGTTTCAAAATAAATGAAACATGACTTTATTTGGTAATCACTTCTCTCTATCTCTCTCCTCATCACATGGGTCCTTTTTTTTCTTTCTCTCTTTCTATCTCCTCTCATAAATCCCCGTACCAAGGCCCTACGTTTCATTTAAAACAGAACGGAGGAAGTATAATATTTTTTCGAGTAAGTTTTTCGAATCGAGTATTGAGTAGCTCGACTCGACTCGTTAGTATGTCGAGTCGAACTTTGACCGAATTTTGACCGAGTCGAATTTAAGTAGCTCGCGAGCTGTCTCGACTCATTGTCACCCCTGATCGAACCAGAACAAACCCTACCCGGCCCGTGGCCATGTCTTATTTATACATACCGTTGCCAAAAGAAGAGAAAAAAAAATTATACATACAACACCCTGCCCAACCCCTAAACTTTAGAAACCTCTCAGCTTCCCTCACTCGTATGGAATTCTGAGGCTCGAATTGCTGAAGCTCGTTCCAGGTTTTTTTCCCCATTAGATGAATCTACTTGTTTAGACGATCTTTTCTTGCGATTTTTCATGTTTCTTGCGAATTTAAGGATCTACTTAATGTGATTATTCATGCGATTGATTTTATGCGGTTGTTATTGTTTGTTTCATGAATTCAACTTATTTTTTCTGTATCTCATGTCATTTCATGTTTTTAAGGATAATTTACATGTTATAAACTTATGATTCGAACTTTTGGTAAAAATTCTTAATCCGTGTCTGTTTCATGGAACGTAAATATTTATGTTACAATTTGTAGATGCGATATCTTCATGCGTTGTTCATTTGTTCTTGTTTGTTTCATCAAATCAATTTTTGAAGTGTTTGTTATTGTGTGTCTAGGTGGGTTTTTAGTTTTCTTTGTTTGTGGAAAATCAGGACGAGTAGTTATTATTTTATAGTATGGTAATTTGGTTGGTATTAGGTTTATAAAGTAAAGTTGAGCATGTTCAAGTAGTGCATGTTTTATGAAATTAGTAACATTTAGGTCTGATGAAATAGACAAAAACATGATTAGGGTGTTGGAATGTTTGATTTATCACCCATTTGAAAGTAATAAGGCAGAAGCCTTGATGCTGCTGGGGTATAGTAGGTGAGTGGCTGACTTTGGAACTCAAGTGAGAATAGTAATATGTGGAATCAAGAAGAGGGGTATGATTGTATGAAGCCTAGACTGTATGCTATGTCCGTGGTGGAAACAATTTAACATATGAGGAATGCTATGATTCCTTAGCAGAAGTTTAAACCTAGAGGGGGGTCTCTTAGGATTATTGTGTTTGAGGTATCTTTGAGATGTTGATCAAATGAGAAGAGATCTATATTTGCAAACTCCTATGCATTTGAAGTGTTTCCTTACTTGATTCTTCAACAAGTGGTCAAGAGGTTAGGAAGTTATGCGACGTGGTTGACAAAAGTAATACGTACTTTCGGTAAATAAAAGTTATCATTAAATGGTAAGGTAAAACTATATAATTGTAATAACCAGATTAATTCTTTTAGAATATAAAAGATTCTTTTAGACAACATTGTGGTAATACTTCTATAAGAAGTTGGAACAAAATTACTCATTAGTATATCTGACATCTTTGGAGCTTAAAAAGCCCCCTTTTTGTACAAACGAATAAATAGGTGAACTATAACTGTTGTTAATATTTGCACTTATATATGTATATACTAATATTATTTTTCACATATCATATACTACCATCATTTTGTTTTTGCTACAAATTTTTTACTCTTTACATTATTAATGTACATACATCTACCAGATGTTTTTTCTACTAACATACAAAAACAAATATTAGTAGTAAGATGATCGATTCCTCTCAATGTATATTTTCATAAGATCATATTTTATAATTTACTAATCGGTAATTAGTGATCTTAATGGTCAAAGTTGTAAGCATACATCTATTAAAAACGGAGGCAAGTATTTGAAAATGATGAGGCTCTAAAATTTCTTCAGTTTCATTCAATCGCATAGATCAAATGTACATGCTAATAATTGGGTATCTGGGTTTACTATTTGTGTAGCCATGTACACCAAGTGTTTGTGATTACTTAGTGTTCAAACATTGTGCTTCTTTTTTGATGCAGACTACGAATCTTCACTCTACAAATACAAATGTCTGCAATAGATAATGATAAAAGTGATGAAATTGATTTCTCTTGGGGTATAAAGAGAGGGCGAGGTGGCCAAAAAAAGGAGGTTCAGTTCTATGAATCTTTTACTTATGATGGTGTAGAGTATTTTCTCTATGATTCTGTATATCTTTTCAAGGAAGGTGAAACCAAACCTTATATTGGTAAGCTTATCAAAATTTGGGAACATTCAAATAATGCAAGAAAGGTGAAAGTACTTTGGTTCTTCTATCCTTCGGAAATATCAAATTATATAAAAGGTGAGAATGTGCTAGAGAATGAGCTCTTTCTGGCAAGTGGTGTTGGCAAAGGCTTGGCGAACATTAATCCCTTGGTAATGTTATTGATTCTTCATCATATGTCTTTTATAATATATAGTATTGTTTATGTTCCTTGCCCTCTGACCAATTTTGTGATATTGTCATTTTAGCATATTCCTAGATATTTTCATTTTCTCCCTAGTATGATCATCATGAATGGTGTTGTTTTAGTAGTATTACTAGTCATTCTTGTTGTAATTACTGCTTGTTTGCATAGTTTCCCGTTTACACATATAGTAGCTTGTTTCACTAAGTAGTAACCCCTCTATGTAGCGGTTTTTTTTCCCTTTTCTATTTGTGGGTTTATTAGACTCGTCTTTTTGCCACTTTGTCTATTGGCTGGATTACTATTGTCTTATTGTTTCAGTACATAGTTTCTCATTTGGGGTATTTCTTGAAAGCTCTAATGCTCCACACCAAAAGGATGCTAAATAAGTTCTTTTTTTTTCCAAACAAAGTCTCATGATAGAGAAGATAGTTGAATTTTTTATAAACCAAATGCACCACGAAAATGTCGTGAATGCTGCTTGCCATTACTACTTCTCGTTGGTTACAGTAGTTTCACGACAACACATAAAGCGGCAGATCATCACTTCTCATCTACATCCTAGTAAGTGAACAGAGAGATGCAAGCAAGATTCATTGTTGGCATTCTTCATGGAGTGAACAAATATCTGCTAGATAGCAAACTCTTTTCTCCATTTTTGGCACTGTTGACGTGAAAGCTATGACCTATAAAGGAACCCTTGCTTTCCAAATGAAATTGGTTGTTGGAATAGGGAAGTTATCTTACTGGCATGCTTAAGCAACTAAGATCATCTTGCATGAAAAAGTGTCTAAAAGATTCTCCATCCTCATTATGGATTCATTAGGCTGAGATAGATGTAATATTACCTCCATTGGCCTTCAAAAAAAATTTAACCTCCATCTAACATAATGAGTCTTGAGCTTGAGAGTTTTCTTGATAGAGATTTTTTTTTTGTTTTATTGGTTAATCGAAGTAGGGATAACTCTTTCTCCTTCTTTTCCTCTTCTCCACATCTTTCTTGATGGTGTCTCTATTCTCTCTTCTTTGATGGGCATTTAGGAACTTGCCGACATGCATACCAAATTTATTCAAAAAACTCAATAATATTGGACTTTTTAGGTGAACCCATTGGGTGGTAGTTTCAACAACATAAGTGTGTTAGATGTGGCAGATTCTTGATATCCTCTCTATTGAGAGTTAGAGTTATGGTGTTTACCAAGGTGGTGCATGAGTTGGTACATGTAGAGGAATATAGGTAGCTTGTGATGGATTTGGGTTTTTTTTTTCGTAGGGGACGCTTGAGTTAGGGGTGCATTTTAAGGCGTCCTCTATATGCTATGGTTTTTAGGAGGATTCTAAGATTTTGCGAGTTTCTTTTTAGCTAGATTATGTTGGGTAAGTTGCTGGAGTCTAGTAAATGAAATGTCCGCTTGAAGTCAAGTAAGGGTGCCAAAAACGTTGATGTTATCAGTGACAATTTTGAAGTTCAAGTGGCCCTTGGTGCTGGTCATGGTGATGCAAATGGTGAGAATAGTGGAATGTGGTTATGAAGCAAGTGGATGGTATTATTCTGTTTTCTTTTAATTCTTTTGTAAGTGGATGGTGTGATTCTTTTTCTTCTCATTCTGGTCTTGCGTTAAGTAAGAATTTAAAGTAAGTTTAAGCTAACATTCTTTGGAAGTATTTGTGGGAGGTTGATGGATGAAACTCTATATGACTTTTGGAGCCATTATAGATTCTTTATGTTTGCTGTGGTAATGAAGATGCCTAGTTTTTTGGCAAAGATGAGTGTCAATGTTTGTGAGTTTTGGTTTGGAGGATGCCTCAATTCATATGGGTATAGGACAGTGTCACATAGTTCGCGGATCGCTTCGGATCACGGAACGGGTACGGGATCGCAGTTCGCTAGTTGGCCGAATTTCGGATCGTTGGGTTTTTTTTGGGTACAATTTTTGAGTTCATGGTTCGCTTCGGGATTTTTTTCGGTTCGCTAATGCATTTTTTTGTTCATATTTTTGGAGGGAAGTCAACAAACATATACTCGTGTTCAATCCCATATGTATGGAAAAGTACAATAGTGAAGAGAAATAAACAGCTGTAGATGTACTGTATAGCTTGTTGAGAAATGAAAAGGCATATAGTTTAAAAAAAGAAAAGAAAGAAAAGGCATATAGTTTTAAAAAAAAATTGAAAAGGATAATATACAACTACTCCAGCAGTACCTACTCCACGTGTATGGTAATTGGTCAGACCTTTAAAATTCCTTAAAAGGTAAACAAGATAACTTGGTATTAAAAAAACTAATAAAAACTTAGGCCCACCAACTTTAAAGCTACTGAGTTACTGTCACCCTCATACCCTAATACACAAAGCCTCTTCTCCTCCCCAAAAACAATAAAAACAAATTATAATTTTTAGAAACGCAAGTTCTCATTCGTCATATTCACGACCCGCCGGAGAAGAAAACCATACTGGCCACCTGAACCAATGACAACAAAACCCACACAAATCTATGCGAAACAACATCCCACAAGAAAGCCCTAACATTTCATCATTGTATTTGGTATATATCAAATTCAATTTATAAATCTAGGTTTATTTCTAAAAACCCTAGATCTTAATGTTTCTTTCAATTAAAGTTGTTTCCTTGCAATTAATTTACCATTGACAGAACAGAAAATGACGACTAGAGGTTTGGTACGCCAATTTAGCCGTTTCGGTTCGTGCACCAAGGCGAACCGCGTTTTGGTACGGCCGAACTGAAACGAAATTCGCGGGGGAGGTGAGCGAACTATGTAACACTGGTATAGGAGCATAAACTCGTGATAGGGACGAAAATGACAAAATTTGAAGTTCTAAGATTTGGGCACAACAAGGATACAACACAAATAGAAATTGGTTGGATGAATTAATAAAATTTATTGCCACATAATCACAATTTTACTCTATTCAATTTTAAATAGTTGTACCATATTGTCTTTTGACACTATTCACATTCTCTAATTTGACTCTCTTTTATTATATATACTTGAAGAAAGATAGTCATGTGGGATTTTGCTAGATTCATCTCAATATGTATTTTCATAGAACTTTTTACAATTTTACTTATGCATAATTAAAGATAATGATGCTTAAAGTTGTGCTTTGACAAACCTCCAGTCCCTTGGGAGCAACTATTGAAAATCAGAAGAAGAATTTATGAGTATTATATTTTATTTTTTAGTATTATATTTTATTTACTAGTATGATATTATGATAGGATAAAGTTGCTTAAAGTCTCAAGAGTCTAGCATAGTTGCGTTTCCCTCCATCACTACAATAATTTTAGCAAACAATATACACCACTGTAACTCTTAGATTGGCCATGTTAGTTCGCCTAATACTTACGCGAAGAGAAAAAGGCATAATGTGGTAATTAGGGCTCTGCAAAAATTTCCGATCAATCCGATTTGCTTATGTGTTGATCCTATTCGAAAATTCAAATATTAGGATTTTCATATAATTTGCATTGGGTATCAGGAAAAGATCGGATCTTCGGACCGGATCTGGATTTGTAGGAAGGTGAAATTTTAGTATGCCTTCCTCTTTTCGGATTGACCTTGCTCACATGTGCCACGGCCCAAAACTTTAATCTTGTTCTTTCATTATCTGCCTCTTTTTTATTCTTACCAAGTTACCCTAAGATTGTTGAATGCCTTCTTGTAGTCTCCCTCCTCTAACCTCTCCAGCAAGTTAAGTCTATAGGAGGATCCTGTCTGATTAAATATATGGTAACAAAAGCACGCAAAAGGTCGACAACTTTCTCGAATCAGTTTGGGGGAATTTAGCTCCCTCTTTCAAGTTTTGTTGGTAATTTTAAGATATTACTACTTCCGTTCCGCAATACATGCAGCATATTCTCTTTTTGAGATGTTTCATAATACTTGTAACATTTCTTTGTATGGTAAACTTTTCTATGCAAAAAGATCCATGTGTCCTTGGCTCCTTGCTTATGCCACCCATGTTCCACCATGTGCACTACTTTATTCTCTATCACTTGGATAACAAAGATAACTTGCACACTCTCGCTCCTCTTCCTTTGTCCATGCGCCACTTTCTGATGTTGTGATGTATTGCGAAAGGTAGGTAGTATTTTTTGCTCCCTCATTTTTTATTTTTAATAAAAAATTTGATGGTTATATGAAATGGATGGCTTTTATTTTTTTGCTTTTTGCTAATATGCAGTTCTTTTCTTTAAATCCCCTACATTCTATGGTCTTTGCTAACCTATCCCATTAGTCTTTAATTTTTTGATATGGATGGTTAATATGAAATGGATGGGTTTACTTCCTAACTCCTCTTTATTGTCTTTTAGGATTACTCTTTAAACTAGTAATTGAACAATATTAATAGTAATGAACAGTGTTGCCTGAATCGCTGCTAATTACGAATTGAGATTTGAGACAAGCAAATTATGGTCGGTTTTGGTTTATTTTTGGCCCATTTTGGGCAAATTGCGAACTCAAAAGGCGAATTAGATAGCGAATTAGGTAACAATGGTAATTAAATCTCTCTTTGAAAATGGTGCCGTTGGTTGGTCTATTTTGTTCATACTTTCATTCTTCCCTCAATTTCATTCATGAAGTATGAGCGGTTTCGGATTTGGGTGAGGCATTACAAGGTGCGTTAAGGCTGCCTAGATGTTGTAAGGTGCACAAAGGTGATGTCTGAAATACGAAGATGATTTGGAGTAAAGGATGTGATGCAAGACATTGATAAGATTAAAGAGACTAACAGAGAAAGAAATGTAGAAGAAGTGAGAGAGGGAAGCTATTACTTCATCACTATCCCTCATATTTCATCAACTCTCCTTACTTTATATATTCTTATTCATTTTTGTGGTTTGATGTGTTTGTCCCACATATATGTGCTTTAACTAAATAGTAAGTGAGTTAGCATGTCTTAGATCAATAGATGGTCTTCTTTTTTCTTTTTTCGGCTCTTTGTTGTTGGTGCTCTCATATGATGCTGGTAAGTGGCAAGTGATTCTTTCCTTGATTAATCTATTCAACTGGAATTGTGTGGGAAACATGATTTCCACTTTAATATTAAAATATTCTTCTGCGTCCTAGACATTTACCCTTACATTTTAATCTCTTGTCTTTATTTGGCAGGTTAACAACTCTTTAACCACTTTCAATGCAGCTTTTGTTAGATAAATCATGAACAATCTATAGTTGAAAATACAAGGAGTATCTATTATCATGGAGCTGAATTCATTATTATTAACAATATTTAAGCTTTGGGCTATAAGTTTACGAAATCTATAATTTTCATACTCGTAATTATTCTGAAGATAAAGGGAGTTATGCATTTCAGATTAAGGTTCCAACGAAAGCAAGCACTTTATATCTACGGATGGGGTTAATGCTTCATATATAGCACCGTATCGCCTGAACTTTGGAGTCTTAATTTGGGCACTTAGGCAAGGATAATGATGAGAATTAAGAATACAAGGATGCTTATTTACTTGCCGTAGAGCTAAGCTCATGTAATATCTAATTTACGTGAGAACATCTATTTGGAGGAAGTGAGTAAGTGCATACGCTTTCAAGGCATTGATGTAAATGACATGTTTAACCCTTTTGTTATGAAAGAACTTTAACCCTTACTATTTACTACTCCCTCCGTCCCAGAAAGACCTGAACACTTGTTGGAACACGTAGTTTAAGATGATAAGTTGTAGTGTGGTTATTAAATGTTATTTTATTTAAAAAGTAGATGTGATAGAAGTTGGTGGGGTATTTTTTATTAGAGGAGAGAAGTTGTGTAACTTTTTTATTAATAAAAAGTAGAGTGTGGGCCAAAGATGTGTAAAAGAAATAATATATTAATAGTGAGACCATGTTAAAAATGGAAGTGTTCAAACTAATTTGGGACAAACATAAAAGGAAAGTGTTCAGACTATTCTGGGACGACGGATGGAGTATTCCTTTAGTGACATAGAATAAAGGGAGAAGGATGAGACACAACAAAATTTAATTTAAATCCCTTTTCTCTTACCTTTTGGTGATACTTCTCTTTTACTCTTTTTAGAAAAGAATTTCATTGCATTAGTGACTTAGAATATAAGGCAAAGGGATAAAGGCAAGGTTCTGAAATGAGTACTAGCTTTTGTTATGGTGGCTACAAGATGGGTTGCCTCTTGTTTTTGTGCTTTTAGGTGGCTTTTTAGCTGTGGAACATACTTTTAAGAGTGTGTCTCCAACTATATTGGACCATGGAGCAGCAGCGATGATTTTTTTACTATCACGTGGGTTGGTGTAAAAGAATTGTGAAATTTCTCACATTAAACATGCATTACGAATTTACGGTTACATTATGGATAATAATTTTTCATTACATAAAGTAGACTATATCTACATAATTTTACATTTTGTAAATCGGATTCATGGGTCGAATCTTTATAACACGGATTGAAATCTTGATTCAACCCGTTATACACTTGCTTCACACTTGACCCGAGTCTATTGGATATTTGGATCCAAAGCTTTTGAATTATCATGAAATGGATCACGGTCGATCCAAGATCCATTGCCATCCTTGAATATAACTCATAGTGTTCCTTTCTAGATATCTTAAATTATGTGAAACATTTCTTACTTGGCTCATGAGCTTCGTATATATTTCATCTCATCCAAAAACCAAGGTTCTCGTCTTTGTCATCTCTCTCCTGTTTTGTATTTAAAAAAAAAAAAGTTTCCCGTTTTTAATGATAATGGGATTTAGGGTGTAGTTAGAAATAACACCAAGAAACACAAGTACATGAGGGTAGTCGTACATGAGTGATCCTAAGTTTTGAGTTAGGTCTAGTAGAAATCATTTTGAGTCGAGTCGATGACTAATGCTCAACTTGCTCTATTAATTCGTACTCATGCGACTTCTTTAGAAATTTCATATGTGATTATAATTATAAAGTCTTTTTAGTGCTATATAGATGCTTTTCTTGTTTCAAATTATTTGCATCAAAGCTCTTTGGTACGCAATTTTAGGAGGATGATAGACAAGGTAAACAGGCAAGCTCTTTGGTTGGGATTATTTTGAAACAAAGTAAATATTATTGTAGAGGATATCATCTTGTATCATGAAGGGAGGATTGTTAAAGCTCACGACTTTGACAATTTGCAAGCTTGGTGGCTAGACGAGCATTTGTTTTTGGATGTTTGTATATTGTGTTTGTGTTGCTAGTGAAATAATATATGGAACCTCTTTTTTGTTTTGTTTTATGCAGGCTTATCTATGTCAAAGACTTCTAATTTTTGTTGGGATTATTTGTGCTGCCGCGCTTGCTATTTAACCTTTTGGGTCATATGTAGGTCTATTATATACGATGTGGGATTTTTATGGGGTATAAAATTTATTAGTAGCATATTTGCCAATCTGTGGCTTGATTCGGTTGGAGAGCAATAATAAGGTATTTTGGATCAAATTTTCCCTTACAATAGTTATATCAATAGATTAGGTGGCGTATTTAGCTTCGCTCATGCTCATGAGGCCTTTTTTGGCATGTCCTTAGTACACGTGAAAGAAATTACTTCTAATTCAATCTATGTTAAAGATGTTCTCTTAGCTTGGAAACAAAGGATGAAGGAAGGTTGGCTTGTTGAAGTGTGGAAGGTGGTTCCATGGGCAGTTAAGTGGGAAGGAAGAGAATCACATATGCGGCGTGTTCGCGGCAACGATTGAGTTCGCGATAACGATCTCGATTATAACTAAATATGACCACATTTGTCTTTTGCAGGTTTAAGAAGTATTAACATAATATGAGAAATCCTTTCATATGCTTAGGTTAGGCATTTGGTGAACAAATAATAACTTACAAGATGAATGTCCTATCATATTACTAATAATAAATAAACACTAGGGGGTGTTTTGAGAAAGGGACTCAAGATCCTTGTTTTTCTTTCATGATGTTTTGTTGATGGATTTTGGGGTCTCCTTTCCACTTTTCTCAGTTTCCAACTCCCCCCAAAACGCTTACTTTTATTCCCCCCAAAACCCTTACTTTTGCTTCTACCTCCCCAATGGTTTTACAAAATCCCAAACTTCTCTACACCATAGACACCATTGACTAACTTTGACAACCAACATAAATAAGATGTGCACCCATCTACACCATCTACCCCTACCACCGAGCGTCGTTAACCTCCCACCATCCTCACCACCTCCCACTAAATACATCACCAACATACTCCAACAACCCACCACCTTAAATTCAAATTCCCCCCAAAACCAAATCCAACAACCGTTAACAACCCACCACGACTGCCCTCACCAGCCTATATTAGACCCAAACACAACCAATACACCATCAGTTGTCCCTTCCACCACCCCAAATTCAACCCACCACTAAGTGTTCATAAACTAAGATTCAGGAAAGAGAGGGGATCTAATACTAAAATATATTTAGAAATCGGTTTTGGCTTTAGATGGTGAAATTCAACAAAGTTTGTAGAACTTTGAATTCGTGGTGGTGGTATCACGTGGTAGCTTTGGAGGAAGCAATGGGAAGAGAGAGAAGATGGTAGAGACGAGAGGGTTAGGAGGAGAGAGAGATTACATTGGAGGGGACAATGGAGGAGATGCAATTATTTGATACAATGGAGAAAGAATATGATGGAGGGTGGTTTGAAATTGGTTAAAGGTGGGTGTGCTTTTGCAGAGAATTAGAGAGAAGAATTTCCTTGTCAAACCAAACATATGCTGGTTTGACTTCCTTAAATTTGCGATTCTATCTTTGTATACTCTAGTTGAATGATCGATTTTTTCAAAGTTCAAGTTAAAATAAAATGGTTCTCTCTTCCTACTTTTGGTTATATATTGGCATTAGGGGCATTCGGTGAAGCATGAGTGTTTGATGCTTGTGCGGCATTTGAGGTCAAGGTGAGTGACGTCACTTGCGCACATGATGTTTATTAGGCATGGATTTTTTACTCTCTCTCCCCTCTATTTCCTTGCTTATCCATTGTTACCTATTTTGTGCTACGAGAATTTGTCTTGGAATCAAAGAATAGCACTTTCAATCCTTCATGTACAAATTCAGGATTCTAGATCTATGTTTGTGGGGGGTTAGCGAATCAGGTAACACGAAGTCATTGTCTTGTCTCTACATTAGTTGAAGGCATAAAATTAAGGATCCTTTTGGTTGATAAAGATCACTTGTGAAATTTGGTTCGCCACTTACACTTGGACGTAGATGCTAATTATGCTCATGTCAATTCAGGAAGCAATTGCTGGCAAGTGCAATGCTGTTTGCATCTCAAAGGATGAGAGAAATCGGCAGCCCTCTGTTGAAGAACTTAAGATGGCGCACTATGTGTTTTATCGCACATTTGATGTCCAGAATTACACCATTTCGGATGAGCTGGGTGAAAAAATTGCTATGATTGAGGGTGTGTTCCTGTGTTTAGAAGTCTCTTGTTTTTCAAATCATGTGAGGAAATGCACGTGTCTTGACACTTTTTTTGTTGCTCATCTGTCACAGTTAATTTATTATTGAACAAAAAAAATATTCAATTACTGGATCGCCCTAAGGTAGATAGCAGGAACGTTTCTGTGGGCGTAGAGAAACCGTTGATTGCTGTCAAAGGTACCCTTGCAGTAGATGGTACCGCGGAGCATGATGCCACTACAGGTTCTCTATTGGTGAAAAAGGACAAAGGGTCAAAACGTTTATTAGACAATTCAAAATACCAGTCTGTGGGAAGTATTGATGCTACTGAACCTGATAATACTGATTTAGTCACGGGGAGGGAGACAAATTTGGTCAATAAGGATCCTGGTGGAGCTAACGAGAATGTTGAGTGTGATGCCAATGTTGGCTCTGTAGTGGTCAAAGATGATAAATGGTTGAAAGGAAAAGTTGATGCTGCTGGAGCTCATAATCTTGTGATGTCTACTGAAGTATCTTTGGCTTCTGGTGAGACACTCAGATTAAGATCACCAGATTCCAAGCAAAGTGTTGTGAACGAAAATGCAACAAATCATGACTTGAAATCTGTTCATTCTAGAAAAATTGTTGAAGATTTGGTGCCACCTGTTACTGCTGCTGACAGCAGAAAATCAAAACAATTGAAGGACAATAACAAGGCTATCGCTGCTGTTGCAAAAGACAAGTCTGATGACAAGCGATTGAAGAAACTCAAGATTGATGGGATTGCTCCGCGATCAAGTGACGATGGTGGGACTAGCACTCCAGAACCTGCCACTGTTGCGACCAATAAGGCTTCTCAATCTGCTGGTGCAGCGATTGAATCTAATGATAGAGGTTGGCGGACCAAAGAATTAGATGGTCTAAACAATGGTGTTCCTAAAAAGCTAAAGTCTGATGGCTGGATGGAGGACAAATCTGATGGAAAGCCGCACGAAGTGTCTGTTAAACAATCCAAAGATAAGCAGGGGTCTGCTGTCATTAACATTGCAGCTAATAAGACTTTAAAACCTGCTAATGGTGATGCTGATACTGATAACAAAGCCAATTTGAGTAAGAAAATGGGTAGTACAAGCAATGGTTTTTCAAAAAAGCGTAAATCCAATAGCATGGTAGAGGAAGAATCCAACAATAAGTTGCGTAAAGTGCTTATTAAGAAGCCCAAAGATGAGGAGATTGAAGCAAATGGTTGTGTTAAGGAAGTCACTCAACGACCACCTGTAAGTTTTGTTGGTTCACTTGTATTAGAAGCTTTTTCTTCTTCCGCTATTATATCACCAATATTTATAAGTGTTTGAGTTTCATTGAATCCATCTCAAATCCACAAAAAGATATGGCCCTTGTTTCATTCTAAGTTTCCTTTTTCTTGTGTGCTTTAGTAAAATCTAATATTGATATGAAGAAGCTTTGTGCTTTTGGGCATGAGTTTGGATATATGGATTATTATTAAGTGATGATCTTAGCCTAGTGTTATCTCACAAGCTACATCATCTAGCACAATTGCCAACATATAACTTTTAAGGATTTGTCATTGTTGCGTCTTTCAACCATGGTTAACCTAGATTAGGAATCTTTTGGAGATGGATGAAAAGTGTATATGTATTAGATTGTTAAAAGGAAAACTATGGACTATGGAGATTATATGCATGTTTCACATCTTAGTTTGAAAAGGCAAAAGGTGTAAAGGCTCCTATGAGCCTAGGGATGAGGCGCATGGTAAAGACGCGAGCGTCGTGTAGACTAGGTGCACCTTTACACTTTTCTTTTACCCTTTGTGGTATAGATTTTAATAAAAAAGACGTGAATATAAGTAATGTTGAAGCAAATAAGAAAGTAAAGAGAAAGCCCTTTTAAAATCAAGGTGCACTTCCTTCATAACAAATGAAGGCTCAAAGTACTTTACTTCAATAATCAATGAATCAGAGAGGCTTATTGGGGCTTTTCTTCCTAAAACATGGGATAGTAAAAAGCACATGAAAGGACTGTGTTGTCATGTTGTGCTTCAATTGTGAGGAGAATTATAATAAAAGAGTAAAAGGTGAGAAATTATGGAAAGGGGTGTTATACAAAGAAAGAAAAAGAGTTATAGTTATCCTTGTTTGTAGAAAAGAAGAATGCAAAAGGATCATAGTGTTGTTTCGTTCACACACGGGAAAGAGAAAATATTCAAGAAGGGGATATGACGGAAAATGAATCAAGAGAGGGAAGATAATAAATTTTTTGATGTTTGAATGAGGAATTCCCTTTCATATTGTTTAGTACATCCAATAAAAGAAAGAGAAACAATAATGGGGTTTAATTTCTCCAATTTCATCCTTACCCTCATCATTCTCCACTGCATTTCATATTCGACATATTTGATTCTCTTTCATCACTCTCAAACAACAATTTCACAAAGTTTGACGTTGACTCGTTGCTAACTTTATCTGCTTTATGGTGGGTCCATTGTTTAGCTCGTTGGTGGTGATTTCCCGAGAGATAGAGATTGCTCATGTGAAATATGTTCTCATGCTTCAATAGCTTGGAAATCCCATATAGTTCTAAACACTGTCTCTCATTGCTTGGCTTTAGAAGAATTGGTGGTCGTGTGGTTTATTTATGGTGGCTTGCGAAGGGTGAGGGTCTCAGGGACTAGGTATGTGGTGGAGTGGTGAGTTATGAGTGGGCTCTAAAGGTAATTGGTGGTGGTGGTTAGAGGATGATAGGCTTGTGGCTGTGGTGATGGAGTGTTTTGGGAGTTTGGCAGAAGTTCGGGTGGTGGCTCGGTGGTGGACTGAGGGTGGAGTTAAGGTTAAGAAGTAATAACCCCAAGTTTGGGAGTTCAATTCCCTAAGGGGTTCAGAAAGTGAATAACATGAAAATTAATATAAACATATTGAAAGAGCATAAATTAAACGCCAATGACAATTGCAATTTAACGTGGAAAAACGCCTCATTAACTAGTTGGGGAAATATTCAACCAGCATATCACTAATCATTTAACGAATATTAGCGACCCTACACTCTCATGAACTCCATAAATTGCAATCTATCTTAAGAATTCTAATATAGAAACATAAGAGTTTTGAACTATCCCCTTGTGTTTGAAGGCCGAAGTGTGTTTAGTGAATGACTCAAGACCTAAGACTCTTTTACATAGTATAAGAGTCATACCACTTTTGCAAGACTTAAATATTCTAAACTCTTAACAATATCTAGAATATTTGATAAGGTAAAAGGGTTTCGAACACTCCGATATTGGTATGAATGCTTGTACACTTCATTTGGGCCAAATTCATGGGAAATTTTCATATAATGGACGAGTCAGTCACTTAGTCACGTGCTCTTATCCGACAAGGGTACCCGAGTTCGAGTAACATGGCCTCATATATGTGGTCTTTCTCGTTTATAGATGGAACTCGTCCAAAACACTACGTCTTGCACCTGAGTCGGCGAGAGGCACACATCTTTGAGCGCCTATGTAGGTCGGTACGCAAACAAAAAGTTAAATGTGCTCCCCTTTGAATAGCCTATGTGGAACAAGAATACACTTCCCTTTGAGTGAATAACCTGAAATTTGTTTTTGAGTCCAATTTAATCTATTACTTCTAAAATTTCATACTTTTTAATCTATTTTCATGTGGCCTTCTCTTGTCACCATGTTTCCGTTTTTGTTGATTTCTTCAACTTGGCATAATTTTTATTTTTGTTTCTTTAATTGTCATCATTTTCTTCACTCTTTTTATAGTTGGTGATTTTTATGTTACGTTTTTGTATTGTATCTGAATTTTTTGAAAGGAAATTAATTTAACTTGTAATTTTGTAAGCACAACACTCGATTGATTTTTAGATGTCTAACTTGTCCCTTTTTCTCTCCTCTGAATAGAATCTCTTAATAATATACAAAATTTTAAATCAAGTTCTATTCTATAAGCAAACTCTTGAGGACTTTGGTGTCAATAAAGGCTAAAATACCCTCATTTACATAATGATTAAATCAAAATAATTATATTCTATAAACTCTTAAGGAGTTTGGTTTCCACGTAAAAAGACTAAAACACCCTCAATCACATGATAATTAAATTAAATTTATTTTTTGAAAAATGTTGCAAACATTATTAATTAATGGATTTAGCTACATATACACGTGATTATTTAATGTTTGCTAAATGAAAATGATGTTAAAATTTTCTTTAGAAGACTTTGTGAACATTTTTTCTTACCTATTATTTGAGGTTATTAGATGTAATAATACAATTTTGCTTTCTATTTACTTTCTAACAAGCATATTCTAACTTCACTCATTTACGATCTAAAAAAAGTAATTATGAAGAAATACTCACTTTTTGTAAGGAGTTAAATTTATTAATATATAGGACTTAAGATGAGATATTGAGCGGCTCGTGAGCTTCTCAAGTCAGGTCAAAGTTAGCTCAACTTGAGTCCCCAGGGTTTAGGGACAAGCTTGAGCCGAAGTTGGATTCGCTTGAAACCAATTTTGCAAAATTGATGTTAAGGTTTTTTTTCTCATTGGATTGCCTATTCATCATTCTTTGGACTTATTGTTGTGGGTATCAACTTTTTTATTCCTAAGGCATTGGTGCGATACCAAGGCTCCTAAGTTGAATACTTATATTGCACATTCATTTTTATGATTTCATATCAAAACGATTGTTTTGGAGAGGTATTGGATTGTATTGTTATAAGGTTTTTTGGTTTTTCCAACCTTTTTCTATATCCCATTTCCTTTTTAATTTTTCTCTAGTTTAACTACTTTTTAAGTTCCCCAATTTTTGGTTTTGCGGTCCTTTAACGAATCCCGTCCATAAATCCGTTATGCGCGGCCCACTTATGCCCTTTTTTCCATTTCCTTAGAAATTCTTGTCGACATTTCTACGTATAACCTTATTCTTCCTTCTTGTAACACTATTTTGCTCAAATGTTCTTCAAACAATCTTCAAAAGCCTAAATCAAGAGTTTGTTGCCCATTCTCGTTTTACTATGAGGGTAGCTAACCATCCAACTTCAACGAAGTAAGGTAAGATTGTGGTTTTAGTTTTCTTTATTAGGGTTCATACAAAATTGGGGATTGTGTTTAATTGAGATCTTTGTAAAAATAGAGCTTCTAATTGGTAATTAAATGCGCATAATTGAATGATTGTTGAGCATTATTGAAGCTTTTATTTTAATTAATCTTCAGTGTAGTACATATTTCAATTCGTATTGGAAGCTATACTATTGAAAAACTTCCAATTTTAAAAAAGACCCAATTAGTTAGAACCCTATAGTTTTCAAAATTGGAATTTAAATTTACTTTGAGTTGCTGAAATTGGCAAACTTTCTTAAAATTGCAATGCACAATAACCCTAAACCCCTAATCCAGATTTGTGAAGATTTATTTGAAGAAAGATTGACAAGTTGTGTTTGAAGTTGGATGATAAGGATGATATGCAGAAATTAAGGGAGAAATTTGTGGAATTAAGGGAAGAATGAAAGTGGGCCCCACTTAACAGAAAAATGGATGGATGGCTTTTAGAGGTAGTAAAACCAATAATTTGGAAAAAGAAAGGTAGTTAAATTAGGAAAAGTTTAAGAAAAGTAGCTATTTCAAAATGTGATATAACAAAGGTAGTTAAAACTAAAATTTCGTTGTTATAATCTGTGTCTGATATTAATCGAGTCAGAAGTGTGTAGTCATCCCTTTTTTTTCTTCTGCATGAGCTTCTATGGGGTTGTGTTGAGGATATGTTCTTTCATTGGGGAATTTTTGAAAGCCCAGCTACTCTCCAGTATTGAACGAAGAAATTTCTGGGCAACTAGAAGTGTATTCGAGTCTTCTACCAAAGCAACAATGCTTTCTCCTTTGAGCTTAACTGGTCTTATGCGGGTCCATTTAGGGACTTCCGGCCATTTTGGTTCATGAGGTATTCTCATGGATCACTACAGCTACGATATTTTGAAAATTTTGAATCAAGTGATTGTGTTTTGATTGATAATATGTGAGGATGAGGACAAATTATTATGCTTAAAATCTTCTTGCTGATGCTTCTTGTGTGTTAATGAAGTGTGCTGATGTTTTCTCGTTCACCTTTCTTATGCATACAGGACAGGAGCAAATGGTTCACAGCAAGTGTGAGTTTTTTTTGTTCTGCATTCTTTATTTTGGCATTTCTTAGCCATGTTGTTTTATTAAGGTAATAAGCTGGTATTTCCCCAAGTATCACTTTGTGAAAGTGCTTTGGCTACATCGCATGACTTTCTTTTTACATTTCTAGGATAAAATAGTATCAGGTCGTTAGGAAGTGTCAATAACTGGATGGGTCGTAAGCTCTCGAGGACTCTCTCCTTGATAACTTGTTTCTGTGAAGCAGATAATTAGATAGAACGGATGGGGACAAATTTAAATTTTTTGGTCCTATTAGGGTGTGGAGAGAGGGATCAAAGGAAGATGGCTTTTGTTATCCATTTGACTGCAGTTTTGCTCATAACATCTATAATCCGTAGCCTTAAAGTGAATTATTTCGTCTTTTTTTAAATTATGTTCCTTCCTGGATCTTTGTGTGCGTCTTAATTGCTATCAAAGTTTCTTAAAGTTCTCCGATAGTTTAAGATCAGTAGATTACTCCTTTGTAGGCTGTAGCAATGGTTTGCTTATGTAAAGTATTGTTATAAAGTTGTTCCTCATTGCGTGAATGTTCAATCCTAAATTTGTGAGAAACAGCCTAGTATAACACAAATTTGCCAACAAATTCCTCGTAACATAAGTTGTGGCAATGTACCTTCATGGCTTTTCTGTGGTGGAAAGGTACCAATCAATGGGTTTGAACACTTTGACAATAAATTTCAGGCACTAACTTTCTTTTTTTCTTTTTCGTCTAAGTATCCTTTGTTTTTTCACTCTATTCATTTTCCTTCCTCCTTTGCTTCATATACTTTCCCCCTTCCCCTCATCTTTTTCACATTCATATGCTAAACCCCTAAAAATTTGTTAACAAAACGATCATCATCACATTGAAACT
The DNA here is from genome assembly GCA_947648045.1 of Beta corolliflora. Classification (NCBI taxonomy): domain Eukaryota; kingdom Viridiplantae; phylum Streptophyta; class Magnoliopsida; order Caryophyllales; family Amaranthaceae; genus Beta; species Beta corolliflora. The sequence continues at coordinate 1,326,576 of CANSZD010002988.1, forward strand.
CAACAAATCTTCAAGATAATGGATTCTCCAAGCATAACAACTCAAAGAAGCATTGGAGCTAGAAGAGAACAAACAACTAACTTCACATCTCTGAAAGACGATTCTTTGAGAAAGAAGCATGTTGATAATCCCAAAAGCATCCCTAATCTTTCTCTGTCGTTCCGCTCGTTGGTGATTAATGCACTTTTAGGGGTTTAGCATATGATTTGAATCTTAAAGAATATGACGTGAAGGATAAGGGTAAATGAAGCAAAGGAGAAGGAAAATGAAGAGAGAGTAAACGACCGAAAGAAAACAAGAGGGAAACAGAAGAAGAAAAGGATAGAAAAATAAAGGTAATGTCGAAGAAATTTGTAAGGTTTTGAATCAATCAAGTGGTAGTTTGTTGCCACCAAAAAGTCATAATTTCCCTTGTTTTCAAAAAAAATTGTAACACTTGGTTTCACCACAAAATTTAACAAAGGAGGGAGAAGATAATTTGACTAAATAACCAATGTATTTACGTCCCCACCCACCCTTAGTTTCCCATAATTACGATAACCCATCAAGCACCCTTCTTCCCTTAACCCACCTTTTTGCTACTAGTCCACTATACACCGTTTGAAAATCTTGGAGCTCTAATCACCACTACCCTTACCTCAGTTTTAAAAAGCGCGCCTAGGCGCTTGGTGACGGGAGGCGCAAGTCAAAACACATCTAACTTGTTAGGCGCATAGACGCACAAGAGGCGACTTAGGTGCGAGCTTTTGCTGCCTTTTTGGGACGCACAACGGCGCAAGGCGACTGCCTTAACCGTCCTTGGGGATGAGGCATGAGAGAGTGGATTTGAGTTGAACTTCAAAAAAAAAGGTCTCTTCAAATTAAATCAAATTAAAGCGTACACGAAGAACCTAATTCGAGCAAAATCTCTAAATTAATTGCACTCAAATGCTTCAATATGAAACCTAATTCGAAATGCTCAATCCCGTAGAGACCCTAATTTGTGAGTGGAAAGCAATTGGTAGTCGTTGCTTCGTCGGCCATGATAAAGAACGTCGGTCAGCATTTGTTGCCGAGCAAATTTTCGAGAGCAACTCTTTTTCTCTCTTCAATCTTCATATAGAGGCTTTCTTTGTCTTGGATGTGCGGAGTACAAAGGAAGCCTCTAGAGTTAAAATGTCAAATATTTTTTTAAAATCTTCTACTCTTTTTCTATTTGTCGTTACTTGGTGCTCTTCATTATACATGACACTACATTAGGCTTTGAGGCTCTCTAAAAACCACAAAATATTAATAATTTTTTTTATAAAGGTGTACCCTGCCTACAAGATGTGCACGCCTTGGCCTTGTGCCTTCTAAAACTAAGATCCTCGCAAAATAGCTTCTCCTACCTCTTCACCTCCTTCGGCGATGTCCATGATCCCAATTGCCTTAGCCTCTCCTTTTTCTACGAGCCACTTATTTCTTTCCCTTTTTCATGAGTTGAAGAAGTAGATTTAGATTTGGTGACGTGAAATGGAGGGGGAGATTAACAAAGGGATGGTATGCGAGAATTTATCGATTGATAAAAATCGAACTTCTTGATTGATTCAATGAACATTTGATAGTTATGGATTTATAACTTGTCGATTCTCAATGGTTGGTGGTAGAGGAAGAGGTGTAGTGTAGGTTTGGGGACAATGTATTAGGCTGCAATGGGAGCAGTGGGCCATAGAAGGGTGGTGGGCGTGGCTATGTGGTGTGTTCATGATGGTGGTGGTGCGGTAGGTATGGAGAAGGAAAGGAGGTTGGGTGGTGGAGATTTGGTAGAGGGAGGGACTAGGGAGTGAGGGCAATAGGAGTGTGCGTGTGTATATATATTGTATACATGCATAACTTACTAAATATGGAAGTCTGATAATTTATTTGGAACCATCCCGGATGAGGTAGTTTCCCACAATTTTCTTTTTTCATAAGGTAGGTTTTTGGCAAAGTGTGGTTTCTTTTTTAATAGCAAATAAGTTTGTTTTGACAATTTTCCTTTATATACCCCCTAGATGTGCGAATAATTATATTATAATTGAAGATAATTTTACTGGCCTATGTGAAACAAATGTAATATATTTTTCGTATGCCTATGTGTCCATGTAATTGTATCTGACGAGTTTTACGTTACTATATTTAATCATTTAATGGATTGAGGTAAGATGAATAACCCAGTTGATGCCAGAGTCCAACCTTATCATGCTAGTCCCCTCGGGAGTGGGGGGGTTGGGGGCTAGTGAAAATCTGATGCCATGACTTCATGGTCATAAGATACAAATCCTTACCACTCGAACGAACCAAGGTTGGCGAAAGATGGTTGAATTTGCCCCGTAGAATCAATGTATGTTTCCACTTTTTAACCCGTTATTCATTATTTGCTTTTTTCATGGATAGTCTAGAGATGTCAAAAACTAACCTGGACGAAAACGGACCCAGTATAATTGGTCTTGAACTAGATTTTATGACCCGAAATTGACCCGACCATTTTGTTAGTTTGGTAAATCAAATTCTACGAGTCATTTTGAGTCAAAAATAATGCACAAAGTGCTAGCAACCAAAAATATACAAGCTTGGAAGTATTGTCTATGATGAAACACTTGTCACGTCATTAGAAATATTCTAAATTCGCAACTATCTTTATGGCTTGGATTCTGCATTAGTTATATGAAGCAAATTCTTTTTTGTATACACAATTCTCACTTTTCTCTATTCTGAGTTCTGACATCACTTTGTAAGTTTAAGATAATTATTTAATCCTATATTAACTTAGAATGAAAATTTATATTATAACCATTTATAGTTAAAGACAATGGCATTGTGTAACCTGTTAAATTGACCTGTAACTGCAAAATATGGGATACAAACATTTATTTTCAAACCCCTAACTAAAATGAGACGTTGTGTAATAACTCAAACCTAAAGTAATCCGACCCTAGCACGACTTGAGCGACCTGTTGACATGTCTTGTAGAATCGCTTTTTGTCATCTAGAATTATGAAAATTTAACTGATGTGTCATGATGTTATTTGTCCTGCTTGTTTCTTCATCCAAACTTCAGTGATGATTTTACATATTATATATCTTTTTCAGCCTTGGGAAGATAGGATGAAAGATGCCCATGAGCAGGGTAAACTTGTTCTACTTAAGAACTTGGATCCAACATACACCTCCGCTGAAGTTGAGGTGAGAAAGTTTTTGACACTGTTGATTTCGATGTGGTTATCAAAGTATCTGTATGTTCTTTAATTGAGTTGGATAACCAGTGTGTCTGTTCTATTAGACCTTATCATGTATAGATGATTTGTCCTTGAAGTCTTAGTTGTTCTGTCATGTAGATTTGAAGAGTGAGTTAGAGAGAGAGAGAGAGAGAGAAAGGAAGAAATTTGCAAGTTTGCTATTGTTTTTTTCTTTTGGCAATTGCTTTCACATTTGTCCATAAAATGGAAAGAGAAAGGAGAGTTCTTTGCAGGATTTAGCTGGTATATTATATTATTTATATGTGCAGCATACCCTTTTAATCTTTGTGTATCCCTGTGCTATATACAGAATATAGTTTGGCATGGTTTTGAAGAAAGTTGCACCGCAAAAATGGTTCAGCATACTGCAACATCTAGTCGGCGTTCTGGTGTGTGCCCACTAGTACTATTGTTAAATTTCATTATGGTGAAGAACAATGCCACCTTGCAATCAAGTTTTTTGCAACACTACTAAGAGTTATTCTTTCAATCTGCTGCAATGTAGGACAAGCATTTGTCATCTTCAAAACGCAAGTAGTAGCAGATAAGATCCTGAAGAGGCTGGAGAAAGAATGCTTAATGCTCCCAAATGGAAGGTTTGTCTACTGTTGATGAAAATCCTTGTATGCTCCTTCTAGTCAACACAGTTGAAGTTCTTTAAACATTGTGGATAGGAGGCTTACACGTGTACTCTTTCTCTTATCAAATATGATGAGCCTAGCTTTATTCTAGCCTCATAGCCTTGAAGAGGAAAAGCAGAGGAGAAAGTAGCACATGAGACCATTGGATGTTCTAAATTTCCATATAGAGTATACTCACACACAGACACACAAAAATGTGTTTGTGTTGTTAGTCATAGTATTACACTATTACTCAAGCATAATAACCTACAGCCAAGGCCAAATAAAATAGTTAGCTGCTGCATAGCGGACTTAAAGCCCAATATGTGGATTGTACTCCCAAACCCCCATTGCTATACAGAAGAAAGAGGATATATAGGATTCGGGAAGAAAAGGAATTCAGCTGCTACGCTTAGAGAAGAGAGGAGAAAAGCATGGGCAGAGCGAAAAAGATAGCCATTCTCCTGTGATGACAACTGAAGCATCAATCACCGTGTTTGACTAGCCTTAGTGCCTTAGACACCATGAGAGAAAGCTCCAATGCCTTGCTCTTGAATATGATAGATTTAACCTTCAATTGAATTTTTTTCGGTCATGTAACCCTAAATATTTTCTACTTTCCCACCTTTGATGGAGAACGTTCCATTTGAGCACGGCTTAGTGACAATGTAGAAATGGGGGAAGCTGTTTGAGCATATGAAGACGTTCTTGCACCTTTATACGTATAAAAATAGAATTATATGCTTTACTCGGGTTGGTGTACTATGTTGGCAGCCCCCATTTGGTTGGTGAAATGCCTATATTGGAGCATACAAAGTAGAAAAACCTGGGCGAGGAGGAAAAGTTTTATAAAGGAGAGGTTGAATTGCTTTTGTGTTTTTGCTTGTAAACAGAATCACATGTAGCAGCACTTTCGGAGTTTCGGTAACTGTGAATAGTAGAAGAGAATAACGTATGGGCTTTTGTAATGTTTCTTAGTTTTCTGTCTTGCAGATCCCCAGATCATAACTTGTTACTTGTTTGTTTGCAGGCCTCTTGTAGGCAGCAGACAGGCTGTATGCTTTCATGGAAAGCATTCCCCGTTCCCTGGTCATCTGATCATTGATAAACTTAGACATCAACTGCAGCGGGAAACGGTAGTTCAAAATTTACTTATGCACCGTTTTCACATCACCTTGTTACATTTTTCACTTTAGTATTAGAACTTTCAGTTGGCTGAGGTCCATCAATTTTTTAACACGTTATTTTGGTTTCTTCTGTCAGAGAGAAGCAGTGTCTACATCACATTCTTCTCAGCCAAACACCCTTGAATATGAGATGGCAATCGAATGGCGCTTACTACAAGATAGATCGGAATTGTGGTGGAAGATGTTGTATAAGGTTACAGATTTTCGACTGGGCCTTGTTTTCTTTCTTCAGGTGACCATTTTATTGATTTATTTCCTTAACTTTGCTGTAGAGACAAGAAGAACAGATTAGAAAAATGAAGGAGAGCATGAAGTCAAAACGAGCGAGTTAGTTTCTAGCAGTTGTGGCTTGTGATGACTCATGTAAAGTTCAAATATCTTCAGACTAGTAGTGAAGTCTACTAACAAGTTACTTTCTTGTAAGTGCTAGTTTCCTCCTGCACAGCACATCTCCCTTTGTTCAATTGGTATTACCCCCTTGTTTCTCATTTTTGAAAGTTGTGAAGAAGAATGGAAAGGGGGAGGGAGGTAGGGAAGGGTTATTAGTTGTAATGTTGGGCTTAGCTACCATACTCCGTTATTATTACTTTTACATGAATTTCTTCATATATTTCCTTCAATTGAATCTGAAACTGACCTTTTCTTTCATGATACCTCAAATTTTATGCAGCTATTGACTGGTCTACAAACTAGAGCTCTGATTTTGGACAAGGGATTCGAGTATTAATTATGTCTTCGTGGAGCAAATTTTGGTCTTCTGGTGGGGATGTTGAAAATTTTGGGTGTTTTCAGCTTAGCAGCGTCCCAGCAGCTAGAGATTTCGGCATTGGTTGTGAACTTGTGACTTTGTGAGTGGTATTGTGTCTCATGTGTACATTTTGGTTACCACTAGTCCACTACGTTTGCCCTTCCATGTCTCAATGTAATGTGTAAATACATGTAAATGAACTGCATACTCCTTTCCCTTTGGTGGTGACGATGATCCGTATCTTATTGGAACATTGCATCAAACAGAAGCAGTGGCAGTAATGTCCTTTAAGGATACTTTGTTTCTTCCTTGCCCTCTTAATCTCCTTGGCTATTTTGTTTCTGAGCCGACAAATTTGCTTTTGGGCGAAAATATGTTTCTGAAGCTAATATAAAGAACTTAGGACCCTAGTTAACATCACTCCTAGCTTACAGATGGATTTGAGGCTTCAAAAGTTGTACTACATTATTGAGTATATTATTTTATTTTTTTTGACAACGAGAAAATTTGCATTAATTAAATTGGAGTACAACCTAATGCTAATACAACCAAACAGAAACAACAAACACTAAGAAGAACTACATTAACTCGTATATACTTGATAAAGAAAAAAACTAACTATTACTTGTCCAGTCAAAAAGAAGTTTGTCTTGAGCGATGGTGGGTGAGGTTGGGTTGGGTTGGGTTATATGTCTTGATGAAAAAGACCTGATATGAGAGGAAATCTATTGAGATACAAAACCCTGACGATCTTCATAGAGAGATTGTCGTACAACAGCTAGTAGACCCCAATGTCCACTAGATGCGAAATCCCAATGTCCTTGAAGAGAAACATCCTCCTGGGATTCTACTGATTCAACTAACAATGAAATCACATCCTTTGGTCACTTCTGACTCTGCTGCGAGGGTATCCGGAGTTTAGTAACACTAGACTGAAACTCGAAATACGTTGAGGTCTTGACGTGCCCCAATTCAATTTGGAGTGCCTCCCACAAGATGCGTTTTTTAGGTGTGATGACACCTGAAGCCATCACGAGAATTTGGGGCGAGTTAGAGTGATGAACTTCGCCCCTCTGACGGATCCGAAGATCCAATCTCACAATCCCAAACTTATAAGACCGACGCACAACAAATCTTAAGTGAGAACCTCCTCTCATCTTAACCAACACTCGAATTCCTAAAGTGGCAGAAACCCCATGCCCAACTCCATGATCATTTGTTCTACATACCAGGTTACCTAGATCTTCCTTTATCATAGGAAACCAAGAACCTTGAATTGTCCATCGATCACCACTAACGAACAGCCCAGCACATTCATTCACAAAAAGGCAAGGGCTATTGGATCTGGAAGAAACAAACATTAAACCAAAAAAAACAACCATCACTAGATTCGTAACACCACACCCTAAACTAGGAAACTCGACCAAACGCGGGGAGGGGAAGGGGAAGACACAAACACTAAGAACCACCATATGACCGACTAACGTAACAGGGGAGGGGGAAGGGAAGCCCGGCGAACGTAACAGGGGAGGGGGAAGGGAAGCCGACGCACGAAACACGGGGGGGAGGGAAGGGGAAACTCGACGAACGTAACAGGGGAGGGGGAAGGGAAGCCCGACAACACGACACGGGAGGGGGAATCTACGACTCCTCTCGCCAACGAACACGAACAAGGGACCTAGACTCTAGTAGACACTGAACTTTCGGACTTACTGGACTTGCAGGGGAGGTGGAAGGGGAAAGGAGAGGTGGACGACGAGGGACACAACGGGAAAGAACCAGGGAAGGGGAAAAACTAGGGGGTAGCAACGACGGGAAAACAGGGCTGGGGGATCCAGGGAGGAGACGAACGCTAAACCGAAACTAAGGACGAAGAGGAGCGGCGACGACTTTTAGGGTTTTCTAGGGTTTGTTTGGGGAAGGGGTGTATAGAGAACTAATTCTTTGGGATGAAGCTCTTGTTTTTGTTTGTAGTAGTGAATATATTATGAATCATAAAGAGTTGATAGTTATCCACGGTAATTTTGTAACCGTGACACTAGAAACATGAATTACTTCTTTTAGGCCATAAACTTGTTTTAACTTTTGTAAAAGCTCACTACTCAAAAATGTTCAAGTATATACGAATACTTCCTCCGTTTTTCTATTAATTGTTATACTTTACTTTGGGGGAGAACTAATAAAATTTTACAAAATTCAAGAAAGAAGTACAAAAAAAACTATTTAGTTTTGGAAAATGTAAAAGAAGCATTAAAATATTGTAGGAGGGAGAAAAATATGGTTGGTGGGAAGATTTTAGGTGGATTATTTTAATGGGTAGTGGTGTATATGAGGTAAAAAAAAGTGTAAAAAGTTGATGTGATAGGTTACCATATAAGGAAAAAGTATAACAATTAAATAAAATTGGTCAAAAATAAAAGTGTAACATCTTAAAAAAAGGAGGTAGTATCACTAATACTCGAGCAATGCTTGACCTTTTAATTGATGTATATATATATATATATATATATATATATATATAACGTAATATAATTATTTTGAAAAAAGAAATTGAGAAACTTATATAAACTAAAAAATCCTCTTTTTTTTTAATGTTATCACTAACAGTGAAATGACATGATTATCTACGTATGTATTGCAATTATTAAATGCTTTTAATTTAAAGAATTTTCTCTTTTTAAATATTATCAATTTAAGAGAAATGACACAATTATATATGCATGTAGTTGTATCTATTAAATGCTTTTGATTGAAAAGGTTTGGGAGGGAATTTAGTAATTTAGAAGTGAAAATGGCAAAAAATAGTGGCTTTTGCTTTAGCATGTAGTATAGATGTGCAACACATGCATAAAATGACAGTAATTAGGTTATAATTTTTAATAAAAATGATTTTTTTCATTCCTAGGTAATGTAAAATTTATGACACTAATAACTTCTTCTTAATTTAATACTTTTCTTTTAAGTTTTTGCTGTAATATAGAAGCCTGACAAATGATTTTCGTTTAGAACCTCGAAACACAAAAAAACTTTTAAGACACATTCGAATTGATCTTAAAATATTGAAACAAAACACTTGTGAGCGTGTTCATGGATGGTTTACAAAGTCAGATACGACATTTGTATTCGATCCGAAAGTTTTGGTTTATCATTCTAAAGAAATGTAACGGTATTTGTTTAATTCGGTTACCGCCTAAGTGGTTGGTCAATTTTTCGGTTTGATTTCCCGGTTCAACAATAACTGTTAGTTGTTACTCAAATTTTAATATTGTATATTATTTAATTTATAAATAATTGGGTATTTTACATTTGGGTCCATTTAAAGTAAAATTTTATGTATTCATTTTTCTTCTATAAATAAGGTATACGCCTCTACCTCCAATTTCCTATGAGATGTTTGAGATGGTCTAAAATTTTCCCCTTTCATGTTACTAGAGGTGGCAAACTGATCATACGGGTCGGGTCAAAATTGGGTCGACTTTGTGTTCGTGTTACGTTCGGGTCGGGTGCGGTACCATCTAGGGTCCATGAAATTTCGCGATGGGTGCGAGTTTGATAAGTTGGGTCAACATCAGGTCGGTTCTGGTCGGTTCAGGTTGGTTTGGGTGGGCCCAATTCGAGTAATGTCGACTGTCTTTTCAAACAATTAAAAACATATAAATTAGTGTTTGTGAAAAATATTTCATTATTATTTTCGGGTCGGGTTCATGTCATTATTGTCGGATCACTTCGGGTCGGGTTGATTTCGGGTCGGGTTATTTTGGAAATTAATTCTATTTCGGGTGGTCTCTTCGGGTGAAAACGAGTCTCATATCGAGTTAACGGGTACGGGTCTATTTTCCCTGTTATACATGTTACTGTATTGCTTTCATAGTACTTAATGTGCTGGGTATTCTTCTTGTTGGGCCTTACATGACAATTCTGCCCTCTTGGCTAATTTTGTATTTTCGTCTCACCTGGCAGGTATCTTTAATCCCTTGACAATACTAATGAAAGCCTAAATATATCTCAAATGTTCACAATTTGATATCTTCACGATTATTGAATATTTTGTCATTCCACAATCGTCCTTATAAATTTATAATGGATTTAAGATCCTAAAATATTATAAAGAATTCAATAAACTAATGAAAATGTTTTACTATAATACAAATGTGCTATATTTCTTGAACAATATTACCTTTCTAGGAAATGGTAAGATCACATAAGATTTGTTTTTAAAAGATTTTAGATGATTGTTATCTCTTATTTATAAGCATAAGGTTTGGGAAATATTTAGTATGAAAATGTTTGGTCATAAATATAATGTTCGAATATTTTTTTTATTGGTCTTATAAGAAACCGCGGATCGACTAGCGACTAGGTAGTGTTCGGGAGCTACCCGCGTCTACTTTTAATTCAAAATTAGACCATGGTCCAAGTTCAATATTAAAAAGAGAACGGACCACCTTTCTGGATAATCTATTTAATGACCTGTTTAGTCCATTTAGTACCGTTTTAATCCATTTGGTAAGATTGCCGGTTATTTTTAAAAATTATCTGCTATAATTCAAGATTCAAATGGAAACAAAGGAAGGAGAAAAGAAGGGAACACTAGTGCGGGATGTCTAGGGATAGTGTTAAGTTAGAGTGAGATGAAATGGACTTATTAGGAGAATTCAAGCTTGATTTTGTCTAATTTTATGTTATGATTAATCCGCCTATTCTAATAATTTTTGTATACCAAAATATAGAAAATGCATGTATAATACATACTTCAGGCCTTATCTTTTGGTAAGAATATAATAATGTCTCGTACATTCTCTTTTGGATGCGATAGTTTGAGTACTAACACAATAATTTGACCATTAATATCTTTTAAGTGAAAAATCTATAAAGAGTAGTGTATCTTGGATTTTTGTTTTTAAGTAGGTAAAATGAATGACCATACCAACCAGTTTTACAGGTCAGACTTATTGGAAGAGAGGGAGATGGTACGGGAAACCTTATCCCCCAAAGAGCCTCTAGTGGGGTTTGATCCCATGATCATGAAGTCAAACCTTTACCACTAAGCCAAGTCTTTCTTGGTGAGTGTATCTTGAAAATACATATGGAGCCGAATATAATATGGCTTAACATGCTTTTTTCATGTATAAAGCACTAATTAGGGTCAAAGTGTATTATATCTGAGTAGTGCAGAGTATTCTATTGGTAAAATAATTAACTAGTCATGTGACAATTAACTAGTAATATAACCTACGTCTTCTGTTAAAATTTTGGTATAATATATTTTGAATTTGATAAATAGATGATTGCTACAATTTGAAAACTATTAATATCTTATCTTTTGAGGGAACATAAACTTTACTTCTATAGTTTTATCTATGCTATCTATATTGATATACAAAATCAAAAGACCTTTTTGGTAAGATAACTTTTACTTCAGAACAATGCCATTAGGTTTTGTTCTTTTGGACTGAATTAATAAAATTTCAATTCAGTTCAGACTAATTCAGTTCAGTTCAGTTCAGTTAGTTTATTCTCACAGTTTTCATTCATTTCAGTACAGTTCAGTTCAGTTCATTTCAGTTCAGTTCGGACAAATTCAGTTCAGTTTAGTTCTATTCAGTCCAAAAGAACAGTAACTTTTATTTTTACCTTTACATATTATATATTTTTTCTTTTAAAAATAGTTTAAATTTATTTTAATTAGTAGGAAAACAATTTTTTCTTTTTAAAAATACTAACCTTCCCTATTTTTTTCAAATTCTTTTATTTTTCTATACATTGCACTCGCATTGCGTGTGTTTTCAAACTTGTAAATAATAAAATCAGATAAATGTATCTTATATCATTTATATCTTTTCTTGAGAAAATATTCTATATCTTCAAGCTCGTAGGTAAGTTATTGATCTTTTTAACATGAATAATTCTAGAGCTGTTAAATAGATCGTGACGTGTCTCTTTCGTGTTCGTGTCATTTACTAACCGTGTGAGGAAACCTCGACACTAGCCCGATCTAGTTAGCTAATCGTGTCGTAACTCGTAACCCTCTGACACTAACCCGACCCGTTTAATTAAGCAGTTACCTATGTCGACTCATTTAACATATTTGTTCAAAATCACTAAAAAAATTTAACAATAAATTGATTTTTTTATATCCAATATTTATTGACCCATGATTATTTATGTAATAGATTGCTAGTATATAAGAAAGTTTTAAAGAATTCATTAATGTTTTGCCAACTTATACTCTAAATGGTGCTAAAATGTTAAAATTTCCTATATGTTTAAGTTAAACATGTAAAATCATGTCAGTTTCTGGTTGAAAATCTCAACACTATTTGTGGTAAGCAATGAACTAAAAAGATCCACATTATTGATTACAATCACTACTACAATCAATAACGTAAGAATAATCAATTAAATTACTTACCATAACCATTGTAAAAACTTCCTTAAAACCACATTTATTTTACTAAAAAAGAGTTACAAAATTAACACAACCAATCAATCAATCCAACCCATAAAAGCAAGAAAATCTTCTAGATAATATAAAATCAAACATGGGTAGATTACACAATAAAATCCTCTTATAATTAATCAAGCAATTTTCCAAACTATTACAAAATCTTTTCTTTCCCCAATTTCTGCTTACTAATAAAAATAAGATTTTTATTTTTAAAAATGAAGTGTCAGGCTAAGATATTCTGGCGCAAAACGAGGGTCAATTTCGACAGACAGTGAGTGTGTTAGAGAGAGAAAATAAGAGGAGAGAGAAAGACATAGCCAGCGCCCAACAGTGAGAGAGAAAGAGAAAGAGAAAGAGAAGAAGGAAGGTGAAGGTTATGTTTTCATTTCGGTTTCCAAACTTTCCTTGCCAGTAAATTCTTGGTATTTTTTGTCTTTACAAATTATTATTATTATTATTATTATTATTATTATTAAAATTATTAATATTAATATTACTCTTGCCCCAAATCAATCACTGTTTTTCAGCCAATAACCACTCTTTCTCTCTCTAAAACTTCACCTTACTTTCTCTCTCTTAATTTCTTCTTCCTACATTCTCTCTCCTCTTGTTACCTTTGAGTTTGCTTCACAGTTGGGTGTGTGTGTGTGTCAAATAATATGGACTCATTTCTCTCTCCTTCGATTGGATCTACTACTCTTCAAACTCTTCAGATTTGAACTCTCCACTGTTATTTTTTATTTGGGTAAATTAACAAAAATTTCATCTTTTTTCATTATGTTGTACTGAAATCTTATCTGGGTTTCTGATCTTTGTTGATTTACTTGCTTTTTGCTTCAAATGATAATGTGGGTAGTTCTTATTTTCTTTGTTTAGCTTCATTTTAGTTGTTAAATTTTATTTTTGTTTGTGATTTTCATACCCTAGATTTGGATTCTGGATCTGCTATTCAGTGATCTCGTTTTTTTTTTCTTGTTTGATTGAATAGTAGTATAGTGGAAACTTGAATGTTTCAAGTTTGTGAACTGGGTGTATTACTTAATTTTGTGTTTATTACTGGTTTGTGTTTTTTTTGCTGCTTAACTGCATTTGGACTTGTATAATTGTTACTATGAATGTAGTTTTGGGTATAAATTTATCTTAAGAGTTGATGCAGACCTGGATCTTCTTTATAATTTTGGTGACCACATTCTGCTCTTGAATATATTACCAGAGATGGGGTAGTTTCATTATGTTATTCAGAATCCTGACACTAGGGTTATTTTGTACATTATGATTTTGGGGATATGTGCTCGAGTTAGCTGGTGTGATTTGTGTATCGTGTTCTCGAGTTATGTGTGGTCGTGGTTTGTTTGATCCAAGAATGATTATTCATGGCAGACAACTTGACATGTTAAATTAGATGGGATACACTAATTCAATGTTATTGCAGTGTCTTCAGGATATATTTTTTCCTTAACCTGTACATTTTAATTTCCTCCTTCCTTTCCCCCTCTTCACCCCCACCAAATAAAGGAAAACAAAACCAGCTTAGCAGATGTGTACCATGGAAAGGACATTTTGAGTAATTATGGGGTGACCACAAGGGTTAAACTGGTTGAGGTGGTTTGAATGCTATTGGCAATAGAATAGTCCTTTTTGTGTGTGTAAGCAATCATGGATAGAGTTGTTTGTCTGGGTGCTTTTATGTTATTATAGATGGTGCTATGAAGTCTAATTATCGAGATGGTCCATGAGACCAGTATATCAGACAACACTCGCCAACTTTCACTTCTAGGTTCTTTTAGGAGATTTCTTCTTTGAGCTTCATAATGTCTGGGAAAATATTTTTATCATGCATTTTTGTGGATAAATACTGTTAATATTATTATATTGACCAACTGAACTCTGCTTGTGCAGTATCTCCATAGAAATTTGATCTTTTTAGAAGTGGTGTGTGTACCTTCTGGGTGATCAAAGAGACCAGCCTGATGGGTTCTCGGTTCCCATCCCATCAACTCAGCAATGGGCTTTATGTATCAGGACGCCCAGAACAACCAAAGGAAAGACCACCTACCATGAGCTCAGTGGCCATGCCTTACACAGGAGGTGATATAAAAAAGTCTGGGGAACTTGGGAAGATGTTTGATATACATGTGGATGGGTCAAGGTCACGGAAATCTGGGCCTATCAATAGTGCCCCTACAAGGACTGGATCATTTGGAGGAGCTGCATCTCACTCAGGCCCGATTGTGCAGAATTCTGTGAGCAGGGTTTCATCTGCTAATGTTGGAGGTTCTGGCTCAGCTTCCATGAAAAAATCAAATTCTGGTCCACTCAACAAACATGGTGAGCCAGTCAAGAAGTCTTCTGGCCCTCAGGCTGGTGGAGGTGTTTCTCGGCAAAATTCTGGCCCTCTTGCACCAGTTCTTCCCACTACAGGTTTGATAACTTCTGGGCCAATTTCATCCGGCCCCTTGAATTCATCTGGAGCTCCTCGAAAGGCCTCTGGTCCCTTAGAGTCCATGGGTTCCATGAAACATCATGCTGCATCAATTGTACACAACCAAGCTGTGACAAAGCTGACTCAAGAGGATGAGTACTCATTCCACAAGAGCTTCCCCAAACTAATTTTGTGGGCAATGGTTCTGCTGTTTGTGATGGGTTTTATTGCTGGTGGTTTCATCCTTGGAGCTGTGCACAATCCTATTCTTCTCATTGTTGTGGTGGTGCTTTTTAGTGCTGTTGCAGCTGTCTTTACATGGAACACTATTTGGGGAAGGAGAGCTATCACAGGCTTTATTGCTCAATATCCAGATGCAGAGCTTCGAACAGCAAGAGATGGTCAATTTGTTAAAGTTTCTGGGGTATGTAAAATCTATACGAATGCTTTAAGTTCTTTATGTTTCCTTTTTCCTGATCTTGTTTTGCTGTGGGAATTTGTAAATAGAGACTTATTAATGTGGTGTTCTAACAGGAGTATAGTCTTTTTACACTCATGTATGTTATTTTTCTTTTCTTTGTGTGCCTCAATTGCACAGTCGGTTGTTAATTAAATCTTATAAATTCAGATCTAGTTTATTTATTGTCGTATATCTATCAAGTGCATCATACTACATTTTCCTCTTTCCCTGTTTATTAAATTACAGAATTCCATTTTACTTTTGTCTTTTTTTTATAACTTTTGTATTACATTATAGGTTAATATGAATTTGGAATGAATTTTTAAAAATTATGTAGGGGTGATGATGTTAACTGACTAGTAAGATGACTTGACTGTTATCAGAGTGACATTTGTTAAGAGATTGAAAGAATTTTGCTTATGAATAGAGTGGCTTCTATTCCATCACTGTAACTCTCTTGTTTTTTCTTGTATTATTGAAGGATAATATCTGTGCTTATAGGTGGACTTTCTCCTTTCTTTTTATTTAGTTGGTACTCTGATTGCTTACAACCCCGACGTTTTCATGGACCTTTTAGGGAATTTACTTCAACCGCACTAAATAAAAATTATTTGGAAGATGGGGTAGGATGCTTTTTGCATAATAAATGATGAATCTCGTGATGGAAATTAGAACTGATATTGTCTAAGTCATCTTTGAATCCATAAAGGTAGGAGAAATGGTTAAGTTTCGTTGTACTCGCTCTAAGACACCCTGACGATTAGAGTTTAGGATAATACTAGAGTTGTTCTGTTAATGAGAATGTGTTTTGGTTCTTTAGTTTCAGGGAATGTTTGAAAGTATTGGCTTTCCCTTACATGAGTATGAAAGATGGCGGTTTTTAGTGATTGGAATTTACAGGACTTTTCTTTTGTAAGAAAGCACTCTAAATAAAAGAGACAAGTTTGCTGAGTACTTCAAACTTCAAAGTGAAATAGAAGGGACAATTGTGTGAACATTATACGAGCAGTTAGCATTGTATTATCCAGGGAGAAAAATGGTGTGCAACTGGGATATTGCTAAAAGATGGAGGTATTGCATAAATTTATAGAGGTTTCATTGAATTTCTCTATCGGATTCATTGGTGTATTAATGCCTAGCCTGAAGGAAAGAACTTAACTGGAACGTCAACAAGTTCATTCAAGAATTGCAATTTGGATAATTGACTTGATAACTTATAGACTAATAATCAAAGGCCTTCTTGATAAGGGGCTCACACTTTAGTCTATGTGTTCTCTAGCTCTTCGATTTTGTGGGAACTGTGATGCAGTATCTTTGTATATTTTTTCTTTATGCAATACATTTTTTTTTCTATCAATTTCCTTAAAAGAATTATTAGAGTTTTCGGGTTCATTCCTTCTGTTCTTGAATTTTTGGATTTGCTGTTTGCGTCATTTGAATATTTTTTGATTCTGAAATTTTTGCTGTTTTGAGAAGTTCAATTTTACTTGAAGAAAATAATTGCCTTTGATATGCTTGACATCTTCACTGAACTAATGTTTAAACAATTTTTTCGTGAAGGTGGTAACTTGTGGAAATGTACCTCTTGAGTCATCTTTCCAAAAGGTTCCTCGATGTGTTTATACATCTACTAGCTTATTTGAGTATCGAAGTTGGGATTCAAAAGCTGCTAATCCCAGTCATCGACGTTTTACTTGGGGTCTCAGATCACTTGAGGTGAGATAATATCACTAATGTTCAACCTTATTTGATGCCTTAAAAGTCAAAAGCTGGCTTCTTGTGTATTTGGGGAAATATGCCTTTACAGCTTCCAGGCATGTGGGCTTTATATGTGCCCTATTAAGCGGCTGCGTGATTTTGATGGTTTGAGGTTTGACAAATTTTTATGAGTGGTAATTTTTGTATCTCTTTTTGCACGCTTGTACAGATAATCCCACTTGTGTGCGTTAGTTTGCTGACGTACAAACCATTCGCTTTTTTTGAGTTTATTGAGTTACCAGGTATAAATTTGACTTCAGAGTTCAAGGAATGAGAAAGTTGGTGTCATTACATTGAACCATTGCTAATGCTAATGCTAATTTCAGGGTTGCTGTAATTTGCTTGTTGGCGAGCGAATCTTTATCGGATACGTACATCAATCCAGATTCTGATTGAGAGTATATTTAATATTCTATGCATTGGGTTTGTAGTTCAATAGGAAGTGGGTAGACCAGGTTAATGCTTTGTAGTATTACATGAAATTCGTTATATTACTCGCTACCCGTATTGGTTAGATTGAATGAGAGATGCGTGGTCACCAGTCGGAAGTAGCAATTAATCTGTCCCTCCATTCCTAAGATATTCACACTTGCCTATTCTTGAGCCTTGGTCGTAATTTTTTTAAGACTGGAAATATAACTCTATTAATAACACTTCTGAAACAAAACTTCAAGAGTGTTGTAATTATTGGATCATTTGGAGAACTATTTCCTCGTAAGAACTGAGAAACTTGCTGAATATTATTTGTGACATTATTCTTGGTCGTCAAACTGCACAAATTACTCTCTTCTCTTTTCAACCAAATGAAGAGTTTTGGGAAACAACTCTGTTTTGGAGAAGGTTCCTGAAGGTGCAAGGTATGAAGCTTCAGTCTTGGTGACTAAAGGTGGAGCTGGTTTATCTTGTTTTGTGTAGGTTGGCTGGCACCATGTAAATGGTATTTCTATAAGCAGTAGTCGTTATCATTATCTAATTTCTTGATAAAAAGGGATGCTTAACTCGACGCAGAATGCACTATGAGCAGAATATGGGAAAGAAGTGAACTAATGTTAAACATGCATCATCCAGAAAATTTTTGAATGATAATGTTCGGTGCAAAATATGTGATGGTTTTTTCAGGATTCAAGTATTTGCATGTTAGAATTGTGTAAGGAAATTTGAGGGAGACTTGAGGTGAGAGGAAACAATTGTCTTAATATTACAATTTATACAAGTGTTTTTGTTCTTTAAGTTGCATTTTTGCTGGTAGTATGAGCTGCCTTTTGTGGCATTGATGCCTATTCACTATTTATCTCAGTAAAAACTTATCTCCAGGCTTAAATATGTAAACAAGTTTGAATTGTGATACTCTACACCTTAATCGTTGAGTGGAACATTCTGAGCTTGTATCTGATGTCAATCTTCCTGTAATTGCAGCGGCACGTGGTTGATTTCTACATTTCTGACTTCCAATCTGGGCTGAGAGCTCTGGTGAAGACAGGCTATGGCGCTAGAGTGACTCCATATGTTGATGAATCTGTTGTTATTGATATCAACCCATCAAACAAAGATATGTCACCCGACTTTGTAAGGTGGCTAGCTGAGAGAAATCTCTCTAGTGATGACCGTGTCATGCGCTTAAAAGAAGGGTAAGTTCAATTTTTTTTCCTAACTTCCCTTTGTTCTGTGCGTGCGACTCTACGAGGAACTCAAACTTCCTAACTTTTATTGAAGCTATGTAGTTCAACTGGTATAACTTGGGTAATGATGCATGACAGGTACATCAAAGAAGGTAGCACAGTGAGTGTGATGGGGGTGGTACAACGGAATGATAATGTGCTAATGATTGTTCCACCTCCAGAGCCATTGCCAACAGGGTGCCAGTGGTCTAAATGCATACTTCCTGCCAACCTAGAAGGTATTGTCTTGAGATGTGAAGACACGTCAAAGATCGATGTTATTCCTGTGTGAAAGCAAGCTAAGCTAAGCTGGGTATTATTTAGGAATCTCACAATCATGAAGGTTCTGCTATTTTGAGATATTTGATGATTTGTTTAGTGGTTGGTGGTTGTGATATTGCTATTTTTTTTCCTTTTTTTTTTGTTAATCTCGTGTGTATAGCTTTTATATGATTCCTTTTTCATGTTATGGGTTAGGGTTTTAGATATCTTCTGTAATTGGGAAATGGCATGGTTGTTATAATGCAAAGGAAAACCACCGTATGCCTGATGAAAGAGATTGAGAAATTTGGGTGATATGTTTAGATACGTTGAACATATTTTTGAGTAATATTGTTTTCTATTTTTTTTACAAGTTCGTATACAAAATAGCTATATATGCCTGATTTACCAATTCACTCTTTGAGGGATTGGAGAAGATCTAATCCAAGCTTAACCAATTGTTTTATACATTCGCTTCTGAGTAGTTTCTTCCCATATTCTTAAACTGTTCCCTTTCCTTTTTCCCCTTGTTCACTTGAGAAGATGACCAACATATTTTGTGTTGTACTTAGGTTGTCAAATAATTGTAACACTTGCGCTTTTGCATCTCCAATGCACTCGTTTGACGGTTTGACCATCAATGTATATATTTTGATGAATTGAAATAGAAAGTAGCTTTATGTTAGTTTTCACTATAAATGTGATCAGCATACATAGAACTAATTTCAAATTATAATTTATTTAAACTGAAATTAAAAAGTTGACAATGATATTGAACGATATAAACCCACCTGTAATTTACTTTCTAACATTACCTAGTGTATAGCTTTAATAACTGATATTTTTTTTTGAGGAGAAATAACTGATATTTTTAGTTATGCATTAATACAAATTAAAAAAAAGTGGTTTTTCAAGAATACGCTGCAAGGCATAAACAACACGTTTCACTTGATGATACTTTTATTTATATATTAGTGATGATATATATAAATTTTTTACAAAGTTCGACGAAAAAAAGAAAGTCACCAAGATAGAGACGGATCAAGTATATAATAACAGTATTGTAACAAAGGGGCAATATTACAATTTACAAGTACACCAAGTGTCGATGTATGTCTAGATGTGGGTTTCTCCATGATAGTGATTTCTCCACCCTGAGTACCAAACTACTACCAATCCCACTATTCAAAGTTCAAACCAAATGATGAATACTTCCAGAACACAGCTGTATTAGTAGTACATAGTTGCATAGTTGGTCACCAGCTTTGCAAAAGGTATAAAGCAGTTGTTAATAGCTCAGTCACATGTACAAAAAAACAGTAACAAACTAACAGCAGAAAATCCACTTTTGTTCTCTTCACTCTAAAGTCAAGGCTCTGCAATTTTCTTCACTTTTTCATCCCTAAGTAAGGGCATAAAGGTAAATTTAATCCTTTTGAACACAACTTGCATAAGTTGCATATAATGAAGTATATATGGAAGTACAGCAGCATTCATATAATATACGAGGGATGATAAACATCTAACAGGTAGATGTGTTAGATACAAGTTTTCGTGTAACAAATATTGTTTGTGTATATAACAAATATTGTTTGTGTTAGATACAACTAACTGTTAGATATTTATCAAACCTCTATAATATACCCGTTGGAATTATGTGACCACATCTGGAGACGACTCCCATACTTCATTACTCCAAATGAGATAGCAGAGATGGGAATCCTGGAAAGGTTGACAATCAAGCATCACAATTTTGACACAATTTTATATAATAAAGTATAAATCAAAGTACTATTTTAGGACATGTGGGCAAAGTTGTCACCTTCCTATATAGCAATGGTTTAATAGATTTCTCAATATGCCACTACTTGAATTGAAGGGATGGGAAGAGTACAAGATGACAACTACTAAAAAGGGTCTATTCGTAAGTCATATCGTGTCGCCAATTATGAGGGGTTGAACAATGTGACAACTATTTCGAATGGAGGGAGTCCTCCTTAAAACGAAATTCAGGCGTAAAGAAGTTCCTTGAGCAAGCTATATCATATAGAAGTAATAGTAATAATTTGATATTGCTAATGATCACTTCAAAAAATACATATACACCATTAAAGTTATAGCTTCAATAGATTTGACCTATATTTCACGTATACAATGTGCATTTTCAATTGTAGTAAAATGTAATGAACTCATATTTAGGGGAGGGTAAGTTAGGTATTATCTTGATTAGTAGCTTGGGGAAGAAGCTAGGTATTTTATCAAGGGAACTACTCTACACATAGGGGTAATTACAAAGAAAAGATATGTGGAATATTTTTGAGTATTAGTCAGTTTCACTGGGAGAGTGTCATTCCTCCCAAAAGAGTTATCTCTTTTATGCAATAAATCTACTGTTCTTGGCCTGTTATCTATGCTAATTCGGAGCATAACACTGAGAAGAGAGAACAGAGGTCAATAAACATATTCAAAAGGGATGTAATGCAAGACATGGAGGCATGAGCCTCAACGAGTACTGCTCAGAATATCATACACAACCACACTAAGTTGTAAATTGAACTTCGTCCAATATTGCTCATTCCATCCAAAGCTACATCTGACTTTTGGCGTCATAATTTGTTTAACCATTGATTTCTCACAAAATACAGAGATTTATGAAGAAAGAAGCACTCTCACTAAATTCCTATCAACTATTAAAATATATAGAAGTTAAATGTTTTTTCATATGTTTTACCACCATGCAATAATCAGTAATAAAACGATGTGACCACAAAAGTCATACGGGGCCTATTATTTTGGGACAAATGGAATACTTTGTAATGTGCTCGTGCCAGCATACCGGAATTTTTAAACAAGTTTGTCAAGATTGAGATCCTATATGGGATTTTGTTCAGATTGAGGAGTCTCTAGATTCAGACTGGAAGAAAAATGGTTATGAGAGAATTCTTAAATAAGGCAGGATTCCAGGATTTGGCAAAATCAGCCCAGATGAGTTGGTCCCTTGGAAGAACTTTTCTTTGCATGAAGCCGATGCCTAAATATGCATTATGATGATTATGCTGAAAATTAAAGCAGAGAATGAGTCGCAAGAAATTCTTACACAAAATTTAGACAAAAGTACTTTTAAGATGCATTCCAATGTCTGAATTTACATATACCACGACGTTTCTGAGAAAACGAATCACGTATAGATTGCACCATGGAGCATATGATAGGAGCTTGACCGAATTCTTCATGTTGCTCCTGCGAAAAATGTTATTGGTTAATGTATTTAGCTACTATTAATCTATGTAGAATAAGGATATACTTCCTCCGTTTTTTAATAAGTGACACAGAGAGAAAGTGGGGGAATACCAAGGAGCTTAGAGAGAGAAAGTTGGGACCACTTATATAACCAATCATATTTGAGTATTGGGTAAAGTGGGTAGGTGAAACAATTAAATGATGGCAAAGATGTAATAAATGAGAAGTATTATTTACTATTTTGAGCTATGTGTCACTTATCATGACATTTCCCTAAAAGGAAAACGTGTCACTTATTAAAAAAACGGAGGAAGTATAAAACATACCACTTCTTTGAGGCGATCTTCAATACTCCATGAATCAGTACTCAGAGGCATGAAAATCTTGCGGTATGCTGCTCGCAAACCTTTGATCTGGATCCTTGCCAAGTGAGATAGTTTACATTCATAATTTTCTTAAAGATATTCAAACTATTATAATAAACTGACTCGATGACATAAATCTAGATTCTACAAGAACCAACTAATTCCTCAGTCTTAAAAGAATTTAATACCAATAATGTGATACATACATGGCAAGCAATGTCTACATGATGTTGCATATACTCCAATTAGTAACAAATGAAGCTAATTAGCATCAAATCCATCGTGGTTGTTAGACAAGAAAAAAGTGCAAAATTTTATACTCCATCTCCCAAAGCATTTCCCGTTTCTTTTGTGCACAAGTATTAAGGGAACGCTTAATGGTAGACCTCTAATGAGGAAAATATAGAATAAAAAAGTAATGAAAAGAAATAATAGTGGAGAGAGAAAGAAATGCTAAAAAAGTAATGAAGGAAGAATGATAGTGTTATTCAAATTTGACCCAATACATAAAAGGATATGGATAATGTAATTGGGACAAAGTAGTAAAATGGGAAAGGCTTTTGGATATGGAGGGAGTATTAGTTAATTTCGAAGCTCATCATGAACTAAAACTTCCACAGCATCGATGTAATACTTCATCCAAGAATATCTTTTATTGCGTACTCCGCATGATTACTCTCCCCCCCCCCCCTGAAATAATAAGCAAATAACATTCGATTTACAAGTTACAACAAAGTCAACAATTAGCCACAGAATATGTGGATGTCAATTATATACTGACTAGTTTTACAAATAAGATTGTAAGAGATGTGTCCTCAACAGCATAGATTCTTAGAAAGAGGCACCACATCCTACTGCAAAATCTAATTGTAGATACAGTTGTTCTAATCAAAACATCAAGAACTTTAAACAAAACTAACCTCTGTATCAGAGAACCCACGACGTCGCAGACCTTCTAAGTTCAAGCCACGGAGCTCAGCTCTATCACCAGAAACCATCATGAATTTTGGAACATCTTGAGAAACCTTACAAGGATACAAGTATTCAAAACTGCATCTAGGATAATCATGAAGTATAAATACATTGTCTCTGTGACAGGGCTAGCTTGCATCAAGAGAAGAAAAAAGTAACCTCAACATGATTCTATCGTCCTATACTCTATCTCTTAGTTACTGGCAGCCATGGAGATCAAATTCTTTTGAAACAAACAGTTAAAGAGTATTACATACCACAGAGCCACCACCAATGAAACAAAATGAGCCGAGCTGGCAGTACTGATGGACAACAGTTGCACCAGCAGTGTGAATGTAATCCTAATTCAAGTATTTCAGTAAGATAAATATCAAAATACATGAAAAGAAAAAATGACAAACCAATAAGTTCAAAACACAGACTAACTCACTTCTACTACTATATGACCAGCCAACAAGGTATTATTTGCTAATATGTTGTGATCACCAATTTTGCAGTCATGAGCAACATGACAGGATCCCATAATAAGATTATTGTGACCAATGACCTGAAGAAATCCACACAGTATGAAAAAAGTATAATAATAGGGCAGTAAAACAGGTCTTCAAATTGAAGTAAAAGCTGCACTCCACACCGTTTGATCATCTGACTTGGATGATCTATGGATTGAGCTGTATTCTCTTATCTCATTATTGTCACCAATATCAAGGAAACATTCATCTCCATCCTGAAATCATATGGAAGGAGAAACATTACATCTTTTGTTCCTGCTGCATGTTCAGCAGGTAAGAGCTATGAAAAAAATGGCAATATAAAGCTAACCAGGAAATGGAACCCATGCAAGCAATAGATTACACCAGTTCAGAAACTAGGAACACAGTCCACTGCACCTACAAGGTCAATTAAAGGGTACTGTATTCTTCTTTTGATTGTTAATTATGATTGGCTTCTCCCACCTGGTTACAATTAATTAGAACGAACACAGGGATGTAAGAGTGTCATACTCATACTCCATATGTGAACTGCAAGGACTTAACAAAATGATCAGGGTAATATTTTCTATACATAAAAAAAATATATCATATGATTTTATTTGTGTAGTGCTGAATTTACAACGAAATCTTTAGGTCACAAGGTGATGATAAGTTGAGTAGTTTATAATCCTTCATTAGGTTCTTCTTATTACTCCATGTGGTCATTAATATCCTTAATTTTCTATTTGCAAAAATTTATAAAAAGAAGATATTTGAAAATATATAGTGAGAGATATCCAACATCTCATATACTAACATTTGTTTATATATATTTAGTAAAAAAAAGTTGGTCAAACTAGTTTAGTGAATAGGGCACATGATCAAACTATATCGATCAATATGGGACGAAGGAAGTAACTGATAACCGTTGAGGAATTCATTATATAACACATGGTATACAATTACACATCCGTCAGCATTTTTGAGTCCTAACTAATAGCAATTCTCATGCTTAATCTTTCGTTATTATTTTAGTAGTTTAAACACGCTCTTAGAGAGCATTATCAAGAATTTACTGCATATCATCCGAGCATTATTGAATCTTGCAGTACTTAATTATTCATGAAGAACCTCCACAAAACCTTGGTGGAAATCCTAATAATCTGATTGGAGGAACTAATAACATAAGTCTCACCACCTAACACATCATTATATCTACAAAGTACAAACAATCAAACATGGTATGACACAACATCTTAACTAATATCTTACGAAGGTGTATGCTTCCGTTTTGCATACATTTCGTCCAGGTCGTCATACTCACTCATACACATTACACACAAAGCTTGTGAATTTATTACTAACGGAGAAATATGTTTCAAAATACACAAGCAAGACACAGAAGACACCATGTTAGCAGAAAAAGCACATTTGGACTGAAAAATGTAAAACCAATCACCTTATATTTCAAGTCTTGGCATTTTACACCCACAACAGCATGATGTCCAATGATGTTGTTTGATCCAATCATAGTCTTCCCAGGAAGCTCATCACCAACAACAGCACCCCTATCCACAACCCACCCAAAAAGAAATTAAAATATTTGAAAAAATATATATACACAAAACCAACAACGAGTGGTGCCTAGTTCATAACGGCTATATATGTGAACAAATTTTGTTCATAATATATTTTTAGTTGAATATTATTGATTAATATTGTATATTAGATTAGAAATGTTGTATGTTGATATTAATAAATCACCATCTTATATAGCTTGTAGATAGTATTAAACACCCTAATTTTCATATAAAATACTCCATATACAACATTTGCTATTCCATTTACAACATTTATGATTCAATATACAACATTTATTGTCAAATTTTCAACCACAAAATGTTATGATGTTATGAACTAGGAAATTCACCCAACATGAAAAGTACAAACAATAAGAATATAATTTAGCTAAAACAAGATAATAAAAAAGAAAAATAAACTAACGTCATAAGAATGCAATTATCACCCAATTGAGAATGTCCAAAAATGTGACTTCCAGGATACAATTTACAGGCATTGCCCAGTTTTACTGACGACCCAACAGTACAAAATGGCCCAATTGATACACTCTGCCATTACCAAAAAATACAAAGAAAAAACTCCATTAAAATGCTTACTTTAAACTATAATTAAAAAAATTAAACATCCAAAAAAAGTACTCAAAATGGAGACAAGAAGAATACCCACCTGACCAAGAGTAGCATTGGGATGTACAATAGCAGTTGGGTGAACAAAACTAGGGCTCCAAGCATCAGCTGCTGCATCTATAATCATCAAATAAAACCCAAAAAGTTAGCTTTTTTTTTATTGCATAATATATAGTTTTCAAACTTAGGATATGTTGATGAAGTTATACTGGAGAGAAGTCTAATAAAGGAGAGAGAAGAGAGATGGAGGAGAGACGAAGCAAGTGCTTTGCTATTGCGGGGTTTAGGGAGCCACTTCATTTGGTGTTTGGAACTCGTTGAATTGTTTCTACTTGATTTTGCTGGGTTTTTTTTGGTCAAAATCTTCCCCTTAAAAGCTTAGAGCAATAGAGCATCATTCATAGACAAAATTAAAAGGGTTTTTCTACATGGTGCCCATGTGTTTTATGAAATTCTATATTGTACCCGACCTTTTTGAAATTTCCACGTTGTACCCTTAAGCTTTCTAATCGTTAAATGAAATACCCTTATACAAAATATCAAACAGTAGATTTTAGGATTTTCTTGCCCTATGGGAATAGAGTAGGATTCTTTAGCCTTATTAGTTTATTGAGGTATGAGATATGATTTGAGAAATTGAAGACTAAGTGAGGTTTGGGGTAGGATTTTCTATTAGTAAGGGTATTTTATGTGACGTTTAGAAAGTTTAGGGGTACAATGTGGAAAGTTCAAAAGGGTCAGGTACAACGTAGAATTTCGTAAAGCATAGGGGCACTACATAGAAAAACCCAAATTAAAATGGTTGATGCAATATTCATAAATTTCCTCTTAGAAGTACAATCTAGAAAAAAAATAAGCATGTTGGGTATGAATAGAAAAAAAGATTGTTGGATATAGAGGTGTTAACGAGCCAAGCCTGCTCGTGAACTATTCGAGCTCGGCTCGGTCAAAGTTCGGTATGTCTCGAGTCGAGCTCGAGTTCGGCTCGGTATGCTAACGAATCAAGCCTGAGCTAGCCTTGGCTCGGCTCGAAAGCTCATGAACATGCTCGAAAATTCTTTAAATAAGAATTTTTATGTAAAAATATTAAGTGTCCCACATCGATTTATAGTGTAAACTGGGGTCATAAAAAACCGAAACCGAAAAACCGTACCGAAATACCGAAAAACCGGTCTAAATGGGTGGTTATCGTACCGATAAAAAAAGTTTTAACGGTACGGTTACCGAACCGATAAAATTAACGGTTAAACGATACGGTTACGGTTGTGATTTTTGCGTGAACGGTTAACCGAAATATTTTTTTCTCTATTTAATTGTTGTGAAACATTTTCAAACAATTACATAAATTCTAATATTTGTTGCTAAGCTACAACAATTAGAGGAAGTATGTAATTATTTGGAAACTCTAGTACTAAGATAAACACTATAATTAGGAAATGGAGTGAATTCTTAGTGTTAGTTATGTTTTTCAATGGATTTACTATCCACTTTATGATACATTTTATATTAGAGTATATATAATATTAAAATATATGCACAAAAAAATTGAAAATATATATCTACATTAAGTAAAACATAATAGTATAACTTAAATAACGGTTAATGGTTAACCGAAAAAACGGTTAACCGGTTACGGTTCGCAAAAAGAGCAAACCGAAACTTCCGGTTACCGAACCGAAATATTGTTTCGGGACGGTTAACCACCCATGAACACCCCTAACTGTAAACAAAAGCTTTTTTTTTTCTTCATAAAATGTTACTATCCTAATTATACTTATGGTTTGATCTTGTCCCACATTGATTGAGAAACAAAAGATTAAGCCTATCTTCTTTACAAAAGGAACATAATATGTTTTATGAGTTCCCTCATTGGACGGGAAACAAAATGTAAACCTTTATTTTATATAAATGTTAAAGGCTAATTCATGAAGTCCCACATTGGTGGGAGAATGAAACATAAAGTTTTTATTCTCTATAAAAGCTACTCAAAATACCTAACTCAAGGTATATGGAGTGGCTCGAGCTCGACTCGAGTCGAGCCGAGCTTGTATTTGGTGATCTCGAGCTCAAGTCGAGCCTCGAGCCGAGCCGAGCTCGTATTCAAATTTCTCGAGCTCGAGCCGAGCCGGACTTTGCTCATTTTCGAGCCGAACCAAGCCTGCCCAAGTTCGGTCTAGTTTCGCCTCGTTGAAACCCTTAGTTGGATACATGATAGATTTCATAAGGTTTTGATGCGCTTGTGTTGTTTTGTTTTAACTTTTACAATAATTGAAATGACATGGCAATGTAATTGTATCTGATTAATTTGGACGTATGATAAATTTTATGCGAATGTCGACCCATTTGTGTTATATTCTTTAAGTTTGAATCAACTTTTTCAATGATTCAAGTTCAAGTGACCTTGCTCAGATACTATATGAATTCTGACACGAGTAACATTTGTCAAAAACCATGTCCTTTGGGGCACATTCTGTCTCATTTCATACCTCGAAATCTTCATATTGTGACTTTCATACTTTGTATATTTGATAATTGTTCACCCTATGAGACATTAACCAAAATTTGAACAATGACCAAAAACTTCTATAAACTCCCACAAATTTAATATTAGCTCTATTTCAAGTTCCTAATCAAAAAAAATTTGACTCACCGACTCCTCTCCTCTCCTCTTCCTCTCCAATTCTCTTTCTAGCGTTTCTATTTTTCTTGGTCTTTTAGGCCGAAAATAGTCTAATTTCCCGGGAAATCAGACTATTTTCGACCCTTTTCCTTCGTTTTTAGGGTTATTATCTTCTTTAGTGCTTTCTTTGGTTTTGTTCTCTCCATCATGAGAGTTTTTCTCCCCCTTTTTGGTGGGTTACCTATCATCTTAAAATGAGTCTTTTTCATGGTGTTAATAAATTGGAAGATAATCTGGATCTATGAGGGTTTAGGATTTTTTTCAGCAATTCGTCACAAGGAACAATTATATCATATAATTAATCAGATTGTGAAGGTCTCTACTTGGAAAGATGCAACGACATCGAAATACACTGCTCGCGTCAAGCTTGAAGCGGTGGAGTTGGAGATGTGCTCGAGTATGCTTAAAATTAATTGGTCCCATTGTGAAAATTATGATTTGCTAAATCTGTATTTTTTAGATCTTAATTATCATTGTATGTCTTGTATGGCTTATTATTAATGATATATTTTCTTCCCGTAAAAAAAAAAGTTCCTCTAGTTCTGATGAAAAAAGAAGATCAAAGCGTGCCATAGTTAATTTAGCAATGTATGAAAATTTGCTGATGTCCTCATCTCAGCATTACTCAAACAACTAGATACTACCTCCGTCCCATATTAGTTGCTACATTTTGACCATTGGCACTATTCACGTCATAACTTTGACTGTCTTTTAGTTTATATACATAAGAAAAAACATAGTCATGTCGGATCTTGTTTGATTCGTCCCAATTTGTATTTTCCAAATATATAATTTTTATAATTTTTTCATAAATATAACTCAAGATATTGGCGTTTGAAGTTGCATCTCGTAAACTGCGAAAAAGCAAATGTAGCAACTAAATTGGGACGGAGGGAGTAATACACAAGGAGGTGATGGAGACTGTTCAATGATTACTTCAATGAAAATCTAGTCTACCCCTGCTCAATTATTTTGAGGTAAAATTCTGAATGCAAAGACATATCATTCTTTGAATGATGGAAGTTGTGGGTGGCAAATGATGAATGTATTCAATTTTCAACATGAAAGGAATGCGTTAAGAGTTTGGGTTATCGCCATTATAGGCGCGCACTGTAATCCGTGGATAGTTTGGGTTATCGCCATTATAGGCCCGCACTGTAATCCGTGGATTGTCCTCCCAGGTTCACAATGAGAATTGTGCTCCTAGGAGCACTGAGAATTGTGGTCCCACAATGCAAAATAGAACATTTACAAAAACGAAAACGAACATTTTACTGTTGAACTGGAGCATTACAAGAATTCACTTACGAAAACGAACATTTTACTGTTGAAGTGGAACATTCCAAGAGTTCACTTACGAAAACGAACATTTTATTGTTGAACTGGAACACTACCAGAATTCAATTACGAAAATGAACATTTTACTGTTGAAGTGGAACATCATCATAATTCAATTACTTAAATAGAACATTTGCTCATCAAACATAGAACATATTTTTTGCTGAAAAATAAGCTGTAGACGAACTTTTTTTAAAATAAAACATTTACTTATAAAAAATAGAACAATTTTCACCAAAAATAGAACATAATTTTCTGCTGAAAAATAAGCTTAAAACGAACATTTATTGAAATAGAACATTTGCTTATTGAAAATAGAACAATTTTCACGAAAAATAAAACATATTTTATTGCTGAAAACATGCTTAAAACGAACATTTACTTATTGAAAATAGAACATATTTTTCCGCTGAAAAATATGCTTTAAACGAACATTTGTTGAAATAGAACATTTACTCATTGAAAATGGAACAAATTTACTGGGAGCACAATAGAATTTTCAGAATTCTAGCACAATGAGTGAAACTATCCAACGACATGGAAAGTCAATATCAAGGAAAGAGGGTGTACTGCTCCTTTTGTTCCAGAATATAGCGTGATACATGCCTACATCGATCTGTTTTATTAAAAAGGCGTTTTCAAGCAAGTTCATCCTCAACTTGGTGCTTTTCTCTCATTCTAGAGATTCGCTTTCCATGTTGGTCCTTTAAAATAAAATTGTCATGAAAAGTTTCGAACAAGCGATCTACAATGAAAAGTGAGGATTATCTACCCATCAAGCATACCCTTACTAGGGGTGTTAACGAGCCGAACCGAGACCGAACATGTCCAGGCTCGGCTCGGCTCGAGAATGATCGAGGATCGGCTCGGCTCGAGCTCGAAGCTTGTCGAGCCTCCAATATTTGGGCTCGGCTCGAGCTCGAGAGGACAAAGTCCAAGCTCGGCTCGAAACTTGGCTCGAAAAAGTTGGGCTTAGGCCCAACCGAGTAGGCCCAAGTCAATATCTAAAGCTTCACTTAGGCGGTAGGCCCAACCGTATAGGCCAAGTATGCCCAAGAAAGTAGGTGAGCTTGTTCACTCACCCACCATATGCTTTTATAACTTGGTTTCCTCTTAAGATTGCTAAGATTTCAATGTGGGACTCCATGGTTTGTTGAAGAAAAACAAACTCATCCTACCCATGCTTTTATAACTTGGTTTCCCTCTTAGCATGGCTAAGTTTTCAATGTGGGACTCCATGTTTTGTTTAACTCATCCTACCCATGTTTTTATAACTTGGTTTCCCTCTTAGCATTGCTAAAATTTCAATGTGGGACTCCAACTTTTGTTTAAGAAAAAAACTTACTCTACATATTCTTTTATAACTTGGTTTCCCTCTTAACTTCACTAGCGTTTCAATGTGGGACTTCATGTTTTAAAAACTTCCAACCTTGTAACAACAAGACTCTAAGTTCATTTAAATAATCAATTATTAAATAGTTTAATTATTAAATAATCAAATATTTTAATATATACTTCATTCCTTTTGTGAAGAAAATGGAGTATAAAGTTTGTTTTCCAACCAAGGAGGTACGAAATTAAACTCTAAGTTGAGGTAAGGAGTAGTAGCTATTTATAAAGAAAATAAGATTGGTGCTTGTTTTCTTAACCAATGTGGGACTTTAGTGCCTAGTGGAGTACTATTTAAGGTCCAAGTTGGATTACATATTAAAATATAAATAGTAATGTAAATTTTATCGAACGTGTTTGCGAGCTTTCGAGCCGAACTCTATTAGGCTCAGGCTCGGCTCGTTAAGGTCTCGAGCCGATCCCGAACTCGAATCGAGCCCCTCCGAGCCGAGCTTTGACCGAGCCGAATTCGAATAGTTTGCGAGCCGTCCTGGCTCGTTAGCACCCCTAACCCTTACACTTTACAGCTTTATTTTCCAAAACTAAAAATCATAGTCTTATGTATCCTTTTAAATCCTCATAAAAGTCCTTACACATGTATGCCTTGATGATCATAACAATTAGTGTGATGAAAATTATACTATTTTACCTTAATAATTTATAAATATTTGATTAATATTAGCCTTTTCTTCATTTTAGAACTTTCAAGATTTTTTTACCAAAATTCATTAAAAAATATACGAATAGTTTTTTTTTCCGATAATTACGGATAGTTTTCTTTCACCAAGAATAATATATATCACAAGACAACTTTAAACATCGCCTGAGCCATTCACTAGTTATATTTACAAATACTGTATTAGATATTTTGGCACATTAAGCTAGTCTTGCACAATCTGAACACACCTCGCATAATTGAGGTAATAGAACGGTATGATATTAAATTGGCAGTCTCACACAATTTGGTGTTGCCCACCATCTCCGATCAGTTTCTGTTTATGTTGTCTTAAAATATCAAACTATTTTTTTCGTACAAGAATGATACAGATCAAGGAAACCTTTATTCACACATTATTTTTCACGAAGCATATGAATAAGACAATAAGTGTACATTTTCTTCATTAAACCTGTACACTCTCGATCTATCACTGACCGTCTACAATGAGAAATGCGAAAATGAGGAAACCAATCATATGCTGACAGCCTGACACAATCTTTATCTACATAACTAGAAAAATAGGGGATTTTTGGAATATTTACAGGTCACGTGGCATGTTATGATTAGCTTTCTCATTTTCTCATTCAAAAATAAATTAAATATGTCGCGGCAGACACTTGGCATGCGTTGTCCATTCTCCTTGTGGCTCTACAATTTGATTTGCAGAAACCATGAAATGAACATGAATTGAGTCTGATAATCTAATTGAGCCTGAGACTTAACTGGTTGAGCTCAGCATGCCACTCTCCAACATCCGCAGAACCTAATACAGAGATGATTATCAACATTGTGGAGTGATATATAGATACATAAACAAGTTCATAATGGTAGAATAGAGTCAATAGACATTACACCAGAGCCTAAGGCTCTTAAGTAACTAAGGCTCTGTTCTGTTCAACTTATTTTAACTTATTTCAGAAAAAATAAGATCAGATCAGATAAGATAAGATAAGATAAGATAAGATAAGATAAAATAAAATAAGATGTTAGACACACAATAAACTATCTTATAAGATAAGATAAGATAAAATAAGATAAGATAAAATCAAATAAGATAAGATAAGAAAAGATAAGACAAAATAAGTTGAATCAAACGGACCCTAAGCGGAATTATTAAGCAAGCCCAGTAATGTAATGTCCAGCTATTAAAGTTACATTGTTGGTTTTGTTCTGAACAACTAATTGTTATTATGATGTCTGAGCTTTGACTCTTACAACCCTTTTTGTAGACCGTAATACTGACGGCAACAAAAATATTTGTTAGAAAGTTCAATGGCAATAAGGCTCTAAATGGTTATGGAAGTTTATACCAAAAAAAAGGGTGGACAAGAATTACTATAGATGTACATGTGAGTTGTGACTTGTGACAATGTGACTTACCTTCCAAAATTACACACATATTTGATCTTATTACCACTATTTATTACCGTCTACCAAACAAGTCATTAGAGGCACTTTGGACTCTTTGGTCAGCGTTGACAAATCACTTCACATGACAACAACAGAGACCTTAATTTCTGACAGTAGATCATCACACAGGCTCTATCTCCTCTCAACCTCCTCCGGCTTCGTCCGTAGTTGCACTCTTCCGAAACTTGTATATTAGGGTAGTGTTGCAGCTCCTTTTGTTCAAACCCCCCTCCCCCAAAGATGTGGGCATGTAACTGTAGTGCAATTGCAACTATTGATTCCAACCCCTCACCCCACCAACATCCCCCCCAAAAAAAGAGCACTTCGATTATTATGTTAAATCTAAAACGGGATGATTCTACCACTAGCCAAATTAGAGATCTAGATTCTACATTCTGAAATTCATATATATTTCAACTCCATTTTAAATCCATATTTCAAAGCTAAATGCTCATTCTCAACTGCAGCCTAAAAGAGATCAAAATGAATTTATACCAATTGTTTGAAGAGCCTAGAAGAGGGTACAAAGTTACAAACCTGAGACATACGAGGCCTTGAATCAGGATCCTTTCTGATGCACAATGAGGCACACTGTAACATAGAGCAAAGATCCTCTTTCACATAGCTATCTCCCAAGCAGGGATCAATCAACTTTTTGATATTCACTTCTTTAACTACACGTCGTGCCTGAGTGACCATCCATTCAATGTAAAATTATCCCCTCATGTGAAAGATATTGATTCTTATAAGATATGTAACAAATCAAAAGCATACCCATTCTGTCAGGCATTGCTCTCCCCTGGGCCGATTTATATCCACAGCTTTCCGTCCTGTGATAAGTTCTAATAATACTATGCCAAATGAATAGACATCAGCCTTCTCAGTAATTTGACCACTTTGAGCATATTCTGGAGCTAGATACCTGCATAGAAACAGATGTAAGTATCTCTTGCAGATTATACAGAAAAATAAGAAGCTGCAACCAAACTTACCCAAATGTCCCAATCACTCTTGTTTGTTCACCTACGCCTCCATCAGGCTGGCACCTTGCTAATCCAAAGTCCCCAACCTATTAATCAGAAAGTTTCACATCAGCTTTCATGGCAATCATGCTCTTCTAGATGCAGGAAAAAGCATCCCAAAGAAATAGTAAGAGACTAGAAAACATCTATACTTTCACATATAGATCGATATAGTTTTGTTGAAGATTCATTGTGATAGTCTACTAAAAGGCTACAATCTAATCAATATAGAAGAGAGCAACATACCAAGGGTTCAAAATCATGGGTTAACAGGATATTATTTGGTCGCATATCTCGATGGACAATACAGCCAACTCGACACTCTTCATGCAGGTATCTCAGTCCTCTAGCAGCTCCAACAGCAATCTTTTACCTTGCAGGCCACTCTAACGTATTGCAACTACGGCCTGTACACTCCATAATTAAGGTAATCAAACTGATGTAGTTGAGCGTAGCAGACAATGTTGCAACATATTATAAAGAATGAGGTAATGATATAATTTAAGGATGCTGTTGATTATACATTATAATGTTAAAATTTGTTAGGCATTACGAGTGATCTCAATTCTTGGTGAAGGATGGATTACCGCTTGGAAATTGTATACATGTATATAGAGTTCAGGATACATACTATTAAGCATGTCATAATGTAAACACCAATTTAAAAATAAATATAGTAAGGGAGATAAAATAAAAATATAGGGTTCAGGATGACTGGATGAGTAGAGCTTAATCTTGAATGAACAACTACAGAAATCATTAAATGTAAATTGAGTACAGCTTTAACTGCATAATTTGAATCTATAATTTGTATACCACTGAAAAGTGCTCAAGATATACTCTAAACATGTGATATAATAGACTTATATCATCAATCACCTATGCCATAGAAGATATACTGACATACACAGTATAAACTATAAACTAGCTAAAATTTATAGAGAAGAATAACGTATTTGTATTCTTCATATTTTAGCATGTGCATTACACGAGCTCTGAAAGCTAGTAGTAACAATAAAGTGAGTTGTTTCTAAAGATCTTACTTTAATATATTGATATGACTGAATGACTGATACCACACATAACTTAAGAAGACCTTTTCTCAGTATAAGACCTGAAAAGAATATTAACTTTTTGAGAAAATTACCATAAAGATGATAATCCAAAGAATTGTTGCATATATATTCATAAACCAACAATCTTCTTCCGCCCTCCACACAGAACCCTATCAGCGTTACAACATTACGATGTTGGGCACAACTTAACACCTCCACTTCAGCGCAAAACTCTAAATCTCCCTGAGAGCTAGCCAGTTTATATTGCTTTACAGCAATGATCTGTCCATCTTGTAGCACTCCACGGTACACAGAACCATACCCACCTTCTGCTAAGAAATTGTTGACAGAAAATCCATTGGTTGCCGTTGCCAGCTCTGCATAGGTAAATGACTGGGGGGGTTTCCCAAATACCGGTGTCTGATGCTGGCATTTTGAGCATAATGGTGGTGGATCAGCAGGCGACTTTTTAGACAACGAGATAGCCTCCCGAACACTTATTGAGTTTGAGTTTAATTTCTGCCTAGGATTGAGCATCTCAGCAACAGAGAATTTCTTCAGCAGATTTATTGATGCACAAGCCAGAATTTGATCTGTAGATCTTAGTGAACCATCTATACCAGATCTTGAGTTGAAGCTACCAATGATAGGACTACTCAGCATCCATGGTTGATAACAACTTGTTGAACTCATTGATTCGTTGTCTGTATCAGAATCCTCTAATATATCACTTTCACTAGCAACTGATAAAAGTTCTTTCTTTTGGTCCTCAATTGTCCCCGAGGGAAAATATGACGAAGTCCCTGCGTCTGAGCTTGATATAGACGATGTTCCTACATCAGTTGCAGTGTATGATGTGTCGTGCTCTGGAGTACTAATGGGAGTCACATTTGGCACTCGAATTGTATCAAGAAAATCGTACGAATCATTTCGATGTGGTGCTTCGGATACCGACGATAGTGAGTTTATCATTTCAGGTTCCACATCATCGGATCCAGTCAAATTTAATCTCAGAACCTTAGGGTGAGATCCTTTCATCAAGATAACATTGCAGTGAAGCTTCTCCATACAGCGTTTTGCCTCATTCTTCAGCTTTCTGAAAAGAGACCAAATCGTTAAATCTAGAGCATAGTAGTTTTTGATGAATAATAAAAAATGCTAGATATTATGCACTCTGAATCTACTAACAGATCAATTACAAAAGAAGATTGAAATTAGATTAAATTACTTGTCCAATATCACCCAGTTTGTTTGATCTCTATTGACTTCAGCTGCTACAACTCCATCAACAGAACCAGACAGAACTTTTATCTTCATACTTATCTGTAAAGAAGTTGAGAAGGAGAAAAAGTCTCAATCGATGGAATCAAGTTGTTATGCATTGGGTAAAGGGGAGGGGTTTTATTGTAAATACAAATAGGTAATCTAGCTTGGAGAGAAAACAAGTGAGTTAGTTCTATAACTATAGGAGATTAGTGAGAGGAAAAAGGCATCAAGAAAATATTCGAGAGTTCATTTTAGTGGTTAACTTGGGAGTGTGTCAAGTCACTCAAATACTTGATATTATCTTTACGCTTTTCCTGTAATTTCCATTTCTATAAATCAAAATCAAAATCATCTTCATCTTCTTTTATTTTACTGTCCAAATATCCAGTTCATTACAAATGTCTACATCAAATTTTAAATATGACAATAAAGAACTAACCTTGCCTGATTTCTGGTCTTTACACAACTGATGCATCAACTGTAAGCAAGAGTCAGAAATGTCTTCTTCTTGATCCAAGAGAGTCCCCGTGTGAGATCTCCATGCTCTACTTGTACAGTCAGTGGTAAACCTTTGCAACCCCCACAGCCTTTTTCCTAAAATTGCACATCATACATCAATGAACAATTTAGCTTCAGCACAAAGGTCACTCTACATATCATACAACAACATCGGCTATGGATGATTGTTATTGATACTAAATCCATCAAGGGTTTCCTAGAAAATAAATCTAAACTCCTAAAGTGGCTGAATATAATCATATGAGGAATACAGCACATTTATTGACTGAGCAAAGAACCATTAAAATAAGAATGCTTCATAGGTTCCTAAGTCCATCAAGGCATAATCATAAGAATGCATGCTCACTTTATCGAGTCCGAAATTCTGAAAGTGGCCTTTTGCACTTTACCTTAAGCAGAGAAGACCACAAAGAGGCAGACAGTCAAAAGAAAAGGCTAGCTCATCAGAGCTTCAAGTTTGAATTTCCACAACAGGAGAACAATTCTTGAACTCTGAAACAATTTATCAAAGGGAACACGGACAATATCGATACTTATTGAACTGAGACGGCAACATTTTATATGCTCCAATCTGTCCGAAATAATCTCAACTAAAATTTCTTTCTTAATTATAATTGTTACCTACCAGAAATGGATCAAATTAGGGAAGACATTGTCAACTCTAAAGTAGAACAAACAGCTCAGAAGTCAGAACAGTAGAATACAATAATACCATTTTCTCCTTCATAACGATGAAAGTGCCAATTTCATGACAATCTGTCAAATACACATTAATTTACCTCTTTTTTTTTTTTTTGCTGAAATGCACTAAAAAAACTAGAATGTTCTCTTCATGTGCAAGCACATTACATTTTTCCTCTACTCATCCCAAGTGAGTTGACATTCCAAAACTACTTGAAATTGTGACAACTAAGGAAAAAAAACTCAAGTATGCAGTCTTATGCCTTACAAATGGAAAGGATGTTCCCAAAATAAATTAGAACCCAGAAATGTCTTTTTAACATTGATGATTACACCCAAACAAAGTTGACAATCAGCTTAATATGAATAACAATACTAATTTAGTCATAGAAAAACTAAAAAAGCTAAAAACAGAATATCAGAGAACAAAGTAGAAAAAAGCATAAAAATTGGTGATAAGATTTACCAAAACTTTGAGGAGAAGTGACAACCAAAAGCTTAATGCAATTCCCAGGTTGAACAACATGAGCTAATGCCCACTCCATTGCAGTTTTTGGAATTTCATAGGCAGCTTTCACAGCAACCACAACAACTTTCTTCTGATTTAGATTCATCCTTCAATTTCTTCAACCCTAATTTCTTTCTTTTTCACTAAAGTCCATTGTTGGCTCAAATTTATGATTACCCAAATCAAAAGTTTTGATTTTTACACTATTCTCACATTCAACAGACAAATTTCAGTTATTTTTGAACAATGAGCAGCAGAATTTGTACCAACTTTTACCTAACTAAAGCATGAAAATTGCTGCAAAATGAAGATGGGGTTTTGGGATGATCAATAATGTCATGATTTCAACATTTCTCAAGTAGTTTTTTTGCATGATAAAATGCAAAAGGATGGAGATGCTAAAAGGATCGATTTATTGGAGCAGAATTTGAGGAATAAAGAGAGAATGAAAAAGTGGGTTTGGACATATAGAAGCTTTTAATGAACCATGGATTGTAATAATGACAATAAAATTGATCCAAAACTAGTAAAGTAGTAAGAACAAATAATTGAGAAATTATTGGGACCACTGACACCAGGATTTTCCAAGTTCTTTCCCACTATCTTAAAAAATAAAGCTCTTTTCTCACTAAGCAAAAGTTTCATGAAATTTGAGTAAAGCATGAATTAACTGATCTTCTTATAAAGTTAAGAAAGTAGTACTCTATTACTTTACTTTTTATTGTGTGGATGCTTTAACTCGATTATTAAGTAGGGTTAATCAATTTTGGAATTTTATTAACATTAAAAAAACTTCCTAGCTTGAAGAGATCATTGATCTTTACATTAAAGATTTTAAAATCCACATGTAATAGGAATGGATGGTGAGGAGCATTTGGTGGATTTATGCGTTACACTTGTTTAATGTATGATATGATTTTAATGAGTAGTAGACGAGTATTGATATCAAAAGTTATACCTCACCATGGATAGTGGTGAGGTGGTAGTTTTAAAAGTTTACGTGACCCATATACACTTGCCTCTCATCGAGGGTTGACAATTCAAATTGATGGATCGAGTTTGGGATTGGTTACACGTAGATTTCGGGTTGGAATAAAAAAAAATGTCAAAATTAGTCCAAAACTTTATATAATTGAAAAATGTGACAAAAGGTCAAATCGGGTTGTTGAGATTCGATTCAGGTTGGGTTTAGGTTTCTCTCAATAAGCATCACTTTGCCATATACAACAATGTTAGATTCATGATCTCATTTGAAAGGGATTGGAAGCACGGGTCAAGATTTTATGTCCGATGGTCATCCACATATACCTCTGCCTCCATTCTCTTCAATCAAGTGCTACATACTCCTTCGAACCAAAATTTTTCACATTGTTTCTTGCGCTCTGGTCCAAATTATTTTCGGCTATATATACTTAATTGTAATACTTTCTCCGTTCTTTTATTATAGCAACATTTACCTTATTTGGAAGTTTCATATTAATTGCAATATTACTAAATTTGACCATGTTTTCTCTCTATCTCTCTCCTTATCACATGAGTCCCTTTTTTCATCTCTCTCTATGTCTCTCATCTCCTTAAAAATTATGCAACCCCTACATGTTGCAATTATTAAAGATTGGAGGAAGTATTAACTTTTATATAAAAGTACTTATTTTTAAACTCAGATAAGTTTCAATTGATAACTAAAAATAAGCGACCAAAGTCTTTGTATTTTCTATGTTGTGTTATAAAGTTTCAACTTGTGTAGTTGGCATGTTATTAGAAATTTATAAAAATTGCTTTTTTTTTAGTATTGAAGTTGTAATTTAGTGGACGTAACAAATGTAAATGGTTGTCGAATTTAGTGTCTGGCGAATGTTTAAGTGGTTGGCCAATTGGGTCATGGGTGAATGTAAATTAATTGTACAAACATTTTGCAAAGAAATTCCCCAATGCTGATTGAAAATTCGTCCCCTCAATGGCCTCAATTGTTGATGTTGGCTCACTTCTAAAAAAAAAAACTACCTCCGTTCCTTTTTAATAGTTACACTTTCATTTTTGACACTATTTATAAATTTCCCTTTAACTATCATTTGTGATTTATGGTTAAGAGAAAATATAGTCATGTGGGGTCTTGTTTGATTCGTCTCGATATGTACTTTTAGAATATCGACTTTTAATATTTTTTACAAATACAAAATTAGAGATATAAAGGCTCAAAGTAGTGCATCGGCATGCATGAAAAGTGTAAGTGTAACTATTAAAAAGGAACGGAGGTAGTATATCTTAGTCAACTCGATATTTCTCGTATTTTATTTCTTTAAATAAATTAGAGCCTAGCGAAGGCTTTCTTTATTTATTGTTGCATCTTTTTTCAGAAATCAATTGGTAGAGAAAATCTACAAAGCAATTAGGAAATTGAAGTCAAATTGTAAAAAGGCAAGGGAATCTCCTTTTAAGGTAGAAAAGCAAATAAAAACGGAAAGAAAAAAAAGAAACAATCTTCTCTACCTGGCAGTTTACACTTTACACAACTCACAAGAATCTCACCTGTGAGCATTTTAAACACTTTACCTGGCATTTTAAACACTCTCGAATCATGGCCAACAACCTTTTCTTAATCATATTTTTTCAAATTTGTTTTTTTTTTTCAATTTGACTTTTATGTTTATGAATATACTCCCTCCGTCCCCCAATATATATTTCCCATGTCTAATTTTAGCACTATTTATATATAAAAAAAATCTTTCAAATTTCTTTTCTAATATATATGAAAAAATATAGTCATGCGGAGTCTTGTTTGATTCGTCTCATTTAGTACATTACGAAAATCAAACTTTATAATTTTTATTAACACGTAATTAAAGATCTTAATGATACAAAACGTACATTGACAAACGTGAAAGTGAGAAATGAGAAAACTATTAGAGGTTGGAGGGAGTAATACTATAATCAATAACTTCTTAAATTCTCAATAAATAAATAAACATTATAAATAAGTTTATATTTTCTAAATATACTTCCTCTATTCCTAAATAAGTGTTACATTGAGTAAATTGACACTATTCATCAAACTTTGACTCTAATTTCTAGCTATTGAGTATACCATACTAATAAGTTTTTTACTCTTGTTCTTACGTTCTTTGAAAATAAATGCAACTATTTTCTAGTACTTATTCTCTCTATCTCTTCTCATCATATAAGTTCCTCTTTTTATCTCTCTTCTCTCTTTAATCTCTTTCCCACCCCATGCGTTTCATTTGTTTTAGAACGAAGGAGAAGTATATACAAAACTAACAAGATAATGTGGGAGTGTAACTACGTTTGCAACTAAAAAAGAACGGTGGAAGTTCGATTTCCCAATTCCCACTTATAAAAGCCGCCTAAATCCAAACGGTCACTTCTTCAAAAAAAAATACAACCCTCCAAAATATGGGAGGAGCGTCTCCTGGCTACTCTTATCCCACAACCACCTCCACCACCACAACAAAACTAAGGAGAGAGAATTTCCAACGAACGAAACACGACACCGCCTTCTCGAAATGGAAGATTCTAATCGGGCCATCTGATTGGGAGGACTACGAGGCCAAGAAAGATGGTGCAGAGAGATACAGAGTTGGCAACCTCCCACCAGTATGTGGTCCTGGAGTATATGAGATTGCAGTGGCTGTTTGCTTCTCGAACTCGGGCCGTGATGTATCGAAACTCGATACAGAACGCATTGTGGTGGTGTACTTGGGTCAAGCTGATAATGTCAGGTCTAGACTTCAGCATTATGGCCGTTCTGGATCTCATTTGATTAATGGCTTTGGGTTGTTTAAGGAGGTCTTCTCTAGAGGCTACCCCATTGTTTATAGATGGGCTCCTGTAAGTTCTTTCTATTTTTTATTCTTTATAACATCAAATTTGGTGGCTGTTGATTTATTTAAATTCATGTATAATCTGCAAATTTATACTTGTCAAATTTAATGTGGATAATTTGGTCATGGGTTCAAATTTGGTTGTTTTTGGTTTGGCCAAATTGAATTTTTGCTTTTCTTACTCATCTTTTGTTTGGATTTTGTGTCCAAGAATCTTGTTCAAGATTCGAAATTGTATTTTTTGGTAAGTTCTGGTTGATTTTGAAGTGGGCAAGAATTTGACTGGCCTAGGAAATTTATCAGGTTTTTTTTAATAAAAACCGTGAAGAAAAAATTACTCACCGAGTCACTGTTTTATTGATTTTCCTGAATTTGATGCAATCTTTACAGATCTTGATGTCTTTAATTTCCTTTTCTTGGTTGGTGAGGGGATTGGAGGAGTGGTTCGAATTTGAAGATGTCCATTTTGGATAATTATGAAGTAACAAAAATTACTAGTACTAAAGTGGTTGCCGTTATGTGATCCGCGTGTTCAATGCTGTTAGAGACTATACACAGAATATTTTCTAAACCTACAAAGAGAATATTCTGTCATTAGGTGTATGTTCTCTATCAAATACAAATACTGATGCTTAAATTAACCATTTGATCAGGGGTGCTAAATATTTAGTTGAGGCATTTTAGGTTGTAGGTTGCAGTTTCTCTAGTGGTAATTATTCCAGGTACAAGCAAATCACAATGCCTTACTCGTTGGGACTTGATCTTCCGTCCTGGAAATGATTCCTGGCACTTACTGTAGGAATTTATAGATGCATATAGCGGAATTTCAGGAAATAAATTTCCTAACATCTATCACAAGATCGCATGCATAACATAAATATGAATCATATTATAAGGAAAAGAATGTACAACCTTTATAGCGTGTTTTCCACCGGATTGCAAGTGCTAGAGATCAAAGAACAGCAATTGATGTCCCTCTACTTAGTCCACGAGCACCAATTGAATTCCCACGTTTGCTAGAACGAAAGAGGATGAACAGATTTCACTCTCTTGCTTTTTAGGGAGGATGGCCGGATTTTCCAAAGGGAAATAATAGGGTTTTTTCTCTCTCTTTTCAGTTTTAATGTTACTGTCCAATTGAACGTTCTTTTTCTCTCTGCTATTATAACCTTTTATAATAGTAGGAGAATAAAATAAGAGAGAGACCTAACCTAACCCTACTTTCTCCTATTGGCCGGTTTCCTTACTTCAATTAGTTACTACAATGTGTGACCTCATAGGATTAGGTTAACTTAGTTGTAGGTACAATCAATATTGTTCTACTAACCAACATTTATTCTCTAGCAAGTAAATGTGATTACTAAACTAACGTAATTAATTATCTCTATAATAATTTCCTTTTATATTTAGTAATTGTCGGGATGTCTAAGGACATATTCCTTCAATCTCCCACTT
The DNA here is from genome assembly GCA_947648045.1 of Beta corolliflora. NCBI lineage: Eukaryota > Viridiplantae > Streptophyta > Magnoliopsida > Caryophyllales > Amaranthaceae > Beta > Beta corolliflora. Next base: position 1,370,514 of record CANSZD010002988.1, read on the forward strand.
GTCCGAAGACAAGAGCGCAATGCTAAATTCCTTAAGTCACTTAATGCCAAATTTGATAACATCATGTTATTCTCAAATTTATGTTCCTTGATCGCTGAGTTCGAACTGCTCAAATAAGGATTAACTCTTTAATCCTATTCCGCATGGCCATGCAATTTTCCAGTTCTCGCTCATCAAGAGGCCCAGACACCATTCCTATTTAATAGGAGGACTTATCCACTCTTGTATGACCATAACTCCCACTCAATTCTTAGCCCACCTGATCACTGCCTTTATAACCTCCTTTTACGGCGCGGCGTTTAACAGTGTCAAAGTTAAACTAATTATGTTGTGGTTATTAAGACATACTCATGTCTAAGGAATCCACTAAATATAGTAGTTCGATTCTACTTTTAGAATCTAATTAGGTCAAGCCTCAATGTATCAAATATACATCCATATAATCAATTAGACATCTCTATGTCTCCATAGCCCATGAAACTGCGCTATCAATTAATTATATACTAGTCTTTTAAATAAATCACTTATGTCCAATTTAGTGATTTAGACTAGGGACTTTAAATAAATTGTGATTTTTCAGTTCACTTTATAGGGTTCCAATATCAAAACGTTTTCGATAATCCTATTTGAAAACACACATTATTTGGACATTTTATTTAATACTAAACAAACAATTAAATAAGAACGGAATTTTATTGATAAACATTTCAAAGCATAATAAATGTCTTACAATTGTAAACATGAAGTAAACAACCTAAAGCCATTCTCCCATATGCTTAAGCCCCATAGACCTAGTATGACACTCATGCTTAGGTTGAGCAAGCGGTTTAGTCAGAGGATCTGCTACGTTATCCTCAGTATGAACCTTGCTTACTTTCACATCCTCTCTACCAACGATTTCTCGAATGAGATGGAATTTCCTGAGCACATGTTTAGACCTTTGATGCGATTTGGGTTCCTTAGACTGAGCAATGGCACCATTGTTGTCACAATACAACTCAATGCCATTCTCAATGCTAGGAACTACACCAAGCTCACCAATGAACTTTTTGATCCAAACAACTTCCTTTCTTTGCATCACTGCCGCAATATACTCGGCCTCCGTTGTAGAATCCGCGATGGTACTCGCTTAGAGCTCTTCCCACTCACAGCTCCTCCATTGAGACAAAATATGAAACCCAGTTGCGATCGGAAATCATCTTTGTCACTCCGGAAGCTTGCATCGGTGTATCCAAGAACAACCAACTCATCATCTCCACCATAAACCAAAAAATTATCCTTAGTCCTTCGCAAGTACTTAAGGATGTTTTTTCGCCGCAATCCAGTGCGCATCTCCCGGATTTGATGGTATCTCGCCGCATATACTCAAAGCATATGCAACATCCGGTCGAGTGCATATCATGGCATACATAATGGATCCTACGGCGAAGCATAGGGAACATTACTCATACGCTTGACCTCATCGGGACTCGAAGGACACTGAGTCTTGCCAAGTGCCATGCCATGTTGCATGAGAATGAAACCTCTTTTGGAGTTTTCCGGCTTGAACCTTGCAAGAACCTTATCAATATAAGTTTCCCGACCGAGCCCAATTAGCCTTTTCGATCTATCTCTATAGATCTTTATTCCCAATATGTACTCGCCTCTCCTAGGTCTTTCATAGAGAAACAATTTTTAAGCCATTCCTCGATCGACTCAAGCATGGTCTTATTATTTCCTATGAGAAGTATGTCATCCACATACAAGACCCGTAAAAGTAATACTACTCCCACTTAACTTCTTGTATACACAAGATTCCTCTTCATTTCTGAGAAAGCCAAATTTCTTGACTGCCTCATCAAATCTGAGGTTCCAACTCCTTGATGCTTGCTTTAGTCCATAAATGGACTTCTTAAGCTTGCATACCCTCCCTGGATTTTCTAGATCTTCAAAACCTTGAGGTTGTGTCATGTACACATCCTCTTTCAAGAACCCATTCAAGAAAGCGGTTTTGACATCCATCTCGCCATATTTCATAGTCATGAAAGGCAAGAATCGCAAGGATTATCCTAATGGACTTTAGCATGGCTCTTGGTGAGAAGGTTTCATCATAGTCAATACCATGAATTTGTTTGAAACCTTTCGCCACCAACCTTGCTTTGAAAACACTAATGTTTCCATCCTTGTCTGTTTTCAACTTGAAAATCCATTTGCATCCAATGGGTTTTACCCCATCAGGGAAATCAACCAAGTCCCATACTTGATTTTCAGACATGGAATCCATTTCAGATTTCATGGCCTCAAGCCATCTTTCGGAGTCTAGACTCTCCAAAGCATCTTTGTAGCTAGTAGGTTCTTCTGATTCTAAAATCGTTATTTCGTAACTTTCGGTCCAAAAGGAAATCAATATATCTCTTTGACGGAATGATGGTCCTACTAGACCTACGTTGGGGAACAACGAAGAAGTTTCTACCTCATTAGGTTGAGTGACTTCGCACGGAGTATCTCCAAGTGGGACGGTAGGAGGTACGTGAATTGAATGCACCGCCTCCTGAGCATTTTCATGCCGGGCCGCCTCTGATGAGGTGTTAACCTCATCCATTTGTTGCTCATCTCGAATTTCTTCGAGATATACATTTCTCCCACTTGTTTTTCTGGAAATAAACTCCTTTTCCAGAAAGACACCATTACGAGCAACAAACACTTTGTTTTCGTTTTGGTTGTAGAAGTAGTATCCCTTAGTCTCTTTTGGGTAACTCACAAAGAGACATCTATCGGATTTGGGTGAAAGCTTATCAGAAAGTAAACGTTTTACATAGGCTTCACAACCCCATATCCTTAGAAAAGACAATTTTGGAACGTTTCCAGTCCACATTTCATATGGTGTCTTTTCCTTTGCTTTGGATGGTGCTCGTTAAGTGTGAATGCCATTGTTTCAAGCGCAAATCCCCGAGAATGAAATAGGAAATCAAGAAGACTCATCATGGATCGAACCATATCAAGTAGAGTTCGATTCCTTCTTTCAGAAACGCCATTTAACTGTGGTGTTCCTGGTGGAGTCCATTGTGAAAGAATTCCACAATCCTTTAAATGATCACCAAATTCTTGAGATAAATATTCACCACCACGATCGGATCGTAATGCCTTAATTTTCTTCCCAAGTTGGTTTTGTACTTCATTCTGGAATTCCTTAAATTTTTCAAAGGATTCCGACTTATGCCGCATGAGGTAAACAAATCCAAATCTGCTCACATCATCGGTAAAAGTAATGAAGTAACCTGTACCCTCCCCTAGCCAACGTACTCATGGGTCCGCACACATCTGTATGTATGAGGGCTAAAAGGTCATTGACCCTTTCACTTGAACCTGTGAAAGGTGATTTTGTCATTTTTCCCATTAAGCAAAACTCACAAGTATCAAATGATTCGAAATCAAATGATTTGAGAATTCCATCTTTATGAAGCTTCTCAATACGCTTTGAACTTATGTGGCCTAATCGACAATGCCATAGGTATGTCGGGTTTGATTCATTTGTTTTAGGTTTCTTCTTTGTCTATGTTATAGATGTGGGTTTCTAAGTCTAGCACATATAAACCATTTGATAACTTAGCCGAGACATAGAATAAATCATTCAAATAAGCGAAACAACAATTATTCTTAATTTGAAATGAAAAACCTTCCGAATCCAAAACCGGAATCGAAACAATATTCTTGGTAATAGTTGGAACATAATAACAATTATAAAGTTCTAATACTAAACCGTAAGGTAAAAGTAGACTACAATCTCCCACGACCAAAGCAAAGAACTCGTGCTCCATTGCCCACGCGGAGGTCCACTTCTCCTTTGCTCAATGATCTACTTCTTTTTAGTGCCCGCACATTACAAATAATGTGAGATCCACACGCAATATCAAATACCCATGAAGTAGAAGTAGATAAGTTAATCTCTATAACATAAATACCGAAGTTGAAGCACCACTCTTCTTATCCTCCGGATACTTGGGGCGGTTCCTCTTCCAAAGGGCCAATCTTATGGCGGTGGAAGCACTCATGTAGTGCTTGCTACTTTTTCCTTAGGAGTGGCCTTTGGCTTAGAAGTATCATCGGTGGCAACAACCTTGCCCTTGTTCTTCTTCCGAGGTGCCCCCTTTTTCTTGAATTGCTTGCCTTTCCTAACCATTAGAACATCCCTATGTTCGGGTTCGGTTGGCAAGCTCATTTCACTTGAGTAAGCATACCATGCGGCTCTTGCAAGGTAGCCTCCCCTCCTTGCATGTAAAAGTTCAACCGAAAGTTTTGAAAATTTTCAGGCAAGGATTTGATCACAATATCAGTTGCTAGTTCTGGGGGATAAGGGAAGCCCAATTTTTCCATGATCTGAAAGTGTCCAATCATATTGAACACATGCGGACCAACGGGTTTTCCTTTTCCCAACTTGCACTCCAGCAACTTACAATGAGCTTCAAACCTTTCCGGCCTCGCGTTCTTCCGAAACATAGTTTTCAATGTTGGAGGATGGAATAGGCGTCCGGACCATCAAAACGTTTTTGAAATTACGGTTCCATGCAAGCAAGCATCAAACATGTTACTTGCACGTAATTTGCCTCAATGGTTTGTCTTGCTCTCCTTTCATTTGGAGTAGCAGGTGTCTAGCGAGGGGTTCGGGGAGAGGATTATCAAGAACACTTTCCCTTCCTTCGGCTCCGAGAACGATTCTCACAGCCATTTCCCATTCTAGGAAGTTATGTGCAGTTAGTTTGTCCTTTTCGAGTAAATAGCGCAAATTAAAACCGGGGTGGTTGTTGTTGTTTGAACCAGACATGATAACTACAACAAAAGAATAATAAAGCAAGATTCAATCAATGTTTATCAAGAAAGCAGCAATTAAACAAATTTTAATTAACTACTACCCTTTATTCAAAATAAGAGTCCCCTATTGAATAAAGAAACACCAAGATTCCCTCCCACTACAATCAAACGGACTTTGGCCATGCCTTTAATTTATAGTAGTTGAGGTAAATAAACACTTTACTAATTATAACTAATTATAATTCTTGGTAGACAGGTTAACAACTCCTTGTTTACTCCTATCTCTTAGCTTCAAAACCCAAAACTTTGTCTTTTGATGATTTTGTTGAGTTAAACCAAACATTAACATGTAAGTTTCAAAAAACCCACCCTACTATCCCCGGATAAAATGAGCAACACCCTGCTTTGGCAGAACCTATTACTCACTACCTAAGGCGTTATAGGTGTTGTTTGGAAAAGCAATTAAACTCAATATTACATGTTGGGGACCTAAGTTTACTATGTTGGTTAATTAAAAGTGAACACATAACATAAATAACCACACATATAAACTTAAACAAGCATTTAAACATGTTAAACGCTTAAATAAATATAAGCATAATTAAAAGTGATCCTAGTATGGCCCCTAAACCTAGGAAAACTAATCTTCATGAATTCCTCCTTGAATCTTTATGGATCTCCATCCTTGATTCTCCATGGAACTTCATTCTTGATTACATATAATTTATAATTTAAATAACTTTAATTGAAATTACAAAAATACAAACGATACGCAGATCGTATTTAATTTACATAAAATTTAACGATGCGCAGATCGTAATTTCTATCCTAGTTTTGGGCCATACTAGTCACAACATGCAAAACATAATATCAAACATATTATATTAAGCATCCATGCATTTGTAATATCATAATGAAATAAACATTAAAAATCACTTATTAACAATTAATAAGTAAATAAAACATGTCATTAACAATTAATAGTAAACATGTCAATTTAGTTAAACTTAGCAATTTTAAGAAATAACTAAAGCAAAAAACGCTCCATTTTAGGTAAGTACTTAACCGTTTAGGTACTAAACTAAATCTAGGAAACTCCCTTATTTTAATTCAATTAGGACATATTATGGAATTAATCAAATTAACCTTTAATTTGCATAATTTGGAAATTAATAATAATGCTAAAAGTCAAAAGAAAAGAAAAAAAAAACAAAAAAATAATAATTCAAAGTGCAGTTTCAAACTGCACTAACAGTTTTCTCCCAAAATTTGTGGTAACAAGAATTTCAGCCACAAGAGGACCGAAATTCATGGCTTCCTTGAAGCCAACCAACCAACCCCATACACTGCCATGAATCACGGAATTCCTCAACGATTTGAAGATCTCCCATGGCAGTCCAACCGAACCCTACGCCGGACAGCACAGAGCCATCCAGTCGCCCAGTGCCGCGCACCTCCGCATCAACAGCCAGCCACCACACGCCCAACACCAAGCCAGGTATGTAATGACGACCTTCGAACCGCCGCAGCAGCAGCCGAAGCGAGCCACCGCAGCACCCTCTTCTACCCGCGCACAACTCCGACGCAGACCACCGTGGCAGCACCGGTGAGATGCGCCACCCAGCCATGGTTGCCGAAATTCTTTTGTTTAATTTATGCAACAATTACATGAATTAAACTGAATTTTGATTGTGCTCAATTTGTTCAAAATTGGGGTTAAATTCCTCTCAAATTATGTAACAATTACATATTTCAATCTGAATTTTTATGTGTAAACTTAGGGTTCCTTTGATTTGGGCAAATAATTTCGAATTCAACAACAAAACTAAAACAGATTTTTAAGTTCGGTTGTTTAGATCTTTGATGAATAATCTTTATTAAACGTGAATATCTAACAAGAATTCAAAATTTAACATGAAAAATCTGAAATTTTAAAAGGAAAAACAACAGTTTTGTTTCTTCTAAAATTCAGTTCATGTATGGCATCTAGATTGATTTTATTTAACGAATTAAAATCAAATTTTAATGTTGTTATTAGATTATTTTGCATAATCAAATTAAGCATGAACAATTAACAGATTCAATTTGAATCAATCCAAATTATGCACTTGCCGAACAGTGATGAAGCCAAAGAATCAGATTTTTGAACTTCAAAACACCATTAAAAAAAAAAAATTCCTGGTCTTTGAGAGGAAGAAAAACGACGAGCATGATTATTTGTCAAAACAGTTTTTAACAATTTTCAATCAATTAATATCACCATATTAATTATGCAAATTAATCCATAATAAAATCCTCCCTCAATTGAATGAAAATAAGCCAAATAGCACATGAACATGATCATATAAACATTATGCAAGAGGCAAAACTGATACCACTGTAGGAACATATAAATGCATATAGCGGAATTTCAGGAAACAAATTTCCTAACATCTATCACAAGATCGCATGCATAACATAAATATGAATCATATTATAAGGAAAAGAATGTACAACCTTTGTAGCGTGTTTTCCACCCGGATTGCAAGTGCTAGAGATCAAAGAACAACAATTGATGTCCCTCTACTTAGTCCACGAGCACCAATTGAATTCCCACGTTTGCTAGAACGGAAGAGGATGAACAGATTTCACTCTCTTGCTTTTTAGGGAGGATGGTCGGATTTTCCAAAGGGAAATAATAGGGTTTTTTCTCTCTCTTTTCAGTTTTAATGTTACTGTCCAATTGAACGTTCTTTTTCTCTCTGCTATTATAACCTTTTATAATAGTAGGAGAATAAAATAAGAGAGAGACCTAACCTAACCCTACTTTCTCCTATTGGCCGGTTTCCTTACTTCAATTAGTTACTACAATGTGTGACCTCATAGGATTAGGTTAACTTAGTTGTAGGTACAATCAATATTGTTCTACTAACCAACATTTATTCTCTAGCAAGTAAATGTGATTACTAAACTAACGTAATTAATTATCTCTATAATAATTTCCTTTTATATTTAGTAATTGCTGGGATGTCTAAGGACATATTCCTTCACTTACGATTTTCCTGATGACCGAATTGGGATTGTAACCTGGTAAATTTCTTGCTGCTTCACGGAGTATGTTATGGACCCAGCCAGAGTCTTTTCTCAAGGAGCCGTAGTTGTTTGCAAATGCTTGTTCCACAGGTCAAGACACCCTGCACTAGTAGGACAACATATTCTTTCCCATGAGATTAGGGTTCTCTTTTATAAGGAGTCATTTCCAGTCCACAAAAAGACTCTACGCCATCAATAGATGAATGACTTTCTTTGGGAGTATGAAGACTTTTACTCCAAACCACTTTTTATCGACAGGAGGCGAGCCCCCCATAGGATAAGAACACCTAGAGGTAGTGTAGTCAGTAGTCACACACAAACCCAATGAACTAGGACCCAAGAAAGACAACCGGTAAAGAACATACGTAGAACAATCGTGTATCTCTGGCACGACTCACGAGTACATCAGGAAAGCTCATATGACAAAAGTTTACATTAGCAAAAACATACCTTGGCCTTCCTTTGAGAAGGATTAAATTGATGTAAACTTATCTGCTGGTGTATGAACTCCTAGCTGCTTCTCATTAACACAACTGTACTGGAGGTTTATGTTACCCGTGTTTTAAGTTACTTTCGGATCATCTCATTTTCAATCTGTGATTTGAGATAGTGGAAAAGAGGTAACTTAGGACTGCAAAAACAGACTAGGAGAGCATTTTCTGGATGAGAAATGCTAGATATCTAAAATTTGGGCATGTTTCTTCTTGTATTCAGTTTTTAGTGTTTTAGAAAACTAATAACAAAAATATGTATACCAGATTAAATAGTTTCCAATTTTCTGTTGCCGCTTTACAAAGTTGACAAGATTAATATAAGCATGCCTAATTTTAAATTATACCACTTATATCATACTTCCTCCGTTCCAAAATAAGTGAAACACTTCTCTCATTTATGTGAAAGCTTTTTGAGACAAGTGTTTCACTTATTTTGGAACGCAGGAAGTATGAGTTGTATAATCTTAAAACCATAAATTGAAAACCGACAGTGATACCAAATAGGCCCGTAGATATCTAAATTTGTATGTTTGTATATATTTATGCCCTTCAGTACCAACTACATAGTTTACAGGTATTGATCTATATCAGCCTAAAAAGGTTAGAAATGGTCATTGAACATTGCGTTTAGATCAGTGTTACAAGGAACGCGGGACGGAGGTCCGAATTGCGAACTGGATCGTCCGTTCCGAATCGCGGAACAAACGTGATCTGAGTCGCTGAGGGTCGCGATTGAATTCGATGATGACCACGATCCGTTTCTTGATATCCTTGCCCACATATTTTTGGAAAAAAAACTTGCTTTTCCATGGCTTGGCAGGAGAGAGCAGAGGAAGAGGGTTGGTCGAAGGAGAAGGAAAGGTTGGCATGAGAGCAGAGGAGAGGGTTGATCTAGGGTTGATCTAGGGTTTTCTCCTTTTTTTTACTAAAAAAATCACGTGCCTCTTTCTTTACAGCTGTAAAGTAGTCATTATTTTAAATTTTAATAAATATCCTTCACAACCAAGCCTTAACAGTCAACTAGTGACAACTGTAATAAATATCCTCTGCACTTAGTTTATTTTAAATTTTAATAAATATCCTCTGCAGCCTTTTTCTTTACTTTTTTTTTGTAAACCTTCTTTATCTTTTTACTTAAGCTATCTACTCATTCTTTTTCCTTTTGTTTTCTACATGCCCCTAAACTGTACTTCGTTTTTTTTTTTTTGAAATCACTGTAATTCATATTTTATTTGTAAAAAATGACCCAACGTTCCCGATTCACCCAAGGTAGCGTTTCCCGTACCCGTTTCCGTACCACGTTTTGCATCGACTCTCGTTCTTTGTAACATTGGTTTAGATATCTAAATTTTAGACAGTAAGACTTCTTTCATTTTGGATGGTTTTGACCAAAAGAACCCAAGCTATGCAGCATGAAATGAGGTGGTCTTTGAACACTGCATAGTGTTAAGTGGCAGAAGAATCCGAGGTGTTTGCTGACAAGAATCAGACTTCACAGCAAATGTTTTTGCTTCAGGTTGCTGATCAGAGTAACTATAACTTTTCTTTCATGTTTTCTAGGGTCTTCAGTGCTCATCTGTTTCGGTACTATTACAATTGATTCTATGTTTTTCAGTGCAAGTATGTCGTTTCATATCCTGCAGTGCATAACTTGACAGTTAACTTTGTCGCCATTGGATGAACAAATAGACAGCTGAAGTTTTTCAGTTCATGTAGTTAATATTTGCTTCTTATTTTGAATGTAAAACAGATGAGAACCAAAAGTGATGCTGAAAAAACAGAAGCTAAGCTACTTGAAAGATTTGATTATGCATGGAACAAAGCTGGAAATGGTGCACGCCGTCCATATGATGTTCTAAACAAGATTGAGAAGATCTCATCTCGAAACAGCAAAATCCCGAAAATACTGAAGATGCTACAATCTCTCGGTGAGCAAAAAGTAGGAATCCAAATCAAAGCAGAGAAGCTTTCACTTGACAACAAACCTAGTCATGATAATTATGACAACTTCAACCTCTTTGATCGTGTTTTCAAATTTTCTCGGTCACAACCGCGATTAGTTTCTACTAATCCCGAGACCATTGTCGAGGATTTTAATCAACCTCACATGTGTGGAGTGATTACTAGCGATGGATTGATTTGTAGCAACGCACCAGTTAAAGGGAGAAAACGATGTTCTAAGCACAAAGGAAGAAGATTGACCAGTTCATTAATCAACTCAAAATCGACTAGCAGTAAAAATGATGCTGTTAGTGACAAGATTTCTTCCATTTGTGGTGTTATTTTGCTCGATGGATCTCCATGTGGAAGGCCTACGTTTCCTGGTAGGAAAAGATGTGAAGAGCATAAAGGAATGAGAATTAGCAAAATCATGTCCAAGTCTTTGAACCTTGAATCTGTTATGGAAAAGCCTATGTACAATATAGACCTTGCAGATTGTTGTGGGGTGGATTTGGGTGATGGAAAACGCTGTGAAAGGCAGCCAGTGAAAGGAAGAAAGAGGTGTGAGCAGCATAAAGGGATGCGAGTTGATGCATCTGTGTGCAAGTTATCTTCAAAAGCTAAATTATAGCCACAGCAAGGCTGCAGGCAAAGTACTTGGCAGCACAACGGTATGCTATATTACCTGGACTGGGGAACTCGTGTCAGATAAGGGTACGTGTCCAAGGGTCCAACCGTGTTAAAAGTGTCCATACCAATGTCGGGGTATCGAGGATTCGATACGGGTACTTAAGGTAAAATGAAGGATCCGAGTAACATAGAGCGAATGATGGCCTAAGTTGTTGTATACACTATACATCTAATTATTTATTGCTTTGTTTTAGATACACAAAAAGAAGAGAAAATCGTAGGAAGCAATCTAATGATAAAGATTATTTAGATAGATCGTGTGTCTATTTATATAATGTGTGTTTGAAAAATATAGAAAATAAAAGAAGCAAAGTGTGTAATTTTTTTTCAAGGAACAAGGTCAGTCAAGGTGTATATGCTTTGAGTTTAGCCATACTATGAAGAGAAACATGATAGGATTAGGATGTATTTTCATACATTTCATCGTAATTAGCTTATAGAAAATGAGAATTAATTCTGATAATACCTTTTTAATAAGTGAAATTAAAATTATAATTGTTGATTTATTTGTTTTGCTCAATTTCACTCCCCTACTAATAATCTGATAACGCAGGAACACCATTATTTCACCTTGGTATTGGCCTATTGGGTATAATCATCTCATTGATTTCCTTTAATTGGTGTCATCATAGTTGGAGTGTAATTTAAGAAGTTGCAAGTATGGAGGTAGTGGGAGGAACCAGGATCAGGGTAAGAACTAAGAACAATGACCACGATGATTGTAAGAAAGAAACATATCTAGAAATAGAAAAATTTAAAATTACTCCCGTCTTTTATAAGACGTGTACAAAAGGTCAAACATTAACCGTAAATTATCTCAATAGATATTGATCAAAAGAATTAGAAAAAATATAATTTTAAAGGGTTTTTCAAAACAAATCTAGTGGCAAAACTGTAAGGAGCCTTTGGAGGAAACTACCTCATATAAAGGCATCCTTTGTGTAGAACAATTTATTATTGTAAAGGTTGTTGGAAACTATCAAAATAGATGTCATTTATTTGTTGGAGACTACCAAATTCCATAATATGATGGGAAGGAGACTATCAAGTCGGCTGCACGTAGAGGTGGTAAAAATTGACACGATTCGCTAACTCGACCCGAAATTAGCGGGTTTAAATTGAGTCAAGGTTTTCAATCCGTTTAAGCAAGCGAGTGGACCCAACACGAACCGTTTAATAAACGGACCGGGTTAGGGGTTGAACATTTTAACCCGAATCCGACACAACAACCCGTTTAATTACTATTCTACTATCAATATTTTTAGTTGGGCTTGAAATAATTTGAATATTTTTCATAAATATATAATATTTATTCATTGGTTGTTCGATTTGGTTTATTCAAGTAAGATATTAGTATAAAAGACGTTGGTTAAGATATATATACAACGTACATTTATTTAATTCATGTATATATGCACGCTTGATAAACGGGTCAATAAACGGGTCGGGTAACCCGTTTAATAAGCTAGTCGGGTTAGGATTGAGTATTGTTGACCCGCTTAATAAACTGGTCGGGTTATGGTTGAGGATGTTCAACCCGCTAACAGATGGACCCGATATGAATTTGACATTACACGATTCGTTTACCAACTCTAGCTGCAAGTGTTATTCTTTTCCCCAGTTATCCCGCTCTTCCTCGAATCAATTGAGTTCACTTACCTTCTTTGACTCTCATTTTCTGTTATTAAGAGATCATGCAGCACAAATTGAGACATTAGTCGAGATACTCTCTAGTTTGTGCATATTTTTAGAAAGGTACAAGAATGAAGATTAGGACACTGTTCTCTCAAGTGTGCGTGTATATATATATACTAGTTTTCTATGCACGCGATGCGTGCATCAATTGCTTTGGTATATTTTTAAATTTCATCTAAATATAAATTTGAAAGTGTAATTTATAATCATTATAGACTATAGTACAATCCAATGTAATTTATAAAGTGTTTAGAAATTGTGATGAACATTTAGATGTAAAGTCTTATAGTCAAATTAAATTTGTAATTTTCTTTTTATTGAATAACTATTTTTCTCATTATGTCAAGTAATGCTTATTTAGTTTATTATTGAAATTTTAAGGAGACACCAATACGCACCAATACACACCATGACCCCATCTTTAAATTAGGAAAGAATATAATTGTAGAAAATCTGAATATGCAATTATATATTTAGCTAAGGACAATAAAAACTTTTCATATGGGGACAACCCATTTAAATACTATTCTACTATCAATATCATTAGTTGGGCTTGAAATAATTTGAATATTTTTCATAAATATATAATATTTATTCATTGGTTGTTCGATTTGGTTTATTTAGGTAAGATATTAGTATAAAAGACGTTGGTTAAGAAATATATGACGTACATTTATTTAATTCATGTATATATGCACGCTTGATAAACGGGTCAATATACGGGTTAGGTAACCTGTTTAATAAGCCAGTCGGGTTAGGATTGAGTATTGTTGACTCGCTTAATAAACTAGTCGGGTTATGGTTGAGAATGTTTGACCCGCTAACAGACGGACCCGATATGAATTTGACATGACACGACCCGTTTACCAACTATAGCTGCACGTGTTATTCTCTTCCCCAGTTATCCCACTCTTCCTCGAATCAATTGAGTTCACTTACCTTCTTTGACTCTCATTTTCTGTTATTAAGAGATCATGCAGCACAAATTGAGACATTAGTCGAGATACTCTCTAGTTTGTGCATATTTTTAAAAAGGTACAAGAATGAAGATTAGGACACTGTTCTCTCAAGTGTGTGCGTGTATATATATATATATATATATATATATATATATATATATATATATATATATATATATATATATATATATATATCTTCTATACTAGTCTTCTATGCACGCAATGCGTGCATCGATTGCTTTGGTATATTTTTAAATTTCATCTAAATATAAATTTGAAAGTGTAATTTATAATCATTATAGTACAATCCAATGTAATTTATAAAGTGGTTAGAAATTGTGATGAACATTTAGATGTAAAGTCTTATAGTCAAATTAAATTTGAATTTTTTTTTTATTGAATAACCATTTTTCTCATTATGTCAAGTTAATTTGTTCATGCTTATTTCGTTTATAATTGGAATTTTATGGAGACACCAATACGCACCAATACACACAGGACCCCATCTTTAAATTAGAAAATGATATAATTGTAGAAAATATGAATATGCAATTACATATTTAGCTAAGGACAAAAAAGATTTTTCATATGGGGACACCATAGCTCCCCATTGGCTTATATATATACTAGCTTTTTATGCACGCGATGCGTGCGACTATATTCTTGGGCATAACTGTTACTCAATAGTGAAACAAACCATGTAAATAGGAGATAAATACTTGCTAATCAAGATTGATATGGATTGAGGTTCATGCCAAATCATGTAAAGAGGAGCCAAGACAAATATAATTTTTCATGATTTTATGAAATATTGTTGATTCACTTGTAGCTAACTGAGTATGATTAACGTTAGTTGTTTGTTAATAGTCAAAAAAAATTTGTAGCCAAAAGCCACAAAGCCACCGGTATGCAAGTAACAGACCCACATAATTTTTTCCACCTACCCATATGACTATCAATCCCACCTACCCATATAACTATCCACCCCACATACCCATATGAATGATGTATCTCACGTTTTTTTTATCTAATCCTCTACATTTTCATCTTCCCACCTACAACCTTATATCTTCCCTTCCCTAAAAAGATTATAACGACTCATCTCCTCATCCTCACTATCTTTCATATCTCACTTAAAAAGATTGGGATTTCATATTCATATTCACAGCAAACACCATGTTAATAAGCCAATTCTGGTGTCAAAATTAACCCCATCAACGCTCCATTAATTTTTAGGGTAAATTTGGTCTCCGTTTTTGTGTGTCTTTTTGGGTTTTCATTTCGATCGGGCGGTAATGTTGAAGAACGTTCGTCGGAATGGGGTTGAAATTGGAGTTTATTTGGTTGACGAATTAAATGGGGGGCATCAAATTTGAAGGTAATTCGTTACGCTTGATGTTCCTGATTTCGTCCCAAAAATGTAAGTGTCAACTAAATTTCTCAAAGATCTGGTTACATTTTGTTTGAACTTTTATTTATGAAGATGGTTTTTTTAAGAAATTCGTGGCTGAAGTTCTTGAATCATCCACTTTTCCTTTTTCTTTCCCTTTGTTTTTTTTCAAGACTTCTTCTACTCCTTTTTCTGGATTTTTAATTATTCATACTTCTTCTACTCCTTTTTCTGGGTTTTTAATTATTCATAAGAAATTTCAGTAAAATCAATCGTTTTCATCGGTTTTCGATTTCACTATTTATTTTGGTAAATTAATGAAATTTTATTTTTAGTTTGATTTTTGTGTCATTGTTATTGTATTTGAAATTGATTTATATTTTATAATGCCTTTTTTTTGTTACAAACCTGTACTGATTTTTTAATAATTATTTCAAAATTTATGCCATACAATACATATTTAAATTATTCAGGTAATTCGAATATAAGAGTTGCTAGTTTTTTTTCAACTAATTTGAAATAACTTGCAAGATTAAAAAGAATTATGTATCTTTTTTAGAAGTTCGCAAATCGCCAATGGACAAATGTGTGATCTCTCTGTCGAAATCGTATGTTTTTCTTACTTTGTAATTTGTATTGACGTTGTAGTGTATTGGTAATTTTTCTGAGTATGTAATTGTAAATGGTTCTTGAGAACGAAGTATGTAATTGCTAATGGGTTATAGTTTGTAATTAAATTTTAAAGTTTCATCATTTGAGTGATTTGTATAACGTGAATTATGCAATTCTATTGATTTCAGTTGACTTGTGATTGATTGTTATAATTGTATTTCCGGCAGTTTTTTTGAAGCCTAGTTTTGGTTGAAATTGGTTTTGTAATTTAGAAAGGGAATGGGGGTAAAACAATATCTTCAAATGGGGACACCATAGCTCCCCTCTTCCCTTATATAATACTAGCCTTATATGCAAGCGATGCGTGCGTTAATTTCAAAACTCGTTATTCTATTATATACTCCATCTGTACTATAGTTATGATTACATTTAAAATGTGAAAGATTAATAGTTAGATGAATTTATATATATTAATTCGCTAATGTAAAAAATGAACCAAGGTTGTAAGTGATTTTTAATTAAAAAAATTTGTGAATGACTTTTGAACAAAAAGAATAGACATAATGAGTTGGATTGACTGAATTAAAGAGTATCAAAGATAGTGGAGTGTTTTAGACTTTTCAGGTGGACATCATGTATATCATATTCTCTTATAAAAAAAGATCAACATATGTTGTCCATTTAAATTTTTGATTAAAATATTTGATGCATATACCATTTTAAACTTGTTTAGAATGACAAGTTGAAATGAAAAAGGGTTCTTCAATTGTTTTATTTTGTAATTTTTTTCATTCAATTGAATCATTAAGGGTAATTTAGGATTTTCAAAGGGGGATACCATCCTCCTCCCCCTTCCCTTATATATATATATATATATATATATATATATATATATATATATATATATATATATATATATATATATATATATATAATGTGGGATATTGTTAGTTTCGTGTTTATGTGGGTTTTATTTAAAGTTGTCGTCAAATAGGCATGTATATTAAAGAACCACTAGGAATAACATTATGGAAATACAAATTTTTTATGTGTATTTTACTTATCTAGAACTTCCCATTACTTCCTGAGATTTTGCTTATGTAAGACTAGATAATTGCTTCCAAATTCAAGGAGAAGTACTGGCCTAAACTAAATTTCTTACTTGAAAGCAATCAAAAGAATCTAGATAATGCTATATGACTAGGTGACGACTTTGAAGTTACATAATAATTTTGTTTATATTAGTGGGCGTCTATTATTTAAAATTTAGTCATTTAGTGACGCTTTTAATTATTAATATTTTTAATAATATGTTATTACTATATAAACTTATAAGAGTTTTTAATATCTATTATATAACTGAAGGGGGGAGGCATAGTGTCCCCATATTAAATGATTATATTACCCTTACTTTTTTAATTACATCAATTTTGTTTAAAATTTTAAAATAATAATGGGTAATCAATCAAGCCCAATATTTACCATTTTTAAAATCTACAATTAGAATAACTTAAAATTTTAGGTTAAAAAAAGGAGAGACTAAAAAAGTTTACAAAAGAAACAAAGATAACAAATTCATTTATTAAGAATATCGAAATCTTCCATCAAAAGGAAAAATTGCGAAAATAAAAAATCAGCAATATACTTCCACAACATTATAGTCATGTAAAGAAACGATCATTTTAATGGGTTTATATAATTTCAATTTGTGTAAGTCAATTACATAGAGGATAATAAGGTCAGATCAAGAACTGATCTAAACTTATTTTTGGTGAAAATAACTTCTAATGAGTTAAACAAAACAGAGCATTTATTGAAAAAACTGTCAACTTAAACTATTATAATGAGTTGTCACTACATGTATTGTGTGCATGTAAAACTAGCTACTCGATATTACGAAATATCACAATGAAAAAATTGTCATCGCACGCATCGCGTGCTTAGAAAGCTAGTTTAATATAGGCAATGGCCCAAACCCAATATTAAGAAGAGAATGGACCACCTTTATATATAATATAGTGATTAGTTTAATCTATTTTGTGACCAATTTAATTTATTCATTAATTACATTTTTTAATCCATTTACTGACTAGTTTAATCAATTCGCTAAGATTGTCGAGTTATTTTTAAAATTTGTATAATGTAGTTTGAGATTCAAAGGGAAACAAAGGAAGAAGCAGAAAAAGAACGACTAGGTTGGTGCGAGATGTCTAGGGATAGTTTTGGATTAGTGTGAGATGGAATGGACTTGTTCGGTGAATATAGGCTCGAGTTTGTCTGATTTTATGTTAAAATTAGACCGCATGTTCTAATAATTTATGAACTTATAAAAGGTTGGTATTAGATAAGATTTCACCATTTTTTTTTTCAATAGTCTGGTTGAATTTATGATTAAAAATTGTAATTTGACTATGAAAAAGCGAACGAGCATTACTTTAAGAGAGAGAGGAAGTATTTTAAAAAAAGTTTCAATACTCCATAGACTTGCATTAAAAACGCAAGCATTTAGAAAAGGCCAAATTGTCAAAGCGTGGATTATGCACTAGGGTGCACAATGCTCATTGTGCACCCAAAAAGAACATACCATTTATATAAAAGAACACGAGCAACTTTTCTACTTTAAAAAAGAACACACGACTTAAAATTAAAGAACATGTAAATCTCTATTTATAAAAGAACATAGGTTATAATGAAAAGAACATATAGTAAATGAACATCTACACTTAAGGTAAAAGAACATGTACCTTTTAAATTTAAATTTGAAAAAGGAATCTTTAGTTGCAAAATTTAAGGAAACAAATAACAATAAGTTTTTAAAATTATAGACTCTGAAAATGATAAAACGACGTAGTTTAGAAGAGGGTGCACCATACTCTACATGCACTTGGGTGCATGTACTTATTTGCGCCAAATTGTCACCATAAATACCAAGTTTGAATATTATGAATCCAAGTTTGGTAATATGCCTTCCATATTCGTCTCAAGTTATATTTTAGTTTTTTTTGTCGATCCAATCCATTTTTTTCCTTCAGCTGCATCCTTTACAGCTACTAGCTTATCATACATGTCTAATTAAACCATGTTATGTGGATATTTTTTAACCTATTAAATCAAGGGTGTTTTTTTTTTTTTATAAAGATAAGAAAAAAAGAAGGTTAGGAGACCCTCCGCACGAGGGGAGCTCCAACCTTATCGTTTACAAGGATTGAATGAAGAGCTGAATGAGTACAATTTTCAATACAAGAACTAGAATCTATGAGGTGGCCAACATTGGCAATCCAATCTGCTGCTTTATTTGCTTCCCGGTAGACATGTCGAATAGTCCAAGAAGAAAAGGAGCGGAGAGAAGTCTGGATATCCTGAATGATGTGGGCGATCTGCCAAGGGGGGACCAGAGGTGTTGTTATTTAACACATCTATGTTACTTAAAATTTCCGTATTTTTATACGTATTATGTATATTTTTTAATACTTATTTTTACCTCAAATATCTAAAAATTTAAGAATTTTTTAGCATGAAAACTTTTGCTTTTGGAACCGACCATTTTTCTTGGTTCCACCATGGTGGACCGGACAATTTTTTTGGTTCCACCATGTAGAACTGAAAAAATGTGGCGGTTCCACCGTATATGGTTCAGTTCCATGTGAACAATACTAATTTTTTTCGGGATGAAAAAGTTGTGAGGACTGAGGAGGAAGGAGGAAAAAGGTCATGGAGGTGGAGCTCGGGTGGTGGTGGTGCAGAGGAGAGAGAGGTGCAGCGGGAGAAGAAAGAGAAGAGCAAGGTGGTGCGACGGAGGAGAGTGAAAGGTCGGAGCGCAAGGTAGTGCGGGAGGCTGGGCGAGGAGAGCGAGAGAAGAAATAGAGGAGCAGGGTGGTGCGGGGGCTAGTTAGGCTTTGGCGAAGTGCGTACAAGCAGGGTTGGAGGAATGAGAAGAAGGAAAAAGGAGGAAGAAGAAGAAGGGAGGAGGAGGGAGAGTAAGGAGGTGGCTGCAATGGTACTGGTGGCGGCAAAGTGGTACCGGTGGTGGTTATGGTAGGTTAGAAGAAGAAGTAGAGGAGGGAGAAAGGACAAAAAGAATACAATACAAAAAAAAATGGGTGGTGTTTGTAAAATACAAGCAGCAAAGAGCGTTACAGTAAATTAATCAACTATGAATTAGGATCAATATAAAAAGTATATCACTAAACTTGAAATGGTTTATAAATAAATCAAAATTGAAATTAATATGGAAAGACATCTCAAACTTAGTATTTATTGCGACAAATTTTCCTCTAGAAAAATCTTTCCAATACTCCACGCACTTAACTTGCATCAAGAACGCATAATATGCATACCATGTCAATAAAAAGAATGAAAATAAGTGATTTTATTCATAATATGCATTCAAAGCATTAGAACTTAACTTTTGGTTTCAATTAAAAATCCATGCTATCATAATTGATCTTGATAAAAGAAGCAATAAGAGGACCTGTTTTTTCCATACTTGAGGTTGTAGGTTCAAAATTTTATATTGACAATGTTACAAATAGATGTCAAGTCATAAATTACATGCCGCCATGTCAGTAGTTGTAGACACATAATCATGTCTCCCCATTTAAGGATTCAATGATGAAACATACCGCGGTATTAGTTGGCGCGACCCAACGGAAGAGCAATCCAAAATTGTGTTTTGAAATGATATTCTAAAGCCCAATTAATTGTTCATGATGATTAATTGTATTTTAAGCCCATAAAATGTTTTAAGTCCATTTAAAAGCCCAATTAAATATTTATTATTTTAATAAATATTTTCATAAATGCTTTTATTATCTTTAGTAAACACTTTGAGCATAAATCAGATTTTTCATCCCGTAAAATTCAATCTTTGGATTTTTAAGGATAAAAATAGCATCTTCAAAGCACGCGTAGAATAAAAAACGGATATGTTGGAATATGCACCGGACGCGGTGGCTGCGCTCAGCAAGCCACATGCGTCCAACACATTGGCCAGATAGCGTCAGGCGCGCCAATGAGCGTCTGCCACGTGGATTTGTGACTCACACAGAGTCCTGCGTGTGACGCAACTTCTGTGTGAGACGCAAGTTTCTTTATTATCTTTTCAAAAACGCGTTTACACATGTTTAAATATGATTGGGCAGACCACGTCAGTCGCGCCAATCTGCGCCTGACGCGTGGCCTTGCGTCTGCCACATCGGACTGCGCCTGGCGCAGTAAGGCACGTGCAACGCACGCTCCTTTTGTCTATAAATACTCGTGATTTCCCGAATTACGGATGGCTTTTCAATTATTATATTACGAACACAAAATCCTTACGAACACTTACGAATACTATTACGAATCTCAAAATACTTCAATCCTTTAAAGTCAATTTCAATTCCTAATCATACTACGTTCCTGGTTCCACGATTGCTCCGCCTAAAGATTTTTGCGCTCTTCAATCTAAGCCGCATAGGTATAATTCCTGAGGGTCCTTGAATAAATTAACTATTTTTATATTGAAGTTACTAATAATTTATTTCATGATGTAGATCTTTAAGTAATAATCGTTCTACTGTATATTCTAATCCCTTTTCTATTCTTTATTTTATATTCATATCATTTTTATTTCTTTTTATATATCATCATATGCTTGCCTGATTATTATATGATTGTCCTGCCTTATTGCTTTTATCACCCACATGTTATTTTTGTTAATTAAAGACCTAAAAAACTGTTCTAATATTAATCAGATTAATTTGGACAACCTGTTAGGTTCCTTGTAAATTGATTGCATAATAACATATCACTAATAATTAGTCTTTTTATGTGTTTCCTGAACCAACCTAGATTAATTATTTTTAGGGTGCTTTAAAACGTTATATGATTATTCTTGGGCATAAAATTTGTAATGAATCGATATTTAGTAAAGGCCAACTCTGGGTGAATGTGGTTCATTATGACCATATTCGTACCCTCACCCTCGAACTCAATCTTTGGTTCATTTTGACCATCTACGGAGTCTAGACGGGGAAATCTACATTGGATAAGTCCCACAATTTGTCCCTACGGTTTCCCATATCCAATTAGGTTTATGATTCTTCCTAAAAAGAATTATTGGCGACTTCTTTCAAAATAATTTTCAATAAAACCTTAACAATGGGGTAGTCAAATATAATACGCACTCACACCGCGTAGGCGAAATAAAAACACGCCTAAAGTACTGTTTGAGGGGGAGAGGGGACATGTAGTCGCCTAGACGCCTACATTTCTTGCGCACACTTTAGATAATAATATTAGATTGTACTGCTCATAATAATTTTTTTATTGTAAATTAATTATTTAAAAATCCAATAAGGCAATAGTTAGAATTAATATTCGATTACTTATAAAAGATGTAGTTTGATGATAAAATCATGTCATTAACTAAAATTATATTTGATATATACTTCAATATGTTGACAGGAATTTAGCAAAATTTGACATAATTATATTTTTCACTATATATATCGGTAAAAATCTAAGGTCAAAATTTACAAAAATTTACCATAAAAAAAAGTTTAAAACTAAAAGGATATTTTGTCCATAACTACCTTACTTACACTCTTTTTTGCGAGAAACTACTTTATTTACAAAATTTTGTACAAAACTACCTTTGTTACGTTATTGTTTGTTGACCACTACCTACAAACTTTTCCGACGTTTGACTGTAGTTTTTCGGTGAGTAAAACCCATGTGCAGGTGATGTGACTTGTTATTTTCCTTATTTTATTCCCCCTTCTATTTTATTCCCCCCTTCTATTTTGTACAAAACCCATGTGCATGTCCTTAGTTAGGTAAGAAGAGAGAGTTTTAGTTTAGAAAAGGGAGGGAAAAATAGAAGGGGGAATAAATAAGGATAATAACAAGTTATGTGACCTGCACATAGGTTTTAATCACCGGAAAACTACAGTCAACATCGGGAAAAAAAATTTAGGTAGTGGTCAACAAACAATATCGTAATCTAAGTTTAGCTTGACAAAAATTTGTAAATAAGGTAGTTTCTCACAAAATATAGTGTAAATAAAGTAGTTATGGACAAAAAAATCCAACTAAAAAGTCTATCAAAAAAGGGAATAAACACGTAGACTAAACCCACCTTTTGTTCAGTGATAGAACGATAACTTGTATGAAGGTCTCAAATAGTTCCAACATTGTAAAGTTGACATAAATTGCCGACTCAAAAAATCAAGCTTTTGTGATCGTAAGACCAAGCCAAAGTCAAAAGTCAATAATTCACCAATAATAGCCGATCTAGCTACATACTCCTTCAACGTCCATTAATACTTTCACTAGATAACGTGTCTTACCAATTTAACAACTTATATGAACACTCCCATTAAGTCCCATACCCTAACAAACGGCTATCCAAACTAGACTTTTCCCTTCCCTCCACTTTCCTATTTTCCTACTATATATTTGTGACTATAAATACACTATTTCTCCAACCTCTACTACCTCATCCCATCTCCATTCCTTCTCCTCTCATCCCCACTACACCATATCCATTAACATGACTTCTCTCAGAGCCATTTTCGCTGTAATCCTCGTCGTCGCTTGCGCATCGAGCAGCCTAGTGCGAGCTCAGAACTGCGGCTGCGACGCGAGTTTATGTTGCAGCAGATATGGATACTGTGGATCCTCATCTGACTACTGTGGAGACGGGTGCCAACAAGGTCCTTGTGATACTCCCGTTCCTACTACGCCTAGTGATGTATCGGTCCCGAGTGTGGTGACTGATGCTTTCTTTAACGGGATTATTGATCAAGCTGATAGTAGTTGTGCTGGTAAGAATTTTTATAGCAGGTCTACTTTCTTGGATGCTCTTAATAACTACCCTCAGTTTGGCACTGTTGGATCCACTGATGATTCTAAGCGTGAAATTGCGGCATTTTTTGCTCATGTTACTCATGAGACTGGACGTAAGTATTCCCTTTAATTGCATTTAATTTAATATATATGTACATGCATACTTCTATATAAATCTTGACACAATAGAGGGTAATAAGATCTTGTATATATAATTATATAGTCATTTTTGATTGAAGATTCAACATGATTTATGTTTATATTGTTTAATGGTATTGATTAGTACACATAAATGTCAAATTATATATTAATTTTATATAAGGAAAGCTGGTTAACATAGGCTTAGTAAAACCCGTATCCTATGAGTTTCTAATATAAGGCACGCACTCTTTTTGAAATCAGTTGGTTCTTGTAAGAGATCGCCTACTTTTAATTTAAAATTAGAAAATGGCTCAAGCCCAATATTAAGAAGAAAACGGACCACCTTTCTGACTATAGTGACTAGCTTAATCTATTTAGTGATCAGTTTAATCTATTTAGATAATAGTTTAATTCATTTAGTTCTCACATTCTTTAATCCATTTAGTGACTTGTTTAATCCATTTAGTGACTAGTTAA
The DNA here is from genome assembly GCA_947648045.1 of Beta corolliflora. Lineage (NCBI taxonomy): Eukaryota > Viridiplantae > Streptophyta > Magnoliopsida > Caryophyllales > Amaranthaceae > Beta > Beta corolliflora. The sequence continues at coordinate 1,394,600 of CANSZD010002988.1, forward strand.
ATCCATTCGCTAAGACTGTTGGGTTATTCTTTAAAATTATCTGTTGTACTTCGAGTGTTAAAGGGAATCAAAGGAATGAGAAGAGAATGGACAACTAGGTTGGTGCGAGATGTCAAGGAATAATGTTGGGTTAGAATGACATGAGATGGGCTTGTTAGAATAATGTAGTCCTGGATTGGTCTAGCTCTATGTAAAAATTAAATCGCCTATTCTAATAATTAGTGCTTGAACATCTGCTAGTACTTTGACCACTAATATTATCTCTTATAATATGATAGATAAAACTTAGTATACCATTCGATATATCTTAAAACCAATTGCATTATATTTTCTTTAAATAACTAATATCAAAATGCATTGAGAATAATTGATAGCCAAAGCTCAACTTCATATTGTGGATGTGCTATAAAAAAGAACAGTGGGAGGATTTACTCAAATTGAGTTTTAGGAATAAAGAACGGGTATCTCAGTAGACCTTAATTTGCATGCTATAACACGTTTAGAAGTGTCAATTTGGATGCTTGGGTAGGTTTCCGTCATATTCAGTTCAGGTCATATTGGGTCACTGTACTCCTCATGTCGGGTTAAAGTGAGAACATGCCAGCTTGCTTATCCTTTTGGGTTTAGATCGGGTTCGATTCGGCCTATTTTAGGTCATGTGAGTTCTAGAACATGGGTCGGATAACTATTAGATAGTATAATTCCAACCTCCAACCCCCAATACCCCCGCGTTGCAAATGAATTACAAATCTCCAGTCCCTCTTTTTTGTACCATTATATGAGTCACTCAATATTTTTTTTTGAAGTGAAAATTCATTCATTAATATAAAGTCATACGACATCTACAATATAAGTCAGAAACTGAAAAATACATATCAAATTGAAAGAAACTTAATTCTAATATGGCAAAACCACGATCGTTGAGCAGAAATAACCCTCCTAAATACCCTCTTTCACATCGCTGTTTGATGCAGCCTTCTGCGAGGGGGTCAAACGATCTGATGTAGTTTTGATGTAGAACTAGAGTTGATTCAACCGATTGTACGCGAAGTACTGACCGCCGTTGCAATCCCGCACAAAATCCTATCAACAAATCAACCTTCAATTGGAACCAGGGTCCAAACCCCGCAAACACACAAAGAAACCAAACTAATAGACCCGCTGTGAAGGGGGTGACTACAAAAACCATAAAGGAGACTAAAGCCATCACACAGATGGGACTTATTAAAAACTGCGAAAAAACGAAAAAAGCATGAAAATAAACTAGAAACTGCAAAAAGGAGAGAAAGAGGGGCTTACCATGGACGAAAATATCCATGGCAGCCCCTCTACAGGGTTTTCTATGAAAAGTGGAGAGAGAGAGGAATATGAGTCACTCAATATTATTGGTCCATATCATTAGATTTAAGCAAACTTCTTATTAAAAATAAATAAGACCAAGAATAAAATTGAGTAGCATTAATAATGATAAAATAAGTGGGACAAAAGTTTTTTTTTGTTTGCAAATGAGTATGGTAAGTGGCTAGTAGAAAGACTTTTTCAGTATCCTTAAACAAACCTTTTATGCAAACCTCGATTATAATTTTAGGTAAAAATAGATGATGGAAAACATATATTCGAGTGCATTTATCATACACCCGAGTATACCATGCTGTTAGTGAGAGCTCCAAATGAGCAAAAAAATAGCCTTAGGTGTACCATGCTCATGATACACCTGGGCGTATGATAAAGATTGTAGTATGTATTCCCCCAAAAGATGGAAAACATTATATATACGGTTTTTTCACCATATACCCCTGACAAATTTTTTTTTGCACCGTATACCCTCGCAAGTTTCCAAATTCACCATATACCCCTCACGTTTCAAAAAATACCTCAACATGCCCTTATGACTAACGGTGTTAGACTTCCGTTAGTCATTAGACCCTAATCTTCCCTTTAATCCTAATTAAATAACTTAAACCCTAAATAACCCTCAACCCTAAACCTAACTAACCAAAAAACCTAACCCTAAAAGCCCACCGGCCCCTACCCACCCCTGACCCACCACCACCCACCCCCACCATCCCCGACTCACAACCCACAACCCACCACCCCCACCCCCACAACTCCGGCCCACCAGCCTCCTCCCCTCCCCCCCCCCCTCCCCACCACCACCCCCCGCCGCACCTCCCCCCTCCCCACCACGCCCGCACCGCCGCGCCTCTCCCCTCCCCCCCACCACGCCCACCCCACGGCCCCCTCCCATCGAATGCTTTGCACAACAAAAGCGAGAGAAAAAAAAAGCATCAAAATCAAGAAATCTTCGGCGAAGTGATTTGTAATGTGAAAAGTAACCTACCGCCCGGAAACTATGTCGAATTGTGAGGAATCGGAGGAGAATTTAGAGAGCACCGAGGATTGTGAAAATTTGCGCCCGAGAGGAACGAAGCGAATGAAGGAGAGATTCGGATGAGGAGATAGATTGAGAGGGAAAGAGAGAGGAGAGAAGCGGGATAAGTTGGAAGAAGAGGGAAGGTTACTCGTGGAGCAAGTCCGCCATTGGAGGACTTGAGTAGAAGCTCGAGAGTGAGAAGAAAGTTGGCGACCGGCAGGGGAGGGGGCGTGCGTTTTTCCGGCGTAGGGGTGGGGGAAGGGGGAGGGGTGCTGCGGGGGTAGGGAGGGAAGGTGGGAGGGGTGCTGCGGGGGGTGGGAGAAGGGGGGGAGGAGTGCTTTGGGGCGGGAGGGAAGGGGGGGAGGAGTGTGCTGGGGGCGGGGAGGGAAGGGAGGGCTTCGTTGGGGGTGGGGAAGGGGGCAGCAGACCGACAGGCGGTGGTGGTGGGGGGGGGTGGGGGGGAGGGAGGGCTTTGGTGGGGGAAGAGGGGCAGCAGTGGTGGTGGGGTGGGGTGGGGTGGGGGGTGGGTGGTTAGGGTTAGGGTTAGGGTTAGGGTATTAGATTAGGGAGTTAGGGTTAAAGTTAGGGTTAGAGGGGGTTAGGGTTTAGGGTAGTTAATTAGGAATAGAGGGGGGGATTAGGGTTAATGACTAACGGTGTTAGACTTCCGTTAGTCATAAGGGCATGTTGAGGTATTTTTTGAAACGTGAGGGGTATATGGTGAATTTGGAAACTTGCGAGGGTATACGGTGCAAAAAAAAATTTGTCAGGGGTATATAATGAAAAAATCCTTATATATATATGCTCAACTAATTAACCTGTGTGAATTTTCTTCATGTACAGATTTTTGCTACATAGAGGAAATAAATGGAGCCTCAGGCGACTATTGTGACGAGACCAACACAGATTGGCCATGCAACCCAAACAAGCAATACTACGGCAGAGGACCAATTCAAATCTCATGGAATTACAACTATGGACCAGCAGGCCAAAGCATTGGATTCGACGGCTTGAATGCACCGGAAACCGTTGCCAACGACCCCGTCATTGCCTTCAAGACAGCGTTTTGGTTTTGGATGAATAATGTACACTCTAGGATCATCTCCGGCCAAGGGTTCGGGTCCACCATTCGAGCTATTAATGGAATGGAATGTAATGGTGGTAACTCTGCTGCTGTTAATGCTCGTATTGGTTACTATACTCAGTATTGTAATCAAATTGGTGTTTCTCCTGGCGATAACCTTTCTTGCTAGTTACAATAATACTATATGTTTTAGTAATTTGGTATTCCTACTAAGGAATTAAAATCTTGTGTCCTACCTTTTGGATCCCGTGGGGAGTATGTAGGTAGCTAGCTAGGTAGTTGGATACTACCAACTATTTTTTCTTCTAATTTATGCAAAATAAGTGTATAAATATATTATATCCTCCGATCACTAATAAGTAAAATAATGTCTTTTTGAAGGTCATATTTCATTAATTTACTTTATTTTCACCATATTTTAGCACAATTTTTTCTACTCGTATTATAATATAAGACTTGTTTATATCGGGTGCTTTAGCTTGAATATGACGTTTCGAATGACCCAACATGAGGGTCTTGTTGATTCAAAACGTGAAGATCTAGACATGAATTGTAGTTTGCCACACTGTAACCCTCCTCTCTTTCAATAATTAACATTCCATCCACACCATTCTATTAAGAAGAAAATTCAGATATGAGAGTCTCAATAATCTAATTGAAAGACCTGGAAGATAATGACTAACATATAAATTTAGTAGGCTTCTCCACTTATTTCTAGTTGTTTGTAGGATGAAATCTTATTTGGGCTTATAAGTTGTCCAAAATACCATCCATTAACTAGCAGGACCCAGAGCTATTATCAATATACTAAATTTAACATGCTAAGAGCTCAGGTTGAGCCTGAATATTCTGAGTCATAATTGTGGACAACGTAACTTACATGTGAGGTGGATTATGACATCTCAAGAACAACGTAACCTGATTAAATGAGAAAGGAAGTGTTGTGAACATTGGTTTTAGAATGCAACCTCCTTTTATAAGTTGACTTGTCCAAACTCTGATCCATTAATGAATGGAGCCAGGTCAATTAACAATTTACTAAATTTGACAAATCATTTATACTTCCTACCAGGGACGGACCCATTAAGGGTCCTGGGTGGCCTGGGCCCCTCCAAAAAAATTTCTTTTTTTTTATTTCAGGCATATCTGAAAAATACGATAAACATAGTCTCCGTGCTTTTGTTTTTGTATGGGTATAACCCAAGTATGTTAGCGGACGTCCCTCAGAGGTCCGCGAACACCATGAAGGACGCGAATGTGTAAACGTCATCTACAGCTCCAGAAAGTCAGTTCACTAATATGGTCCGACAACGTCGTTGGCGGTCGCCTAACAAGACAAAATAGAGGAATCTTCCCTTATGTCAGGCGCATCACAACCATACACGTGTCAAAGGATTACGCACCCTGTCGGAGGAATAGTACTTCTATAAATACCCCACTAGTACTATTCTCCAGGTACATTCTCTCACATTCATAATTCTTATATATCTCTCTCTACATTCTCTCTCTCTAAATCCTAATTGGACACGTGCTGACTTGAGCGTCGGAGGGGGTTTCCTCGCATCCCCCCCGAGGGTAGTTTACGTTTGCTTTCCTTGTAGTTATTCACCAGCGGACGCCAACTCCACTCTTTGGCGGACTCTTCTCAAGACCGCCAACAGTTGTACAATCGGAACAACGTGGCGCTAGAAGGAGGGGGCTTCCCATCTTTGTGATAACAGCCATGGGTGACGCAAACAACACAAGCCGCGGTCCACCAGTATTCGAAATCGGTCAAGGGTCTTCCCAACCCATTATTACCGGACCAATTGGTGCCCCACAGTTCAACCATAGGGTGCTCGAGAACAACAATGAGCAGCAAACTCCTGAGAACAATGTATCTCAGGTAAACACTGGTGGCGTTCCACTCAATCTGGCTCAGTTGAGTCAATTCTCCCCTGAACAGCTGCAAACTATGGCATCTTTCATCCAAATGTTTGCGGGCACTCCTCAGCCTAATAACACTCCTACTCCCAATGCAAGAGGCGGTCAACACCGGAAGCGATCAATGGTTTTAACCGGTAGAAACGCTGACGGCACGTCGGTCAGAAAGATGCGCACATTTACTCAAGAGGGACGCCAGATGGAAAGACAAATAGATGATCCAGAGTATGAAGAGGCTATCTTGGAGACTGAGGAGTTAACAATTCTGAGGATGAGAATCAAAGTCACTCCCACCGATAGTACAACACCCAGCGTGCTAGTAACTATTCGGCTGACGGACACTTGCTGATCAAGCCAAAGCTCTCTCCCTTTATTCCAGAGATTTTGAATCACCCCATGGCAAGGATCAAGATGCCGTCCTGCAAATATTATGGCAGCTCCGATGCGGATGATCACGTCGCGGCCTATGAAGGTCACATGTATATGTACACCCAGGTAGATACCATTTGGTGCAAGGTGTTTTCATCTACCCTGATCGGGATTGCTCAGACTTGGTTTAAGAGTCTAAAGCCGGGTATTATCTCTAGCTTCTCTCAGTTGTCGTCCACATTTAGTACTCATTTTGTAAGCAATAGGCGCCATAAGCTCACTACTGGTGAATTGCTCTCTATCAAGCAAGGGAAAATGAAAAGTCATCGTGATTTCATTGGCCGTTTCAATGTGGAAGCGGTCTCTATTCCGCGTCTTCAGCAGGATGTGGCTGTCTTAGCTTTAATGACTGGGCTGAGAGAAGGGTCCGCGTTCAGAAGTTATCGGGGCCGTAAGACCTTCACGTCTTTGGGACCCGTTCTGGGAAAGGCGAATGATTTCATCAGGGGTGAAGAGTTTGATAAGGCCGCGAGCAGTCAGCACCGCCAGCCTGAAAGAAGGAAGGAAGAGAAGCAGAGGAAAGATAAAGGGCGCGAGAATGATCGCGGTCGGGATGAAAGAAAACAAGAATCCAATGTGGTCAAGAAGGGAAATGACCGTGAGCGGAATGACCGCGAGAAGGGTGAACGCAAAGAAAAATTTAACGCGTACACTCAGCTCACAACCTCTAGAGCTCAGATATATATAATGAACAAGGACAGTGACAAGTGGCAACGTCCAAAGCAGATGTTCCATAAAACCGCGATAAGAGCAAGTGGTGTGACTTTCATGGTGATCACGGATACTTGACGGAGGATTACAGGCACTTGAAAGATAACTTGGAGGATCTGATAAGAAGGGGCTACTTCACTCAGTACAAGGCTCAGACGAAGGATGAAGACTTGGTGAAGCCAAGAAACCAGAGTGTTCAGTTGCGGATAGGAGAAAGTCATGTCATAAGTGGCAGACCTATTCATGGCGGCAGTGTGAATGGAGCCAAGGCAAGCCTGAAAGAGTTCAGGCATCAGGCGCCAGTAATGCCAGCCATGTCTTTCACTATGGAGGATGCTAAGCATGTTGTCTACCCCCCATGATGGCCCTATGGTGGTCACTTTGAAGGTATCAAATTGTTTGATTCATAGAATCCTTGTGGATGGAGGAAGTTCCGCAAATATACTTTATTTCTCAACTTTTGAGAAACTAATGATTGGCCGAGAACATCTGAAGCCTATCCGCTACCCGGTGATAGGGTTCACGGCAAAGTCAGTGATTCCTGAAGGTCTCATAACGTTACCGGTCGGAGTTGGGGAAAACGAGGGAGATATAATGGCAGAATTTTTGGTAGTAGATGTACCGGGAGCTTATAATGCTATAGTGGGGCGTCCATTCATTCATGACGTCCAAGGAGTTGTGTCTACTTACCATCTGACAATGCTGTACGTGTCCAACTTGGGGACGACAACAAAATTGAGAGGAAATCAGGAGATGGCAAAAATCATGTTATCTTACCGCCCTAAAGCAGCCAGCAAGAAGAATCCCAGTGGAAGAGTTAAGTCCGCCAACGTGGAAGCAGAGGCGAGCTCAGAGGAAAGCTCTGGCAAACGAAACAGAGTCCGAGAAGGGGGATGAAGAAATGATAGAAATATCTATGGAGTATTTCGAATCTAGGCCTGATGATACGCCAAGACCCAAACCTGATGGGGAGACAAAGCAAGAAATGCTAGCTGAAGATCCGACAAGGACAGTCGCTGTCGGGACTGACATGGACCCAGAGGTCAGAGTCAACCTGGTGACTCTCCTCCGAGAAAAAGCTGACGTCTTTGCGTTTCGGCGGATGAGATGCCGGGGATAGACCCAACCGTGATTAGGGATGGGCAAGGGTCGGGTCTGGGTCGGGTCTAGCTGACCCTAAACCCGAACCCTAATTTTTTTACGGACCAGACCCGTACCCTAAGGGTCTGGGTCCAAGACCCTTAGGGTCTGTAGGGTCTAGGGTCCGGGTCCAGGTCCAGGGTCCAAGCCTATTTCTTTATTTTTGCCTAATTTTTAGCTTGTATCTGAAAGTCCATAAATTCAGATTGTATCGCATCCATATCAAAACCTAAATTACACATATCAATAGTAAAAAAATCTCACTTAGCAAAAACCACAATTTTTAACAATCACCAACAGTCCACGTCTTGACAGTGTAGGGCAGGATGCATAGTCAGGTGCTGCAGTTTGCCCCTGTTCTGCTTAGGATCCAGTACGCATGATCCAACATTTCTTGTATTGGAACATATCAGGTTATGTTTACACCTCGAAGGCTCGAACCAACCTCAATATGGTTGTTGGTTGGAGCTTTGCTATTGATTCCCACAAGATAATAATGGTGAATCCGAAACTACGCCGAAACGGACATGAGGTTGATGGGGGGAGTGAAAAGTTGCTCAGCACGCTGTTGTGTTGAATGAATGGTCAGTAAGTTCATTCTATCTGCTGGAGAAATTAATATTAATAGACCATGGTTTTCAAGCAGATAATCCACTTCTGCTTCCAACTAAGAAATGGTTGTGGAAACCAACTAAAAGTCTGTTGCAAATTACAAACTAGGTTTTCAAAGTTTTAGTTTAGGTCCTTTATGAAATCAGTTATTTTTTAAATAAAAAGGTAAAACTTATATATTTAATATTTTCAGGGTCTAAGGGTCGGGTCTGGGTCCAAAATATCAAGACCCGGACCCGGACCCTAAAAAAATTATTTGGACTCGGACCCAGACCCGGACCCAGACCCGGACCCTTAGGGTCTGAAAAGGTTGGACCCAGACCCTTAAATTAGGGTCGGGTCCAGTAGGGTCCGGGTAGGGTCCTGGATCCATGCCCATCCCTAGCCGTGATGGTACATCGTCTGAATGTCGACAGTGCAGTCCATCCTGTCAAGCAAAAGAAGCGGAGCTTTTCAGTTGAGAAAAACAAAGCCATCAAAGACGAAGTAGATAAATTATTGGCGGCTGATTTTATTGAACCCTGTGATTATCCTGAGTGGTTGGCCAACGTAGTCATGGTGAAAAAGGCTAACGCTCAATGGAGAATGTGCGTGAATTTCACGGATCTAAACAGAGCTTGCCCAAAAGATTGCTATCCTCTTCCAAGGATAGACCAGTTGGTGGATTCCACTAGCGGTCATGCGCTATTGAGCTTCATGGATGCATTCTCAGGGAATCATCAGATCAGCCTGTTGGAGGCCGACAGGAAAAAAACAGCATTCATCACGAACTGTGGTGTCTATAATTACATGGCAATGCCATTTGGGCTTCGTAATGCCGGGGCAACATATCAAAAGCTGGTAGATAAGGTGTTCGCGGATCAAAGGGGGCGGAACATAGAGGTGTATGTTGACGACTCCATTGTCAAAAGTAAAACTGACCGCGAACATTTAAGCGACCTTGAAGAAACTTTCAGTACTTTGAGAAAATACAAGATGAAGCTCAACCCAAAGAAGTGTGTCTTTGGAGTAAGGGCAGGGAAGTTTTTGGGCTTTATGGTAAGCAAAAAAGGAATTGACGTGAACCCTGACAAAGTTCGTGCCATCATGGATTTACCTCAGCCAAAGAATGTCAAAGACATCCAAAGGCTGACAGGAAGAATGGCGTCCCTCACTCGATTTATCTCAAAATCAGCAGACAAAGCTTTGCCTTTCTTTACGCTGCTAAGGGCAAATAAGAAGTTCGAGTGGGGTGAGGAACAAAGCAAAGCATTCCTAGCGGTTAAAGAGCATCTGAAAAGCTTACCCACCATCACAAGGCCTGAGACAGGAGAAATGCTACAATTATACATCTCGGCCTCGCCCAAAACGGTCGCGGCCATCTTGTTGGTGGAAAAGGAGAAGAGGCAGCAGCCAATATATTTCGTCAGCCACATTCTTAACGGTCTTGAGAGTCGTTATCAGCTGGTTGAGAAAATGGCATTAGCTGTGATAATTGCTTCAAGGAAGCTCATGCCATATTTTGACTGTCATCCTATTCAAGTTCTAACAAATCAGCCATTGGAGAAGGCTTTGCAGAAAATGGATAGCTCAGGCCGTTTGTTAAAGTGGGCCGTTGAGTTATCAGAGTATGACATACGGTACAAGCCCATGACCGCCATCAAGGCACCGGCCCTGACAGATTTTATCGTAGAGGAATCATATGAGGAGGAAGAAGTGAAAGAAAAAGAGACTTGGTTGCTGGAAGTTGACGGTTCTTCCGCTGATAGCGGATCTGGAGCTGGGATTGTAATGACAAGCGCAGAAGGAAACACCTATGAATACACCATTAAATTTGTATTCCTCGCATCAAACAATGAAGCTGAGTATGAAGCAGCTATCGCCGGCCTCAAAATGTGCTTGGCGGCCGGTGCAAAAATTGTGTTCTTGAAAACAGACTCACAGTAGGTAAACGGGTAGCTAAAAGGAGAATTGGAAGTCAGAGAGGCCAACATGTAGAAGTACGTGGAAAAGCCAAGGAAATGATTGCTCAATTGAATCATTTTGAGATACAAGCAATACCTAGGGCTGAGAACAGTAATGCGGACACATTGTCCAAGTTAGCTAGCTCTGACTCGTTCAGTATTGAGAGAACCGTCACAGTAGATGTCTTGAAGGAGAAAAGCATAACAGAAAAAATTGTGACCGTCAACTACATAAATCAACAAGGAGAATGGTTTAGTGAGTTGGTGGCATACAAGTTGACAGGGGAACTGCCCGAGAACCCAACGTTCGCTAAGAAGCTGAAGCGGCAAGAAAGTTGGTACATTGTATATCAGAATGAATTGTACAAGAAATCTTTTAGCCTAGCATTGTTGAAATGTGCAACTGCTTGGGAGTCCGTTAAGATTCTAGAGGAGATTCACGAAGGTATTTGCGGCAATCACATTGGCGGAAAAGCTTTAGCACCGAAGGCGTTGAGAGCAGGGTTTTATTGGCCAAGCATGTTGGCGGATGCTCAGGATTATGTAAAGAAATGTGACAAGTGCCAGAAATTTGCTCCTGTCATCAACAGGTCTGGAAACGATTTGCAACCTATCTTGTTCCCGATACCGTTCACTCAATGGGGAATGGATATCTTGGGACCGTTCACAACGGCAACAGGGTGCAGAAGGTTTGTGATAGAAGGCATTGACTATTTCACAAAATGGATAGAGGCAGAGCCGACATCAAAGATCAAGGCAAACCAGGTCAAAAAGTTCATTTGGCAGAACATCATGACGAGATTTGGAATTCCAATGGCTATTGTCTTTGACCATGGCGTCCAATTTGACTGTCGTCCTATACAAGCCTTCTTGACGGACTTCAGAGTGAAATTTACCTACTTAGCAGTCTGCCATCCTCAGAGCAACGGACAAGCAGAAGCCGTTAATAAACAGATCTTGAATGCCTTGAAGAAAAAGCTGGATGAGTTTAAGGGAGGTTGGCAAACAGGACTACTGAAAAAGAAGCAACGGGAGAAAGTCCGTTTAAGCTGGCTTTCGGTGCAGAAGCAGTGTTGCCGGTAGAGGTGGGTTTACCCTCTTACCGGATCAAGCACCAAGACCTCGAGAAAAATGATCAGGCACTCAGGGAAAACCTGGACTTCCTACCAAAAATAAGGCTCATTACAACACAATGACTCTTAATAGTACATTTTAGGGAATTCAAATTACAACTCAAAACAACTATGGAAATAACAAATCAAAGCAAACGAATGGAAAGACTTCTAACTAAACAAGGACTCTAATAATTCGATACTAATGGACTAAAAACAAAGCTTACATAACCAAGTTAACCATGGACGCTTCAATGGATGAAAATAAAGAAAAGAACTCAATAATTCACGCATTATAACAGCCACCAAGTTAATAAGCCTCGGATCATTAGTAGCCATGGATTGACCTCCATCAGCACCCCCATGGGATCGCAACGGGAGAAAGTCCATTTAAGATGGCTTTCGGTTTCGGTCCAGAAGCAGTGTTGCCGGTAGAGGTGGGTTTACCCTCTTACCCGATCAATCACCAAGACCTCGAGAAAAATGATCAGGCACTCAGGGAAAACCTGGACTTCCTACCAAAAATAAGGCTCATGGCAGCATTGAAAGCGACTGCCTACAAGGATAGTCAGTAAAGCTTACAACAGGAAGGTCTTGGAAAGGCCGTTAGATGTTGGCGACCTAGTCCTATGCAGAACAGCGGCCACTGGCAAGGTACACACGGAAGGAAAGCTGACTGCTAAATTGGGAAGGTCCCTACGTCATAGCCAAGAAGCTTGCTCCCGGCTCTTTCATTTTAAAGGGCATGGATGACAATGAGCTAAAAAACTGCTCGAATGCTAGCGTCCTAAAGAAGTATTATGTTTGATTTTTCAGATGTAATAGGCCAAGAGCCACTCCTTATTATATAAATAATACAAAGTTCTGCTAGCGTTTTATCAATCGCTTTGTTATTTCAATATACGTGTACTGACAGACCATATAACAGGTCAACAAATTAGATACTAACGGCCATATAACAGGCATGAACGTTAAAAATCCATATAACAGGCTAAGTGCGTTAATGTAACACCCCGATAATTCTCTCTTTTCAGAAATACCTTTTCAATATAAAACTTAGAGAATTACCCAAGTATTATCGCCCGTGTGATAACGTATCGGCTTATTCAGAATTTTACAGCGGAAAACATCTAACTAAACTTCATACTTTATTATCATAAATAAATAAATAAGTACTTTAAAATCAAACACTCTATATACGTCTACTCAAACAAACTTATTATAATACGTTCCTACTAATGCAGAAAATATGATATACTAGATTACACAAGCTCTCCATTCCCATATTCTCAATGATGCAACATCTGCGAACCTGTAAATGTCAATGCTCTAGAGAATCTGCTCACCAAAATTGGGTCATCACAGGATCAATAAGGCAAAGCCATGATCAACAATCACAAACAAAGCACGTAATCAGCAAAGCTGAGTACTACATAGTAACACGTAAATATTCCTAACATGATACTAATAAATAACATGCAGGGATAAATATAACAATATAACATTTCTGCAGACAACTTTTACTGAACTAAACTCTAAACATCTTTTTATTACTCAAATGGAATAGTTATTGGACCTGAGTTGTCTTATCTACTAATGCCTTCATTAAGAAGACGAAATACGGGAGCTACCACGTATTCCAGAAATGACCTGCGATATCGAGGAACCTTTGCTAACTGAAAAAGGGATGGTGATCAATCCATCTCCTGTAAAAAGTCATGGCTCGCTCACCATGTACCCCAACTCCTAATGTCCAACTCTAGACGTGCACCAGTCTAAAGTCTATAACTATCCTCGTTACACTTTACGTTCTTTACAAGTTATTACTTGTTATGACACACATACAAGCAACACAGAAATACAATTCAAACATTCACAACTGAACTTCTTTTATCTTAGGATTTAATAAGTGATCACAACTTACAACCCAAGACTTACTTTCTTTTAATCTCAATTTTCTTATTTGCTGAACCTAGTCAACAATCAAACTTAACTTTGAAAGACATACTTATCAACTTACCAAATAAGGCCCACAGTCCTCATAAAGTAGTGAAAATAATACTTGTAAGGGAACACATGAATAACATGAATCAATCTTAATAACATATTAATTCCCCCATGTGAATTAATAGATAAAGTTCCCATCCACATGCTTGCATCAATAAATCCATACAAACATGACAATTCTTTACTCATAATAAATCTCATAATCAACATGCTTGCTCACAGGCATAAAACATGTAGAAATCAATCATACTAGAAATCTTATATGAACTTATAAAGTTCCTATACATGATACTACAACTTTTTCCTCCTTAAATCATGATACTAATCACATAGCACACAAGTATGTACGTACATTGTGTAGACAAATTGAGAGGCCACTTTTCTACTCTAAAAGTTGCCTAGGAAATAATCTCCGCCTAACAAAATACAAAACATTGGTATATCAATATACCAATAAATTTACAGCAATAAAACTTCACTTAAAAGCGTGTCAAAACCTTTTCTAAAATTCTTTTGACACCAAAGATTAAATATTTCAAACCCTAAAATATGGTACTACTAAAATAGGCTTTTAAAACCTCAAAAAATCAAGACTTTAATATTTAAATCTCTCCTTGAACATAAAATATTAAATCTGAAATTTTTTTGCTTAATAATATGAAACATATAATCTGAAATAATTAAAGATACAATCTTTAAACAATAATTTAACAAAATAATACTTTGAAATATTAGATCAATATATATGAAATCAATATATAAGAAAACGAGGAAAAGAATCAAAAGAAAAAGGGAGAAAAAGAGTGAAATACCGAAATCGCGAGTGAAATATGGCAGCAAAATTGCGAAACTTGCAGAGGCCATAACTGATAGAATAATAATCGGAATCGAGTGATTCTTGAGCGTAAGTTCAATAACTTTTCTAGATCTACAATTTCTCAGAAGGAATTTTTGGCTAAAACTAAACGGAACTATGAGAAATCTGGACAATCAGATTCGGGTGAGAGATAAAACGAGTGAAGGGAGGGAAAGAGGAAAGAAGAATTAGTGGAAAACAAAAGCCAAATATGAAAATATGAATCATGGGAGGTTTAATGAAGTATTTATAGGTTCATTTTCCCTAATCCTAGTAGAATTAGGAGTTTGTAAGAATAAGAGTCTTATTAGGAAAAGAATTACTCCTTTGGGCTTTCAAATGGGCTCAAAAGGCTACAAAGTGGGCTCCTCAACCCATAAGCTTAATTTAATAATTAAATATACTTTAAATACTACTCTTTAAATAATTAAAGTTCCACTTAATGAAACATTTAATTAATTTAAGAAATAAAAAACCATAAAACTCTTTTAACTCCTCAAAATAGTCAAACATTAAAATAATTCGACTCATAAAATATTAAAATCATTTATAAATATACTTTAAATATATTTATAAAATTCATAAAATTACGGGGGATTATAGTCTATGCCTCTTAAAAGAAGTTTCGTCCCGAAACTTGAGCACGAAAATCAAAACTTTTAAGAAAACTCTCTTTCAAAACTTTAAAGTAGGCAAACTCGGAGATATTTGCGACACAACATGTGTACACTATTCCCAAAATAACTTGACTGCGCCACATAGTGGACACTAAACTTTGCACCAACATGTGCAAAACTCAAAATCAAGCATAAAAATATGAAAAAAATACCATAAAAATGGACAAAAGCGCGAACGTCTATCGCATTCTACCCCTCTTAAAGAAAACGAGTTACGTCCTCGTAACTCACCTCAAGGAACAAGTCTGGATACTTCTTTTGCATCTCATCTTCGGCTTCCCACGTTGCCTCTTCAGACTCGTGGTTAGACCAAAGTACTTTCACGATGTGGACGTCCTTATTGCGTGTACTACGCACTTTCCTGTCGAGAATCTTGACAGGTCTTTCCTCATATGTGAGGAAACTATCGATCTGAATCCGTTCAGGCTCTAGGACATGACGCTCATCAGGGATATAGCGTTTGAGTTGGGAAATATGGAACACATCATGCATCTTCTCAAACTCCATTGGCAATGCTAATCTATAGGCTACTTTCCCAATTCACTCTAAAATCTCATATGGGCCTACATACTTAGCACTTAACTTGCCCTTTTTTCCAAATCTCATGACGCCCTTAGTGGGTGATACTTTCAAGAACACCTTATCACCTATAGCAAACTCATCCTCGCGTCGTTTCAAATCAGCATAACTCTTCTGCCTATCTTGCGCAGCTTGGATTCTAGCCTGAATTAGTCTGACATTCTTGACAGTTTCCTCAATAAACTCTGTCCCCAAGACTATATTTTCACTAAAGTCATTCCAACAAATGAGGCTTCTACACTTCCGTCCATATAATGCCTCAAAAGGTGCAATCTTAATGCTCGCATGATAACTATTGTTATAAGAAAACTCAATCAGGTCTAATTGGTCCTCCCAACTACCTTGAAAGTCAATAACACATGCTCTCAAAATATCCTCCATAGTCTGGTTAGTCCTCTCAGTCTGACCATCAGTCGCAGGGTGAAAGGCTGTACTCATCTTCAATGTTGTCCCAAGATTTAATTGGACCTTTTTCCAAAATTTTGAAAGAAACCTAGAGTCACGGTCAGAAATGATATCCTTTGGAACTCCATGTAGTCTCACCACATGCCTAATGTATGTCTTAGCAAGTTACTTCTTTTTCCATGTCTCTTTAATGGGTATAAACACAGCGGATTTGGTCAATCTATCCACAATAACCCAAATAGTGTCGTTTCCACTCCTCGTTTTAGGTAAGGCAGACACAAAGTCCATAGAAATAGAATCCCACTTCCATCCAGGAACCTCTAAAGATTGAACCTTCCCCATGGGTCTCTTATGATCTATCTTCACTTTCTGACAGGTTAGACACTTAGACACATACTCGACTACCTCTCGCTTCATATTTGGCCACCAATAGATACTCTTAAGGTCCTTATACAACTTGTCACCCTTAGGGTGCACAGAATATGGAGTATTATGCCCCTCATCCATAAGGCGTCTCTTAAGGTCATTACATTTTTGTGGTACACACCACCTCCCTTTAAACCTTAAACTCCCATCATCATGAATCTTAAAGTCAGCTTCCTTACCTTGCCTAATTTTCTCCTTGATCTTATCTAGGTGCTCATCCCCAACTTGACCCTCTTTGATCTCATCGAAAACTGACAAACCCAAAAATAGAGCGCTAAGTCTTGCGTCACTTTCCCCAGGATTTAAGAGTTCTAGGCTCAGCCTTTGCATATCTCGACACAACTCCTCAGGGACTATCAAGGTACTCAAGCTATGACTCGATTTTCTGCTGAAGGCATCAACAACCACATTTGCTTTCTCCTCATGATACTGGATGTCTAGGTCATAATCCTTAATCAACTCCAGCCATCTTCTTTCCCTCATATTCAGGTCTTTTTAAGTGAAAATGTACTTCAACCTTTTATGGTATGTGAATATCTTACAAGTCGCTCCATAGAGGTAATGTCTCCAAATTTTCAATGCAAACACTATGGCAGCTAACTCTAGGTCATGGGTAGGGTAATTAGCCTCATAAGGTTTCAATTAACGCGACGCATACGCAATTACCTTCCCATTCTGCTGTAGCACACATCCTAGACCATTCTTCGAAGCATCACTATATACCTTAAATCCCTCATTCCCATCGGTCGGGGGTCAAAACAGTGCGAGAGGTTAAACGATCTTTCAAAATCTGAAAGGCTTCTTCACACTTTTCACTCCACTCAAATTTTGACTCCTTTTTCATCAAATTGGTCATAGGTCTTGCTATCTTCGAGAAATCTCTCACAAATCTCCTATAATAGCCAGCTAGACCTAAGAAACTTCTAATATCTGACACGCTCTTTGGATTTGGCCACTCACTCACAACTTGAATCTTAGCAGGATCTACTGAGACTCCTTCCTTAGACACATAGTGACCCAAAAACGCTACTTTCTCCAAACGGAACTCACACTTAGAGAACTTGGCATACAATTGGTTTTTCCTCAATGTCTCCAAAATGATCCACAAGTGCTTATCATGCTCAGTCTCATTCCTCGAATATATCAGTATGTCATCAATGAAAACTACCACAAACTTATCTAGAAACTCATGAAAGATCCTATTCATTAAGTCCATAAATATAGCAGGAGCATTGGTTAACCCAAATGGCATTACAGTGAACTCATAGTGACCATAACGCGTTCTAAAGGCAGTCTTAGGTACATTCTTATCAGCTACCCTCAATTGATGATATCCTGAACGTAAGTCAATCTTTGAGAACACACTCGCTCCATTCAACTGGTCGAATAGGTCATCTATTCTAGGCAAAGGATATTTGTTCTTGATGGTTACATTATTCAACTCCCTATAATCAATACATAGCCTCATGCTTCCATCCTTTTTCTTCACAAACAACACAGGAGCTCCCCAAGGTGATGCACTAGGCCTAATATAACCTTTATCCAATAGCTCTTGCAATTGCATTTTCAGCTCACTCATCTCAGGAGGTGCCATTCTATAGGGTGCCTTAGATTTAGGTGCAGTTCCAGGAACTAAGTCTATGGTGAACTCAATAGCTCTCGCAGGTGGCATACCTGAAATCTCACTTGGAAACACATCCATAAACTCATTCACAATTGGAACATCCTCAAGCTTCACTTCAACTTCCTTACTCACATCCTGCACACTACAGAAGAATAACTCACACCTCTTTCTCATCAACTTTCTTACTTGCATAGCAGAGATAACTCCAAACTTCTTAGGTTTTCCAAAGCGTCTATAGGAGGTCAATTTTCCCAAAGGGTTTCTTAACACTACCTTCTGAATCTCACAGTCGATATTGGCCTTGTAAAGACTTAACCAATTCATCCCAAGAATCACATCTAGGTCTCCCAAATTGAATTCTATTAAGTCAGATTGGAAAAACATAGTCTCCTATCTTCAAAGGCAAATTTATAAATAACTTGGTACACCTTATGATCTCCCCAGTAGGAATACTGATAGACAAGTCAATTTCTTCATAATCTACTAACCCTAATTGAATTTCCACAATCAAACCTTGCTCAAATCACTGAGCCTTTAACTCCTCAGTGGCTACTACCTAAAAATCTACACAATGCTATGGATTTGCTATAATACTCAGAGATGGTCACGCTCCCCATCCTAAGGTCTATGAACTCCCGAGCCTTTTCTTTCTCATAAAAGCAGGGTAAAATTTTTCCCTCAAAGCAGCAATAAAGGATTCCCAATTAAACTCTTCCACAACACTAAGTCTATTTCCATTTTCTTTCCACCATAAGTCAGCCTCATCTTTCAGATACAGTACAACTTGACCTACTTTCATACCTTCAGGACAGTTCACAGCCCCGAAAATCTTTTCAAACTCCCTAATCCACTCTTTAAGAAGGTAGGGTTAGCTTGCCCCTTATAGTACAACGATTTAATCTTAGCTAGTCTCTCAAACATGTCCCCATCAGAATCGGGACTCTCAGTTCTTTCGTGAGTCAATTTCTCCGCCAATAGGCGAATAGCAGAAGCTAAGGCATCATTGTTGTTTGACACTCTACTTCGCGACTGAAATTTAATGTAACTCTACTTTGGTTTCGATTCACACTTACTTGCCATTTCCTACGAAGACAACATTTGATTTGACCATAAAGATCGCATCAACAAACAATTTCTCATGAAGTTACTATAACACTAAGTTCACACATTATGAACCATAACAATCATATATTCACGCATGAATAAATAATCACATAAGGATCAAATGAAACCAATCATAATAAATAAAATATTTTCCCTTTTCACATACTAAAATATATTCTCACTCAACTCAAATAACTGAATAATAACTTTTATTCCTCGAACGATAACAAGAATATTTTCCAATCCAAAATAACCAACTTATTCCTCAACAATATAAAGATGCTAAAGAAGGAAATTTAAACCATTGTAGCTTGACTACTTTCCAACAACTAATCTTAAAGCATAAATAAGTACTCTCATGGAGTTACATTATCATTCCTATCCTTATTTCCTTTATGCTTTTATGGAGTAAACATTTCATCTTCAAAGTCTCCAGAGTCTTCACTATAATAATAATAATAATAACCTGAATTCCTAGATCTAGTAGATCTTCAAATCCTTTTGGGTTGATTTCCATTTTCATCCATCTCTAAATCACTAACATCGCTCAGATAAGGTCTCCAAGTAACATTGTAGATGTCCTTTCAGGTTTGCGTTGTAGTACGATCAAACTCGTGAATTACTTCATATATCGCTAACAGGGATGCCTACTTTTAACACATAACGCATAATGCTCTCTAAGCTAGTGTAGCTATCACTTCCAGGCTCATGACATCGAACATTCTCATCATCACTCAATACAATTGGGTTATGATGGCTTCCTACTCTATTAACTTGCCTGCCAATTCTATTAACTTGCTTGACAGACATGGTTAGGGATCTATAACAAATAAATTAAACCTATTCCAATGAATATACTTAGTACTCTCCCTGTACGCATTCCCAAAAATAATAATACACAAGTTGCCATTAACATCATAGGCACAAGAATATAACACTTAGCAGGCAAGAAAAATACAAACAGTTGCAGGGAAGAAAAAATAATCATGAATAGTTAGCAGGGAAGAAAATAATAATCATGCTGAACTAACTATTCAATGCAGGCATATAATATTTCTATCCTATATGCCCTTCCTATACTACCCATTCTCACAATGCAACAATTAAAACTTTGAAGGCATGAAAAATAATACAGGCATCCTTATAAAATAATACTAATTAAATGTCGAACTAAAAAAATTTCGACTAAATAAAAAAAAAATTCAGACTTCTAAAATTCGAAAGAGGAAAACAATTCAAATTTTTTTCTTTAAAAAAAAAAATTTCAGAATCCTAAAATTTTCGAATTATCACAAAAATTCGAAATAACAAAAAATTTCGAGCAAATAAAATTTTCGGACAATGATAAAAATAATAATAAAAAAAAATCGGACCCCTAAAAAAAAAATTCGGTCCTCTGAAATATACATATAATAATATATTCCTATAAGTTTTTCAAAACGAACAAGTAGGAGCAATTCTAAGAGTTTATTCAAATAACTAGTAAGTTAGTTAGGCGCCTAAAAGTTTTGAAAATAACCTAAAGCTCCCAGATACCACTTTGTAACACCCCGATAATTCTCTCTTTTCAGAAATACCTTTTCAATATAAAACTTAGAGAATTACCCAAGTATTATCGCCCG
Source organism: Beta corolliflora (assembly GCA_947648045.1). Lineage (NCBI taxonomy): Eukaryota > Viridiplantae > Streptophyta > Magnoliopsida > Caryophyllales > Amaranthaceae > Beta > Beta corolliflora. Next base: position 1,415,228 of record CANSZD010002988.1, read on the forward strand.
TGTGATAACGTATCGGCTTATTCAGAATTTTGCAGCGGAAAACATCTAACTAAACTTCATACTTTATTATCATAAATAAATAAATAAATAAGTACTTTAAAATCAAACTCTCTATATACGTCTACTCAAACAAACTTATTATAATACGTTCCTACTAATGCAGAAAATATGATATACTAGATTACACAAGCTCTCCATTCCCATATTCTCAATGATGCAACATCTGCGAACCTGTAAATGTCAATGCTCTAGAGAATCTGCTCACCAAAATTGGGTCATCACAGGATCAATAAGGCAAAGCCATGATCAACAATCACAAACAAAGCACGTAATCAGCAAAGCTGAGTACTACATAGTAACACGTAAATATTCCTAACATGATACTAATAAATAACATGCAGGGATAAATATAACAATATAACATTTCTGCAGACAACTTTTACTGAACTAAACTCTAAACATCTTTTTATTACTCAAATGGAATAGTTATTGGACCTGAGTTGTCTTATCTACTAATGCCTTCATTAAGAAGACGAAATACGGGAGCTACCACGTATTCCAGAAATGACCTGCGATATCGAGGAACCTTTGCTAATCGAAAAGGGATGGTGATCAATCCATCTCCCGTAAAAAGTCATGGCTCGCTCACCATGTACCCCAACTCCTAATGTCCAACTCTAGACGTGCACCGCGTCTAAAGTCTATAACTATCCTCGTTACACTTTACGTTCTTTACAAGTTATTACTTGTTATGACACACATACAAGCAACACAGAAATACAATTCAAACATTCACAACTGAACTTCTTTTATCTTAGGATTTAATAAGTGATCACAACTTACAACCCAAGACTTACTTTCTTTTAATCTCAATTTTCTTATTTGCTGAACCTAGCCAACAATCAAACTTACCTTTGAAAGACATACTTATCAACTTACCAAATAAGGCCCACAGTCCTCATAAAGTAGTGAAAATAATACTTGTAAGGGAACACATGAATAACATGAATCAATCTTAATAACATATTAATTCCCCCATGTGAATTAATAGATAAAGTTCCCATCCACATGCTTGCATCAATAAATCCATACAAACATGACAATTCTTTACTCATAATAAATCTCATAATCAACATGCTTGCTCACAGGCATAAAACATGTAGAAATCAATCATACTAGAAATCTTATATGAACTTATAAAGTTCCTATACATGATACTACAACTTTTTCCTCCTTAAATCATGATACTAATCACATAGCACACAGGTATGTACGTACCTTGTGTAGACAAATTGAGAGGCCACTTTTCTACTCTAAAAGTTGCCTAGGAAATAATCTCCGCCTAACAAAATACAAAACATTGGTATATCAATATACCAATAAATTTACAGCAATAAAACTTCACTTAAAAACGTGTCAAAACCTTTTCTAAAATTCTTTTGACACCAAAGATTAAATATTTCAAACCCTAAAATATGGTACTACTAAAATAGGCTTTTAAAACCTCAAAAAATCAAGACTTTAATATTTAAATCTCTCCTTGAACATAAAATATTAAATCTGAAATTTTTTTGCTTAATAATATGAAACATATAATCTGAAATAATTAAAGATACAATCTTTAAACAATAATTTAACAAAATAAAACTTTGAAATATTAGATCAATATATATGAAATCAATATATAAGAAAACGAGGAAAAGAATCAAAAGAAAAAGGGAGAAAAAGAGTGAAATACCGAAATCGCGAGTGAAATATGGCAGCAAAATTGCGAAACTTGCAGAGGCCATAACTGATAGAATAATAATCGGAATCGAGTGATTCTTGAGCGTAAGTTCAATAACTTTTCTAGATCTACAATTTCTCAGAAGGAATTTTTGGCTAAAACTAAACGGAACTATGAGAAATCTGGACAATCAGATTCGGGTGAGAGAAAAAACGAGTGAAGGGAGGGAAAGAGGAAAGAAGAATTAGTGGAAAACAAAAGCCAAATCTGAAAATATGAATCATGGGAGGTTAATTTAATGAAGTATTTATAGGTTCCCTTTCCCTAATCCTAGTAGAATTAGGAGTTTGTAAGAATAAGAGTCTTATTAGGAAAAGAATTACTCCTTTGGGCTTTCAAATGGGCTCAAAAGGCTACAAAGTGGGCTCCTCAACCCATAAGCTTAATTTAATAATTAAATATACTTTAAATACTACTCTTTAAATAATTAAAGTTCCACTTAATGAAATATTTAATTAATTTAAGAAATAAAAAACCATAAAACTCTTTTAACTCCTCAAAATAGTCAAACATTAAAATAATTCGACTCATAAAATATTAAAATCATTTATAAATATACTTTAAATATATTTATAAAATTCATAAAATTACGGGGGATTACAGTTAATGGTCACATGACAGACCTAGCACAAATCAAAGCCATATGACATGCTAAGTGCATTAACGGTTATATGACAGATCTAGCACAAACCAAAGCCATATAACAGGCTAAGTGCATTCGCGGTCATGTAACAGACCCAACACAAAGCAAAGCCATAGAAGAGGCCAAGTGCATTTGCGGTCGTATAACATACCTAGCACATATCAAAGCCACATAACACGCTAAACACGCTAATGGCTATATGACAACCACAAACGAAAAGATAGAGGTTAAAGTCTTAGCATACAATATATAAGCAAAACCGCAAAAGTACTTAATTTCCATAAAATAAAAGCTACTGGCTTGGCGGCTAATTACAAGAAAAATAAAGATGGTAGCCAACAAAAAGGCTTTCAAAGTTGGAACAAAGTACTTGCAATTTAAGAAAATGATCATTGTTTACAAACGCCAACATTGGCCGAATTCAGTGTTAGGCAAAATATCCAAAATATTACAAATTATAAACTGTTAGAAGAACAAGAAGAGCTGATAGATGGCCGCCAAAAACTTCAAGAGGGGGGGCGTCCTGATTCGTCTGCTCTGGAATAGCTCGAGGATCCGCATCAGCAATGGCGTCCTCGTCGGCAAACTGCGGATCCCCCTCAAAAGTCATAAGATGTTGGCCGTCAGCATGGGCATCCTCAATGACGTTCCAGTCAAACCCAGTGACTGTTTTGCACACGGATCTCATGGCGGCAGCCCATCCACCATCATACCTCTTGTGGAGGGCCGATACATACTCATCAGAGCCCTTGAATTCAGTAACAGCCATAGCGGCCCCCTGACTTCAGCCTCTGCCGTGGCCTCCAGAACGACAATCACCTTCTCGGTCCTGGCAGTATCTAAAGCCTTGGTTAGCAATCTCAACATTAGCTTCAGTCTCCTCCAGAAGACCTGCTCGCGACCTCAGGGCTATCACCTCATCCTCCAAAGGCTTCTTGGCCGCCAAGTCCTCCTCAGCCTTCTTTAACAGGTCTTGACAAACCTCCAGAGACTGCTTATGGCTGTCCGCTAGCTTCTGATACTCAATATACTGCTCAATCAATTCTAGAGTAGCATTATTGGCCTGCAAAAGAGAGAAGGAAATAAATAAAAAAATATATAATAAAAAATATACAGAAATAAGTGGCATAAATGACCAAGTATAGAAACGTACCACAAGCTGATCGTGAGCCAGCCTAGCAGCAGGAGTCATCAAGGACCCTGCCGGCCTGTTCAGAGTCAACTGCATGCCCTTCAAAATCCGGTAAGCAAGAATGCCACCGTTCTCAGGGATGTTGGCATACAGTGATTCATCCTATCTGACGTCCCATTCAGGCTGATAAATCTTGCCGGAGACGACAGGTCGACGAGCAAAAGAGGCCGCCACAAACTCGCTCAGCACCACCTTTTTCTTCTCGATCCACTCATGGAACCGAGAAAAAAATGCCAGGAGATAGGTTTAACAAAAAACTTGGAGTTGTGATCATTTCCCATATCTTCTGGCGGATAGTGGAGTAAGAGCCCGAGAGCCAGGTAGCACCACTCTAATTACCAGGCCCAGTGTCCGCGACCTCAGCCCGATCTTCACGGACCTCAGAAGAGGCGTTCACGTCCAAATCCTCCACTTGGACGATCTCATTGTTAGGGGCAGAAGCAGAGGGATCCGCCAGGGCCGGTCGCTTATTAGCGGCCGTGTCCGCTTCAGTGTGCTCGCGGACTCTCCTTCTAGTTCCGCTACCTCTAACAACAGGATGAGAGGTAGAAGTCCTGATTGGGGCAGCAGGAGTGGTCAAGCCGCCAGAGCTCGCAGCCACAACAGTGGCACCCCCACCTGGAGTGTGACCCGTGTGCCCTCCACGAACACGACGGACAGACTAGGGACCGTTACGGTTTCCGCCTCGACGACCATTTGTGTTGCCGTGCATGGTCTCGTAGTTTTCTGAAGGAGCAGGTTGCATGTTTGTTGTCGGCTGTAGATTCTCGTTGACATAAAGAACTTCGAGATCAAGATGAGAAAAGCCTGCAAACGATAAAACAAACAGTTAAAAAAAAAAGAAAAAAACTAAGATAGAATACACCATCAGACGGGCCAGTCCGATAACAAAACTTACCATTCTCATGAGTGTGGCAAAGTAACATGGCCGACAAGGGCTGGTTCCCGAGAATATACTTAGGGCCTGTTCTCTTCGGCATAAAACAACTAACTGAACTGAATTGAACTGAATTGAACTGAACTGAACTGAATTGAACTGAACTGAATTGAACTGAACTGAACTGAACTGAATTAAATTATAACTAATTAATAGTAATGATAATAATTTAGGAACTGAACTAAACTGAATTGAACTGAACTGAACTGAACTGAAAATAAGCTGGGGAGAACAGGCCCTTAGAGTGAGGGAGCCAGTATTTGGGTTCCTTAACCTTAGACTCATTCCCGTCCTCAAAAGTGTATACATAGTCTTCAATATCAAAATAACCGAAGGCCGTCAGTTCATCCCCGGTTAGCGGAACCTGGGGTAAATGCTCCATATGAGGACGCGGTTCAGTAAAATGGCGGCGTACAGGGAAATCTTCAGGCACCTGTAACCAGAAGAAGGCATCCTGCCAACCCTTTAAACTGCTAACCTTAGGCTGAACGGTCATTTTCTTGTCGGCAGTTTTTAGCGACCACCATCCTGCCTTCCGAGAAGAGCCATTCCTTTTCAACCAATGGAGATGGCGGAACAGGTTCAGAGTCTCCGGAAAGTCCAAGAAGCGGATAGTCGAAATATACGCAATCAAATTTCGAACCGCTAAGGGAGTCAACTGGGCTAAACAAACGGTGAAGGCGTTCAGGATCTTCACCAAAAAAGAATCCAACGGGAAGCGAAGCCCAAACTCGAAGTGATAAGTATAAACGGCCACGTGGCCAGGAGGGCATTCCGTCACAATAGAGCCCTCAGGAGGGACCACTAACCGATAACCGTCAGGAAACTGGTATAATCGGTCAGCGACCCTGGGGTAATCAAGGTCAATAGCATCCTGGCGCCAAGGTAGATCAATCCCCACACTCAACGGTCCAGCGCACTCATCCTCTGGCAACCACAATGCATCAGAACCAGGACCGACGACATAGTCCTCTTCCATCTTATTGGAGGTGTCGACCCTCCTCTCAACAGCATGAGAACTCTCCCCAACCACATGTTCAGAGAAAGGCACACTAGTACCAATGTTCGCGTCCATATTATCATTGCGTCCTCGGTGACGCGAGCAAGGGGGATGGCAGGAGCGGACCGGCGCTGATAAACAGACTCTTGATTGACCATGACGGTTGGGATAGAGTCACTGTCGTCACCTAAATCAATAATAGGGGGGTGTGGGGGCTACAGACTCCTGTAAAAGGTCGTAAAAATCAGCCGCTACCTCAACCCCAGCATCCGCCAGGCTATCCAACCAAGCATGTTCTCTAAGGGGAGCTACGTCAAGGCCGGGAACATCATCAGGATGAGGATGCTTAGCAGTCCTCCTAGCAAGGATTTGGTGCCTTAATTCCCTAAGTGTTTGCCTATCACCACTCTGGCTGGCAGCAAAATACCTCATAGTCAAATTATGTTCTTCAGGGGTTGAGGGGTCGTTAAGGAACTTAGATCTATGTTCTCTTTGCGTCTGTGAAGTAAGCGGAATGTCTGCTAATAACCTAGTCCTTCTCTCATTTAAACTAGTATCAGAGGAAGACGGACTCTTGTTCGCGGACAAAGGGGAAGAAGGCTCACTCTCGGTCATAAAAGCATCACTCAGATTATTTTGACTATCAGATTGGTCCGACATGATGAAACGCAAGGAAAATTAAGGAAAAGTGGAGAAGAAAAGTTGGAGAAATACCTGGAAACGAAAAATCGTCGGAAAAAGTTAAAAAGCATATAACGGTCACCGGAAACAAAAGAGCGAGACACCTAAGAGCAGAATTGCGTGGGAAAGCTCAAGCTTTGCCCGGAAAATCGCCGGAAAGCACGAATCTTCAAACCCAAAATAAACCCAAAAAAAAAAATCGTTAAGAAAAGACGAAATTCTTAGTGCACCAGTATCGGAAAGAGCAAAGGAGAATTTTTGGCTACTTTCCAGAGCAATTTGAGCAGGAAAGGGTCGATTTTTGAAGCGAAACAAGTCTCGAATATGGAGGTTCGTCAGAAAACCAGAGAAAAACAAGGAGTAAAGAGAGAGGAAGATTGAGTGAGTTAAGTAAAAAATTCGAAAAAAGACAACTGCCTCTATATATGCATCGAACGAACGACCAAGATTAAACAACTTCTCAACTCCCTCTCCAGATTTTTGCCAAGTGTCAAAACGCAGCTAAACCCTAATAAAGTAATGGGCGGGATTTTTGGAAAAAGTAATCTTTAACTTTTCAAAATTCTTCAACTCCCTGAAGCGACATGTGGCACCTAACGAATCAACGTCTCTGAAGAAATTAAAAACGGCAACATTATTCGCGTCCCAGACAAACATCCTTAGCGGTCAAGACCTCAAAAGATGCTGGGGGGGACTAGTTGCATGGGTATAACCCAAGTATGTTAGCGGACGTCCCTCAGAGGTCCGCGAACACCATGAATGACGCGAATGTGTAAACGTCATCTACAGCTCCAGAAAGTCAGTTCACTAATATGGTCCGACAACGTCGTTGGTGGTCGCCTAACAAGATAAAATAGAGGAACTTTCCCTTATGTCAGGCGCATCACAACCATACACGTGTAAAAGGATTACGCACACTGTCAGAGGAATAGTACTTCTATAAATACCCCACTAGTACTATTCTCCAGGTACATTATCTCACATTCATAATTCTTATCTCTCTCTCTCTACATTCTCTCTCTCTAAAGCCTAATTGGACACGTGCTGACTTAAGCGTCGGAGGGGGTTTCCTCGCATCCCCCCTGAGGGTAGTTTACGTTTGCTTTCCTTGCAGTTATTCACCAGCGGACGCCAACTCCACTCTTTGGCGGACTCTTCTCAAGACCACCAACCGTTCTACAACCGAAACACTTTCCATAAAAGCAATTTAGCCCAATGGTCAAGTTCATCTCAATGTTTTACATGGAGGCGGGGTTCGAATCCCAAATAAAACCCATTCCAGCATTTTTTTTTCCTTGAAGCCTTTGTTTCTAATTTTTATTTTACTTTTTTTTTTCTTTCTCTTTACTACTTCAGCTATTACTCTTTTTCTAACAACAATTTAATTTTCTTCACTATTCATATTTTAGATTTGACCAAGATTTGTTCACAAATATATATATAAAAGTATATTTTATTATGTAAATTTTGGTATTCTCCTATTTACATTTTCTAAATTTATATCCAATTTCTATAAACATTAGGAATAAAGATTAAGATAATGATGGTTAAAATTCCACGTCGATGAGTGTAAAAGTCAAAGTGTTGTATTTATTAAAAATGGAGAGAATATTAAAATATTGATATAATGAAAGTATCTCTAATAAATGACTTGAACAATATAAAATTTGGATTTATTTCATTAAAACTAAACTTCTCGTTGTTGATAAGCGTGATATAATTATTGGTCAATTTGTGTATTATGATCATTGTCTACTTGATCAACTTAGCTTGGACTTGGATCCCCCAAATTCAAAATCCTAGATCTGCCTCTGCTTCCTACGTCCCATATTGATCGATACAGTTTGACCATGTGTACTATTCACATGCATAAACCTATTTTGACCATATTTTCTACGAAAATACAAAATCAAATGTTAGTATATACGATATCATAAGATTCATCTCAATGTAAAATTTCAAAATATCAACGTTTTCTGATTTTTGCTAACAGAATTTAAAGATATTTATGGTCAAAGTTATATATTGGCATGTGTATAAAGTCAAAAAATATATCGATTTACTTTAGGGAGGAGGGCTAGATAACTATATATTTGCTTTTCTGGGTACACCCCGATTAACTCTAGCAAGGATAAGACAATAATCTTTGGCCCTCTTTGGTGAAGAGAGGTTTGGGTAAAATTAGAGGTTTGAGCTCATATTAGAGGATTTGACTTGTCAATCCTCTAATTTGAGTATTTGGTAAAGAGAGGTTTGAAATAGCTTTTTGGGCTCAAAAAGCTCTTTTTGAAAAAGCTGCGGGGAGGAGCTTTTTGATATTATATGTTTGAGAATGAGTGGGAAAATTACACTTATGTCCTACAATTCTTTAATATTACTACCCTTATCAAGGTATCCCTAAACTATCTATCACGAGTCTATGTTTTTTTTATCTGTTGATTTTTCTTGTTCTTATAATTTTTTGTTAATCTTGCATTAGTATTTTCTTTCAATATATGATTATTTTTCTTATACATGTCTTATTCCCAATAATATATGTTCACCAAACATATTATTTTTATAAACAATAATAAAAGGTACAACAATGGATTATACCTATGTCCTTATTAATATATTTGCAAATTGTCAACTCATAAATTTTAATATTTAAAAATTTTAAATAATGATGAAAATTGAATTTTAAAGATGTGGTTAAAATATTTTTTTTATTAGTATATCTTATCCGCAATATATATTCACAAAACGTATTTATTTTATAAACAACAAAAAGTAGAAGAGTGAAAATTATGTTGATGTCTTTATTGGTCATTTTATACAATCAAGTACTCCCTCTGGTTTTTATCTTTCTCACTTGTAATCTTGACACTATTCATACTTAGAGAAAATCTTCTCAATTTTTCTCAATTTATAAGAAAAAATATAGTCATGTGAGGTCTTGTTTGATTCGTCTCAGTTAATACTTTATTAATATTCAATCGTTATAATTTTTAGTAATATATAATGAAAGATGTTTAAATTCAAAGACGTGTGTTGGGAGACGTGCACAGGAAAGTGAGAATGATAAAAAACAGAGGGAGTACCAATCAACTATCAGCTACTTACCAAAGACTTTTATACAAACAGCTAATACAATCAGATAGTCAAATCAGATAATACAATCAACTATCAACTATCAGCTATCAACTATCAACTATCAACTATCAACTATCAGCTATCAGCTATCAGCTATCAACTATCAACTATCAACTATCAGCTATCAGCTAACAGCTATCTGCTAATTGCCAAACAAGGCCTTTGTTTTCTAAATTCCTTTTCTTATTTGAAGTTCATGGAAAGAACACAATACCTGCATTTTTTCAATTGACTCGACACCAAAACTAGCTAGCTCGAAATTTTCAAACTCGAAAACAAAAAATCAAAGCTTGAAATCGAACTCGAGCTCGGTTCAAGCTCGCAGTCGAGCTCAAGCTCGAACACTAATTAGAGCTCGGTTCAAACTCGGTTCAAGGTCTAAGCTCTAATTCGTATTAATTTTTTTTTTCAAATTTTTATTCCTTAGCTCACTCTTGACTCTTGAGCATTACTAGTGCGTGAAAATATATTGCATTTTTTGGGCAATAAATAACTTTTTTCAATTGAATATAACCATCACCTAAGATAAAATATACTCCATCCGTTTCTTTTTAATCTACACACTTTCCTTTTTGGTCTGTTTCTTTTTAATCTACACACTGTTGCTTTTTCTATTCTTGGTAATATCTCATATCTACTTTCTCCTCTTTTTCCACCCATGTAATCCCTTTTTTAATATTTTAACCCACTTTTTAGTTTCTCTCACTTTTCAGATTTTCTCTCGACCTTTTCAGTTTATCTCTCATACTTTTAGACTTCCTCCTTGATTCTCCCCCAACGTGAAGTGAGTAAATTAAAAAAAAACGGAGGTAGTATCAATGAGTCTAAGATCTACCATAAAGAAAATACAACCAAATGTCTGAAGAAGATAAAAACAAGATAAATTAAGTTTACTACAAGTACACAGCCATTGAGCAAATATAATGAAGTGTATGTTACGTTTGGCTCATTACATGAAGTTCTGAACAGCTGAGGTTTATTCTTTACTTCTTTACACAGCCATTGAGCAAATTATTCCTATTAAATATTTTTTTGTTTACCTTTTGGGATTTACTTTCAAATTTCTAGCTTTTGTGTTTAAGTTTATTTCTATTTAATCGATTATTATTTTTAATATAGTTTGACTATAATTTTTTTAAAATATAAAATGTTCCAAATTCATATATATTCTTCGAGTTTCTTGCGAGCTTTTCGAGTTGAGTATCGAATTGCTGAACTCGACTCATTAGTTGTTAAGTCGAGCTCGAGTTCGAGTTGAGCCTACTTGAGTCGAGCTTTGACCAAGTTTTCACGCATCATTTCCACCCCTATTCAAGCTTAAGAGCCACTTCCTCCTTCCGTACAATTTTATTTGGTGGGAAACGTGCCACCCAGGCCACTACATGGATCCGAATCCTGGTTTCCTCTTGCTTTAAGTTTCAAGCTCAACTTGAACGACTTATATAATTCTTCATTTTTGTTTGCCGATATTAAATATCTATGATTCCAACAGAAAAAATATCAAAGTTCTGACTTAATTACTATATCTTGGTCCAACTTCTATTTTCATTATGGAAGCCATTGCTCTACATGATAACATCCAATTTGTTATTTTGTTTCAAATTAGAAATCTAGAAATTAAGCCTGATAATCTAGTCCTAATCAATGTTAAAGATTCTTTTTTGCATACCTTGGCCTTTTACTACAATGGTTGAAGATATTTGCTTGGTACTTCAATGGTTCTTTACTAACCCGGTTTTGCATATTTATCAAGAGGTTAATCAAGTTGTTGCTTGGTCGCCAATTCTAGCTAATTCATTTCTCTATGATATCTAATGCTGTATCTGATTAATTATGCCTTCAGTTCTATTCTTAATTTTGATATTTGCCACGTATTAAAACAAAGCGTAACACTTAATATAGTCAATTAAAGAAGATAATAATCGATGGAATTAACAAGTCCTTTCTTTCATTTTCCTTGAACTAGTCATAAGTTATCTGTAATCATTGGTACAATGGTACCTGTATATTAAAATGGCTAGCACAAATTAAAGATAAGCATAAGTCAAAGTCGAATGTCAAATATTTGAACATATCATATACTTAACCCGTTACGCCACATAAAATATTATAGTATAGTTCCAATTATAATCAGCTTTGGACAGTCAATTAGCGTAATCAACAGTAAACCTAGTAAACTTCTTCCCTAGATGACCTCTCTCATTACATCTTACTAGCTTTTTATGCACGCGATGCGTGCGATGACATTTTTAGGCATAACTATTACTAAGTAGTAAATAAACAAAAAATGAGAGTTAGTATCTAAGTTCACCTCCATTTTGTGAATAAGATTCTTTGAAATACTTACAAATAGTATTTAAAAACACTTTAATAAATAAGTATAAGTAATAAAATTGCATTTCTAACTACTTTTTTTGTTGACTTAACTAATTTTCTTGAAAATCCACGCACACTCATCAGCCCAGTCAACTTCAAATATGTAATCAACAGTGTGGTACTGATTAAGCTCCATGGTCTTACTTGGTGGACGTAAAAACCATGAGTATTCTTTGAAACCGAAAACTTTCATAACTTTGTTGAAAATTGTTGCTCTTCCATTAGCCTGCAATTGATAGAGATATTAGTTTTTAGTTGCAAAACGATATGAAATTAAAAAATGTTTGGAACACTTGACAAACCTGTTGAAGTAGTGATTTGATTTCAGTCGGAGTACACCGCAACATGTGCTGAGTTAGGTCATTCATCAATGTTACTCCCATTCCACCACTCTTGTCAGAAATAATGAGTCGAAGCATTAATCTGAAAATGGGAAAACACAATCAATAACATTTGTGAATATTTGTAATATATTTAGATAATCTTGTAAAGTTTATACCTTGGAATAGTTGCAGCATTTGTTAGATTGCACCGTACACATCTATGGACCGTTTGAGTGATGATGATTTTTGTTAGACAACGGTTACATGCTTCGTAAATAATGTCATCAGGTTGTGACTCAATACGCCTCACATGAGCGACTAATCGACAATAATGAACCTATCATAGAAAACAACAAATATACGTTATTTTTTTTATAAGTGCACTAATAAACAAATTGAAAAGGCTTGTAGTTATTTACACTCTTTATAGTAGGTAATTTAGATATCCGAGTACGAATGGCATTATAAACTGCAATTGATGAATGCATTGCAAATGGACATGAGCGGAAAGCTGTAACCCGTTTTTGTGCCAGCTTCTCCGTGTCATACCTAAATCAGCAATATGTGAGAATCAGTTTGCTATACATATTAATGGTGCATATAATTTTTTTTTGTTTAGCTGATTGGTGTGAAATTGAATGTTGCATACCATGCAGATAATAAAGTGGTATAATTATTCTCTGTATTTAAGTATATTCTGCTGTAATAGCCTGTTGTAAGATATACCCCTGTTGACATAAATGATTCCAAAAATTAATCTTGTTCAGCCATATACGTACACAAAATTTAAAAGCAATATCGTCTTTGTTGTATGAAAGGGGATGTTATTCGTACCGTGGTAATTTTTCACATGAAGCCCACATGCGACAACAATTGAATGTTGTTTACCATAATCAAATGGTCCATCTCCGAAGACATGAACATAATCATTCCAAACCGTTAATTTGATAATGATCCACCTGGAAAGAATAAAGTTATGTAATCGTTAAAAAAAACAATGCACCATAATATTCAATTGTGATATTAAATAAAGAACATGCACATACGTGTTGTCCATTATTGCAACATCTCTTTTAAAAGAGTTGTTTCCAACCGGCTGAATCGGTGATACATCAAGGAGTATTCCAATGACATCTGAGAAACGTTCACCATACATTAAATATGTGTTTTGGTAGTGACAACATGTATATGGTTGGAAATAAGTAGACTTTACCGAATAATCTGTTACTGCTATCGACATGACACCATATATGAGATAAGGGCACTCTCTTGTAAAAAAAGATGGGCATTCCAGGGTCATCTTGATCTTCAAGAATGACATATGATGCATCCGTCAACAACATCTGTTTGTAATCGTGAACAATGTCATTTGTGTAATCAGCAGGCACTATCTGTATAGATTGGAGCACATAGATGTAGCCTGCTTGAAATCTCCCAAGAAATCTCTCAATATGAGGGGAGAATACAGTGCATTGTATGCCATCACCCTATAAAGGCAATAAAGATAATAAAATATTATGGGTGTAATAATGAGAAGCAATTTGACATTATAATAAGAGTAATTTAAAAGATTTACCTCACTATCCACAAAAAGCATTTTCCAAATTTGTTTGCAAGATCCACGATGTGTGAAGGTGAAAATGTCGAAATTATGAACCAATCGTGCCCGCACATCATATTTTCGTACTCCGCAAGGAAACAGATGGGCAAAGGGTGTACATTGATATTCCATCCTAACAATTATAACAATTACATGCAAATATATACAAAACATCACTGTCAATTGATATTATAAAATCTAAAAATTTGCATACTTTATTAACCATGTATAAACTACATACTATCACAAAGTATAATTCATAACATTTATTAAATTTCATGAAAATATGGTATTAAGAAATGTTTAAATAAGATACACTATGTAGAAAGTAACAAAACTTCCTTATAGACAATATTTTTTGTGAACACTCCTTCCTTTCCTCTAATCTTTCCATTGTCGACTGCAATCTTTGTCGTGTTCTCAGAGATTCCACGCGAAAGTGCAACATACAACTGCCCGTGGCTAAATACATGATCAGGAAGATATATCCCAACATGTGGGATGGTTTGACCTTGAGACTTGTTTATAGTTAAACCAAAACTCAACTTTACAGGGAATTGCTTTCTGACCATCTCAAAAGGTAACCTAATATCTTCAGCAGTTTTCAACGGAATTCTTGGCAAGAAGACCCTGTTTCCCCTTGCATGTCCAGTTAAAATCTCAGCATCGATGAAATGATCCTTTAGTGAATGACAAAGTAGTCGCGTTCCATTACAAAGACCATTTTTAGGATCGATATTCCTGAGTAGCATTAGAGGAACACCAGGTTTCAGTTTAAGCACATGTGGAGGCAATCCTGACGCGACAATTGAATTTAGGAACTCTTGCTGATACATGTTTCTTGTATCATCAGGCACTGAATCAAATGAGTAGTATGTTCGTCCTTCTCCGAGAAATCGTTCGATAACCTTGTCATTGATTCTATCAGCATCTTCGTTTAATGGAGTGATGATTGCCCTTTCTACCATAAAATTTCCGTCACCGATGTGTTCATTTAGATTGGGGAAAATTTGATCAATCAACCCATCAATCGAGGTATCAGCAACAGTAGGTATGACCATTTGACTCGGTAATTTGATCATATCATCTGAGATGGTAGGTTCATCACCATTTCCAATAGAGAGTAAGAAATTAGAGAATCCATTGTCATGTCTAGATCTCATGTTTTCTCTCAATTGCAGAACGGAAATATGATTCCATAGTGGAGACCTTATTAAGGATGCGTCAATCATTTGAGCTCTTGTTCCATTTCTCACAACAGGTAGAACTTGCCTGAAATCCCCACCAAACACAATTATTTTCCCCCCAAATGGCAAGTCATTTCCCATTAAATCCTTAAGTGAACGATCAACTGCTTCAAACTGATACCTATGTGTCATTGGTGCCTCATCCCATATAATAACTGAAGAATGTTTTAGAAGAATGCCGATTTTTGAACCCTTTGTAAAGGTGCATGACGATAAGCTATCTGGTTTTAATGGTAGCTGAAAAGTTGAGTGTGAAGTTCTCCCTTGGTGCAACAATGTGGCAGCAATTCCAGAAGTTGCTGTTGGGATAACTATCTCACCTCTACCTTTTACAGTAGCTAATATAGCTCGATACAAATATGTTTTTCCAGTACCACCGGGACCATCAACGAAGAAAGCACCACCATTTTTCAAAGTGATAGCATTCATCACTGTGTCATATGCACGTCGTTGATCGGCATTCAACTTGCCTATGCACTCGGTATCCTCAGTAGGAACTGGCACTGAGAAATACTCCTCCATTATTTCAGATAGCTCATCAATGTTTTCAACGGATTCTGGTAAATTTGGCAATTCATTGTAGTCTGAAATTGTTTTCCTTAGCGGTCGTAATAAGCGATCCAAGTCTTTAAGAAGCTTGTAAGTTAGAATTTCATTGTTGTTTGTCGTGCTTGAAGACGGGTAATCCTCAACCAAGTGTGGGAAGAACTCATTCCACAATGCACGTAACCCAGATGGTTGACAATATATTAAGATAGTTGCAAACAATCGTCTCAGTGCCGAAGGCATTCTTACCTGACATGCTTCTGTAAGACATTGGCGTATGCTTTCATCATTCTCAATAAGACCTAAGGACTCAGCTGCAGCTCTAAACGTAGGGTGGGGTATCCCATTGACAGTCCTTAAATGCTCATATGATTGTGGCCCTTTGACATGGTTTAGTAGCATTCTTAGGTAAAACCTTTCCGCATCCAGAGGCGAAGCTACATACAATCGACCAATTACTCTCTGCATGGTTTTCCTTCGGCGCCACGCACGTGTGGAATTAATCCATCTATATTTTTCTGGGAATTCTCGATATAGGTAACCTCTAGCTTCAGGATCTACTGAATTCATCTTGAAAAACTCAGTCAACATTGTTTTGGAGCTCCTTGGGTCGGCCCAAAACACTTTCGATAAAGTTGGTTTCCTTCGAATCTAACTTGGTGCATGTTCGGCAAATGAACTTGCAGGCGGTCTACAGACGGGTTCATCCGAGTCATTGGAAATTTGTAAAATTTCCACATAGCTTCAGGTGCACAAATCCATTTTGCATCAACGAACTGTGCAATCTCATCCCCTTTATGAACTTCCATGGAAACTCTATCTGAACCCTTATGGATGTATTTGTATAAATATTTGACACACTTAATGCTGCTGCATATCTCTACATTAATGTGACAATCATACTTATTCAACAACCATGGGTTATATGGAACTACCCACCGATTATCTACAGTTACTCGTGAATTCTCACGTAATGGTACAGGTGGAGCATCTTGACGCCGACGGTAGATGGGATATGAGTCATTTCCTTGCTTTGTACAATTAGAGAATGACTTAGGAAACCCCTTCTTACAACTCCCTTGTTTCATGCAAGGTGAACGTGAATTCTGGACACCACATGGGTTGTGAATCATGTGTTTAAGAATCCTTTTGCGGAGCTCTGGCTCTTGTTGTTGGCCAGGAATTTCTGCTCTCACTATTTTATCGTAATCATCAGGAGTGGTAAGCTTGTCACTTTGGTCAAGAATTAGTAACATATGAACATGTGGAAGACCTCGTTTTTGGAATTCAATCACATATACATAAGCAATTACCTTCCCGAGAACGTTCCTTTCCAACACATCCTTTTTTAACTCCTCAAGTCTGGCATGAAATACCCTTGTTAGCAAGTCTGGACGATCATGAGGTTGTTGGCCAGATAGTAATTCTGCTACTATTTCTGGCCACGATGGATTGCACGTCATAGTAAGGAATATGTCTGGCTTGCCAAATTTTTGCACCAAGGCCATTGCATCTTGGTATCGCTGATGCATATCTCGCGGACTTCCAACAAATGACGATGGAAGTATAGTTCTTCGTCCAACATTTTCTACATGTAGGTAATAAAGTGCACAAAATAAGCTTTAAATAATAGAGATGTGTATATATTTGTAGACCATTACTGGTATTATGTGAAATCTATCATACCTGTATTATGTTCTCCAGCATTGTATGAATCCTCTAGTCCCTTGTACAAATCTGCACGAATTGTGTCTTGGTTGAGTGCAATCCATCTCAAATTGGATGCTTGCATCTTTACACAGTTGTCCACATCAAATTGTTGAGTTAAGCGGCCAGCTCTTAAGATAATAGAATCATAACATTCTCTCATCTATTTCAAGTATAAGTTGGTGAAGAAGTTAGAGTAATCATAATGATTAACATGGAGGATGGAGAATGTTTGTCATGTTGTATGTACCTGAAACATATACGAATAGAATTCTCGACATGTTATCTTCTTGCCAGTCATAGATCTAGTGTTTAAATCCCAACCGTAAGAGCCGTAAGGAAATAATAGAGGATATTGTAGTGGATCGTAGTAGCCTGCAGTCTCTTTGATAAACATGAGTCGTCCAGTGACCGACTCTACCATGACATCCCTTTCTTTCAGGTTGGCAATATCATCACCCCCGACAACAACTGCTGCAACTTGAGAGGCTGAAGGCATTGAATAATTATGTTGGTTAGGAGGTTGCTCTTTTATGACAAACTTGCATTCTTGTATGTCATCTCGTTGAGCAAGATGTCGGAGAGTACGGACAAAAGGATTGTGCTCGTTCAAAATACTTTTTATCCTATCAATGATATCCACTCTTAACGTTGCATTTTCTGCCATTCGATGCTCATTTTCATGCTCAGTATCATATATGTACATTTGAAGGAATCGAGGACGATCATTTGAGTTCAAAGGTAATAAACCACCAATACGATGATAAATTGATCCATGAGCACGATATGTGTACACACCTTGACGTGCATCAGCTAATTCGTCATCTATAACGACTCCCATTGAAGTGAATGCAAAAACATGATTATACTTCCGAATGTTCAGTCTGAAATGTTTCCCATCCTCTCCTTGATCAGAATATAGGCCTAGTAGAGCAGATGACAAAGGGAATTCAGGTAATCTGATCTTCCCGCTCAAACAACATAATTCTGATGATTCACAACTGAAAAGTCGTGCTTGACAGTGTGGACATGTTGTCATTGGAGGTAAAGTGAATATGGGAACCCCCTTACTCTCTTGGTAATCCCTTGCACAATTGTGATATCCACGTCGCCCAACCTTCCAAATCCTTATTCCAGAAGTTGCAGCTCCTGGCGTATTATTGACATTGGAAGTGCTACTTTCACCAACACAGAATTGTCGAGTCGGCATGTTACTTTCAGTTACAATCCCAGAATAATTGTTGGCATTAATGTCAAACAATAGTTGCACTGCATAAGAACTCGTATAAATTAATTGAGTTATGAATTTTAGGCAAATGTTTATGTTTAGTTTAGATACATACGGTTATGTCTTCCATGATCATGTGTGACATGACTTTGGTGATTAGTGATGTCCACCATAGGCATCCTTATATTTGAAGAGGTAGGCACATCACGTTGATTCACAGGCTGACGTTGTCTTTCAGTGGTGGGCGAGTCAAATTGAATATGCAGAGGTGTTACAGTATCATCTTCTCGTCTACCTCGTCTTCTTGCATTTTCAGAATCTTTTTGTTCAGGGGTCATTGAATTTCTTCGTTGCCTTTTATTTTCCTTCCATCTAGTCCTACGTTCTTGAGTAATTTGCAATTCGAAGTCGTCCATTCTAAAATCTATATCGTATCAGATGTAATATTCTTAGTTTAGTCTGTATAATTAAAATAGGTTATAGTTTAAATATGTTGTACTTTAAGTCTTGAATGATCTCTATTAAAGTTAGAAATGTTCAGTTTCCACAAACAATTAAATTGTTCAGTTTCGATAGTATAGCTATATTAGACAAATACATTATACCTTAAACATTTTTTGGATTTGCTTGGTATATGCACGTGATTTACAACAAAAATTTTTTTTTATTTGTTATGATGTTTCTTTACTACTATGTTGGGCATATTCTACATTTGTACTACTCTACTTATCAAC
The DNA here is from genome assembly GCA_947648045.1 of Beta corolliflora. Taxonomy (NCBI): domain Eukaryota; kingdom Viridiplantae; phylum Streptophyta; class Magnoliopsida; order Caryophyllales; family Amaranthaceae; genus Beta; species Beta corolliflora. The sequence goes on from CANSZD010002988.1 coordinate 1,434,360, forward strand.
ATCAGTGGGTATAATGTCTAACTATTCATCATCTCTCTCCTCTCACTCTATAATTCCACAAAAGACTCTAACTATTCATTCTCTCTCTTATTCATTATCTCTCTCCTCTCACTCTATAATTCCACAAAAGACTCTAAGTCTCTAACTATTCATTCTCTCTCTCCTCTCACTACAAATCTACAACCCATATTTTGAAGGAATCTAGTTCATCAAACTAATATATGCAGTATAATTTGCGAACAACATCAAAGGCATGCAGCAGTAGATTTTCAAGTTAACATCAAAGAACAGCATCAAAAAATCAGGCATTTCAGATTGGGTCGATTTTCAAATGTAGAAAGGTAATTTGTTAAAGTATAAACCAATTTCAGTTTTTTTCCCTTGTCTAACTTCTAAATTCTGATTTCACAAATTGATTTTTTTAATTTTCATCGTTTTAAATTTTCATCGTTTTTTAAATGTTGAAAGGCAACTTTTTTTCTTCTGAAAATAGTTTTCGCAAAATGTAATTTTTTTTTGTGAAAATGGATTACAACGTCATTGTAAGTCTATGAGGCTTGTGAACTAAGGGATAGAGATTCATTTTAAACTTAACTAACTTCCTCCAATAAATCATCTGATCTTGCACGGATGTTGCATCAAATTCAAAACATGCACTTTGAAATATAAGGAGATAAACATATAGTATACCATATTCATGAATTCATTTATAAGTCTCTCAAATCTCATGACTAATACAATGATACAAAGTCGCTAACATGGTTCACACATTTCATTATTTAAAGAACGAAATGTAAATTTCTCCATGATCCCAAATTTCAGTTTTTTCCCCTTGTAAATTCTGATTTCACAAACTCTTTTTACGGGCTGAAAATTTTCTCATATTTAAAATTTTCTCCTTTTCTAAATTTTAACACTTTCAATTTCAATTATATTTACATAAAAGCAATTTAGCCCAATGGTCAAGTTCATCTCAATGTTTTACATGGAGGCGGGGTTCGAATCCCAAATAAAACCCATTCCAGCATTTTTTTTTTCCTTGAAGCCTTTGTTTCTAATTTTTATTTTACTTTTTTTTTTTCTTTCTCTTTACTACTTCAGCTATTACTCTTTTTCTAACAACAATTTAATTTTCTTCACTATTCATATTTTAGATTTGACCAAGATTTGTTCACAAATATATATATAAAAGTATATTTTATTATGTAAATTTTGGTATTCTCCTATTTACATTTTCTAAATTTATATCCAATTTCTATAAACATTAGGAATAAAGATTAAGATAATGATGGTTAAAATTCCACGTCGATGAGTGTAAAAGTCAAAGTGTTGTATTTATTAAAAATGGAGAGAATATTAAAATATTGATATAATGAAAGTATCTCTAATAAATGACTTGAACAATATAAAATTTGGATTTATTTCATTAAAACTAAACTTCTCGTTGTTGATAAGCGTGATATAATTATTGGTCAATTTGTGTATTTTGATCATTGTCTACTTGATCAACTTAGCTTGGACTTGGACCCCCCAAATTCAAAATCCTAGATCTGCCTTTGCTTCCTACGTCCCATATTGATCGATACAGTTTGACCATGTGTACTATTCACATGCATAAACCTATTTTGACCATATTTTCTACGAAAATACAAAATCAAATGTTAGTATATACGATATCATAAGATTCATCTCAATGTAAAATTTCAAAATATCAACGTTTTCTGATTTTTGCTAATAGAATTTAAAGATATTTATGGTCAAAGTTATATATTGGCATGTGTATAAAGTCAAAAAATATATCGATTTACTTTAGGGAGGAGGGCTAGATAACTATATATTTGCTTTTCTGGGTACACCTCGATTAACTCTAGCAAGGATAAGACAATAATCTTTGGCCCTCTTTGGTGAAGAGGGGTTTGGGTAAAATTAGAGGTTTGAGCTCATATTAGAGGATTTGACTTGTCAATCCTCTAATTTGAGTATTTGGTAAAGAGAGGTTTGAAATAGCTTTTTGGGCTCAAAAAACTCTTTTTGAAAAAGCTGCGGGGAGGAGCTTTTTGATATTATATGTTTGAGAATGAGTGGGAAAATTACACTTATGTCCTACAATTCTTTAATATTACTACCCTTATCAAGGTATCCCTAAACTATCTATCACGAGTCTATGTTTTTTTTATCTGTTGATTTTTCTTGTTCTTATAATTTTTTGTTAATCTTGCATTAGTATTTTCTTTCAATATATGATTATTTTTCTTATACATGTCTTATTCCCAATAATATATGTTCACCAAACATATTATTTTTATAAACAATAATAAAAGGTACAACAATGGATTATACCTATGTCCTTATTAATATATTTGCAAATTGTCAACTCATAAATTTTAATATTTAAAAATTTTAAATAATGATGAAAATTGAATTTTAAAGATGTGGTTAAAATATATTTTTTATTAGTATATCTTATCCGCAATATATATTCACTAAACGTATTTATTTTATAAACAACAAAAAGTACAAGAGTGAAAATTATGTTGATATCTTTATTGGTCATTTTATACAATCAAGTACTCCCTCTGGTTTTTATCTTTCTCACTTGTAATCTTGACACTATTCATACTTAGAGAAAATCTTCTCAATTTTTCTCAATTTATAAGAAAAAATATAGTCATGTGAGGTCTTGTTTGATTCGTCTCAGTTAATACTTTATTAATATTCAATCGTTATAATTTTTAGTAATATATAATGAAAGATGTTTAAATTCAAAGACGTGTGTTGGGAGACGTGCACAGGAAAGTGAGAATGATAAAAAACAGAGGGAGTACCAATCAACTATCAGCTACTTACCAAAGACTTTTATACAAACAGCTAATACAATCAGATAGTCAAATCAGATAATACAATCAACTATCAACTATCAGCTATCAACTATCAACTATCAGCTATCAGCTATCAGCTATCAGCTATCAGCTATCAACTATCAACTATCAACTATCAGCTATCAGCTAACAACTATCTGCTAATTGCCAAACAAGGCCTTTGTTTTCTAAATTCCTTTTCTTATATGAAGTTCATGGAAAGAACACAATACCTGCATTTTTTCAATTGACTCGACACCAAAACTAGCTAGCTCGAAATTTTCAAACTCGAAAACAAAAATCAAAGCTTGAAATCGAACTCGAGCTCGGTTCAAGCTCGTAGTCGAGCTCAAGCTCGAACACTAATTAGAGCTCGGTTCAAACTCGGTTCAAGGTCTAAGCTCTAATTCGTATTAATTTTTTTTTTCAAATTTTTATTCCTTAGCTCACTCTTGACTCTTGAGCATTACTAGTGCGTGAAAATATATTGCATTTTTTGGGCAATAAATAACTTTTTTCAATTGAATATAACCATCACCTAAGATAAAATATACTCCATCTGTTTCCTTTTTGGTCTGTTTCTTTTTAATCTACACACTGTTGCTTTTTCTATTCTTGGTAATATCTCATATCTACTTTCTCCTCTTTTTCCACCCATGTAATCCCTTTTTTAATATTTTAACCCACTTTTTAGTTTCTCTCACTTTTCAGTTTCTCTCTCCACCTTTTCAGTTTATCTCTCATACTTTTAGACTTCCTCCTTGATTCTCCCCCAACGTGAAGTGAGTAAATTAAAAAAAAACGGAGGTAGTATCAATGAGTCTAAGATCTACCATAAAGAAAATACAACCAAATGTCTGAAGAAGATAAAAACAAGATAAATTAAGTTTACTACAAGTACACAGCCATTGAGCAAATATAATGAAGTGTATGTTACGTTTGGCTCATTACATGAAGTTCTGAACAGCTGAGGTTTATTCTTTACTTCTTTACACAGCCATTGAGCAAATTATTCCTATTAAATTTTTTTTTTTACCTTTTGGGATTTACTTTCAAATTTCTAGCTTTTGTGTTTAAGTTTATTTCTATTTAATCGATTATTATTTTTAATATAGTTTGACTATAATTTTTTTAAAATATAAAATGTTCCAAATTCATATATATTCTTCGAGTTTCTTGCGAGCTTTTCGAGTTGAGTATCGAATTGCTGAACTCGACTCATTAGTTGTTAAGTCGAGCTCGAGTTCGAGTTGAGCCTACTTGAGTCGAGCTTTGACCAAGTTTTCACGCATCATTTCCACCCCTATTCAAGCTTAAGAGCCACTTCCTCCTTCCGTACAATTTTATTTGGTGGGAAACGTGCCACCCAGGCCACTACATGGATCCGAATCCTGGTTTCCTCTTGCTTTAAGTTTCAAGCTCAACTTGAACGACTTATATAATTCTTCATTTTTGTTTGCCGATATTAAATATCTATGATTCCAACAGAAAAAATATCAAAGTTCTGACTTAATTACTATATCTTGGTCCAACTTCTATTTTCATTATGGAAGCCATTGCTCTACATGATAACATCCAATTTGTTATTTTGTTTCAAATTAGAAATCTAGAAATTAAGCCTGATAATCTAGTCCTAATCAATGTTAAAGATTCTTTTTTGCATACCTTGGCCTTTTACTACAATGGTTGAAGATATTTGCTTGGTACTTCAATGGTTCTTTACTAACCCGGTTTTGCATATTTATCAAGAGGTTAATCAAGTTGTTGCTTGGTCGCCAATTCTAGCTAATTCATTTCTCTATGATATCTAATGATGTATCTGATTAATTATGCCTTCAGTTCTATTCTTAATTTTGATATTTGCCACGTATTAAAACAAAGCGTAACACTTAATATAGTCAATTAAAGAAGATAATAATCGATGGAATTAACAAGTCCTTTCTTTCATTTTCCTTGAACTAGTCATAAGTTATCTGTAATCATTGGTACAATGGTACCTGTATATTAAAATGGCTAGCACAAATTAAAGATAAGCATAAGTCAAAGTCGAATGTCAAATATTTGAACATATCATATACTTAACCCGTTACGCCACATAAAATATTATAGTATAGTTCCAATTATAATCAGCTTTGGACAGTCAATTAGCGTAATCAACAGTAAACCTAGTAAACTTCTTCCCTAGATGACCTCTCTCATTACATCTTATATAAACCCATTTTCCTCATCTTTAGTTTCCTCATCTCATACATCATTCTTTAATTTTTCTCCCTTATAAGTTATATATATCCATCATCCTTGCTCAATATTCTACAACCAAAATGTCTTCCCTTTTACCAATGTTTGCCATACTCATGGCAGTTGCTTGTATGTCAAACACCCTGATTGTGGCCCAAAACTGCGGCTGTGATGCTGGTTTATGCTGCAGTAGATGGGGTTACTGCGGCACCACCGATGCTTACTGCGGCGAGGGGTGCCAAGAAGGCCCTTGTTTTTCTTCAAACCCCACACCAAGCGGTGGTGGTTCGATCTCAGATTTGGTGACAGATGCGTTCTTTAATGGAATCATTGATCAAGCAAGCTCTAGCTGTGCTGGTAAAAACTTCTACAGTAGGTCTGCTTTCTTGGATGCTGTCAGTTTCTATCCTCAGTTTGGGACTGAAGGATCTTCCGACGATATTAAGCGTGAAGTTGCTGCTTACTTTGCCCATCTTACCCATGAAACTGGACGTAAGTATTAATAATATTGTTGCATCAACTCATACAATTTTTATCATACACTTTATTAATCAATTCAATTTATTCTTACTTACTACACCCCCTATTACTTACTCTTAATAGGCTATATTAATTTGTGGACGGAGGCAGGAAGGAGTTTTAGTAATTGAATACGTCAAATCCTATTTGATCCTTCTAAAATAAATTAAATATACTAACATGATATTTTTACTAATGCCACTTGGTAGAATGAAACTGATTTGAAAGCTCACATTAGATATATAATATCATGGAATAATACGCTCAACATAATTTAATTAAGTGAAACTGGCTTCATTCTTGTAGATTTTTGCTACATAGAGGAGATTGCAAAAGCAACTTATTGTCAAGCAAGTGAAACATGGCCATGCAACCCAGACAAGCAATACTACGGAAGAGGACCTCTTCAGATCACATGGAATTACAACTACGGACCAGCTGGCCAAAGCATTGGATTTGACGGTTTGAATGCGCCTGAAACAGTTGCCAACGATCCCATTATCGCCTTTAGGACAGCCTTCTGGTTTTGGATGAGCAATGTCCACTCTAGGATCATCTCCGGCCAAGGGTTTGCGTCCACCATTCGAGCTATCAACGGTGGCGAATGTGGTGGAGGGAACACACCGGCCGTCAATGCTCGTGTTGGATACTATACTCAGTATTGTGACCAGTTTGGTGTTTCTCCCGGGGATAACCTTTATTGCTAGTCACATATAACTAATATATATATATAATCACTCTATGATAAAAAGAGTATGTTTGTATGTGTTGTAACTTGTAAGTTTGTGATGTCAAAGAAAAAAAATCTTGTAACTTTCAATTGGCCAATTATTAGCTTAACAAAAAATTAAAGTAATCATACTTACATAGGTATGTTCATTACTATTTTGGTTCAAATTATTGTCTCTTTTCTTGTTGAGGATGTTACACTTCTAACGGCTTATTTATTTAATATCTCTACACAGACTACACGTATCTAAATCTAATCCACTAGTAATTATATACGTCTTCCATTTCTAAAATCCTGCAAAATTTGCATAATAATCACTATTTATCTACCATACTCTCATAAATGTATAAAAAAAAATATAATCAAGTATGATCTTATTTGATTCGTCTTAATACATACTTTCATAATATAAACTTTTCATAATTTTTACTTATACATAATTAAATATATTAATGAACAAATAAAGTAATGCATTGGATAGCGTATAGATAAGAAATGTTGCATGTATTTAAAAGCAGATGAGTATTATATTGTTGGTCTACATGTTTTTATTTGTTTGAAACTGATATTATTATCATTATTCATGCATATCATCTACAATAATAATCATATCTGAAACAAAGACGGCTTCAAACTTCAATATAGCATTAGATCACTAAATGATGAAAAACCTCAACTAAATCTTTCAAAAGAAAAAAAAAATTAAAATACTCTTTCACATGACAAGACAATGAAATAAAAGCTGACACCAAAAGGATTACACATATTCAACTTTTACAGAAAGAAGAGACTAATATAATCAGATTCCTAATTCCTTAGAATACCATGAAAAGTGAAGCCTATAATTTATAAAGAAAGAGAGGGGAGAGAACAAAGGAATCAAGCCATGGAGTATTAAAAATTATTAAGAATAAGGCAACTTTTGCTCCGTTCGTTAAAAATAAGTCAATCTTTTGATTATCCTCGAATAAGTTAAACTTTAACAGCTATTTATTTTTAACAAGTTATGACTTGTAGTTAACCTTTTAACAGGTTAAACGTCCACATGTCACTTTATCATTCATTGATTTTTTAATTTTAATTTAATTGTATTTTAAGAAAAAAAAAACATTTTTCCTCTCTCTTCTTAGCTCCCACCACCACCACCCAACCCCTCTCTCTTCCTCTTCCCCCTAACACCAACCAACCTCCCAAATACGCCTGATCACCACCACCCTATCAGTGTTGCTGCCAGAGCCTCCCAACCGCCGGCAACACCACCAATCATCCCAACCAGCACAACAACCACCTCCTCGAAGCCACCCCCACCCTCCACGAGCCCCTAAACCACGTAACCACTTAACCACCCACAAACCCAAAACAACCTAACCACCTCCCGAACCACCCCTCCCACCACGTACACAACCACACCCTCGAAAACCACCACAAATACTACTTGAAAAATCCCTAATCATCTATATAAATAACCCTAACCATCCTAAAAAAACCCAAACACCCTAAAAGAGAGAGAGAGGTGGTGGGTGATCGGATCTACGTTGTGGACATCTTCTTGTAGAAGAGGTACCCGAATTGGTAGGTGGTGGTGAGAAGATTTCGTGGTGGGTGGGCCGTGGGCGTCACTATGTGAGTGGGTTCGACGAGGTAGTGGTGAGAAGGTTAGACGAGGGGTGGGGAAGGGGTGTTGGGTGCTGGTGGTGGTGGGTTAGGAGATTCACGTTAGCGGTTGCAGAATTTCCAAATGCAAGGGGCAGTGTATCTGTGTATGCCCGACCCAATTGGATTCTCTCGCATTTCATGGTCAAAGTCTCAAATTTACCATAAATATGAGGCAGCAGTAAACATTAACAATTTAATAAGGTATTCTGCCAAATACATGTATCGTAGAAACTAGAGATTTAAGCCATGGTTGGGGTCCTTGGGGATGACCAGGGAAAGGAGAAGAAGAGAGGATAGAGCGAGAAAAAAAAAATTTAAGTTGCAAAAATACAAAATTGACCTGTTGAACAAGTAACAAGTCATTTGACTTGTTAAAAATTTAAATGATATTAAAGTTAACTTATTCCAGGATAATCAAATGGTTGACTTATTTTTAGCGGACTGCACAAATGTTGGCTTATTTAGACAATTTTTCCTTAAAATTAATGGTATAAAAAGTCAGAAGAGAAAAAAGAAAGTTTGAAATCGATGGAGTTATGAATACAAAAAACAAAATTAATTCATGAGGTTCTACCTATCTATTGTTCATCTAGTGAAATTGAAAAAAAAAGAATACTTTTAGTTCATATATAAGGAAAAAAAACCATTACAATGCATGTGTGGTGTTGTTAAGTTCATTTTAATGTGTACTATAGAATATAAAAATTCTTAATTTTTAAACGTGACTTGTGAATTTTATAATTTTCATATAATTATTTTTAATTATAGTGGGAAACAATAGATCAAATAATTGCACAAGGTAGGATAGTATAATAAGTACAGTTTCAAATTGGATAGTTTACATAGAAATTCAAAAGCCAAATTAGTTATAGAAGCAACAACAACTCATATATGAAGATTCTTCAACCCAAAAAGCCAATGACACTAGCTAAGAAAAATAGTCAACAGCCCAACACTCCTATCGTATAATAATACTATGGAGTATGGCAGTGACATGCAGTGGCGGATGTAGCTAGTAACACCATGGTGCACGTGCACCAGCTTAAAAAAAAGAAAAAAAAAGAAAATATCTTAACCAATTCACGCTCAATTCTCACATCTCTCAAAAACTCCTTTTTCTCTCACATCTCACTTCTTCTCCCTTTCTCTCTCATACAATCTGAGATCTAGTCACTTTAACTTCTATCTCATACGGCATCCAATCACTTTAACTTCTCTCTCATACGGCCTCACTGGCAAACCTAAAGACGTTCGTGACTCGGCATTCGGACCTCCTGCTGGTTGCTTCGTACCGGTGTTGCGAGTTGTGACTCGGACCTCCTGCATGGCTCACTGCCTCGCCTACGGTCTACCTGCAGCAGCAGAACTGCACGGAACTCGGTGGACGACGGTGGGCGGTGGACGAACGACGGTGGACCTCCAAGAGTCGTGACTAGGTACATCTCAATCTGCTCAATTTTCTTGATTTCTTGTTTTACTTTACAGATTAGGGTTTCATCAATTTCATGAGAATTGGAAAATATATTGCAATTTCACTTGTTATGGGTGTTTATATATCAGATTATATAATTTAGAATTGTTATAAATGTTGATTTTGTTGTTGTACTTTGATTTGTGTGTTATTGGTGTTTGAAAATTGAAATGGCATTATGTTTGAATTGGGTGTTATCACTGTTATGCTGATTTTGTTTATTATATTTTAGATTCCATATTAGTTTCGCATAAGTTATATGTTAGATTACAAAAATGCATAATTGGCCTAATTACATTTGTGATTTTGGTGAAATGACACTAAGTAAGTAAGTATGTTCTACGGCAAATTGGCAGCATGTTTCATTTGGTGTCTTGGTGAGATACATCTTGATTTAGTTAAATTGTTACTTAATTTTCAGATTTGATAATGAAGAGAAAATATACTCCAAACAAAATGCAAAATATTGCTAGTTTCTTCACTAAGAAAAATCCAACTCCAAATTCTCCTCCACATTCGACACAAAATGAACAAATTGAATGTTAGCATGAATGATATTTGATTGTATTTTGTAGTATTATTTGGATATTTGGTTTTTCTAGTACTATTTGGTTGTATTTTGTATTATTATTGGTTATATATATATTTTCTTTTCGATTGAAATTTAGTTTGGAGTATTTTTAATCAAATAATATTTTTGTTTAGTGAACGGTAATTGGTAGTGCACCACCTAGGGATGGCAACGGGTCGGACTTGGACCGGATTATGCATAATCCGACTCCGACCCTACAAGAAGTCGGATTTTAAATCCGAGTCCGACTCCGACTCCAACTCCGACATCCGACTCCGAAAATCCGACTCCGATCCGACTTAAAATATGAACATCCGACTCCGAATCCGACCCGACTTAAAATCCGCACATCCGACTTAAAATCCGAACATCCGACTCCGAATCCGATCTGACTTATTTTTCCACCCATTTTTTATAATAGAAAAGTCTTCTATAATACAATAATCAAATCATTACAATTTTTTCTAATAATCATATGGAAATCTTATATAGTACAAATAATCTAAATATTAGTATTATTTTTAACAATCATTTCTTCAATGGGAAAATCTTATATAATACAATTGGCTGAAAGATGAAGTTTGGTTATACATAAATAATACATCAACATAAAACAAAAAAAAGGATTAATTCACTTAAAGTCGGAGTCGGATTATTTTATGAGATCCGACTCCGACCCTCCTCCGACTCGGAGTCGGACTTTGTAAATGGAGTCGGATTCGAATTATTTTTTTGTCGGAGTCGGCTCGGATTTTTTTTCCGGATCGGAGTGGAGTAGGGTCGGATCCGGACCGGATTGCCATCCCTAGCACCACCATTAGAAAATTCCTGGATCCGCCACTGCCCACTGGTGATAGGTGAACCTTTTTTCTATCTCTAAACCTTGAGAGCCTCTCTCTCTTAAACATAAACCCAAATCCTATATCAATCGCTATATACTCCTTTCCCCCGTTTCCACTGCTTTGATTTCCTTCTCTTTAATCTCCGCCTTATGTAATCTTCTAATCCCAACTTCATTTCGTCTTTCTTAAAACTCTGTTTATTTTATTAGAGATAAGAGTTTGACATAGTCAACTCTATATCTTCTGTTGTTATACAGCTCTATCACTTAGGTTGTTACGTAGATGAGTTCACCTTTTCTATACTTATCTTCAGGTTGTTGTATAGTTAGATCTTTTTAGCTTTGTAATCTTATCACTTCATCTTCTGTTATGCGTAGATCAATAGTATCATTAGGCTGTATAATACTTGTGCTTGTTAATGAAATATTATACACTTCACTCACTTACATGGTATCAAGAGCAGTATCGCTCCTCACCTCCACAATTTTTTTTCGGCCCACCACATCCCCCTCTCCGACTCCATGGCATCCTCCACCATCCCCAACTCCACCCAACCTGACTCCCCATTCATCATCGCCAATCTCACTAACATCCTCAAACTTACCAACACCAACTATCTCTCTTTTTTTTTTTGACGGGAAGAAAATATATCATTAATAATAAGCCAAACGGCACATAAAAGGAAAAATTGATTTAATCAGTCCAAACTATGGGCGTCCTGACAAAATCAGTCCCAACTATCGTTTTTTATTGTTCAGTCCCAACTTTGACCCCCCTTTACACTGGCGGTCCGAGTGGACTGGTGACTTGTTAAACCGGTCAAAAAACCCCTATTTTCCTTTTTAATTTTTTTCCACCTATTTTTCTACCTCCTCCTTCAGTCTTTCTCTCTCCTCCCTCCTTCCTCCCCTTCCCCTGCCACCCCTCCTCTTCCCCCTCCCTTCCACCCAAACGACACCTCTCTCTATCTCCGTCCTCCCTTGCCACCACTCTGCCTCATCTCCCCTCTCGCACTCCCTCCCCAGCCACCCCCTAAATCCCCTCCTCCTCCCTTCTCCTCTCCCCTGCCACCCCCTACTGATGCTTGTGAACTTCCTCTACTCTAATTTCTTTCTTTCAGTCTCAAAAACTCTCGCTGCACCGAATCTTTATTTCATCTTCAAATTTTCTGGAATTCGAAAGAAATGATGGCGTTAAGCGATGAGAAGAAGACAATGGATGATGATAGTGTGGAGATTGAGCGAGCAAAAATGAGAGAGAATGCATGAATAGGTAGCAATCCAAATTACAGCCATCTCCATCTCCATCTCAACTTCTAGATGATATTGTTATCCGGACGGATCACTCGGGTCATACATCTGGCAGCTTGGTGACTCAGGTTATTGAAGAGGAGGGGTTTGAGCAGGTGGCTTTAAACGATCAAGAGAATAATGACAGTGGCCTGGACTTGGTAATGGTGAGCAGGTGGCTTGAAGTTGAGATGTAACCTCAAGATCACTTCCTCCCCCTCTTCTCTTCCTTCCGCCGCCCTGTTCGCTCAGTTTCTCCGCCATTGGAGCAACCTCAAGATCAAACCCAGAAAATTGATGGGAGTTTACTGGAATGGGTTTCCTCTGTTTTGTCAAACCCATATCTGGATTCTTCTAAATGTAAAGAAATTCTAACCCTTTTATCCCCTTCTCAATTTGATCGTGTTTTTTGTGAAGTTAATTCATTGGTTAATCCGAATATTGTGATGCGTTTCTTTTATTTTGGGATTGAATCATGTGGGTATTCTTTTAGTGTTAAATCTTATTGTGCTTTGATTCTTTGCTTGTTGGGTGAGTCTGCTAGGTGGTTGTTGATTCGTGTGATTGATGGGAAAGTTCCCACATTTTTTGACAAGGAATGTAGGGATAAACATATTGAGATTGCTAATGCTTTGGTTGATTTAAATGTATGGGTTGGAGAAGTCGATTGGTGATCGTACATTCGATATGTTGGTTCATGTTTATCCCCAGCCCGGAGTTTTGGGGACGGGGGAGAGGGTGGTGGGGGGGAGTGGTGACAATTAGGGGATGTGGGTGAGGGGGGTAGTGGTGTGGAAGGGGAGGGGGTTGGGTGGCGAAGGGGAGAGGAGGAGGAGGGAGCACTGAAGGAAGGAGGGAGGAAAGAGGAGGAAGAAGATAGAAAAAAAAAACTTTTGTGGCAAAGTTTACTTTGCTGACGGGTTGAAAAAACTTTGGGGCTATTATTATAAAATACCCTTCAAAGTTGGGACTGAACAATAAAAAACGATAGTTGGGACTGTTTTTGTCAGGGCGCCCATAGTTGGGACCGATCAAATCAAATTTCCCACTTAAAATGATAATTAAGATCTGAAAAATACAGATTTAGCAAATTGCAACAATTTTCACAATGGAACCAATTAATTTTAAGCATACTCGAGCACAACTCCAACTCCACCGCTTCAAGCTTGACGCGAGCAGTGTACTTCGATGTCTTTGCATCTTTCCAAGTAGAGACCTTCACAATCTGATTTTGTGATATAATTGTTCCTAGTGACGAATTGCTGAAAAAACCTAAACCCTTATGGATCCAGACCATCTTCCAAATTATTGACACCATGAAAATAAGAAAACTCATACAAAGATGAGAAACAACCACCAAAAAGGGGGACATAAACTCTCACAGATGACAGAACAAAGCAATAAAGAAGATAATAACACTAAAAAAACACTAATATCTAAGGAAAAGGGTCGAAAATAGTCTAATTTCTTCAGAAATTAGATTATTTCCGGCCAAGGTGACCAAGAAAATTAAAAACCCTAGAAATAGAATTGGAGAGGAAGAGAGGAGAGGAAACGGCTATGTAACACCCCAAAATTTCAAAGCGGAAAAAGAAAGAAATAATAATAGATTAATAGTATTATAGGACGATGGCGGAAACATCGTCTTCTGGGAATGTCACTACTACAAGAAATGCGTTTAAATAACTAAGTGATAGAATCAACATAAATAAATATTTCCTCTGTTTTTTTTTACTTGCAACACTTTCCTAAAAGGGAAATAATTAATTACTTGCAACACTTTCTACTTTTGTTTTTCCTTTCTCTCTATCTCTCTCCAATCACATGGGACCCTCTTTTTTTCCTCTCTACCTCTCTCCTACCCAAATTTTGCATTGGAGTTGATGAAAAAAAAGTGTTGCAAGTAAAAAAAACGGAGGAAGTAGTATAAATCAATTAAATTAACTAGATTAATATCCAAAAGAGAAAAAAAAATAACTCTTAAATTATCGAAAAGTCTAGGCCTAAAACATCTAACATTTTAATGCTCACATCTCAACCCGAGCCCAAAACCAAAGAAGATCCCCATCACCATAACCTACAAAAATATACAACAAATATCCACAATCAGTGGAGAGTAACTAACAGCTCTCCCAGCTCAATTAGGATCCACATAGGAGTTATCAGGCATTAATAAATAAGTCTCAATCAACATAAAATATCAAACTGAACCAAATAACAACCAAACAACAACTACATATTCAACATGCTTAAATAAAGTAAATCATCAATAGTAAACTTAATATAAGTATACAAGATCAATAACATAAGCCTCCAAAATAATAGAACAAAATAATATAATAGGTTTTGAGAAAGAGCAAAACGCCAGTGGATCGCAACCCACTTCCTAAGGTTTGTCAAATCGAAATCTCCAGACAGCCTATGGGCTTACGTTCCCTACTGCCTGTGTCTAAGAATGGCCAAACTCCCGATGCAGGATAGTACCCAGCTCAGTACTTCCCAACCTCTCAGACGACAACAATTAACCCAGGTAATACCCCTAAATCGCAACCTAGGTGGTTGGCATGTTCTTCACCGGGGACTACATCTATCCCACCAGATATCTTAATCTCACTAAAATATTTGCACAAACAAATACTATAATTTATTCAACATTTATTCATCAAATATAAATAATAAGGATGCCCTTCAGGCCTTACACCTAATCAACAGAAACTAGGATCGCAATCCAAGAGTCTCAATTCAACAATATTTATTCTTCTCAAAGTAATAATGATAATAATAAAAATAATAATCATAATAAAAATTAATTTTTCCCACTCAAAAAAACATAAACATCACTTAAAACATAATTATACACCAACTACACAATATAATCAAATAGTCCAACTACTACGCTCTCGTTGTCTGAGTTTGGGTACATGGTTAATTACAACGTTAGTTATAATACCCCCGGTACATAACTCTTGGCGAAACGGTACTAAAGACAGTATTATTCTCCCTCGAGTACTGAAACGTTGACAACTTAGATATTGATTAATAAAAGTACTCTTAATTTACTTACAAACAACCAGACTATCATACAAGAAATAAGACACTCATAATATAAATATATGTCAATATATAAAAAAAAAATCAGCTCATGTAAGCATGCATATATATAGCAGTAAGAGTAAATCATCAGACCTGCATACATTGACACATAAGTATACATAACTATAACACCAAAATCTTATACACCTGACACGCCAGTATACTTGAAATATAGCTAATCATTGAAGCAACCTAACATCCTACAACACCAACTACGAAGATGTAAATTAACCGCAAGCTTGACACACTATCACACAATTACGGGAAGCTAGGTACTGCCACCAACACCAGATACCATCAAATAACATGCCACGAACACACATAAACTTCCTTAAGCGACTTATACCAAGCAGGCAGCACATATTCATACTCACAAACTACCAAAACATGATCATACATCACCTATCTACCATCACAAACGAGAATAAAAATCATAGCTACAAAACTTACTAACTAACAACGTGAGTTATACCAACACTTACCATGAATTCAAGCCACTTCTACACAACTTCTAGCGAGACTAACATCATAATATGATTTAGTTTCTTTCACCTAATTATCAACTCACAAGCATTCATGAAATTTCAAGTATAACATCAATAATATGAAACTTTACCCACCCATAAATTTTAGCATAAAAATTACCCCAACTTAGATATTAAAACTAAATAATTCCTAAACGGATTCTAGTTGTACTAGGTTCGCCGTTAGCTACCTGGGCCAATTGGAGGAGTGAAGCAAAGTCGTCTAGTTCCCGTCGTCGTGCGCCGGTTCGTCCTCCAAGTGATCACCTCCTAGTAACCCATAACACGACCTTAACATTGTGAAATGGGCAAGAAACTATGAAGGAACAAGGGTGAAATGTTGGTGGAAATTATCAGACCCTTGTGGTGCAACAAAGTGGAACTTTTCCTCTCAATCTCTTCTCAATATGGCCGAAAGCTTTAATGGAAAGGGTAGAAAATTCTAACCAGAAATCAGCTTAGAATGATGAAAACAAAAGGTGGGGGTCACAACTTACAATCATAAATAAAAGGATATGATGATGGCATTAAAGGGGAGTTTGATGGGGAGGTTACGGGGGTTACAAGGTCTAAAAAAATCAATATCTTCCCTTCATAATAACCGAATCTTCGGCTAGCACCAAGTACAAAGTGGTCGATCCACATTCGAAGGTCCAACATACGCAACAAATAGATAAAAATAAAAGAAATACTTAGTTAAATCGGGCAACTTAAATACTAGAAAAATATGTAATTTGTAATTACATAAATATAACTATATCTAAAAAAAAGTGGTAAAATATATATGATAAAATATTTTAAAGAATAAAAATACTCTAATTTATTGAAAGTAAGGACTAAGGGAGAAATATGCGAAAATTTCAGAGCGAAAATTCGGGGTGTTACAGGCTAGGTCTCTAGAGTCTAACACCAACTATCTCTCTTGGCGCTTACAACTCAAAGCCACTCTTGTTGGTTTCGATCTCTACAAATTTATTGATGGCATGCACCCCACTCCACCCCCTACAATCACCACCACCTCGTCCGACAAAACCACTTCCGCCCCAAACCCGGCATATCACACATTGCTACGCCAGGATAAGCTTCTCTTTGGTGCCATCATCGGCACCCTAGATGCGTCCATTGTCCCACTAGTCTCTCGTGCCTCCACTGCTAAAGAGGCATGTGATATTTTATCCCACACCTTTGCCCGCAACTCTCGCGGCCATGCCAAGCTCTTAAAAGCCAAATTCTGCGGCATCACAAAAGGTGCTCGTGACATCCCGGAGTACATGAATGCAATCCGTGTATGTGTAAACCATCTTGCTAACCTAGGCGAACCCGTCACTCCTGAGGATCTCATTGAGCGAGTCCTTGACGGACTCCAAGACCCCAACTTCAGCCCCGTTGATAACCTTCGATGAACTTCACAAAAAGCTGCTGGTTCGTGAAGGCCATCTCAAAACCACGCCTAACCCCACTCCTACACCTCTCCCAGCCACGGCTTACTACACTACAGCCCGTCCCTCTTCATCGGCCACTCCCCCCCTTCTCGGCCAACTGCTGCCTCGCCCTCCTCCAACCGCACCTACTACACCAAACCATCAAACAATAACCACAAAAAATCTTCCACCGCCAAAACTCCGGGCTACCAAGGGAAGTGTCAATGGTGCCACACTGTTGTTCACTCTCTTTATCATTGCACTGCATTTCAGGAACAATTCCCTCAAGCCCGACCTACCCTACCTCCCTCCACGCCACAAGCCAATACCGCCACTCTCCCTTCTTCCACCACTCCTTCCTCTTCGCACCTTGATTCAGGCGCCTCTCACCATGTCACTAATGACCTCAACAACCTCTCCCTTCATCACCCTTATGACGGTGCTGAAGAAATCATCATAGGTAATGGTGTGGGTCTTCAAATCACTCACAATGGCAATTCTAGTCTCCCTATCTCTCATACCTCTCTTAATCTTTCTAATATTTTATGTGCTCCTTCCATGACTCGCAATCTTTTATTTATATCTCAACTTTGTCATGATAACAATATTCTCATTGAATTTTCATCTGATTCTTTTCTTATGAAGGATCGTCTCACGGGAAAACATTTCTTCCGGGGTCCAACTAATCATGGAGTCTATGAGCTCTCCACCATCACTCCTATCCGCGCCTACTCAACTAGCAAAACTAATGTTCTAGATTGGCATCACCGTCTAGGACATCCCTCATTGGCAACTCTCAAAAACTTAGTGTCTCAGTGTAATCTTAATGTTTCTAGTTATTCTAACTTTAATTGTAATGCTTGCCAATATTGAAAATACAATTAATTATCAGGAATAATTAATTGGGCCTTAAAACTTGGGCTTGGATTTAATAAATAGACTTTATCCTTTCGAAATACTTTTGGGCTTAGCTTTTTCGAATGCTCTTCCTTTGGACCGGACCAATTAGGACAGCGGTATGTTTCATCATTGGGTACTCAATAGGGAGACACGATTTTGTGTCTACAAGGTTCATATACAAGGTATCCCTTTTGAATACTGCGTTGAGGAAGTGGCGTGTCGTACCCTAGCCAAACTTGTTTATGTGTTTCATTTTGATTATCCGTGGAATAAGCTGGGCCTAAGCCTTATCTTAGAGCTAAGGTATGACTAAATCAAGAAAAAACATAAGTTCCTGGGTTTCTTATTGAAGAGGACTTGTTAATTTGGGTTCATTTACTGTATTACAATTGGCTACTTATTTTAACAAGATGCATCTTTCTTTTAGGGATTTCATTTCCTAAGTTACTCCAAAGTTTTCTCTTGGGAAGTTTCTCAAGGTGCACATGAGTGAGGACAAAATGCGTCGAAATAAATTATGTTGGTTATTGAGGACATTGTGGCCTTGGATGCGCATTGGTGACTATAGACTCGACTCTATATGAGTCGGGTGTTATAAATGGTGTTAGAGCAACCTTGCAACCACTTGCTGATCGTGTGAAAAATTAATCCAAGATTAGTCACCTAGTGGGGGAGGATCGGGCTATATCATCGATTGCGGTCAAATACATGATTAGTTTCCAGGTTGGAACGACCCACAGGCCGTATGCCGAATATGTGGAGTCTCCAGGCGCAATGAGGACGTTGTTATCCTCAAGTGGGGGCGTATGTAAGACCCCCTAATGATTGCTTTAAAGGGATTTAACAGGTTACTCATTCTAACAAGATGCAACTTTTTTTAGTGATCTCATTTCCTAAGTTACTCCAAAGTTAAGCGTCCTTGGTTAGGAGTAGTCGAGGGATGGGTGACCTGCTCAGAATTTTCTCAGGGTGTGCATGAGTGAGGACAAAATGCGTCGAAAGAACTTGTGTTGGTTATTGAGGATAGAACTGGCAATTATCCATGGGTGAGTGGAGTATCCACCCACTCGGCCCTAATAAATGGGTGAAAACCCGCAATGAGGTGGGTGACGGACGGGTGGAGTGGGTGGTGGGGCAAGACGGAGATGGGTGACATTTTTTTGGCCCATCACCCGCTTCATCCATCCACCCATGTCATATATATATATATATATAGTATATTAATAAATAAATATAAATATATATAGTAATACATATAATATACTACTATATGTGTTATTATTAGTATTATATTTTGGCATGTATTAAGAATTAACAAATGATATTTAGTCGTTTTGCTGTTAATCGATGGCTAAATTTTCATCTATTAATCTTTTCTAAATTGTTAGGTAAACATAACAATTTTTTCTAGTATCATCAATTTCCCACCCGCCCATCCACGATCATCAATTTCCCACCCGCCCATTTTAAATTTTTTCTAGGAATTTTTGGTGAGTGATGGATGGTATGGATGGGGATTTGGTTTGCGGGTGATGGGGCGGGTTGTCCCATTTTAAATCTGGTGTCCAATGTAAAGTACTCTTGTGTACCCCCTTCTGACTATTCTTCAAGTCTAGCAACTTATGTGGAGTGTTCCCTCCTTTGTTGGTTCCTAATACATCATGTGTCAAACGCAAACGAGTTATTCTTTCTTTGGGAAGGGCGGCACCACCGCTAATGTCGTCGTACTCGGAGGAGGAGGAGGAGGAAGGTGACTCTTTTAATCAAAGGTTACACAAGCTCAGTCGTCTAGTTTCTGAAATTAAACATTTCCATGCTGGGGAGGAACGAGATGGTGGCGTGACGTTAGCAACTGAGACATTCATTCTATGTGTTGGTGTAGGCTCAAATATTACAATCTTCAAGGAGGAATGATTTTCTAATTTACCAAGAATCAGACAACATATTGAGGACCTTATTAAACCGGTTACAATAATGTAGGAAGTGCATAAAGCCGTCTTCAGTCTAAAATCGCAAAAATCACTTGGACCTGATGGAAATCTCCTGGGTTTTTCAAAACTTTTTGGAATATTGTAGCACTTCATGGTTGGGAGACTGCAAATGTTTTCTTTGTGGGTCGAAATATGTTAAGAGAAACAAATAGGATATCCAGATCGCTCATTCTAAAGGTTGCTCGACCTCAGCAGGTTAGCCAATTTCGACCAATTAGTTTTTGCAACACGACATACAAGATCATCTCAAAGGTAATGGTCAACAGAATGAAGATTGTACTGCCAGATTTGGTATCTGAAGAACAAAATGCTTGTCCCGGGCCGTATTATGAATGATTGTTGCCTCCTAGCTCACGAGCTTATCTCTTTGGTTTCAAGGAAGAAAAAAGGAGCTAATCACTTTGTCATATTAAACACTAATCTCAATACAGCCTATGATAGAGTATGTGGGGATGTTCTTATACTTACTCTTAGGGGCCATGGGATTTTTAAAATTATGGATCAATTGGGTATATCAATGTATTTCTACTGTTACATTCCCCATACGAAAAGCCTTATGGTAGATTCACTTTAAGAGCATGTTTACGCCAGGGATATCCCCTTTTACAGTACCTCTTTTTGCTTTATGTGAAGTAATTAAACGTTCTATGAAGAGAGCTGAATCATCTTGGATCACAATTAAGTGGCATCAAGATAGCTAGATCTTCCCTATTAATAACTCATATGTTTTTCACAGGTGACGATGTATTCTTTTTAAAAGCGGATGGGCAATCGTGTGCAGTATTGAAAAATATTTTGGATATGTTCGGTTTTATCTCTGGTAATTTGCTAGTTTCGAAAAATATTTCATTAAATTTTCTGCAAATGCACTAACTACCGTCATTGACTGCTTGAAGCCACCACTTGAGATTAGCAATAGATAAGATTTTGGGATATATTTAGGTTGTCCTACGAACATTGATGGTCGATTTGCGAATAAGTTTAATCCTATCATCGAATAAAATTAACAAAATCTTATGCTCATGGAAATATATACTCCCTTTGCTTTTTTTTATTTGCTACATTGTTGTTTTCACTAGTTTTTAGGAGATGTCCCTTTCCATCTTTTTTGGTGTACTTTTTGACCCCTTTAGCATTAAATGAGGTTGGGAAATTAAAAGGTGAAAAAGTAGTACTTTTGGGTGGAAAAAGAGAGAAACAAATATAATAGTATTACTTTTTGGTGGAAAAAGTGAGAAACAAATATAATAGTATTACTTTTTGGTGGGCCAAGTTTCCTAATAAGGAAAGTTGAAACAATGTAGCAAATAAAAAAAAGCAACCATTTAAGGAAAATGTAGCAAATAAAAAAAAAGCGGAGGTAGTATCTCTTTCTCCAAGTGGAAGACTCCTATCAAACAACTTTGTGCTTTTAGCGATGGCATCTCATATTAATTTTGTGAATCGACTTGCTACCTAAGAAGATCATAAAAAAGATAACGTCTCTTCTGCTACAATTTTGGTGGGATGGCATGTAACGGATCATAAACCAATTTATTGGTTGAAATACAAAAAGCTCATAAAACATAAGCAAGAGTGTGGGCTTGCATGTAAGAACTTACATGCCCTTAATAAAGCACTAATTTTCAAGCAGTGTTGGAGGCTACATCAACAACCGGATCTCCTTGAGAGCCGAGTGCTACACACTAAATATTCACAGTTGGCATTATTGCTAGGGAAGCATAATAGTTCAGTGCAGAGGCCATCTTACGCAATGAGAAGTGCAGTGACAGTAGCTCGAGAATTCAGAGAAAAGGTGGGGTTCAAGGCAGGATTTGAAGATATGGTGAAGATTGGAGACACAAGTTAGGTACAAGGACCAAATTGATATGTGCAAATTCGAGCAAAGAATAGTAGGGAAGAAATGGTGCACCAGCCTGTGGAACAATTGCTAAAAAGTGATCGGCCATTGGATCTAAACAAAATTTGGAGTAGCTTTGATTGCAAATTCTGCCAAGGCAATCATGTGTACATACATTCTTATATTCTGGAAAACCGATGAGTTAGTCTGGACACCATCTATTTACGGTAAGTATACGATATAGTCAGGTTCATACAGTCTAGTTATTAGAATCTGATCCTATTAATAATATGCCTATATGGAAGTATATCTGCAAGAGCAAAATGTTTCAGATTTGAAAATACTTCATCAGGAGATTAATTAGGGGAATTATACAAACAACTTCGGAATTGCGTATGCTAGGTATTATAGTTGATCCAATATGTAGATTATGTCGGTGGCAGGAAGAGACCACAGCTCATTTATTTAGAGATTGTGATGTCTCAAAACGCATTTGGGCAGCTTCTGCATTGAGGTTCAGAGTCGATTCTCAATATAAGTACCCTATAAAAGAATGGGTGTGCAATAATGTGTTATACTTAGGAAACCAATTGCAGCAGAAAAGAGAGGTGGATATCTGGTTTGTAAGTATATTATGGGGCATTTGGTGTCAACGAAATGAAATTGTTTTCCTAAAGGTTGTGATTGCAACCCATCAAGAGTTCTTCAATTAATCTAAGAAAAGATGTGGAGATGGATGAGTGCGGAGAAAGGAAAACATGTATGTACAAGGTTACCACAAGATCAAGGGTTGAGTAGGGATATTCAGTTACAGAGGATGGAGTTTTGGGCTCTTGACATAATTGAAGAAATTCCAGAAATGGTGAAGACAAATGGTGATTTACATTTGTCTTAGTGAATTAGTTGCTGATGTACAGCTGCAAGAATTTCTCATTAACTTGTTTTGGTGAACTTTTCATTCATCATCAATTTTTGTCATGACTGCTACAGCAGCTTACCTACCTATTTATACTAGGAAGATCAACCTAGAAAGAAGGGCTGCTGCCTTTACACAAAACCCTTGGCACACCTAAAGTGACAGCTGCACTAAGGGACAAGAAACCTATTCACCTGAGTCACATGACTCTTTACATTAAGTAAATAACTAAGAAGTGGTCCTGGGCTCTTGGGCTTCCTGGACTAGGACTAGCATAATATTGATTTGCTCTTCATTCTTCAACACTCCCCCTCAAGCTGAGAGTGCAGGAGTAGTACAAACTCTCAGCTTGTGTAGGAGCCTCTGATGCTGTGCAGTGCTTAGAATCTTTGTGAAGATATCAACAAGTTGGTCTTTACTTGACACATGAGAAGGAGTAATGATGCCTTCAGCAGCCTTGTCCCTGAGAAAATGGCCGTCTATATCCACATGTTTAGTCCTTTCATGATGAACTGGATTGGCTGCAATAGCAAGTGCGGCTTGATTATCACACTTCACAAGGGTAGATGGAAGATACTTGATGCCAAGATCTTTAAGAAGGTATCTAAGCCACGTGACATCACAAACTATTAAAGCCATTGATCTGTACTCAGCCTCTACAGTGGATCTAGCTACCACTGATTGTCTTTTTGATTTCCAAGAAATAGGAGATTGTCCAAGTAGAATACAAAAACCAGATGTAGACCTTCTGGTGGAGTTGCACCCAGCCCAGTCACTATCACAGTAAGCAGTGAGCTGGGCTGTGGACTTGCTGGCCAAGAGAATGCCTTGCCCTGGAGAACTAGCAAGATATATCAACACTCTCAGGGCTGCTTGGTAATGAGCAGAGGAGGGGCAGTGCATGAACTTGCTTAGAACATGGACAATATAGGTGATATCTGGCCTGGTGATGGTTAGATAGATTAGCTTGCCAACCAATCTTTGATACTTTTCTGGATCAGGTAAGGGTGTGCCTGTTGCTGGAGTGAGTTTGTGATGACTGTCCATAGGGAGCTTTAAGGGTCTGCATTTTTCAAGTTGATATTCCTTGAGGAGGTCAATCACATATTTTCTCTGAGAGAGAAAGATGCCCTTGTATGATCTATCCACCTCAAGCCCAAGGAAGTATCTTACTTCTCCCAGATCCTTCATATGAAAATGAAAGGACAGGAACTGCTTGACTTCAGCTATAGCTTCTTCACTAGTCCCAGCTATAATTAGGTCATCTACATAGATCAAGATGCATGTGAACTTATCTGCTTGCTTCTTTGTGAAGAGGGAGTAGTCAGATCTAGACTGAACAAAGTTGTGAGCCTTCAAAGCCTCACTTAGCTTTGCAAACCATTGTCTAGGGGCTTGCTTGAGCCCATAGAGAGATTTTTTTAGTTTGCAAACTCTCTCAGCACCATAGGTACCAGTGGATGGCTGAACATAGTGCTCCCCCTCATTTAGAACTTGGATCCTTGCTCCTTTATGGGTGTAGCCATGTGGGAGCTTCATAAACACAGTTTCCTGTAATTCACCATGTAAGAAAGCATTCTTAACATCCATTTGGTGAAGAAACCAACCTTCCATAGAAGCTACAACAAGAAGAGATCTCACAGTTGCTAGCTTTGCAACTGGGGCAAAAATCTCTGCATAGTCTATGCCATACTTTTGTTTGTTGCCAAGCACAACTGGCCTAGATTTATGTCTTTCTAAGCTGCCATCAGGGTTATATTTGTGTTTGTAGATCCACTTGCAACCTATGGCTTTCTTGCCAACAAGTAAGTCAGTGATATCCCAGGTATCATTGAGTTCAAGAGCATCAAGCTCTTCATTCATGGCTTGGACCCAGTTGGGATCCTTCACAACCTGTTTGAAATGTATGTTGTCAGTGTGCTTGGCAAGGTTAGTTGAAAAACACCAGAAAGTGGAGCTAGTAGGGAGGGAGAAAGTTTTTTGAGCTTGTTGAGGTGTGATATAGTGAGCAAGATTAGTGTGATATTCACTAAGCCAGGCAGGAGGTTTGTGAACTCTTTCAGACCTTCTAGCAATAGGTTGGGCTTGAGTGGTGAGAGGTAGAGTCTCAGTGTCTGGAGGATCACTGAGAGTATCAACATCAGTGTCTGGAGGATCACTGACTGTTTGAGGGTTGTGAGTGTTTTCAGCTTCTGTTTCATACCATTTCCTTGAGGTCTCATCAGTGTTCTGAGTCACAGTCTTAGTGTGGCTTTTGAACACTTGATATGGGAAAAGATGCTCATAAAATTTGGTGTGTCTGGTTACAAAGGTGGTGTTGGTGAGCAGATTAAACAGCCTATAGCCCTTCTGAGTGGAAGGATACCCCAAGAAAATACATGGTACCCCTCTCACAGCAAGTTTATCCCCACTTTTAGCAGGATTATAAGTAATGACAAAGCAGCCAAAAGCTTTTAAACATTCATAGTTAGGCTTAGAGTGGTGAAGTACCTCATATGGAGATTTGTTCTTCAACACTGGAGTTGGTAATCTATTGGTGTTGTGTGCAGCAGCAAGCACACAATCCCCCCAGAATTGAGCTGGCACTCCTGCTTGTAGTTTCAAAGCTCTGGCCATCTCCAACAAATTTCTATGCCTCCTCTCTACTCTACCATTCTGTTCAGGAGTATCAACACATGAAGTTTGGTGAATTATCCCCAAGGAGTGAAACATGGGCCTGCACAACTTATCATCCAGTTCAACAGCATTGTCTAACCTTACAACTTTCACAATTTTGTTGTATTGAGTCTTAGCCATGTTGATGAAGGTAGATAGTGCTTCATATGCATCAGATTTATATTTCATCAAGTGTATCCATGTCATTCAAGTGTGGTCATCAACCACAGTTAGAAAGTATCTTTGATTATTCTTGGAATTCACTCTATAAGGCCCCCAGGTGTCTATATGCACAAGTTCAAAAACATCCCATGTTCTTGAGTTACTTTCCTGAAAAGGAAGCTTAGTAAACTTGGCAAGAGGACACACAATGCAGGTTTCACTATGGCTCTTGTCAAAACCTTTCAGCTCTTCAATCTGAGAGATCTTTCTCATTGGAGCATGACCCAATCTCATGTGCCAAAGTGATGTCTCACTCACTTATTTTGTGTTGTCAATGTTAGGTGGGAGTTGTAATTTCTCCACTGCCATATCATGTTGTGACTCTTTCCCATGATCTGCTTCTTTCAACTGTTTAAACACTTCTTTCATGGGAGCATCTATCAGGTAGTACAGACCATTACGTACTCTGCCAATACCCAAGATTCTCTGATCTTTGCCTTGAATTATGCAGAAATTTGAGTGAAAGATTGCTTTACAATCTCCCCCTTGAGACAACTTCCTCACAGACAGGAGGTTATGCTTGAATGTACGAACATAGAACACATTTCTCAGAGTGAGATTGTTGTTTAAGAGTACATCTCCCACATGTGTGATAGTAGATGTCTCTCCAGTAGGCAAGTTGATCTTAGCCTCACTTTTGCATTTTTTGACATTCACCAGGCTGCTCACATCTCATGTCATGTGATGAGAAGCTCCAGTGTCCACTATCCATTGACTATCTTGAGCATTTGCAAAATAGCAACTCACCATATTTGAGTATGCCATATCCATCTCATCATCTGAACCATTTTCATTCCCATTAGATGAGCTCAGCAACATCTTGAGAAGTTTTTCAATTTGTCCAGTGTTCACATTGCTTGATGAAGATCCAGTGCTTGACATTCCCTCACTTTTCACATTTGCTGCCATCTTTGGCTTATATTCTGAGCCTCCTTTGTTCCATCTCTGGCTTCCCTTGTTGTTGTTATACCCCCCTCTTTTTGGATAGCTTTCCTTTCCTTTCCCTTTCTGATGTTTGGGATGTCTAGGAGGATACCCAACTACAGTCCAGCATTTCACTAGTAGAATAATTGCTTATTGATACGGTCATTAAGTGGCCTATTGCGGCGGTTTTGGCCGCGCAGCAATTAAGGACGCAGCAATAGGTAATTAAACTATTGATGCGGTTTTTAACCGCAGCAATAGGCCAAGATATTGCTGCGGTTCCTAGCCAAAACCGCAGCAATATGTATTTTTTATATTAAAAAACGTACACTTATTGCTGCGGTTCCTGGGCAAAACCGCAGCAATAAGTGCAGGTACAAATAAAAAAAAATTTCATAGTTTGCCATCAAATTTGATAGATAAAAATATAGAAAGAAAATAAGACACTAAATATTGCAAGTAGAGACAAAGAATCTTTAGATGTATGTATACTTAAAAATTATACAACACATAAAAAAAAAAGAAATACAAAAGAAATATATAAAAAACCAAAAAACAGGAACATAACATCATATTAATTCTAAAAATATAAAATTAAAATAAATCGGAAAATAAATACATCAACATCCTAAAATTAGATCTTGATAAATTTCAAGCTAAGTACAAAAGGAAAAAAAAAAAAAAAAAAAAAAAACCTACAAGAATAGCCGACAAACCGACGAAGGAGTCTTCGTCTTCGTCTGGTTCAGCGCCTGAATTCACAACCGACGAACGAGGAGTTTTGAAGAACGATCGTCTTCGTCTGGTTCAGCGCCGGAATTCACCACCGACGAACGAGGATTTTTGAAGAACGACGAAATACGAAGAACTCCGGGATTCAAACCGTCTTCGGCAGGTGAATGGCCGACGAAGGAGATGAACGAAGACCGACGAAGGAGATGAAGGAGACGAACGAAGGAGATGAACGAAGGAGATTCTCGATCTGAACGAACGGCCGACGAAGGATGACGAAGGAGATGAACTACCGACGAAGGAGATGAACGGCCGACGAAGGAGAAGGGTGAAGGTGAGGGTGAGGTGAGAGAGAATCAGTGGGAGGAGTGAGGGTGAAGTGAGAGAATAAGTGAGAGTTATGAGAAAACGGCGCCCTATTGCTCAACTATAAAAAACCCTAATGACCCTATTGTTGCGGTTTCTTGAAGAAACCGCAGCAATAGATTAAATTATTATTTTTTTAATAATATTTTAATCTATTGCTGCGGTTTCTTCAAGAAACCGCAGCAATAGATCTGGTCAAATTAAACCAGTCAACAATTTTTGAAAAAATTTCCGTTGATATCTATTGCTACGGTTTTTACCCAGAACCGCGGTAATATGTTTAATTCCGATTTTTTCTTTTTTTTTCGTGGTTTATTGATGCGTACGGGTAAAACCGCAGCAATAAGCAAAAATTCTACTAGTGTTTCTCACTCAAATGACCTTGTTTTCCACAGGCTGAGCAGCTGATCTCATTTGTTTTGCTGTACATGACTATCATGTCACTCTCATCTTTTACAGGCTTGTGAAGCTCTCTCTGAGACTCTTCCTGAGACAAGGTGCAGCATGCACTATCTACACTTGGGAGAGGTGTCAGCATGAGCAGGTTACTCCTCACAGTCCCATAGTTGTCATCCAGCCCATTGAGGAACTGTAACAATTTTTGTTCCTCTTTTTCAGTATGAAGAGCTTGTACAAACATGTTGATTTCAGTATTTACTTCTGTAATCGGTGGTAAGTTGGTCAAATTCTCCAACTCCTCCCACAATGTCTTCATATCTGTGTAATACTCTGAAATAAGCCTGCCATTCTGCTTTGTTTCATAGATTTCTTTACACAACTTGTACTTCCTGGACCCATTTGTCACTGAATACCTCTGATCAAGTTCTTTCCAGATCTGAGCACAACTAGTTACAAACATGACTGATCTTTTTATGGAATCAGTCATATTTCCAAGCAACCATGAAATTATCATGTTGTTGCATGTGTCCCAATGATCTTGTTTTGTTTTATCAGTTCCATCCCTTTTTACAACTCTAGTGATAAAACCTAACTTCCTCTTGGAAGCTAGACAGATCTCAAAGGATCTTCTCCAGGCTCTATAGTTGGATGAGCCTTGGAGTTTCTCAATGTTCACTGAGTTACTGTTTTCAGAGGAATGTAGATACAAGGGACTGGTTACATCTAGCTGAGTTGAACCCATATTTTCTGTCTTCTTTTTTCTTTTGGTCATACAACACTCTCAGCAAATATACTACCAGCAATAAAGACTCTAACTTTCTTACTGTTACTCACCTAACTTCACAGGACTCAAAGGCAGAATCTTTAGGAAATAAAGACAAGAATTTTACAGCAACTAAAAAGAAGATTTAGAGTAACACGAACCTCGTGCTCTGATACCATGAAGACAAATGGTGATTTACATTTGTCTTAGTGAATTAGTTGCTGATGTACAGCTGCAAGAATTTCTCATTAACTTGTTTTGGTGAACTTTTCATTCATCATCAATTTTTGTCATGACTGCTACAGCAGCTTACCTACCTATTTATACTAGGAAGATCAACCTAGAAAGAAGGGCTGCTGCCTTTACACAAAACCCTAGGCACACCTAAAGTGACAGCTGCACTAAGGGACAAGAAACTTATTCACCTGAGTCACATGACTCTTTACATTAAGTAAATAACTAAGAAGTGGTCCTGGGCTCTTGGGCTTCCTGAACTAGGACTAGCATAATATTGATTTGCTCTTCATTCTTCAACAAATGGTTCATATAAAAACTGATGGTGCGTGCAAAAAGATGTCCTCTAGCTCAAATAAGAAGCAAATTTGAGTTGCGATTGTGTGGGTTTGGAAACATAAGGTGAAAAGTGAACAAAGGAGTATTAGGGTCTGGTTAAGTTATGTATTGCAAATAAAATATCTTGCTTTTTTGCATGGGTTAATATATTGATGGAGGGATGTAGGCTGGGGATAATTATTATACTCTACATAGATTCAATTGAAACCATTTCATGTTTAAAGTAGCCTAACAAGGAACTAATGGCCATCCATGGAATTTTAGATAGCACCAAATTTTGGGCTTCTTTATGTAGAGGAGTAAGGATAAAAAGGGTAAATAGGCAAGAGGTAGAACAAGCACATAGGTTTGCTCTTAGGATGAGAAATAGTTAGGTAAATTTCAGGCTCTCTTTTATATCATTTATTTTACTCAATGTAAAAAAAAACATAGATTTTTCATAATTTTAGTAATGCGTAAATAAATATATTATTAACAAAAAAAACTTGTGTCTTGAAGTTTGTGAAAACACAAACGGGTGAAATCTTTTAAAATAGAGGGAGTAGAACTTAATGTCACATTATATATTTGTGGATGATGACTAATCTCACATGAATGTGAAATAATATTAAAAACTTGTATAAAGAAATAGAATTTTGACAAAGAAAAAAGAAAACGTTAGAAATGCACTTAAACTGATTTTTTTTTATTCACCTACCTCTATAGTTCATATAGTCATGCTTTCATCAAACATCTCAAAAGAACTCCTCCATAAGGAAAGGAAAAAAGAAAATACCCTAAGATATTTGCCGACAATTGTAAAATCTCTTTTAAAAAAGTCACATGATTTATGAGAACATCAAAAATACCCTATGTCATCAACTTGTTTTTATATATTCTCGAATGGTTAAGTTCATATATTTTAACATAGAAGTATTAATATGACAATTCAACCCTAAAATGATGGTTGTTAGCAAGGTTTACACATCAAGTATTTTCAACCCTACACGTATAAAAGGCAAAAACAGGGAACTTTCGATACAAACAAAATACATAAAAACACTTCTAGTATTTTGGATAAGTCATTAGTAATTAGTCCACGTTGCACTTTTTACCCCGCATACTCTCCATCATTTGAAATCAGTAAGAAGCATCCTACTATTTGCATTTAATACATAAAGCTAAAGTCGGCAATTATAATAACGACATTTCAACTAAATTTTTCATATAAAACCCACTACTTTCTCTTCTCTACCATTAAACCAACCAAAGCAACAACAACAACAACAAAAATCCATCTTCTCCAATCTCCATTTTTCTTCTCAATAATTTATCATATTCTTCCAATTAAAAAGAAATGGCATCTTCAAGAGTGGCAAGAATAGCAATAGAAGTTGCACCACCACAATTTGTGAATATCATGAAATTTAGAAGAACTTCAAACAAAGCCTTAGATACTATTTATGAAGATCAAGAGAAAGAGATGACCAATTCCAACTCTTTGATCTCCACAAATTTGAAAAATCACAGCAATATTGCTTCATCATCATCAATTATGTCTAAGTATTTTTCTCCAAGAAATTAAACTAAGGAGAGTTCTTTTTTTCTTAATTAAGTTAAGTCGAATGTAGTCCAGCAAGGAAGGTACAGTTTTTTTTATGGGCCTATTGCTGCTTTACAAGTCTTTTTTGTTTCTAAATTTTCAGCAAATCAACCTATGTGTATGTAAGGTTATTGAGATTATCGAGCTTTTGGAATAATTATTAATTTATTATTAGCTAAGCTCAAGGATTACTTGTGATACATTGTGCATCTATTTATCTAATGTTTTTCGTGTGATGTGTGTGACTTTTGCACACTGTTTCTCCTGATTATGAGTAGTTAGTTACAGTTTTGCTTTAATAAAAAATCAGTTGGGAAGCCAAATGTTTCTAGTACTGTACCATATTTTTTGCTTGTCCAAATGAGCACTTAAGTCCCTTCATAAAAAGAGAGAAAAAATGAGCACTTAAGTGTAGAGGTAAAGAGGTCCAAAAGATTGTTTCATTGTTTGGATTGGGTTCCCTTAGATCATTCAAGTTGGGACCGTTTAAAGGAAGACCTAAGGACCATATATACTCAATGTTGTAAGCTCGTGTATCACTCAGACTCCTTACATTAGTATTCCCTCTATTTTGGAGCTTGGATAATTGTTTTATTTTTTGGTGGAGGGGAGTTAACAAGTGCAAAAACTG
The DNA here is from genome assembly GCA_947648045.1 of Beta corolliflora. Taxonomy (NCBI): domain Eukaryota; kingdom Viridiplantae; phylum Streptophyta; class Magnoliopsida; order Caryophyllales; family Amaranthaceae; genus Beta; species Beta corolliflora. Next base: position 1,466,066 of record CANSZD010002988.1, read on the forward strand.
ATGGAACCAAGCGAATGCCAAATAAAGTAAATCGGTAGACTCTCATGATTGTTTTTTATAGGAACGTCACAAATAAGAAAATAGGGCAAACAAAAAGTACAGAAGAAGTATATAGCATGAAATTAATTAACTTAAGCAATAAGCCTTTTTAAAAAAGTATTAAATTAAAAATATTAAACAATGAATTATCTGTATATATTATACATATAGCAAATCCATGATAACCTTCCCTCGAAGTCAAAGCAGAAGCTAGCATAATCTTTACAGAAAAAATAGATGATCACATGTAATCTAGCTAATTTCCTTGGGATTTGGAACTTTGGTGGGCAAGGGTTGCTGAATATAATGACTAGTTTACTCTATTTAGTTAGCCACCAGTTTAATTCATTCAGTTTTCACATTTTATAATCCATTTAGTGATTGCTGGATTTTTTAAAAAAATTGTCCGTTGTAGTTCGAGATTCAAAAGGGAATCAAAGGAAGGAGAAGAGAATGGACGACTAGATTGAAGCGAGATGTCAAGGAATAATGTTGGGTTTGAGTGACATGGGATGGGCTTATTAGGATAATATAGGCTTGTATTTGTTTAATTCTATATTAAAACTAAATCGTCTATTCTAATAATTTGTGCGCAGGCAAATAGGTTGGATGTGACAATGTTGCAAAAGTCCATCAACCACCTCAAAATCTTCAACAACTATAAGTTGCAGCTTCCATGGACTTTAAAAATGACCTGTAAAATAAGAACTAAACTATCTCCTTCATGAGGATTCACCCGCCATTCGAAGGGAAAAAAAAACCATTACGCAAGTCTTAGTTCAAATTCATGATCTTTCATTAAGTTTATGTGCGAATCTTATAAGATTAAATATCCTTTAGCTATATTATTTTGTTGCTTTTGGTTTACTAATATTTTCTAATATTCTACGATTCACTCGGTTAGGGGATGTTTGGTTCACAAAATATAGGTATGAGCCTATGAGGTATGGGTTTAGAATGGGTTAAACCCATACCTAGTGTTTGGTTAGTAAAATTTTAATTTTAAAACCAATACCTTAAACCCATGAGGTATGGGGTTTAGAAACCCTTGGGAGGAGGTGGGTTTGGCTTATACCAACCCTAGGTATCATCAATTATTTAAGATAAAACATCTTGCTACACAAAAATAAAAAGAAACGTTGGTTCGTCTTCTTCCATGTATACTGCCGAGTGGCCTAAACTCCAGGTATTCCATTATTCTCTCTTCTACTGCAAATTTTTTTTCTATTGTAATTTTCTCTTTTCTACTACAATTTTTTTCTACATAAATATAACGGTTTTTTCACCATATACCCCCGACAAATTAAAAAATTCACCATATACCCTCAATGTTCCAGATTTTCACCATATACCCCTGAGATTTCAAAATTGTGCACCATCTACCCTTTTTCTAACGGAAGTTAAGTTGCCGTTAGCTTTATTTACGAGTTTGCCATTATTAATACCTAATCCTAAAATCTAAACCAAATCTAAACCCTAATCTAAACCCTAATCCCTAATCTAACCCCTAACCCTAACCCACCCATCCCCTCCCCTCCCTCCACCCCAACCCACCCCCCCCCCCCCACCCCCCCCCCACCCCCACCACCACCCCCCCCTTACCCCCACCGTCCACCATCCCCCACCACCACCACCCCCAAAGCCCCCTCCCCTTCCCCGCTAATCCCCGCCGATCCCCTCCCTCTTCCTCTCGACCCCCTCCCCCTTCCCCTGCTCGCCGTCGAACTCCCTCCCCCTTCCCCGCCGTCGGCATTCTTAGCAATACCAATCAATTTGAACGTAACCCGACCCACCAATTCTTGATTCCGGATAATTTGAAGATTAGGCATCAACCCGAGAAAGATTCGGAAGTTTCGCTAGGAAAATGGAGTACCCGAAACTTCGTTCAAAGATCGTAAAACGAGGATTTGAGAGCGAGAAGTGAGAAATGTCGATAACAAGGCCGAAAGAAGAAGATGGAGGAAGCGCGCGCAGAACAATAGCGACGACGGCGGGGGAAGGGGAGGGGGGTCGAGTAGGGAAGGGGATCGGCGGGGGTCGGCGGGAGGGGGGTCGATAGGGGAAGGGGAGGGGGGGATTTGGGGTGGTGAGGGGGGTGGTGGGGGGGAAGGGGAGGGGCGATTTAGCGGGGAAGGGGAGCGGGAGAGAGAGGGGGTGCGGGGAGGGTGGGGGAGGGGGTCGGGAAATCGACGGGGAGGGTGAGGGGGGAGGGAAATCGACGGGGAGGGTGGGGGGGGTGGGGGCGGCACGGTGGAGTAGAGGGGGAGGGGGTGGGGGCCGGGGTGGAGGGAGGGGGGAGGGGGGTGGGGGTTGGGGTGGGGTGGAGGGGCTGGGTTAGATTAGGGTTAGGGTTAGGGTTAGATTAGGGTTAGGGTTAGATTAGAATTAGGGTTAGGGCTTAATGATGGCAAAATCGTAAATAAAGCTAACGGTGAGTTAACGGAAGTTAGAAAAAGGGCATTTGGTGAACGTTTTCAAAAACTCAAGGGTATATGGTGAATTTTTGGAACATTGAGGGTATATGGTGAATTTTTTAATTTGTCGGGGGTATATGGTGAAAAAACCGTAAATATAATTGTTATTAACAAAGAAAACGAGATAAACTTATGTGGTGTTTTAGCAAATTTTTTCTTGATCCAAAAGATTTTTCGGTAGAAAAAAGCAACTGTAAGTATTGGTTAATTTGTTGATAGTAATTGTGAATGTAAATTTGTAATTTGTATACTAAAATATGCAAGTATTATAAAATTCACAATCGTAACTGTATTCTATACTTTTTACCATTAGTAGTCTCTTGTACGTTTTGACATTTGACCGTACTACTATTTGACAACAAAAACCAACTTGCAAATTGCAATCATCAGTTTCAGTAATTGATAAACAAACTAATGTCATGTTACGAATTAGCAAGGTTTCCTTCTCTTTTATATTTCTCTTCAATTTGCATTTACTAGAGTAAATTTTAATTGCTCCACACTTGTGCAAATATCATACCAAATTCAGCTTTCATGTGTCAATTGATATTCTTTAACTTCCATGTATTTAGAAGATGCAAATATCTTACCAAATTCAGCTTTCATGTGTCAATTGATATTCTTTAACTTCCATGTATTTAGAAGTTAATTACAGAGTTGAAAGAAGGGGAAATTTGCGGTTAGTGGGACCTATTTTATAACGATCAGCATCCTAGTTTGGATCAATAATGAAATTAGGATTGAATCAGTAGAAACATATCGTAGGATCGATACAGGGGTAGATGAGTGTGTGCAAAGAGCCCAACAGCACAGGGCCCCAAAATTATGAGGGCCCTGAAATATATTATTTTTAAAAAAATTACTTCATATTTGAGGAAATCAACCTTGTTTTCCACCCTTAATAAATTTTTCAATGATCAATCTTTAATTTTCAATTTTCCATCTTTAATACCCCAACCTTCCATCTTTATTTTTTATAAATTTGGGGCCTAATTTTCATGTTAGAACAGGGGCCTCAAAATCTTCAAGACGGCCTTGGATCGACATATCGTACAACATTAATAAAATAATCAATGACCATGCAAGATTATGCTAAACCCACTTATATCTAACTAATCAACAATATTCAATAAAATTTTTCAATATATCATTATCACCACTAATTAGTTGAATATTATTACATATTTAAGTGTAGAAGAAACTGTTAAGCTTTATGTTGACTCATTTTAGGTGCTTTATCTTTGAACTTGTGTCTTTTCTAAGAGAATGAGTAAACTTATTATTCTATTATTGTTTTGTATATGGAGAAAATACAACAGTCTTATAAATTCTTGAAGAGCCTCCTCTCTATAAAAATAAACAAAATACAGATTACGTGTTTCTTTGTTTTGGTGAAAATAGATTAGAGGTGTTACTCGTATGTAACCAAAGCGAGAATTAATATAAATCTAAAAGCACCAAGATGGAATTACTAAATCACGGCGATACCAAAGTAACAATGAATATAAACCTTAGGGCACCAACATAGAACTATAAAATCATATGGCACCAGAGTGAAAAAAAAGGAAATTTGTTAGAAACAACCTTTTAAATATAAGTTTTTCCGAGAAACAACCTTTTAAAAAAAATCTGGCAAAAGGAGACCTTAAGAAGAAAATATTTTGCAAGAAATAACCTCGACCCATTTTCCGGCATTGACCAAGCATTTTTCAGCGTTAACTCGTTAAAACCAAACATGTGGAGGGGAACTGCATCTTATATGTTTCTACCCTGTTTTTCTCCATTTTTCGACATTGACCAAGTATTTTTCGATGTTGACTTTATCAGTATATGAAGGAAAATGAGGTTGAAACATAAGAAATGTGGGTTACATGCCTTTCCATGTTTGGTTTTAGTGAGTCGAAGCCACAAAATACTTGGTCAATGCTCGGAATATGGGTCAAGGTTGTTCCTCGCAAACAAAATTACTTTTAAGGTCTTATTTTGCCAGATTTTTTTAAAAAGGTTCTTTCTCACAAAAACTTGTACTTCCTCCGTTTTTTTTACATGTTACACTTTCACTTTTCACGTATGCGAATGCAAAACTTTGAGGACATATATCTCTAATTTTGTATTTGAAAAATTATAAAAAGTACATATTAAAAAATACATATTCAGACGAATCTAACAAGATCACACATGACTATATGTTTATTCACATATAAATCACAAACGATGGTCAAAGTGAAATTTGTGAATAGTGTAAAATGTTTAAGTGTAGCATGTAAAAAAAACGGAGGAAGTATTTAAAAGGTTGTTTCAGACAAATTTTCCAAAAAGAAAAATTGTAGACTCATAGCACTAAAATTGTAGTAAAACCCCTATGCCAAAGTGGAATTATGCAACCTTTAGGCACCAAATTGGAAAATTTTCTTAATTTTAAATATTTTATGAATATTTATCTCTTATTAGGGTCTTTTGTTCCATAAGCTGGTGGATTTCTAGATGGGACTTTATGGGGAAAAAAAAGGATAATCGGTAAAACTTATACTTGAATTAAATCAACCCTGTACGGGGGCTGTTAAGTCACTTAACGGTTATGTTAGACCGTCATTGACCGGCATGATTAATATGCCCGGATATTCCCTGAATGTTAGGGTGTGCACATGTATTATACCGGCGTCCAACGAAGACATTACCGGTGCTACCGCTTGGGCCATTCTTAAATGGGCTTGGGTTGATCCAATACTTACTCAACGCGCTTATGGGCCTAAAGATAAGTACCAAAAGAGGATAGAATTGTATCCCACCAATAGGAGCAGTGTCCCACCTTGCTTAGGACACTACCGGCTCCTATAAATATCCCATGATCTGAGTCATAAGGTACGTTCACATATACTAATATACTCTACTTGAGATATACCGGCTTTATTCTTTACTGACTTAGGCATCGGAGGGGCGTTCCTCGGATCAACCCCCGAGGTTAGTTTACATGTTCTGTCTTGTAGGACATCAAACCGGCTTACGTTATTAAAGAGATATCGATTCACTCCAAAGACATTTATTCCATATCGGAACAAACCCTATTTTCAAACAAGAAGATAAAAATATATATATATAGTCGCTACAAAAGCCTCAGAGATTATGTGGAAAATTAGAAACGTCAAAATGAGTTGTTGCTTATAAATAGGAAGATTGGAAAATAATAATCTCTTGCTTTTCATAGTAAGAAAGATGCCCTCCCTTCCTACCAGATACTTTAGCTTGGCTACTTAAATATGCTATGCTATTACATCCGCTATGAATAAGAAAGTCAGACTTACGTCGTCTCATTTAAATTTGCAAAATTTGCCAAAAAAAACCTTTTAAAAGTTCAATTTTGCGAAAAAAAACCTTTTAAAGCATTCTTTGTAAGAAAAAACCACAAACTTAAATTTTCTTGCAAGATGAAACCTATTCTCATTTTCCGGTGTGGTTTTTCTCAATTTCGGCGTTGACCCTTCTATCTTCCTTTAACCCCCTATTTCCATTAACTGCACCACCACCCCTATGCATCTCAAAAACGATACCGGAAAATGGGAATAGGCTTCATCTTGCAAGAAAAATTAAGTTTGTGGTTTCTTTTTGCAAAGAATGCTTTAAAAGGTTTTTTTCGCAAAATTGAACTTTTAAAAGGTTTTTTTTTGGCAAATTTTCCTTTAAATTTCAATCCTTTTCCTATCATTGACGCAACAGGCGAATTGTCAATTGTAAGCTTTTGGATGCATAATTCTCTCACATAAAAATTTGTTTGATTTTTCTTAGATGTATTTTGTTAAGAGTATAACCCACATGTAAGTTAGGAATAATTGTCTTACATTGAAGAATTAGAGAGATGATGACTAACATAGATTATCGGGTTACTCAACCTATCACCAATTAGTTTTAGGATTGAAATCTGCCAACTTTGTATGTAGTCAAACTTTCTTAGAGATGTCGTACGGTTTTAATAATGAAAGTGAATACCCATTGGGCTTCCTTCATAACGTATATATTTTTTCACGTTAGAGTCGAACATGAACGCTAGCCGTTATTCTTGGCTCTACAAATATGGACGAAAGGCTTACATCTCTTTGTTGAAGTGAAAGTGAATGAAGAGTGAAATTGGATTGATACCATTGATGCTAGCGTACGAATTTCTTGCACTGCATTTGTCCTTCTATAATGTTGCAATGAAGCACCAATCCTTGCATTAAATACCGAAAGTTAAGACGCCGGCAATTCTGATAGGAACTAGTGAACCAATTTAAACCGCGGTAATTACAAAATTGGCTCTTCAAAGAGCGAGAAGACAGCTAATTCTACCCTACAGAACAGGGAACCTTGAGTTTGTTCTATTGGATCTCTCTATTGAAGAGAAGGTAGATCCCATAAATTATGAATGCAGCTGGTAAGCTTATATTTCCTCCATTTTCATATTGATTGCAACATTCTCCTTATCTGAAAGTTTCACATTAATAGCAACATTACTAACAACCAATTTGATTACGAGGATTTGGATGGAAAGTAAAAGAAATGAAGTATATGACTTTCCAAATTTGGTTCTAGAAAACAAATGGTATTTCATAAGATGTGGACGGAAATGATGAGAAAAGATTCTAATAATTTCTTAACATTCTTTTCATTTTTCCTCCAAAAATTGGAGGAATTTTGAAGAAAAGACAAATTAAGAAGCTCTTCTTTTTTTTCTTTCCCTTCCCTTCCTTGATCAATTAAAGCTACCCAAATATGCAAATTCTTAGATGCTCTTAAGAGCATGTAGAACTATGTGCTTCCAAGTACTTTCTTTGTATAATTGTCACATACTTTGCTCAAATGAGCAAAATGTAAAACGTGCATATAAAAAATGGGAAAAAAATATAAAGCACCTAGTTTTAGGTACTCTTAAGAGCACTATGGAAGCTTTAAACCAAACATTTAATTCCTTTCAAATCTTTCCATTGAACCAAATTATGAAAATTTTAGTTACTTTCTTTTCTCTTACTTTCCTTTCTCTTTCTTTTCATTTTAATAAAAGAAAAAATTTCCATTGTTTGGTTTAATGAAAGAATTCAAAAGGAATGCGATGTTTGATGAGTCTTAATTAACCAAGGAAAAAAAAGGGAAGGAAAAAAAACAAAATTTGACAGCTTCGTAAGTTGTTTTCGCTTCCATATTCCTCCAACTTTGGCAGGAAAAAAATGTAAAGATTTTACTAGAATCTTTTCGCATTACTTCATTCCACTTCCTATTAAATCTCAAATATTTTCTTGCACCAAATATGGAAGCGTCATTTAAATGCTTTCTTTTCCTTTCTCTTTGATCCAAATCTTTACAACCAAACTAACAAATTGTACATGGATTCTCTCCTCTTTGAAACTCTCGTCTATTACATGGGTCCCTTTTTTATCTTTCTCTAATTCTCTTCTTCTTGCATTGCTTCCTCATCCTATATGTTATAATTTATATGGAATGGATGAAATATTTAGTAACACTATTTGAAAAGTAAAAATGTGACAACTAAAATGACAAGTTGTCGAAACAATTGACATAGCTCATAGCACGAGTCCTTCAACAAAATTAACCAATATTACTAGCTTAAGTAGCTAAAAGTTTTTCAAAATAACAATTTCGTTTAAAAAATGCAAATGGCATAGATAGAAAAAAGGAAATATTTCAACTCCTTATAACCAAGAGCTACACAAGAATAGCATATCAATTTAAGTCGTTGTAAGCTCCTTAACTTTTATTAAAGGCTCCGAACAATTATAATTATTTCATTTAGAAGTTTCATCTCCTTATTATTTAAATTAGTTGCCATAGGTGTTCTCTAGGCTGTCCACATATTTGTAGCTCACAAGAATTGGCAGAGAGATTGCAAGAAAACAAGACAAAATATTTGACCAAAAAAAACTACCATCTATTATTAATAAAACAAAATTGAAAGATGCCAATAACTACCTTTTATAAGTTAACCTCAGAATATCTTCACTTCGTTATCACATATCAATGCTTTTTGTGCCATAGCGACTAGTTTCTCATATTATTCTCCCCAGTTTCTGTTTTGTGTTCTCTTCAAGGAATAGTTGAAATTCAGTACTCTAGTTAGTTTATTCAGTTGAACAGAATATAAATATTAGAGATCTATATAAGTGATCAAAAACTCCATGCAAAAACCTTCTTCGTAAGCTAAAGATTCACTTGTGTCAAATTTGAGTATCAATTGGTGTATGATCACCAAAGTTCCTCGAGACCATGTTGCAGCAGCAGATCATATTGCTAAAAGATGCTTAGCTACTATGACTTCCTTTTCTAGTTTTAGTGTAGTTGTTTAGTTTGTTTTTCTTTCATTCAATGTCAAAAAAAAAAAAAAAGAATTGAGTATCAAGGAGGAAAGTATTATGAACAAACATTCAGTTAAGAAGGCATGGGCTTTGGCTAGTCCTTGGAAACTTTCATCGTCTTTGCTTTGCGTGGCTTTAATGACTTGAAGTTAACCTTGCGTTTTCTAGATGCTTTCGATTCTACACTCTCTTTCAGCTTATCAAACGCTGCAACAATCAAAGAGAAGATTTCAGATCAGCTATTTAAGTAAATGATACCAGAACTAGATTACAAAATAAATGAAACAAACCATCATACACATCCTTAATGATTTAGGCGATGAAGGCTCCGTTTGGTAGGGCGTAAAAACATTTTCCTGGAAAACTATTTTCCTCTATTTTCAATTTTACATTGTTTGGTTTGCAAAAGAGTGTAAAATCATTTTCCCTATGAGCAAAATTGCTCTCCCAATGATGGAAACCCATTTTCCCTTCATTTTGAAGGGAAAATTGTTTTCCTTCTTTTTCCTTATCTCTCTTGTACACTCCTCTCACTAGTCACTACCTCCTTACTTTCCCTTTCATTTTCCTTTCATTTCATCATTTTTTTTACATGGAACCAAACAACGGAAAACAAATTTTAGAATTGTGTTTTCCATGAAAATCATTTTACACTGAAAATGTTTTTACACCCAACCAAACGGAGCCGAAAAGAAAAATAATACGGATACTGTCGAAGGAGAAATAATGAACCCTGTTACATGGGGGCAAGCGGGGAAAAGAACACCATGATACTCGGTCCACAGTAAATTACAAAAATTCTCCTTTTTGTTGTTAAAAGTCTGTAATTTGATTCTTAAAGTTCCCCTTTTTTAAATGGACACTATAACACATAAAAGGGAAATTTCAATATGACTACTATTAAAAAGGTCACTTTAGATCTTTAAACGATAACTTAAGCATGGGTCCACAATGGTTTTATTGAGGACCTGGTCCATACAAGAGTTTTTCAGTTCAAAAATATCATCATTTCCATTCAAACCGAACATAGGTATGTGATTAAATAACAGACTTACCAGTTACATAAGCGGACTGAAGAGACTGAATGGACTCCGAAGAAAGAGGATAGATCGTAGAGCTAATCTCTGCTTTCCGTTGCAGTGCATTGAACTTCCTCGCCTGAATTAATGAAGTAATTAGTTGCACAAACTTATGTAGAGAAAAGGGTTACTCTATAAATTTAATACATCCAAATCTTGAATCTCATCCTTATCAACAAAAACAGAGTTACAAGGTCACAGAAAATATGGCTACCTCAGTAGCAAATAGCAATTATGATACTCAGAAGTCATTGTAGACCCAGGATGGTTGAGGCTAGCAATCAAAAAATCTTAGGTGACAATGCAACTTAGAAAAACAATTACTGATATTTCAGAAAACACAATTACATATAGACAGAAAAGAAAAGGATCACTTCCAAGATCCCATTAATGTAAATCTACTCACGGCATCATAATCCCTCCACCCTAAATCAAACTTCCGAAATACTATGGTTAGTGTCTAGAAAAACTTCATCTTTCCCTTTAAAGTAAAAGATCTTAAATATGATTATTTTTCCTTTTCTCTCTCCATCACATCAATACTTTGTTCTCTTTCTTCCACAGAACATTTTTACTTTTTCCATCCACTTCCAATGATTATCTTTAAATGGATAACTATTCTTATAACCCTTGCTAAAGTTAACCATGAAATTTATTTGAGATAGAGGGAGAGTATCCGTCTTAAATACTTGGAATATAAGTATTTTATTTTGCAGGTAGAGTATTTCTTTTGCTATTCGTCGAGGGTATCAACTATCAGATGATTTGAAAAACAGATTTTTTGATGACATAGCTACATATAGATATAAGTATGTCAAAGAAGCAGCATACTTCATCTCTAAGAAGCAATGTGAAGCAGCGCCCAATTTGGAATGCTCTAGCAGTCCTTCCAGCACGATGAAGATAAGCTTTGATATAACGTGGCACATCATAAATGATGACATTTGCTACCGCTTCAACATCTGTTCCACGGGACAGGTTATCAGAAGAAACGAGCACTTCCACTTCCCCTTTACGGAATGCATCTAGTGTTTTGCTGCAATAGAAGAGACACTTTAACTTGAATTACTTGCATTCTACACGTATTTATGAGACAAGTTGATAAATACAGATTTCAATGAAGTACAAAAGGCAGATATGCTTTTTGTGACAGGAAATGAAGCAAACCTAGGTTGAATTCCTGAAAATTTCAATTGCCAAGAGATTTTGAAACAACAAATCTGTATATAAATTTCCATTTCTAAATCTAAACCCAAAAGTAGATCTAGTTGCAATTTGCAACACCTCATATGCTAAACAAGAAGAAGAACAAGAACAAGAAGAAAAAATATTCGATGACAGTACTAGAATATTATCACCATAAGTCAATGATATGGTCTGTCTAATCAAATCATTCCCTATTTTCCAGAGTTGTACTGTGGAAGTGTATACTCAACATGGGAAAGATGTATGGACGTCTTGATGACATGTACTAATGTATCCATGATTTCCAAGCTGTATGACTTTTGGGAGGGGGGAGGGGGGTTCTTTAATGTTTTACATTTTTGCTGCTTGTTTTATAGGAAAAGCAATCCATACCATAATTCAACTCCGAAATAGTAAAAAATATGCAGAACAGGCATGCAATACATGTATCTCAATTTTAAATTATTTTCTTCACTACTTGCTATCCCAAGTAGTTGTTCTGGAAGAAAATAAAAAATATCACACTTAAAGCTACATAAAAGAGTAAACCCATATAAGACACTCAGACCTTCATATGATCAATATGGACCTTAAGTCCCATACCTTGCAAAAGGGTTGTAGAATTCTACCATGCTCCTCAGCCCAAATGCCCTCACGAGTCACGGGTTAGCTTTGCACTAGATAATCCTAAGCCCGATAGCACCACTCACATGACACAAGGACTTAGATGGGGGTTGGATTGCTTTGATACCACAGTATAATGATCCAGAAGCAAATAAAAAAAGAGAAGCATTGGAGAAGAACTAAAATGAAGAAGAAGAAGGTAGCCGGAAGAAGAAAGAGATAGTTGTATTGGTAAGTCCACACATTGTAACAACTCTAAAGCTTCAGGGTGGTTGGGTCACTCACTGTGTAAAAAGGACTAATAACATTATTTCTAATTGAATTCCCCTTTTACCTCATCCACTATTTTATATTTACCGTCATTGATCATTCTTCACTCACTTCTACTTAACTCCTTGTCACAATGCTTCCTGAAAAACTGAAGTTATGTCGCCCATTATGCCCTTCTTGTTGTGACTGACAAAGCGTATTGATGAACTGAGTGGATGCATTACAAAAGCGCCATCATTTTTATCACTTTATTGGAGTTGAAGAGTAGCTAAGAGCACCAAAAGATAACTGCAACAATTATCCCATTTTACCACATCCTAGGTGACTAACCCGTTTTTGTTTTAATCAAATATTCTAGTATGTGCCCCCATTTGACTAAAAATGAATATTTATCCTACACAAATCAGTTGCTTTAGGACTTTAATTAAAAGTACAGTCTGAAAAGCAATAGCGTCGCATGAATGATAGTATACTTTCTTAAAAGACTATTAGACATCCGAAGAGTGTAAAGAAATCTCGTTCTCCTGGGCATGTCAATTAAGATTTCTTTACCTAACCACACTTCACAATCGCTTGATTTCTTTACCTAACCACACTTCACAATCGCTTGTAACATTTCTGCAGAAAAGAACTGCATTCCAACCCAACCCGAAAGAGAATGGACGAGGTGAATCTTACAACACAAATGCAGAATAATTAAAAAAATAAAAACGCATCTGCGTGGAAGAGGCAGGAAGAGAAAGGAACAGAGAGAGCACCTTCTCACAGCCTGGTGTTGACAACTCGAGTATCCCTTGATCCTCATTTGAAGATCACCAAAAGATTTCAGCAAGTTGCAGAGCCTGTGGGTCATCTCTTTGGATGATGTAAAAACAATGCATTTCTCGCCTTTCAACTTTTGAAGAAGGGCCACTAGATACAGGGCTTTATTATTTGATTCACAAATCTGCATAGGTAAAGATCCAACAGAGAATCTCAGCAAGCACATATTCAGATATAATACGAAGCTAAAATTACTTTGAAATTACAAATGGATTCATGCCATCACATTATTAAATAAACTATAAGGCATAAGCTGAAGGATCCTTCATATTCAACATCTCAACTCCTACTGGTCAAGAAGAAGGCAGTAACAATGGAAGCACAAAGGCTTTGAAACCTTTTTATATGTTGAGCATTTTCTAAGTAGAGAGGCAACCCAAAGCCATCAAAGTATAGAAAACTCTAGATTCCCTACCCAATAACAATGATCACTTCTATTTCTAATTTAACCATTTCCCTTTGCCAAAGTAATTTCAATACAATTCCCTTTTTTGTTATGGATCATTGACGGTTGTTCGAATTCGAATGCCAACACAAGCTCAGTTTGAGCTATCTTGCATTAATGATGTATGCTAGCTTCACTTCCTCACATAGTATATAGGAGTGAAGTTTAATTTTAGAGGTAGGATGGCCTATTATTCCATGACCTCTTGTCCTAAAATTAAAATTTTCATCACTAGTTCGATAAACTCCAGGCTTTTCCCTATTTAAATAATGTTCATGCCAATAGCTGAATCTGGATCTACGGACTATTACACAGATCGATGGAGGACAGCTTATTTAACATTACTTTTGTCTTCAGTTTAGCAATAAGTTTGCAAAGCCCAGGTTGAACTCCTGGCATCACATAACCAAAAAGATATTGAACAGAAGTTTAGTCAGCCGAAGATGTAGAATCATTTTTGATAGCATTATTCTCCGTGCCTTGAATAAAATGACATGTCCAATTGGGCATGGGACCTAAAAGTAAATAGTCAACATGATGAGCACTGCACAAGCACATCGTTAATACATTCAGTTCAAGGAAAAAAGCACTGGCACTGCAATAAGATCACAAGTATAAACAAGCAGCCATACCACTTTGAAAAACTCAAGCTTTTCAGGAAACGCATAACGTGATTGACCAGTTGTCATGAATAAAGGGTGATGAAGATCAAGCAGACCAAGTTTGCTAGGATTTCGGGTCAGTGTAGCAGAAAAAAGCATCTTAACAAGCCTGGGATAAGCTTTATCCTTAAATCCCCTCTCAACGCCACTGCAATATAATGAAGATAAAATCACTGTAAATCTTGAAGCATAAAGCATGAATTATGTATACTCAAAGCTTACTAAATGACAGCTCAAATTACAATTACCCATACATGGAAACATCCTTAAATCTAATATTGACAGCAGAATAGTACATGTAAGGATATGAACTTAGGGTGCATTCTCTTCACCTCAAATTAATAAATTTGAGAAAAAAAGTTTGGATAAGTTTAGATAGCTTCAACAAGTTCCAATAAGTCTTGATAAGTTTAGATAATTTACAATAAGTTATATTAAGTTATAAAAAGGTTCGATAAGTTTCAATAAGCTCTCTTAAGTTATAAAATAAGCTTCGATAAGTTTCAATAAGCTCTATTAAGTTATAAAATAAGCTTCAATAAGTACCAATAAGTTATGTAAGTTCAAATGAGATCCTTTATGTTCAGATAACTTCACTTCAAAGAAGTTCAGTTCAGATTAGTTCAACAAAATTCAGGTAAAGCGGACATACATAATTTGTGTTATATTATCCTGATGTCAATTTTAATATAAACCAGTACAGGTCTTCATCATACCACAACCACGTTCATTAACCACAATTATAAGTAGCTCAACAGGAATTGATCAAAAACAGAAAAAACAAGAACAGCCAAGAAAGAAAAGTTAAGCAAGAGATAGATAAACCAGCCAATAACCTGAACACGGCATATGTATTATTCGTTACAAATGGAATGAACAGATATCATACTCACCATCTCCGAATGGTTTTGAAAGAACCACAAATTAAAGGGGAAAATGCTTTAACACAAGGTGCAAACATCTCATCACTTGGACAGGACAGCTTGAGCACAGTGGGCAACCATGACTGATATGCCTCCCCAAGTAACCGGTCAGTTTCATCAACTACCTGCATCATTAACCAAGAAACATCATGACATACAGGAATTAAACTGCACACGTGGATCAGGCAGTCAGATCCAAAACTTCATATTTTCTTTAGCACAATAACGGAGGTGAGATTAGATGAGCATTGGGATTGCGACTTCTGAAAAGTGAAAGGTCTTAGGACACTGACAAGTTGCTCCTTAAAGCAAACAATTAATTTGAGAGGAAAGTTTCTACCAAATAACATAAACAAAGTTCCCCAAAGTCCTTTAGGTTGGCAGCACAAACTCATTTTTATAAGTGAATCATAAAATATATCATATTTATTGTGCGAGCTTCTAAAAAATAGGGAAATCCATCATAATTCGGTTAATCTGTAACTTTGTTTTCTGTTCGGAGGCAGCTTGCCTTCTATCTCCAAACTCCTTGTAAAATTGTCAATGCAATTTTACTTTTCCTTAGAAGAGAAAAAACAACGATTTTTTCACCAGTTACTCCTGAGGTTTCACTGAAATGCACCTGGTACCCCTGTTGCTTTAAAAATGCACCAGCTGCCCTTGCGATTTAATAAAAGGCTTAAAATTCCCTTAATGACTTAACTCCATTATGTTTCTGTTAGTCATTAAGGCCAAATCAACCTAATTATCCCAAATAATACTAAATCCTAATTAACAATTGTTAGCCCTAATCAATTCAAAAAACACCACCCAGCCACCCCTACCAGCAGCTCCAACCTCGCCTGCCCAGCCACCCCTGTCCACCCACCAACCACCCGAAACCACCCCAGCCCCAAAACCATGAAAACCTTTGTCCTCCAGAAGGAGCTAGCTCTAGCCAAGCGCAACATTAATCGCATATTCGCATTCCTTTAACTTTAACGTGTGTGTATGTATGTGCGCGCGTGTGCACACATACTATCTTGTTTGAGGCTGAGGGAGCATGAGGGACTATGCCATTAAGGTGCATATTGAGGTCCCTAGGCATGAAGATGGCACATCCCCATACCCTAACCTATTTCCTAAATGAGTCTTAAGCATGCTTTTATAGTGCCTGCAACAGGATAAAACAGAGGAAGCTCTTCTAACAAGGAATATGAGGACAAAGAATCATTGGCTTAGGGAAGTGTGAAACCTAAGCCTACTAACAATGTCTTAGTGCGCATGGAAGAATGAAACAAGATCATTTTTGAAGGCAAAGCTAGTTCACATCAAGAATTCATGGTTTTTATTTCTATTTTTAAGGCTTTAGTAAAGCTTACGTGGCCTACGGTCACAACTCAAAACCCCAAGTGCCAACCCATGGATCCTCATCGTCTACTCCCTATAACCCATTCAATCGGACCTTTATGCTAAACTTTCAAGGCTATTTTCAGACCAATGATTTAGGCTAAAAGAAAAAAAAACCCCAATTTGCAATTGAGGCATTCGTATAAAATTAACGAGGCCAAAAGCATAGCGGCATTAACTTTGTGGGTCAATGGGTTGTACAAGAAAGAGTAACACGAGTGACTTGCCAAATAACCAAGCTGTTTTGTTCTTTTTATTTTTTACGTTATTCTGAGCCGTTGAAAGCAATTACCCACTACCTTACACTCATTAAATTATTTTTTGTAAACTATTCATACACACACACACACATCATATTGGCGTACCCAATTCACGCAATCTGTGTATCCGCCCCCTCACCCAGCATGCATTTTTTTGCCCTATATATGACGTCATGATATATTAAATTCCAGCAAGATGGGTTTTCGGTTCCACATAAAAAAATCCACGGATGCTGTCAAGAGATAGTACTGGTAAATTTTACTTCCTATAAAAAGCTATAAGTCACAAAGTGACCTAATGTATAGGTAGTAAAATTCAGCTTTTCTTACTATATACAAGAATGGTGCTTCACCACCAACGATGGAACTCCAATCAAAGCAGTCATTAGTAGTTTTAACTTCTCTTCCCACTGAGTCCATTGACATGTGTTAGATATGATCTTCGACTGGAGGGTCTCCTAATAGCTTCTCCTTACCTTCTCCCAAACAGGAGAAAATATGAAGAGTTATTCAATTTCAACTCTAGCAATAAGCATTAAGCAACAGCAATTACAAGGGTATCTTCCTTATATATCTATTTTTCAATTAGTTACTGAAAGCTAGGAATTCAGATACGGAAACTCAAATATCGTTCACATAATCACCAATTTCTTCAGCTCATGCAAAGACATTTGGTAAATGCAGATGAGAACGGATCATATTATTTGATGTATTTCCATCAACCAGCACGAAAAATGGTTTTTGCACTACAGAAAACTAAAGATTTTTAAACTCTTCATAAATCAAGCAAAATTAATTACCACAAAAAAGAAGACTAGCAAACGAAATACCAAGGGGAGCTTCTAAGTCAAGTAGACCTGTCAAATAGGTCGCGTCATGTCTATTTTGTATTTGTGTCATTTACTAATCGTGTCAAAAAGTCTGGACACTAACACGACCTGTTTAACTAACCGTGTCAAAACTCTTGAACTAACCCGACCACTTCAATTAAGTGGTTACCTTTGTCGACCAATTTAACCTATTTATTCAAAATCCCTAAAAAAAAATTAACAATAAACTGATTTTTATGTCCAATTTTTATCGATCTATGTTTATTTAGGTAATAACTTGCTAATATATTAGGAAGATTTAAAAAAATCATTAATGATTTGCCAACTTATGCCCTAAATGGTGCTAAAATGTTAAAATTTTCCTATATGTTTAAGTTAATCGTGTAAAGTCGTGTCAGTTTCCAGTTGAAATTCTCAACACTAACCCAACCTATTTATTAAACGGTAAAACACGTGTTTACCCATTTATATAAACGTGTCGAAAATGCTTGACACTAACTCATTTTTTTCGTATCCGGTTCGTGTCGTATTGTCTTGTGTCGTGTCAACTTTTGACAGCTCTAAGGTCAAGTGGTGACATGAAATGTATTAATCTAGTCAACTCTAACAAAACTTGTTCAATTATATCACACAAGTATTTTGTAGTATTAACAGGGCCCATAAGCTACCATATGCAGAATATTAGGAAAAATGGTTGCTACCTACAAGATACCGTAGGTGCTCAAGTGTGAAGCCTTTGGTAGTATTAATATGGTCCACAAGCCTTCCAGGAGTTGCTACCAGTATGTCCACTGCACTTTGTAATCTGTTTGCATAATCTTCAGGGTCGTAACAGAAGCCAGCCTCAAGTCTAGGCACTTTAACTAGTGCTGAAATTTCATCAGCGAGTGAAGACTGTCCAACAGCTAAACCAACAGATAAGCCAACGGCTGGAGCAAGATCATCAAAAACTTTTTTGACCTGAAATTTAGGAAACACAAAAATCATACGAAAGCAGGCCTTTAATTGTAAACACATAACATATATACGAACATAAATAACATCAATGATCTCTCCGATATCTTCATGTCATGTTTCCATTTACACCCACATCAGCATTGCAAAATCTTATTCAATAAATCTTGATCCTCTCTATTTTTTTCTCATTTTGTCGTAGCAAAGGGAAATTAAGAGTTCTCAGAAATCAACTTTTTCAATTCTATGGCGTGAGCTGCAAGCATGAGCCGCTGAGGAAAAAGTTGGACTATGGTGAATCCTCACTCATCATTCTCAAGCTTTCAATTTCCAAGCCAAGGCTCAGTAACAGTCTGACTCAATTACACCGGTATTCTTAACTTAACAATTAGATGATGAATGATTTTGCCTTTAGCATCAACTTTATAAGGATAGAAAGAATAGAATTTTAAAAATAAATTAGAACTTCATGCATAACGAATTATGTTATGAAAAAATACAACTCAGTTATCAATACGGAGCAGATGGATTACTAAACCATTTATGGAGTAGGAAAAAAAGACCGATATAAGCTGTTCTGATCACAAGAATAAAGTTAAGACCAAAAGTTATAGCTTTTACCATTTTCTAATAAACATTAGCTTCGACCAGATAAAATGTATAAAGCTCCTGGGGGATTAACAATCCTGTGTCATCCATATATCAAAGAAGCTACTCACAATCTCACGCCTCCGGTACATGCATTTCATTGCCTACTATTACCGGGAAAGAAATAAACAGAGAGCTAAGTGTTCAATGAAATGAAACCTGCACAGCTAAATCATGGGTGGGTAGCACCACCAAAGCACGCAAACACTTCACAGAGTGAGTAGCTAGCATTTGCACTATAGGCAGAGCATAGGACAGAGTCTTTCCACTTCCAGTTGGTGAGTTTACGCATAAGTCGCGCTCAAAAGCACCAGGACCAAGAGTCTCTTGCCAAACTGCCACTTGCACAGGGAAAAGTGAAGAGATATGGACATTCTTCAGAGTCTTATCCAATCTGAAATAGAATAAGTACACTATAGCATCAATCAATTACATAGAATATATACTTCGAGGAGAAGTATAAAGATAGATAGTTGTAAAAAGAAAAGAAAAAAAATTCCAAATTCAATAATATAATCCATTCATCATAGTCAATGAGCACATCTACCCTTGTCTTTGACTCTAACTTCTAATCAATAACCTACAGCTCAAAATAACTAACACATATCCCCCTCCCCATTTCATTGGGCGCAATTCCTCATCGGACAACAATCTTAGTGATCTAGTCACTGTCTCACCAATGCAAACCATTAATTTTAAATGTGAAAGGCAGGAACTTAGATTTAATTGACAGAAATGAGTTCCTGTTCCCCAACAGATTTTCTCAGACTGCCAAAAGCTTCCACCAGATTACATGCCAGCAATATCATCCCCAAACTTGTAACACTTGTAACCATGTTCTTGTAAGGCTATATTGCATCACATTTGCAAATTTCCATCAACTCTATATATGGCACTGTAAACACGCTGTAATTGTCCGGAAATGAATTTATGACTACCAGAAAACAAGCATTGGTTGATTTAAGATGATTTTGTCTTGACAAGAGTAACAGTCTACATAAACTTCCTAATTCAACAGCAAAACTTATCAGGTTATCATCAAGGAGAAGTGATTTTCTATTGTCCTTTTTTTGGTTTGTAAAGGGTGGAAAATCGTTTTCTTTCCTAAAGGAATTCTTCCTATATACTATTTTCTCCCTTCCATTTCACTCTTCATTTTCCCTCTAACTTTTCACGCACCCAAACAAAGGAAAACCAATCTGCAATTGTATTTTCCTTTCCCCTGCCAAAACATTTTTCCACGGAAATTCATGTTAAGATGTTTTCCGTCCAACTAAACAGAGCCCAAGACTACACTGGGACGAACAAGTCAAACACATACTTACCAATCACAATACAAACACAAACAAGTGAAAACTATCTCATAATAATGACATAAACTAATTATAATAAAAAATAATATCATATCATATCAAAAAGCAAAGAAATTAATTAAGTGGGTACCTAGGATCAAGACCAGGGAGCAAACTTAAGGGAGTTTCCTTAAAATCAACAATGTCAACTGGGTTTCTCATCCATGGCAGCACGGGTATGTTCTTCTGAACTTGAGTTGCTCCAACCATTGCTACTAACTGCAAACATGACGTATCAAAATTCAAAAATCAAGAAAATAACATATCTACATCAAATAAAAACAGGAAAAATTTCACAAAATTTGTAAAACCTTTGTTTTTTTGGTACAAAGTTGGGGCGCCGCACGAAGAGAGTGTGTGTATGAGGGAGTTTTAAGCAATTAAACAAAGTAATACAATACAACCATAAATTTACCTAAAATAACTCTTTTTGTCAGTTTATACCAACCTCTGAATTGGGGTGGTTGGAAGTTCCGACGACTATCTCGTCGGAAAAAGTTTAATTTGGCTGAAATTCTTTCCTTTGAATTTTCGTGTTGGGGAAAATGGGTTCGTGTTATGCAGCGAAGAAGAACGTCACCACTCACCAGACGAAGATCGAAATCGAAGAGGCCGAGAGAGAGGGAGACTGAGAGAGTAGAGTAGAGCGTCTGAGAAGAAGAAGAACAAATGCCTAGATTACGGTGTTCTTGTTCTTTCAACTACAACAACAACAACAATTACGAATTTACGATACCCTTCTCTCAAGTATAAGGCTTTGTTTGGTAGGAAGGATTTGGATGGAAAAGAAAGGAAAGGATTGGTAAAAACAAACTTTCTCATATTTGGTAAAAGAAAATAAGATGGGTTTGATTGGAAAGGAGAGGAAGTGGAAGGAAAAGAATACTCTTAAATCCTTGCTTTCCTTTCCTCCCAAAATCGGAGGAATTTGATAGGAAAGAAAGCTAACAAGCTTTTACCTATGTTTTTTTTATTTTCTTCCTTTTCTTTCCTTTACTAATGACAACCAAACATGTGATTCCTCTCAAATCCACCAATTATACCAAACATTAGAAACTACAACTACCTTATTTTCTCTTCTTTTCCTTTCTTTTCAATTCACTTCCTTTCTTTTCCCTTCCTTTACTAAAAAAATACCAAACAAAGCGTAAGTACTACCATCTTTCAATTTGGGGAAATTCCACTTGATACTACTGTATTCTGGGCTTTTTCATTTGGTACCTAATTTTTTTTTGGATTCTATATGGTACCATTGTAGTTGTACTTATTATCTACCGTAACATTATGTTAAACAAAACGTTAGTATAGAGTTAGGGTTTGTCTAATTTTGCGTAATTAAGGTTTTAGGAGTCATTTTTGTTCTTAACGACCAAATTTAAGGTCCAATTTGGTAAAAAAACAACAAGTTGTCATTTTCTGACACGTAAAACGAGGTAAACTAATAACCCTATTTAACCCAAAACTAATGTTTTATTTAACGGAATGTTATGGAAGAGAATAACTCCAAACTATAGTGGTACCATGTAGAATCCAAAAAAACAATTTGGTATCAAATGAAAAAGCCCAAAGTACGACAGTACCAAATGGAATTTCCCTTCAATTTTTCCTATGACTGATTGTTTAGTTGACATGAATGAATATGACAACTGAGGCTTAGTATATAATATAATAGCCCTACATGCACACGATGCGTGCGAAGGCATATATAAAATTAAAATAATTGCATGATTATATCTAGTAATAACTATAAATGAACACCAAATTACATCTAGTAATAATTATAAGTATCCGTCAATGTTGTTTGCTACGCGTGCGAAATTATTATCAAATTTAAATTAATTGCATAATTACATCTAGTAATAATTTGTAAGAAACATTATTTACAAAGTTTTGTCAAAGAAAAACATCTTCATAATGCAACAATATAATAACAAAGAAAGTAAATGAACAATTAAGTTAACAAATTACAAACACCAAATTAAATAAATAATCAATTATTAAGAATATGATAGTTAACAAATCCGAAATCAAGCTAAAAAGATGGCATATGAGGGCCATGAAGCTCTCAAAATACAATATAGTCTCCCCTCAAAAAAAAAATACAATACAGTCCCCTCTATGAGATAACCAAATCGTAGCACAATTTTGACCTAAAGAGATATAGCTTAAAATAACAATGCAATTAAGAAGACCTACGATTTGGCCAACTAAATAAGTCAGTGTTGAAGTCACCTTAGTATAATCAGTGGAGACTCCTCTTGAGTTCCTATTTTCGAAGCAACCAACATGTAGTGCCACATTATTATCTTCCCTTGAAGTTGGAAGCGCATGATTAGATACCTTCTCCCATTTCTGATACTCTTAGCTCAAATTCAAGACTGCAAGCAAAAATTCTGCTAATGCTCTCTCTTCTGTTAAATTGTCATTAAAATCTCCTGCAAAATAAAATGCAAAAATTAACTAATTGCTACCCTCTACCCTTTATTGAATCCAATGTTAGCAAGAAAGAAACAGCTAATTAGATTAAATCAAATACCATTGCATTACATTTCCTAGAGACTGTAAGGTTTTTATTTTAGCAAAAGCACATTTTTTTTGGTGAATTCAAACATACATTAATTACTACAAAACAGATAAACGTTATTGGCATTAAGAGTCTGATTCGAATCGCTAACATGGAATTGATCCAATAAAGTAGATGATATTACCAGTTAAACCTAACTTGGCGCAGACATACGTGTAAGAGTTTGTGAATACTCCCTTGAGGAGGCTTAGTATCATTATGTTCAATATATATCAAGAGTACAACATAACCCTACTTACCATAATAATACTCTATACATGATTACATTATGCTAAATAGGGAGACTAAATATATTTACATATATTTACACTAATACACCCCCACAGTTGGAGCAGGAGGAGGGCGAATGCTCAAACTAGAGCGGAAATCCGTAAATAAGGGTTGAGGAAGACCCTTGGTGAAAATATCGGTAAATTGAGAGGAAGAAGGCACATGAAGGACACAAATATGACCCAGAGCAACCTTCTCACGAACAAAATGAATGTCCATCTCCACGTGCTTGGTACGTTGATGTTGCACGGGGTTATGAGACATATAAACAGCACTAATATTATCACAATACACCACTGTAGCGCGTTGCAAAGGACAATGTAGCTCAAGTAAAAGATTACGGATTGAGGCCGTTTCAGCAACAACATTGGCCACACCTCTATACTCAGCCTCTGCACTAGAGCGAGACAAAGTAGCCTGTCTTTTCGAAGACCAAGAAATAAGATTGTCACTAAGAAAAACACAGTAACCTGAGGTAGAGCGGCGAGTATCAGGACATCCACCCCAATCAGCATCAGTGTAGGACACAAGGCCCGTAGCAGGGGAGGAGGACAAGTGCATGCCATAGTCAAGAGTGCCCTTAAGATACCGAAGAATACGCTTAAGAGCATGAAAATGAGGATCTCGCGGCGCATGCATAAACAAACATACCTGTTGAACTGCGTAAGAAATATCTGGGCGAGTAAAGGTAAGATACTGAAGAGCGCCCGTAAGCTGACGATAAAGAGTAGGATCAGCAAGAGGCTTCCCACTAGAAGCACTGAGCTTAGACTTAGTATCAACAGGAGTAACAGCAGACTTACAAGAAGACATGTCAGCACGAGCAAGAATCTCCATAGCATATTTCCGCTGACATAAAAACATGCTGTCCTTGGTACGAGAGACGGAAATACCAAGGAAATAGGATAAAGAACCAAGATCCTTCATCGCAAACTCAGAACTAAGGAGGGCAATGATACGTGTCCTGAGAGCATCAGAGGAGCAAGTAAGAATGATGTCATCAACATACAGGAGAAGATAAGCATTATCGGAGCCCTGTCTGAAAATAAACAGAGAAGTATCACACTTGCTGTTGTGAAACCCCAAAGAAAGAATATAAGTCGCAAATTGCTGATACCAAGCTCGGGGGGCCTATTTCAGGCCATAAAGAGACTTCCGAAGAAGACACACATGCTTAGGTTTGTCAGGATGTACGAACCCGGGAGGCTGATGCATATAAACGGTCTCCTGAAGATCACCATGAAGAAAAGCATTTTTCACATCCAACTGATGAATAGACCAATGTCTAGAAACTGCCAAACTTAACACAGTACGGATCGTAGTAGGGCGTACTACGGGACTAAAAGTCTCACCACAATCCACCCCAACCTCCTGACTTTTACCATTAGCCACTAATCGTGCCTTATAGCGTTCAAAAGTACCATCTGATTTTTCTTTGTGAGCAAAAACCCATAAGCAACGAACAACATTGGCATCCGGAGGACGCGGAACCAAATCCCAAGTATGAGTGTCAATCATAGCATTATATTCGTCACACATGGCGTTATACCAGTTAGGATCATCAAGGGCACTTTTAGGAGATTTTGGTAGAGGAGAAACCGAAGGAGAAGAAGAAGTAACAAGGGAAAATCCTGCATACTTCGAATTGGGCTTAAAGATCCCAGATTGAGCACGGGTTCTCATTGTGTGGACTGATGGTGTGTGTTGAGTAGGAGGCGCATGAGGAGGAGAAGAAATGGGACCAGCAGTGGGCCCATCAGACACAGGAGAAGAAGGAGAGGCACGTGGGCCTAAAGGAAAAGACAAGGGGAGCTGATGACTCATGGCAGGGACATCAGGCCCAAGAGAGGCGCGCGGCCCAGCTCCAGCAGAGGGATGAGCTGGAGTAGAAGAGGAGAAGGGAGAAACGGGCCCGTGAGGAGAGGTGGGTGTTGGGCCAGGATCATAAGGGGGCTGAGCGACAGATGAAAATAGAAGAGGAGGGGAGTTTGGGTCAGTTTCAGCACCCAAAAAATCAAAATCCGAAGGAAGAGGAGTATATTTAATAGAATTCGGAAAAGTGAACTCATCAAAAATCACATGACGGGAAATAATGATTTTGTTGGTTTCAAGATTAAGGCATCGATAACCCGTATGATTAAGTGGGTACCCATGAAAAATGGAAGGAGTAGAACGAGGGCTCATTTTGTGAGGAGATGTGGAAGAAAGATTAGGATAACAAAGACATCCAAAGGTGCGAAGATGGTCATAGGAAGGAGCTTTGTTAAAAAGAATGTGCATTGGAGTCAGGTTGTGAAGAAGGCGAGTAGGGCGGATATTGATTAAATAAGCCGCCATATGCAAAGATTCAACCCAATAAGTAGGAGGGAGAGAAGCATGAAATAAGAGAGAACGACATATATTGTTGATAGTGCGGATCATACGCTCCGCCTTTCCATTTTGGGGAGACGTATTAGGACAAGAGTGTCTCCAAATCATGCCATGAGTTTGAGAAAAGAGGGTGAAAGGTGCATTATCATATTCCCGACCATTATCACATTGTAAAGCTTTAATAGAGATGCCAAATTGAGTTTGGACATAAGCATGGAAACGCACAAAATGCGGAAAAACATCCGATTTATTTTTGAGAGGAAACACCCACAAATAATGAGAATAGTCATCAAGAAAAAGCAAGTAATAGTGATATCCAGATGGACTATTAAGAGGATAAGTATATAAATCAGTATGAATGATATCAAAAGGAGCATAAGTCTTAGTTACAGAATCAGAGAAAGGAAGACGACAATGTTTGCCTAATTGACAACCATGACAAACACAAGGAGTTGTCTTATTATTACAATGAATAAAATTATTATGCCTAAGAAAACTATGAACTTGAGCTCCAGGATGACCCAAACGATTGTGCCACACTTCAGAAGAGAAAGCAGCAAACACAGACGGTGGAGATGATGGAATAGAGGGAGAGGACATTGGATATAGATTGCCAACACTATTGCACCTGGTCAGAATTGTCCCCGCCTTGAGGTCCTTCACAGAAAAACCAAGAGGGTCAAATTCAACAGATACACAATTATCAGAAGTGAATTTACTAACAGAGACAAGATTTTTAATGATTTTAGGAGCATAGAGAATATTTTTGAGAGTAAGATTAGGAGTGGGGGAAGAAAAAGTAGTAGTGCCCGATCCCTTAACTGGAATTTGAGAGCCATCACCAACCAAAATGTGAGAATTTAAATTACGCCAATTGACAAGGGATTTAGTCATACCTGTATCATTCATAAGATGAGAAGTAGCAGCGGTATCCATATACCAAGTAGAATCAGGAGGTTGAAGAGATAAAGCGTTGAAAAATGTAGGCAACTGCGTGGGTTGGAAGCTGCCAGGGGCAAGCAAGGCCTGCTGGGCCGTAGGGGAGGCAGTGGGTGCCGAGCCCAATAATCCATGCTGCTGTTGGGCGTAGGCAGGAGCTCTTCATGAAGTGGGAGATTGAGATGGATAAGGGTAAGGAGGATAAGAGTACTGCTGGGCCCAAGGAGTAGCCCAAGGAGAGAAGAAGACCGGTTGGGCCTGATTAGTGGTGGACCGGTTTTGGTGATTTTACCCAGAATATTTTTGTCCCTTATACTTGCCTTTATTTTTGCCATACCCCTGCTGATGCTTATTATTATTACCAGCCCGAGAACCACCAGCACCACCGGAGGCCGACTGAGACGGTGGTTTGGACGGTGGCTCACCGGCGAGAAGAACCGTGTCAGAGGAGGATGAACCTGTGTCTGATTTTTCGCGGCTTACGTGGTCAAGTTCGAGCATGGAACAAGCTTTATCAAATGAAGGAAGGGGGGTAGTTTGTTGAATCAAAGTAGCAACCATACGATAATCATGAGTTAACTTACCCACCAACTGGAGAACCAAGCGCTCCTCGGAGATTGGATGGTCAATGGCAGCGAGTCGACACCGTTTTAAGGGCGTGACAATAATCCGCAAGAGAGGAGTAATGAGAGAGATGGATATTGCCAAATTGGTTCTCAAGATGCACCACGCGTGTGCCCTTGTTGTCTTGAAAAAGGTTACGTAAACGATCCCAAGCCACCATAGCTGTAGCCTTTTCATCAAGAATTTTGTAGAGAAGATCGGTAGAGATAGTACCATATAGCCATTGAAGAACAATAGCGTCGAGACGATCCCACAAGTCGTCATCAATGTCGGTTGGTCGAGCAACTTTCGGATCAATATGGTCAAGGACATTATAGGCCTTGGCCGTGTTGCGGAAGAGGGTAGCCCATGGAGAGTACTGAACCTTATTAACATCAAGAGTAAGTTTGACGAGGTTCGTGATATTAGTAACGTTGAGAGCAGGATGATAGGGATGAGAAACAGTAACCCTGGGTGATGCGTCGGGCTCGGCATCGGGTGCCATAGGTGCTGATCGAAGATAGAAGATAGAAGAGGAGGATCGTGGTGGCTAGGGTAGGACTGATACCATGTAAGAGTTTGTGAATACTCCCTTGAGGAGGCTTATTATCATTATGTTCAATATATATCAAGAGTACAACATAACCCTACTTACCATAATAATACTCTATACATGATTACATTATGGCAAATAGGGAGACTAAATATATTTACATATATTTACACTAATAATACGCATCAATTATTGGTGGGGGTAGAATTCCCGGGGTATCTAAGACATAAATGTTAGGATGGCTCGCTACCTGGAAATGAGATATATTAGTTCAGCATGATTATAGAAGAAGCAAAACTTGAAGTCATTCGAGAATCGAGTGTTCAACCACCTTCAAGCTGCATATTCCTTTCGTCTCACCAGGTTTTGGGCTCAAACCTGCATGCTTTAGCTTTCCTTTCTCTGTTGCAAGGAGAAGAACGTCAAAAGCAGTAGAAACAATTAAATAGTATTACTACATTGTTTAACCTGGGTTTACATAAGAAAAAAAATAATGTGACTATAATAGAAAATGGGAAGAAGAAGGTGAAGTAGAGAAACTGGAGGTAATTGAACGGAGAATATTTCTATTATGTATGGCAATGCATGGGGGACACCAAAAAAATAAAAAATTAGAGGGATAACTATGGTTTCATTTAAACAAAAAATGGGAAAAAAAAGTACTACATTTAAAGTGAACAACATTTTTTTGAAAAAACAAAATGCAAAGACAACTATTATATATGGCAATAGGGGTGGGACACAAAAAAAATAGAATAAGAAAAGAAAGGAAATAAAAAAGATGTAACTACCTAATTAATTAAAAAAAATAAAAACATAAAAAGGCACAACAAAAAGAAAGGGAAAATTTATACTTCCCTCCCAACTAAATTTTTGAAAAACTTTAAAAATCTCTGATTTAGTGGGATAAACTGATTAAAAATTTAAAAATCCTTAATTTATTAGATGTAATTAACAATTAATTTAATTTTCTATATTTTTTCGCACGCATCACGTGCATATTAAGTTAATTGACTATAATTGAAGGTGGGAAAAAGAGGGTGAAACAGGGTAACTGTAGCAAAGTTGTATCATGGTTTCATGTGGTTTCTTTGTTTGTTTAGTTTTCGGTGTACTCAAAGATAACTATTGTGCAGTTTATTAGTGAAAAATTGTTGAATGTGTTAATCAGTTGTTTGTGGGAGTTATCCCATTAAATCTTGGATTACTTATTTTTTGAAAAAGTTTTAGTAGTTAATCTTTTGTTTTATGGAAGGAGAAGGTACTGATCTCAATATCTCATTGTAATGTGTCTACTGTCTGGTAGTGGTGGTTATTTTTGCCTCTTTTTTTGTTAAATAGAGAGGTTAGTTTCCTTCGATAATTTTTTTTCCCTTTTTCAATTTTTGGTGTCCTACCTCTCTTGACATATATAATAGAGATTCGTGATCTAGGTTCATGTGAGAACTACCATTATGTTATTTGTTTTGGTTTAAAAGTTACGATTTTTATGATTCTCTTATAATTATATTTTTTGTTTAAAGGTTACGAATTTTGGGATTTTGGGGTTATTAGTTAAGGTTATATGTTAGTTAATTTTTTGGGGTAAAAGTTAATGTTTTAGGTGAAAAGGTTATGGTTCTCAAAGTTCTCACCATAAAGAGGGTTCTCATTAGAACCCAACCCAACCCCCATATATTATATAAATAGGCCAAGTCAATTCAAGTAGTGTGATAAATAAAAAAAATTGTTTTTTATGTATATGAGAAATTTGATCTCTTATTCTTTTGAAAATTATAAATTAATAATATCAAGT
Organism: Beta corolliflora; assembly: GCA_947648045.1. Lineage (NCBI taxonomy): Eukaryota > Viridiplantae > Streptophyta > Magnoliopsida > Caryophyllales > Amaranthaceae > Beta > Beta corolliflora. The sequence continues at coordinate 1,495,477 of CANSZD010002988.1, forward strand.
TTTATTTAGAAAAATAGTCATGATGATAATGTTAATGATATTTGTTAGAATAATAGGAACACTATAAGCGAAGGAGGTAAAATATTGTGTATTGACTAGTGAACTTTTTTTGTGGAATTATTAAAAAGCAACGAAAAGAACCAAGATAATGCAAGAGAGATTTTTACAAGACTTTTTGGCCCAACAGAAAAAAAAAAATTACAAGGAAAACTTTTTGGGCCCAACAGAAACAAAAACCTCAAACTCAGGGGATTTTAACTCCGTTCTTCTTAATATGATAGGCCAACAACTTTGCTCCTACCTACTATAAACTCAAGCCTCTTCTTGAGTTTATCTACAAACTCAAGCCTCTTCTTGAGTTCATCTACAAACTCAAGTATCCAACAACAGTTCCCTCTAACTGGTGTTCTGCTTCAACTTCACTTGAAGTCTATTCTCTTCGATCTCTATTTGCTTAACTCAAAGCCACACTTACACAAGAGTTCACTCAAATCCCCTGACCCCAAACTCAAAATATAGAATAGTAAAATAGTACTAGTTGGAAGAAGAACAAGCTAAGTTTGGTAAAGGAACAATAATGGAACTATGGAACTAAGACGGTATGGACTCAATTATATAAGTGAAACTCAAATTATACCCTTTTGTAATTTTTCTTTATAAGGGTAAGAAAAAAAAGAAGGTTAGGAGCGAGACTCTCCGCACGAGGGGAGCTCCAACCTTATCGTTTACAAGGATAGAGTGAAGAGCATAATTAATACAACTTTCTATGTTAAACAGTGAATCAATTAAACGGCCGACATTGGCTATCCAGTTTGCTGCTTTGTTTGCTTCTTGGTAGACGTGACGGATAGTCTAAGACTTGAAGGATAGTAATAGAGCTTGAATATCCTTGATGATGTGAGCAAGCTTCCAAGGAGGAGACCGAAGACCTTTAACTGCATTGATGACCATGAGGTTATAGCCTTCAATTTGTAGGTGTTGAATATTGCTTTGGTGAAGAGCAGTGGCTTCGGCAATGAAAACTAGAGAAGGACCAAGATTGAAAGTTGTCGCTTTATGGAGATGACCAATAAAATCCCTGATGATAACAACTGCTGCTGCAGAGTTTGCACGAACCGAGCCATCGAAATTGAGTTTGAAGAATGGGTTGGGAGGCGGCTCCCAAACAACAGGATGGATGAGGGGTAATATAGGTTGGAAGGAGGAAGAGAAGAGTGATGAAACGGGGAGCCTAAGGAGATATAGTGGTCAACTGCATTCCTAAGCTTCAATTCTGAAAATAAAAATTTTGCTTTATGGATGATCCTGTAAATATTAAGTGAGGCATTATGTAATATTAATTATATCATTTCTTTCTTTCCAGATGTTCGAAAGAAGGAATATATATTTGATAGTGGAGGTTTTATCTTGTCTTATTTGGGAGAGAACAGGTAAGAGAGGGTCTATGTTGACTCTGTGAGGGATCCAACCCTTGAGATCTATCAATTGCCAAGGGGGATTATAAGGTTATCGCAAAACCCAAAAAGATGATCTAATGTCTCATCTTGAATGTTACATAGGCCACAGTGGTTGAAAGGGAGGATATTTCTCTTTGCGAGATTAGCTTTAACCCCAAGACTATTGTGACAAATTTACCAAAGGAAGATTTTCATGATTTGATGGAAGATTATGGGCTGACCAATTAGCTGATTTAACCGTGAAATGACCCGAAGAACGCGACCCCCATATAGGCTCATCAGGAAGGGGGTGGATAGGAATGGGAACACCTTTGATGCAAGTGATAATATGCCCCGGTAGAAATGATTTTAGCCTGTCAAAATCCCAAGTTCTATTGGGTAAAATGAATTCATTTAAATGAAGTGAAGTATCAACTTAATTCTCTATTAGTTTCACTTTGTCCAGGTTACTTTCTTCAAAACACCAGTTGTGAAGCCACAATAGAATCTGAGTACCATCACCAATTTTCCAACAGATGCCTTTTCGCAGAAGCGGTTTCTAGAGCAATATCTTTTTCTAGATGGGAGAATCTTGCGGTCTAGATTTATAATTAAAGAAGGATTGTCCTTTGAGATGTTTTTCTTAGACCAATTTGACCCAAAAGTTATTTTGATCTGTGAGTATTTTCTTAGACCAATAGAGGCCAACAATATAATGGGCGAATTGGATTCCTGATTATATTCGTACCCTCACCCCTGAACTCAATCTTTGGTTCATTCACCGATTATGAAGCCATGACGGAGAAATTTACATTGGATAAGTCCATAAGTTGTCACTAAAATATTTTTCAATATCCAATTAGGTCTATGAGTCTTCCTTTAAAGACCTGTTGGCGACTTCTTTATTTCAAAACATTTTCAAAACTAAAAACATTTACAATGAGGGAGTCAAATACACGCTCATCCCTCGTAGGCAATAAAAACACGCCTATAAGTAGGAACAATGGCAGATCCAGGATCTGATCCACATGGGTTCGGAGTCGTTATTCCCAGGATACCGTCATTGCTTCTTCTCCGGGAAAAGAAGTTCATGACTCGTGGGCCTTCTACCTCTACACGGCATTGCTCCGTCAGGATTTTTACCTCACAAGTCACATTAATTGGTTGAGCAGTACTATCTTGACCCGTAACCACTAAAGCGTTGTAAATATTTGGCATCTTGTCTAGAGGAACCAAAAACCAACACTAGTGGAAAAAATGTCAAATGACACAAAACAACAGATCTGGTTCTCACAAAAATCGGATCCGTTCGTTCGAATTTTTTACATGTGAAATGTACGAAAACTAACTGACGCGGTTGAAAGGCCAAACCAGATCAATTAACAAAAACTGATCCGATTCTTGTTAACTAATCCGGTTCAGCTGACTGGATCAATTAGTTTTCCCACCTCACTCAATTTCTTTAGCGAGCCCGCATTATTCAATTCTTATTCTCCATCCTTCCTCCTTCCTCCTTCCTCCTTCCTCGAGCACATTAGGGTTTCATTATTTGATTTCCTTCAGCACATGTGGTCTTTTCCCTCTGATGGAGTACTCAACAGCCGCTGAGTGCACCACCACATTAGAGCTTGCAAGTTTCGCGCCACGGGAAGCTGCACCACTTGCCTCCTTCACCCACACTGTTGCACCACTTACCGCTGCTCGACCGTCGCGGCACCACCACTTGCCTCGCTCCTCCACCTGCAGCTACACCACCCGCCACTGCACCACATATTCGTCCTCCAGCTCCTTCTAGGTTAGTTAGTAAAGTTCATAGCTTTTAGTTTTAATTTTAGATATTAACATTTAAAGTTTATAATTAATTGTAGTTTTATGAATCATTTGTTAGTAAAATTAGGTTGTATAATTATTAAATGGTATGAAATTGATTGATTTTAGTTAATTTAATTTTAGTTTAAGTCATTAGTTTGATTTTTAGGTTTAATTAGTTAGTTTAATTAGCTAGTTTAAGTTTGAGTTTAATTATATAGTTTAACTAATTAGAAAGTGTAATTATGAATTTTATAGATTTAAACTTTAGAAGACTTTGTGAAATTACAAAAGAGGAAGCTAGGACATGAGTTAGCCATTGTAGATTTCATATATTCTCTAGTCATTATTATTAGTGTACTTATTATTAGTTAGTTTAGTCGTTTAGTTATCTTACTTATATTATTTTAATTAGGTTTGAGCTTTAGACTTTGTACGTAGTTGGTTATTAGTTTGGCTATTTGATTTTGTATGATTTGTTAATACACTTAGTAGGCTCCTTTATTTGTTCATAGTGAATATTAATTGGAAGTCCCCTTAATATTATAGGGCATATAAGTCCCCTTAACTCATTTGAAGCTACGGAAACATGTTTCTTAACTATTAGAGGGTATAGAAATCCCCTTAACTCATTTAGAACTCATTTCGTGCAAATTAGGGTCATTTTGGGATGTTTCGTCCCTTTTCGGGATGATTACTCTCATTTAAGTATATTTAGCCCAAAATTAGGAGTAATAAGTACATATAAAATTATTAGGGTCAACTAAAGTCTCCTCATATGATTTGAAACCTATTTTAAGTGAATGTCATGTTGGGCTGATTTTGGCTTTTTAAGCTCAAGTTTATTAATTTCTCTCTTTTAGGCACATGTTAGAGCATTTATATATCTAATAAGTACTTATATAATTATTAGGGTCAAGTAAAGTCCCCTCACATGAATTGAAAGCCATTTTGGGTAAGTAAATGTAATTTTGAGTCGATTTTGGCTTTTAAAGCTCAAGTTCATTAATTTCTCGCTTTTAGCCACATGTTAGAACATTTATAGCTCTAATAAGTAGTTATATAACTATTAGGGTCACTTAAAGTCCCCTCACATGTTTTGAAATACATTTTGGGTAAGTAAATGTCATTTTGGGTCTTTTATGCTATTTAAGCTCAATTTCCTTAATTTTCCGCTTTTAGCCACATGTTAAGGCATTTATAGCTTTAATAAGTACTTATATAACTATTAGAGTCAACTAAATTCTCCTTACATGATTTGAAACCCATTTTGGGTAAATAAATGACATTTTTGACTGATTTTGGCTTTTTAAGCTCTAGTTCATTAATTTCCGGCTTTTAGCCGCATGTGAGTGCATTTACAGCTCTAATAAGTAATTATATAATGATTAGAGTCAATTAAAGTCCGCTCACAGGCTTTGAAATCTATTTTGGGTAAATGAATGTCATTTTGGGCCTATTTTGGCTTTTAAAGCTCAAGCTCATTAATTTTTCACTTTTAGCCACATTTTAGGACCTTTATAGCTCTAATAAGTAATTAATGATATAACTATTATAAACAACTAAAGTCCCCTCACATGCTTTGGAACCCATTTTGGACAAATAAATGTTATTTTAGTCCGATTTTGGCTTTTTAAGGTCAAGTTCATTAATTTCCCACTTTTAGCCACATGTTAGTATCCATAAAGCAATGAAAACATGTCTCCTAACTATTAGAGGGTTAAGAAGTCCCCTTAACTCATTTGAAACTCATTTCGCGCAAGTAAGGATCATTTTGAGACGTTATGAGCCCTTTTCGGGACGATTATTCTTATTTAAGGATATATGTATTGTATGATGTTAACTGATCCGGTGGACCTAACATCACTAGATCAGTTAATTAACTTCTTTTTATGCAAAGTATAGTTTGCGCCATAACACTGACTGATCCGATTTGGGCACAAAAACATGATCGGTTAAGTTAAGTAATCGATCAGATTTTGTGCCCAAACCGGATCAGTTAATGTTTAAATGATCCGATTTAGATACTGATAAGTTGATATTTTCTAGCAGATCCGGTCCATTTTTGGATTGATAAGGCCTATTTTGACCGGTTTAGTTGACCTTTTTTTCACTAGTGCCAGCTAAATTGATTAATAACACCAACACATTAATCTAAATTTCATATTATGAACAATTATTGACCATTAGCTACTAAGTTAACCAATTGTTACAATTTCAAAAAAAAATCAATTAAGATATGTTATAATTTATTTTATCTATCTAACAATCTACAAGTCAAGTGTTAAATTTGTCCATATAAACTATCATATTTTTAGATCTTTAGTGATTAACACTAATATGAAAAAAAGAAAAAGCAAATCATTTTCATTATTATGTATATGAAAATAATTACGTAGTACTTCTTTAAACATTTAAAACACAGTTTTTTCACCAAGTACCCCCGAGTTTTCAGAAAATTTAAGCGGAACCCTCACACTTTTGAAAATTCACCTGTTACCCCTCAGTTTCATGATAATACACCCAAATACCCTTAATGACTAACGGTAGTTGGCTCTGTTAGTCTTAACCCTAATTAAACCCTAATTAGCCCTACTTAACCTAACTAAACCCTAACTTTTAACCCTACCCTAACCCTAACCCCTAGCTTTAAACCCTAACCCTAACCCAACCACCACCCAACCCCCACTCCTACAGCCATAGCAGCCCCCCCCCCCCCCCGCAGCCCCCCACCGGCCCCCCCTCCCACCCCCGCAGCACCACCCCCTCCCCCCCCCCCCGCGCCCCCTCCTCCACCGGAATCCGTCCACAGTCGCACGCAGCTTTCCCCCTGCTGCCGTCGCTCCTCTCCCTCTCTCTCGGTTCTCCTCCCTCACGGCACTCCTCCCAAAAACACGTGCGCAACACTCCTCCCTCGCAAAGACAAGGAGCAGCCCAACAACTTTTTCGCGGAAATTGAAGTGGGTTGGGGCCGAGGGGGGGGGGCTCTGCCGGCTGCGGGGGTTAGGCTGCGGGGGTTAGGGGCGCGGGGGGGGGGGGGGGGGGGGCTACTGGGCCGGGCGGGGGTGGGGGGGGGCGGGCTGGGGGGTGGGGGGGGGGCTGCAAGAGTGGTGGGGGATGCAGGGGGTGGGGGGGGGGTGGTGGACTGGTGGTTAGGGTTTAGGGTTAGGGGGGTTAGGATTAGGGTTAAGGTTAGGGGTTAATTAGTATTTGAAACAGAAAATTAAGGTTAATTAGCCGCCGTTAGTCATTAAGGGCATTTGGGTGTATTATCATGAAACTGAGGGGTATCAGGTGTATTTTCAAAAGTGCGAGGGTACCGCGTGAATTTCCTGAAAACTCGGGGATACTTGGTGAAAAACAGTTAAAAATAGGAAAAATTAATGGGAATAATCCCACCTTTGGGCTATCTTCTTAAAACAATCCCACCTTTGGACTAACTCAATAAAATCCCACCTTTTCCCTTATCTTCTTAAAATGATCCGGTTTCACCTGTCACCTGTTGGAAACCGGTTAACTTTTTTTTTAAGAAGGACATATTTATTGAAATCTTAATCTGCTTCAACTTAATTTCTTTGCTCAATCTGAATTTTCACCCTTAAATGCTCTCCTTTCTTCTTCAAGCTAAATGCTAATCTGTTTCTTTTTTTCTTTTTTTTTTTTCGTTCAATCTTCTCTCTCCAAAATCTCAAACCAAAACATGCTCAAACTTCTATCTCCCAGAAAATGGAATCCTCTCAAAACTCACTATCACACGCCTTCATATTTCTTATCATTATCTCATGAATCGCAATCTCAATTTTATTTGTCATTATGTGGGTGCTCTTCAAATTTCTTGAATCCCCTCTTTTCTTGCACACGTGATTGGTTTTTCTCATGTGGGTACTTGTCAAATCGTTGAAATTTGAAAAATTTATGCGAAATAAGTGAGTTTTTGAGAAATCACAGTTTGGTGCTATCAAAGAGGGGCTTTTGCAGTGATTCAGGCCGAGAATCGATGGAATACGACGTCATTAAAATGGGGGCTGGAGCTCCCTTGTAATTCAATTACTCCCATTGATTTGTTTTAAGGTCTAATACCCAAAAGTCCTCTTATGCAGTAGTAGGACTCCCTCCATTTGCAAAGAAGTAGAACAGTGCCGACAAAAAACAAGGAAGAGAATGAAAAATGGACTTCAAAATATTAAATAAATAAAGCAGGCTTCGCCTTGTAGTGATGAAATTGCTCCTGATTTGGAGTTGTGAATTCCCCACCTATACCAATAATCAGAGTAAGCAATTGAGGAAGTGCTGCTAGGTGGAAAATAACTCATAAAGAGCAAATAATTGTTAAAACTCCTCGAGTCAATATCTGAAAGTGATGAAGGGAGAAATTGAGGAGGGGAAGGAAGACAGAACAGAGGAGGTAACTGGGTTCGTCGGACGAGGTGGATAAAGGAAGCAAAAGCAGGGAAGAAGAGGATTTATTAGAGGGAGATAGAGGAAATAAAACACATGGGTTTTTTACCTGCAATTGCAAGTCATTAACAGGTAACGGACCATTCTAAGAAGATAAGGCAAAAGGTGGGATTTTATTGAGTTAGTCCAAAGCTGGGATTGTTTTAAGAAGACAGTCCAAAGGTGGGATTATTCCCATCAATTTTTCCTTAAAAATATAGAGGTACAAGAGGACAATAACAACATGAAATTATAGAAATTTTGGAAGGTATTTATGTATAGCCAAGTAGATATATATACTCCCAACTAAAAACTGGAAGGTACAAGATTGAAAAGTAAAACGTAAAAGCTTGAGTTTTAAAAGAAAGTAAAAGAATAAAAACTAAGCATGAATATCTCAACTTTACCTTCAATAATAATCCCAAATTTGTATTTTTTAAAGAGACATTCTAAAACTAACGGAAAACTTATTTTTCTTGATTTTGCTAATTCAACTTCGGTTTAATGATATAGGAAAATAAAGAAAATAATCCAAAAAAAAACAAGAATTGGAAAACAGACTGTTAGGAGAGTAAATTGAAAAAGATAAGAACGAAAAAAAAGCAGTACGTAGGAATTGAACCCGCGTCAACCAATTGTTACAATTTTTAATATATCGACTTGGATATACATAAATACATTAGTCTAAATTTCAAATTATGACCATTATATTAACTACAAAGTTAACTAATTGTTATAATCTTTAAAAAAATATCAATTAAGATATACTATAATTTATTGGGAAATTCTACATAGTACCATTATACTTTTGACTTTTCCATTTGGTACTCAAAATTATTTTGGATTACTACATGGTACCAATGTAGTTTGTATTAATCTCTATCATAATATTCCGTTGAAAAAAGTTAGTTGGGGGTTAAATAGGGTTAAGGTTTTGTCTCGTTTACATGTCTCGCTTTGCGTGTTTTAGTTTCGATGCTGAAAAAATCTCAGTTAAGGTTTTGTGGGTCATTTTAAAACTTAAGGGTCAAATTCGAAGTCAAAATTGGCAAAAAAAAGACCAAAAAGACCAAAAGCACCTCATTTTACGTGCGAGAAAAGACTAGTTTTTCTTTTTTGCTGCGCAAACTGAGGTATTTTCGTTTTTTTTTCCAATTTCGGCTTCAAAATTAACCCTTGAGAGCAAAAAATGCTCCCCAGATGTTTAACCGAACAATTTTCCTGGTGTGCAAACCGAAGGACGCAAATCGAGGCAAACCCCTAACCCAAAATTAATCCCCCAAGTAACCTTTTATTTAACGAAATGTTAAGGTAGAGAATTAGTCCAAACTACAGTGGTACTATGTAGAATCCAAAATAATTTTGGGTACCAAATGAAAAAGTCAAAAGTACAGTGATACTATGTAGAATTTCCCTAATTTATTTTATCTATCCAACAATCTGCAAGTCAAGTGTTAAATTTGTCTCATATAAACTATCATATTCTTAGATGTTTAGTGATTAGCACTAACAGCAAAGAAAAAGAAAAAGCAAATCATTCTCATAATGAGAACAATTGTGTAGTACTTCTTTAAACATTAAAAATACAAAAATACAAGAGGACAATAACAACCTGAAAACTACAGAAATTTTGGAAGATAGTTATGTATAGCCAAGTGCGGTTGAGGTGGTGGAGTAGTGGCATCGCTTTCCACCTTATATCCCTGAGGTCTAGGAATCAAATCTCATGAGACTCATTTGAGGATTTCCCCTTATCCCCTCAAGTGAGTCTCCTTCATCTTACCTTAAAAAAATATGTATAGCCAAGTAGATACATAAAACAACTGGAATGGTATAAAATTAGGACGTAGGAATTGAACCCGGCGTCAGCATTGAAGTTCAATAAAATCTTGTCGCAACCCGGCTACCATTGAGCCAAACGTTTCCGTATGAACTATGAACCAACATTTGGAACGCGGGTACATTATAAATGTTCTACATCTTGTGGCTTTTAGCTTTTTTTCAGATTTCTTTTTTGTAGGTTCAGTTGAACCCACGCTAGAGCCGCCTCTAAGGAGGAATAGAAAGAGGAGGAGAATGAGAGAAAATAGGGGGGGAGATCATATGAGAGAGAGGAAACGTGATATACTTACAGTACTAGAGAGAGAGAAAAAAAATAGGGGAATTATTCGTAATAGAAGTACTAGAATGTATCTTTGTTTTTCTTTGTGGGGGTGAAATTTTGGGATGCTTAGAAGTTGGTTTTAAAAGTTGGTATCAAATCCAATTGCATTATAAGCATGTTTTAGATTTGGGTAAACTGAATGTTATTACTTCCTCGGTTCTGTTTTAGATGAAACGTTTGCTTTTTCACGCAACCCAACGCGCTTCTTTAATGGTTAATATCTTTAGTTGTGCACACATAAAAATATAAAAAAGCTATAATTTGATAGTATGCATCGAGACGAATCTAACAAGATCTCACTTGACTATGATTTTCTTTATATAATGGCGATAAATTAGAGTTAAAATTGATCAATGAATAGTGTCATTTCACCCAATGTTTCATTTAAAACAGAACGGAGGAAGTATTATTTTTTGGTTAGTTAAGTATAGCACTTGGGTAGAAGTATGATTTTTAGGTTAATAGTTATGTAATCTAGTTATTTATTAGTTATGGATTTTGGGGTATTTGTTATGGGTTTGGATTAATAGTTTTGGTATGTGGTTAAATAGTTATGATTATTGGGTTAACTAAATATGTATTCTAGGCTAATAGTTATGGTTTTGGATTGATTATGGTATTTGGGTATATATTTCTGATTTTTAGGTTAATAGTTATAGTTAGGTTTAATAGTTCTGGTAACCTGGTTAATAGGTATAGTATTTTGGGTAAATATCATGATTTTAAGGTAAATAGTTATGGTATATGGATAATAATTATGGTTATTAGTTATGATATTTGGGTAAATTGTTATGATTTTTAGGTTAATAGTTATGATTTTGGATTAATACTTATAGTGTTGTAGTAAGTAATTATGGTTTTGGATTACTAATTATAGTATATGTGGGTCGATACTTATTTCTTCTAGATTAATAGTTATGATTTTGGATTAAAAGTTATAATTTGTTGGTAAAATAGTTATAGTTTTAGATTTATAGTCATGGTATTTAGGTAGATAGTTATGATTTTTATGTTGTGTTGTAGTTTTATTTTTTGATAATAGGTATAACATTCCTGTTAATAGTTATGGTATGAATTAATAATGAGAAATTCTCAACGGTAACTGTAAGTTTTGGATCTTTCACTTTGGTAATCAAACTTAATTTTACTCATTAAAGGTAAACCCTATGTTTTTTTGTTATAATTGAGAATGTGGAATGAATGGGTTCTTCATAAACTAATTAAGGTTTTTTTCAACTAGAATGTCAAAAGTTTCCTTAAGAAAACTGTTTTTGCTTTTGACTCTCATTGAAAACCTAGCTATTTCGTTATTGTTTTTAATAATAAGTTTTTTTAGATGAAATTTATTTATATCTAGTCACTAAAAACCTTACTTAGTTTGAGAACATCTCTTCTAACAATTATTTCATATGATGAAAAATGGTTAATATATAATACTACTTTGTTTGATATAACCATAAACACGGATTTGCCATGGAAAATTATAATTAAATTTGGCTACTAAGAGAAAAAGCCAACACATAATTTACAATAGAGAATTTCCCATTGACAATTATGATATATTTGGGTAAAATTTTACAATTATTGACATTAGTTACCCTTTTTTATTCATAAGTTAAGCTTCTTTCGTTAAAAGTCATGCCAATAAAAATAGTAACACATTTTATGCGATTAGTTAATAGTTTTTACAATTTATTAGTTAAATTATGATGCTAGATAAAAAATCAAACGCATAACTAATAGGTGCAAGCGCCTAACTAATTAATTCACTATTATACTATGTCTAATATATCGTTTTGATTCACACGCATACATGATGTTAAGCTGACGTCATCACGTCATGTCTTCAAAAACTTATTATTAATCAACAAATTAACATCTTCCTAAAAGATGAAATCATGATTTAGATATTAACTACCATATCTATAGATTTTATTAACTTTAATTTGCAAGCTATTCGTTCCTTTTGGTTTGCTTGTTTCTTAGACGCAAGTGCCAAGGTAACAACTCCCAATTCGATCCTTATTGCTTTAGTTCCTTTAGACAATACTAATAATAATTATTTCAAGACCAGCTTTGGCCCGAACGACATAGAGACCCTGTGCTGATATTGAAAAATAGGCCCCTATGTATAAAAATTCAAAGGCTCAATTTATTTTCAACTTTCATTTTCTTTTTACGTTTTTCATGCCCGGAATCATAGTTTCTAAATTAGGAAGGCATAATTGAAATAACTAAACAATCCTTCAACTCCTTCTTATCGAATCTGGACTCAATTAGCTTCTCTCACTTTATATTGCTACTTCTCTTTTCAAATACAAAAATTGAAATCAGTAACCAATATTTTTTGCCCAAAATAATACAGAAATAAATATATACTGATATATCACAAATTAACGTACACTAACATAAACAAGCAAAAGTCATAATTTCAAACGAGTTCAATAAATCAAAATCAAAATCAAAAAAGAAATGGGAAAATGATTTCAACATCTGAAAACAAAACTGAAAAATGGGAAGCAAAAGTAGCAGATTGATGCGAGCTGAGTGATGATAGTATAAGTGCAATTAATATGAAAAAAATAAAAAAACCAAAATTAAACTAAGAAAAATACAATTATTTGAATTTCTGAATTTGTAGATGTGAATTGAGAGAGGATGAAACTTGTAAATTTATAGTCATTATAGGAATTGATTCCGTTGGAGAAGATATGGGTGATGTGATTTTTGAATAGATTCTTCATAGCTAGCTAGTAAAGGGTCAGGACTCAGGAGAGAGATAGAGAAAGAGGTAAGGAGAGTGATACAAAGTTAAGAGGTTGCCATTTAGGGAGAAAAGTAAGGAGAGAGAGAGAGAGAGAAGTACTTTGGGGGGGGGTGGGCTGTGACTTCAGTTTTCTGTTTAAGGAATTTTATTTTTTCATAATTTAGGGCCCCTTTAAAAGTGAGGCCCTGTTCCATGTTCTACTTTGGGCTGGTTCAAGACCTGGCCTGTTCACAACAACACAGTTCCACAACCTGAATTCCATAAGCTACAATTCACTCAAGTTCTTTAACCCAAAATAACAATACGGTTCCTACCATACTTTGTAACCTTTGTTAATACATGAAGTCGAGCAAACACTCATATAATTAGACTTCTTCTCTTGGAGTTCCAACTCAGGAACTTCATTTCTTCTTGTTGGAATTTCTACTACAGGCACTTCCGTTATTATCATCCTTAGGCACCATTATTAGTTAGTATATCTTGCACACATAAAGCTCAAAACCATATTAGTTTATTACTTTCGTTTGTCATCATCAAAATCACATTGATCAACAATAATTAATTTAGATATGCTGTAATACTGCATTGCACTGATCTGATCTAGTTTTGTAGATGTGAATTAAGAGAGGATGAAACTTTTACATATACTAGTTGTTGCACCGCGCGCTTACGCGCGCGGCACCCCAAAATAGTATAATTGTTCTATTCAAAGTATGTTGGCCTTAATTAGTAAGATGTTCATTTTGCAATCATTTCAAATAGGTGGTAAGTACACTTGTTGTTTAAGCTTTATTAGGCAAACTAAGGAAGGTTGATGTGCAAATATGATTAATTTACTCGTTCACTTCATTCGAAAACAAAATACATAATCAAGTTTATTTGAAGTGCAATTTAACTGCTAAGCTAGCAACTTTTAGTAGTAACAGGAATCGGAACATGCTGCTAGCTTGTAGGTCTCTCACATGTCTTTGAAGTGTTCATGTTTTTTTCTAGCCAAGCGTAGGTGCGGTGTATTTGTAAAATGCAAGGCAAGCATTACTAATAGACTAATAGCATAATTGCAGTGGTAACTATTACAAATTGTAGTGTTATGTGCTAGTGTTCATAAAGATATATTGCACATAATCAGTAGCAAAAATATCACACTAAACGATGTTAAGTAGAATAGCTAAGCACTGCCCTAGTAAAACCAAGAAATAATGTTAAGATGGCAAGTGCTTGGGGTGTTCCATAGGAACACACAGCTTAACTGTTATAAAAAGTACCAAAAGGGGGGTGTTCCTATGAGAAGCCCACAAAAAAAACAAAAGGAACTTGAATGATAACTAATGTGTCACTCCCAACGGATGGACTTAGGGACCCAGCTAAGGATCCTGCTTCTTGCAAGAGAAGTTGCAGGGCCAATTTAGCAATGCGATCAAAATTGAAGGTCCCCTGAAATGCAACAAGGGACAATGTTACTTTGCTGTGGGCAAATTGCAATAGGAAATCATGGGCATTTAATTTACCTTTCGTTATTATAAGCATGATATAAACTGTTGAACTGATACATAAAGTGTGGAAAAAATTATTTATTGCCATCTATTAATTGCGCCAGGATTGATATGTTTCATAGGTTTCAGTTTAAAATTACTGCTAAGAAATGAGTACATGCAATTATTAGAGCATCAATGTTATTCCATAATGTTCCATTTGTAAAACTCAAATTAAATTTAAACCTGAGAACGAACCGAAGGACAATTTTAAATCGTGAACAAATGGATTGTAGATCTTAATTATAGTATGTATCGTTAAAAACTGAAATGGTAAGGAACAATAAAAGAGAAAGAGGCAAGAGAATTTACTGTTATGTGGAGGGAAAACAGTATGCAGAGACACAGAAAGAGGAGATGACAGAAGGAAGAGAAGTTTAATTGTGTGATTTGAGAGTGAATGAATGATAGGTGACGTGGATTGTTTTGTTTCTTAGGGACAGCGGATGGTGTAGTGAATGAGGAGCGAAGCAAGGAGTAAATGTGTTGACATATTTTTTTTGTTTGATTATTTATAGTTGTAGCTTTTGAAAAGTATTAGCTGATGCATCATAGTATAATGGCAGGCTAATCATCTAGTGTGTAGTGTAGACTTACATCGGAAATCTGTATTGAATATATTTCTGTTGCTGGTTGTTTGAACAACATCTCACATTCTTGAGTAAAGGCTGTGAATGTCATTTCATCAGTATCATCGCAAGCATCGAACTTGAATGTGATCCTGTTTCATAAGTATATTAAGAGTAGTAAGGGCCTGGATAAGATAAGCGGGTGGTAGAAGTGGTTTTCCTGCTTTTGTTAGTGGTGGTTTGTGTGCCTATTTACCTTGGCGTTGCAATGCACTTTTCTTTTAAACAGAACTTGCAAGTGTAGGATTCACCGTATTTCGATTCAACTCGCTTGCCACAGTTGTGGCACCCAATATATGGAACCATTCTAGATCGGTCAGGCTAAGGGATAATAACTCGGATCCAGTATTTTTCTTCTCAGAGGGTATTCTCTGACTGCAATTTAAAGTAAATGATGCATATGAGGTGCTTCTTTGGCGGTGTATAGGAAATAGTTCTTAAGCGCACCAACATGTGTATTCATAAGTTTTATGTAAAGATGGCATAATTGAATTTGAGCTTCAAAGTACAGATTCAGGATTTAACTATGACTACACACAAGGTAAGATTTAACTATGTAAGATTATAACTTATATGTAGAAATGTACGTATAAGTTTGTGCATTACAGTAGGCTGCAGAGATGTGTATATTACCTTCTTCTTCTTAATCTCTTCAAGTGTAATAATGTCTATGTTATGAGGTGGATTCCTCACTGCAACAACACGCGCCATGCGGTCAGCCACAACTGTGCGCTTATGGGGATTAGGACAGCTAGTGTTTAGTCATTTCCTTTGGTAACTGATTATAAGGATACGTTTCAGCATCTACACGTACCATTTGCGAAGCGCATCCATTCTTTCTCCAGCTGGGTTCCGGTGGAACATGGCTGACATGCTTGTTGCAAGGGAAAACCCTGCAAAAAAATTGTTTATCAAGCAGAGAGGGAAGGTTGTGTTTCTTTGTACCATTTGTGCATTGGAGAGCAAATAAATGTACAGAATGGATATATCTAATAGATGGCTGATTAGCAAAGAATAGGTCAAGACTTCATGGCATGTCAATATAGACAATTCAGATTAGATGTCCTCTTGTGGTTTCTATGATACTTGGAACATAATGCAAACTTTGAAGACTTTAACACAAATCCAGAGCAGGAAAATGGATGATTAAGCAATTGTCACTTCAATTTCATTATATCAACTGGGATCAGATTCAACCAAATCCTGAGTATCAATATATAGTCAACAAAAAAGCCTTTTTTCATTTTTTTATTATTTTCTTCTTTAAATTATACCTTATATATTCTTCAGAATGAGTTTCCTTTTTTTTTATTGGGTGATACAAGAAGTGTAGATGTTGTTGATACTATAACACCTAGCATACCTGTAGGTGGAATGTACACATAGATATCGAACGGTTTTTTTTGTCCTGATCTTCCCCCATAGCTAGTGGTATGAGTTTTGTTTTGTTTCCAGAATATCTGCTTCTATTTTAATAAGGATATGGATTTTCATTATTTTTTATGTTTATACATCAGATAAGGATATTTTTATTTGTATATTTTCTGTTTTAATGCCAGACTATGTTTAGTAGCCTATTAAAGCATGTAATTTTGATGTACATAATTCAGAAACCAAAGAGGATAGATCTAAATAACAAGGCATCATATAACGAACAATACAAAGCATGCTACGACACTATAGCAAGACCGTAAGTATAACAGTAAAAAGCAAGCACATTTGCAAGCATAGTAAATTTGTAAAAGGACATCAGAAACACATAGCTAAGCATATGGTAAAAAGGGTCCAGAATGCACGATTACCAGGAATTGGCTAAGAAACCGATGAGGAGCGTTTTCCAAGAGACAACACAAGTCCTACGGGAAAAGCCAGATTAAATTAGCTTTGCAAGTTCCAGTTTAACCATAAAGCAACCCAACATTTAGACACAAGTAACAATGAAGTAAAACATCTAAATCATAACTATCTTTTCAGAAAATAGCAGAACAAAATAAAAACCAGTATGCAAGTTCAGAGCTATGCAACATGAATTCCATACTACAAAATACATAAGTAACAAATGCAAAACAGCAATAGGGGTCCCTAACTATTTAGCATGAAACCCGAAAGGTCTAGGGCACGGTTGCAAATCTGTTACATGTAATCCAAAAGGTATAAGCCAAGGTTCCTAACTATTTAGCATTTAATCCAAAAGGTTTAGCACGAGATCCCATCCACCATGACAAGGCATCAAAATATGACATTATAAACTTATCTTACGACCATTAAAGTTCCTTTATCCCACCGCCACTATTAATACAAATATACGTGGTAAGCAAATAGTTTAAATGTGATGAAAAGTAAAGATCAAACAGCAAATGGCAATTCTATACTATGAACTTAAAAGGCATAGGTATAGAACTTCTAATCTAACATTTTTAGAGCAAGAGCATGCATAAGATTAGTTTTAATTAAAAGGGAAAACAACATTAAATTTCAAGTGAATAAGAACACAAAAATAAAATAGAAACATTAAGCAAAGTGCATCACATAGTAATTAAATGTTCTTTAGTTCTTTTTGGAACCAATTTATAAGAGTCAAGCTAGATTTGCTGTGTAATTTTTTACCTGTAATTATCTTTGTATAAATTGAGATTGAATTTAGTTTGTGTCAAGTTCGCAGTGTCTGTTTAATTAGAAGTGAAGATACTAAGCAAGAAAGTAATTCTTAGGTGCTTTTGGATGCAAGGAGTGAATGGAGCAAGAACCTACCAGTTTTATGAGAATGAACACAAAGAGGTAGTTCATTTGATAGCTAGTATTTATACCAAGGGTTTATGTAAGGAAAACCTCAACCCTAAACTGGAAAGTACAACCCAGTGGGAGAAGGTGAATAAACAAAGGTAAAAATAAGTGGAGATTGTACTCTCAGCCCTTTGTGTGAAGCTAAATGAGCATGAAAATCGGAGTGCACAGTTTCTTCACTGGGTGAAACAGTGCTTGTACTTTTCTTAAGTGTATTTTTAGCCAAAAAAACAAACAGCTCTCAGTAGCTTCTGAGCATTTGGTGCTAATTGTTCCTACGCAATTTCTGGGACCTAATAAAGTTTGCAACAATGCAATAATATGCAAGAATTATTTTAATTCCATATGGATAATTCTAATCAAACGAAGAACAAAGTAAATCAATTTCCATATGGATAATTCTAATTAAACGAAGAACAAAGTAAATTCAAGATATATTTCCTAATCATTGAGGAAGACAGGTAGCAGAGCAGGGCTAACCCAAACACAGTAAGGCTAATTAAGCAAATTATAATGGATAAAAATTATATTCACTCATTGAGCAAGATATTAATCTGTAATATGGACCGAGCTTTATTTAATTTCCAATTAAGAAGCTCACCTGCAGCAAGCCCGCCTGGGAAAAAGCTGCATCAGCCCCTGGAACATCGATCACTAATTGAATGTCCTTCAAGATCCATCCGCAAAAATTGAATTGAATGTCCTTCAAGATCCATCCGCAAAAAATTGAGGTGCTAATTGCACTGTAGATGTGAATTAGCAAAGGAAACAAAAAGGATCTGGGAGAAATTCGAAAGAAACGTTAATGGCGGTGAGTCAACACCCAAAAGCATGAGAGAAGGTGAAAGAACGTAGAAAGGAGGACGAAGAAAGTGGGAGAATGACAGGTTGGCAAAGGAAAGGGCGGTAAATTCAGGAAGGCCTCAGCATGTGCACAACGCGTGGCTCCCTTATGAACATTATATTTCATGTAAATGTGACTCAGGTCACTATTGATTTCTACAGTAGCAATACATATTCTAGGAAATAACATTGATTATAAGGAAGACCCTAGACAATTGAATAACCGTGACAATATCTATGTGGGATATCTATGTGGTCACTACATATTCTAGGAAATAACATTGATTATAAGGAAAGAATATGCCCCAAAAAAAACAATATGCTTCAAAGTATCATTGCAGCTTCCCCCAAAACAGTAAATAAAGAGTTCTAATCCAACTCAATAAGAGTCCAGTAGTTTAAACAATATCGTTTTCCCTTGAACTCAATCCCTCTAAGCCTTGTTTACAGACCTCCTTGTGTAACCTCAAATAAAAATAACCTAAAGTAATTTTAAACCTTGCTTATATACTGCCTTTTAAAACTTCAAATAAAAAAGATCACAAAAGCAACTTAAAGCAAGAAGCAAGGTTACCGATAGTCCGGTATATCTCCGCTGCAAAGAAACTGTCACCAATATATTCAAGGCATAAGCAAGACCCACACTAAAAAGAAGGATTTTAAGCACAAGCAACAAGTAATAAAACACTGCAAGTAGTGAGGTAAACCATTAGAGGAGTCTCTTGTAAAAGCTAGGCAGATTCCAAGGCAAATAAAGAAGACATCATTCTTGCTATATAAAGACAAAATGTGAAAATCTTGATAATATAAAAGGCACTGAAAAAATAAAAAAATATGAAAGCAAAACTAACAGGAAATTAAATAGGAAAATTTAAATGAACTAAAAGTAAAGATTACCGTCCAAAGGAAGCAAAGATGGAAAGAAAAGGAGAAAATAATAGGAAAGGAAAAGGAAGATAGAGATTACCTAGAGTGGGGATTAGGGTTTGGTCTCAAAGAAAACCACTCCATCTTTCTTTCACGTCTTCCTCTCTGAAATGTAACCAAAACATCAAATTTTATATAATTGAAGTTCGAAACCTTAAAATACAATGAAGTAAAAGCCTCTAAAAAGTGCAATTCCTAGCCATCCAAAACAAAACCATCCACTTTGGGAAAAGACTGGAAAGTCTAAATAAATGATTGAAGAAAAGGAAAGGAAATTACCAAGAATAAGCTAATTTGACCCAGATCTGTGATATCTATAAGAATGAGTGTGGAGCCAAGGACGCATTTCTCGAATTTGAATCCCACAAATGACGTAAAGAGTTCCTTTTTCGGCTTTCTAGGGCTCCAATAAGGTTTTGCTAGTACAAATACCCAAAATTCCTTGAATAAGGGAACATTACGCAAGAAACAACATTGAAAGCAAAGATTAGGTGATTCAAAGGAGAGGAACTCACATAATTCTTGAATATTTGCTTTTCACCACTCACCAGAGACCGAAATTTCAAGAGTTCCTCCATATTTTCTTTTCAGTCTCCAAAAAATGTAACCCTTAAACAAACAAAAAATCACGAACTGGAAAAATACAAAGCGAAATAAATGAAATCAAACCTTGAAAATCGATTAGATAGAAAGAAAGGAAATTTACCAACAGGATCAAGCAAAAAAATAAAATCAACTCAAAAT
Organism: Beta corolliflora; assembly: GCA_947648045.1. Lineage (NCBI taxonomy): Eukaryota > Viridiplantae > Streptophyta > Magnoliopsida > Caryophyllales > Amaranthaceae > Beta > Beta corolliflora. Next base: position 1,515,549 of record CANSZD010002988.1, read on the forward strand.
TGCCAACAAAAAGCTAATCTTACCCAGATTCGTGAAATCCATGAGAATACATGTGATTTCTTCAAAGCCCATCTATATTCCGATTGAGAAATGCTTCCTTGACCCGCCGAAACAAAACCCTAGGCATGTGCGACTGCCGATGAAATTAAATTGTGTTCTTGAGAGAGAAGTTAAAAATTCCAACAAGATCAAACCCTAGAATTTGAATAAAGAGAGATTGAGAAACGAACATAAAGAGGAGAGAGAATTTGTTGTTGTTATGTGTGGAGGAAAAACCAGATCCAAAGACAGAGAAAGAGGAGTTATGACAGAACAAAAGAAAGGAAAATCGTGCGGTTAGGAGTGAAGGAGTGATGGATGGCTCAGATTGTGTGGGTGCTTGTGAACAGTGATTTGCAAGGTTTTTTGACTCAGAACACTGTTCAAATGAACAGTGCACAATCTTCCAACTTTTAAAAGGTCTAGGACTAGGATAATTTCAATCATTGTTCATGCAACCACTCGGATACGCATTCACACAATCACACGTATTATCCAGTGTATAAAAGTAGTTTCCCACGTAACTGGACGTGGACATAATTATTTTGTTGAATGATCAACTTCCTTATTGTCAAAAAAAAGAAAGATCAACTTTTTATTGTCTTGATATGGTAAGACTTAGCCAAAGTCAAAGGTCAACAATCGACCAAGAGCCCATCTAGAACACTATAAACCATAAATATAGTCAAAATATTATTAGCATAATAATATGGACACCCCAATACGCTATAACAAACAACTATGAGCTATCCAACGTAGACTTTTCCTACTTCCCTCAACTCCCTTATACAACTACATATACCCCATTCTCCTCCCCTCTAAACCATGCCAAAAATCATGACTTCTCTCAAAGCAATTTTCCTAGTAGTACTGGCCATTGCTTGTGCATCAAGCACCCTAGTTCAAGCTCAGAACTGCGGCTGCGGCGCCGGCATTTGCTGCAGCCAATGGGGCTTCTGCGGCACCACAACCGACTTCTGTGGTGAAGGGTGCCGAGAAGGTCCTTGTGATACTCCAGTTCCAAGTACACCTAACGATGTCTCCGTCACAGAAGTTGTGACTGACGCTTTCTTTAACGGGATAATTGATCAATCTGACGCTAGTTGTGCTGGTAGGAATTTTTATAGCAGGTCTGCTTTCTTGGATGCTCTTAATCACTATCCTCAGTTTGGTACTGTTGGATCCACTGATGATTCTACGCGTGAAATTGCGGCATTCTTTGCTCATGTTACTCATGAAACTGGACGTAAGTATTCACTCTTATCGCATTTCATATATTCATATAAATCATATGTACATGCATACATAATTCCTAAGTAAAATGGAGGAGAATAGCTAGTGTATAGTTGTATTTAATTTGACGTAAACTATATATTACTCCCTCCGTTCTTTTTTAATTACAATATTTGCATTTTGACACTTGCCGATGTACAATTTTGACCATCAATAACTTTAGTCATTATTTGTAAAAATTATACAAATGAAATATTAAAAAACAACACTTTGAGACGAATCAAATAAGATCTCATATGACTATATTTATCTTTGTGTATAGATCATCATATACAGTCAAAGTGTGAATTATGAATAGTAGAAAAGTAAAAAATGTTGCAATTAATAAAGAACGGAGGAAGTATTAATTTTCTACTAAGATCATATTCTCTCAATGACGAATATCACCATATATTCTCACAAATACCAATATCAGCATATTTTTGTTAAATCAGATTTGCCTTTATTTGTACTATCCATACATCAATTCTTAATTACAATTTTTTTTCTTATATGTAATTATGAATATTAATGGTTGTCAAACATCAAAACAAAATTGTAAAAAGTTAGATGGGACAAATTGCAAGAAGGTATTTAGAAAGAAAGTTGTATATATAAATTGCAAGAAGTTATATACCATACCGAACAAATTTAGCTAAACCTTCTTCACGTACAGATTTTTGCTACATAGAGGAAATAAATGGAGCCTCCGGCGACTATTGTGACGAGACCAACACAGATTGGCCATGCAATCCAGACAGGCAATACTACGGTAGGGGACCAATTCAGCTCTCGTGGAACTTCAACTATGGACCAGCCGGCCAAAGCATTGGCTTCGACGGATTGAACGCGCCGGAAACAGTTGCCAACGATCCCGTTATCGCCTTCAGGACAGCCTTATGGTATTGGATGAACAATGTCCACTCTCGCATTATCTCTGGCCAAGGGTTTGGGTCGACCATTCGAGCTATCAATGGACAATTAGAATGTGATGGTGGTAATCCAGCTACTGTTAATGCACGTATTGGTTACTATACTCAGTATTGTAATCAACTTGGTGTATCTCCTGGTGATAACCTTACTTGCTAGTGCTAGTTAATTAGTTATACTGAAGTATTTTAATAATTTAATTTGTTGATCATATTCATGGTGTATGTTCTACATTTTGCAATTACCAACTTTTTACTCTAAATATATGTATACTCTCACGTACCTTAATAAGTGAAATATTTGTTTTTAAAGTCGTATTTTATTAAGCTTGCCGTATTTTTGTTTTAGGTATGTATCTTTTTCTTTTCTCTCATCTATACATTAATCATTATTATGCATTAAAAATATTTGTAATCCTTTCGTTATTTTTTTTGAAAAGATAGTTACTTTTTCTATTTTCTTGCACTATTAAGTTTACGTTAAAAAGATTATGAACTCACCAAGAAATTTTCTGTTTCGGGTGTGAAACGGTTGCCGTCAAGGGATGACGGTCAATGTGTAATGGACAAGGCTTGGCGACGTCAGGTATGCCGGTGTATTGTAGTTTGGATTGTCAAGAGACCTGCACAATGGACAAAGGTGACTGACCTCGGGGGGTTGCCGTGATAACCCACTCGGATGCCTAAGTCAGACAAGGTACGTTGGATAAGTACAGGTAAAGTGGGTAGGTGAACAGTAAAAATCGTACCTGGGAGTCAGTGCAGGTGGCTATTTATAGTACTTTATCAGTAGGTCGGTTTCCTTTAGGGGAATCCAGGTCTTACACGTGTACTAGCACATCAGATCCGTACACGTATGTGTCACGCCTAGGGCATGCTGTCAGACCGACAAACTATCAGCTTCTGTCAGACCGGCAAGCATGGATTTTATCAATTGTGTTGACCGCGCCTTCCCGGTCACCTTCTATGTCAGGCCGGCAAATACTTACCGGCTCGAATTTGTCTGCCGCCAAACATGAGGGAGTTTATATACTCCCATACAACTAGCCCCCCCAGAGTGATGGCGGTATGCCGCTATTACTTTGCCGAGACTATTCCAGTTATTTCATTTCGAAAAGTGGCACTGCAACTTCACGTGGGTCATGTCACGTGTTCTAATCTGTGCGCGGCAGTTGGGTTATGCGCGATCTGGGCCGTTTATTTTTTGCTTTAATTAGCACAGTTATTTCTCTCTCTTCTTCATATCCCTTCTTCTCCAAACGACCCTTCTTCTTCTCCGGTAATCTTCTCTTTTCCTCTCTTAACATTTTCGCTGTTGTTCCCGAAATTCTGGGTTCATTTATCTTTCTTTTTCTTTTGCCTTTTGCGTCTTTGTGAACATTTTCTGACTGGGTTTGTTTTGGTGAGTTCTAGTTTGTGTTTTCGTGGGGGCTCGAGAGAAATTTCGCACACTTCCGGGTTGGGGTTCTTTCTCTTTCAAGGTAAAGCTTCAAACTTTCTCCTAGTTTCCGCTTTCTTAGGTTTTCTTTTTGCTTTTCTTCCTGAAATTTCTTCTTCTTGGGTGTTAGTATGTCTAGTATGTCCGAAGATAGTCAAAATGAGCCCGAAGATTATACCCGGGCCCTTTTTGGGTCAGACCCAGAAACTCCGGAAGTTTCTTCCAAGGAAACTCCCACTTCCTTAGAAAGTGGTGGCGGTGGTCCTTCCACTCATGAGGATGGTAGTAGCCGGCCTGCTTCCACCGCTCTTTCGGAACCGTGTACTCTTTCGGTAACGCGTGAGGAAGTGAGACAGGGTTTGTCGGACCTTAGGGCAGAGGACGTGAAAGGGAAACGTCCGGCAGAGACGGTCCTTTCTTCTGAGGTACTAAAAAAGTTGCGTCATGAGACCGTCGGTGCCTTGATTCCTACACCGCCAGATGCTCCTACTGACACGGTGGAAATCGAACCCCTTAGTCTTGAATATTGGCTGGAGACTGATGAGCAAGCCATATATGAGTATGGCACTAATTTAGGGAGGGCTGGACTTACCGTGGCGGTTCCTCCCCCAAGTAAAGATGATGCCGACATCTCCCATGAACCGACTAACTGGGACGATGCTCTAAGTAGAGGCAAACTATGCCGGGAGGAGCGGTATCAGTGGAGGAAACTTGGCGGCCGATCTAGGGCCGCTACTAACCCGGCGTTAAAGAAGACAAAGCCCCCTGACTATGTCGATCTTTGCTCGTCTCATTCTGAGAGGACGCCCTTGGAAGAGGCTAAGGACAAATCAACCACCCGAGTTGTCGGGAGTTCGAGTAAGCCCCCTGGAGCTACCTGTTCGACCGTCAGAGATGATGACGGCGAGGATGGTGATGACGAAAGACAAAGCGGAAGTGAGGACGAGGATGATGGGGATGACGTTGGTTTGGAGGATGAGTACTTGCCGGCGGGCAAGTGTGAAGGTCCCATGAAAATGAATCCCGAAGCTGCTTGGCTAAGAGATGCCAAAAAATATGATTATTGCTCTACGGCCGCCAAGCTGTATAAGTTGCCGGCTGAGTATGAGTTAATTTTGCCGGGACCTGACGATGTCGTGATTCGTCCCCCTGAAGGGTGTGTAGGAGTGTATAGCTATCACTTGGAGTTTGGGCTACGTTTTTTTCCTATGGACCGACATTTTGTAGATTTACTTATCGGTCTTAACGTTTGTCTTGCCCAGCTTACCCCCTTAGCCATTCGTCATCTCATCTGTTATATATGGACTTGTCGGTTTTATAACTTTCCTTTGACGTTTAACTTGTTCAAGCACCTCCACAATTTAAAACGCGATGGGTCGAATCATGGCGCTAAGGTGGACGACACTGAGGCCGGCAAGAACAAAGGGTGGTATTCTTTGTACACTACCCGGGGTAAACTGACCGTCTTTCCTCGCATGACCTCGTTAAAAGGCTGGCGGCAGAGGTGGTTTTGGCTGCGGGTTCCTGAGTCGTACCCTTTACGCCGTTGGTTTACCAAACCCCGCCGTAGCTTGGAACATATTGACATTGCCCCTTTGACCGAGAAAGAAAAGAAAGCTTTTTCTCATTTTGATACAGTACCTCCCCCTGGCGGCAAGAAAGGTAGGCCTTTGCCGAAGGTTTGGCTGCCGCACCCTAGATATGTTTTGGGGAATATTCCCCTATATGCTGCCGGGATGTGCCGAACCCATCCATCCTGTAAGGATGGTAAGGACCGACGTCATTTGTTTGCTTTCTGGTTGTGGGCTATTTTTTTTTTTTTAACATCACTCATTGTGTCTATCTTTTCAGCTTTACAGGCTTTAGATCGTGGGTGCCTGGGCGTGAACCAACGTTGGGTCCCTACTACTACCATGCTTGAGATGCCGCCACCTGGGAAAGAGGCTGAATCCATTGCTGCCTTTGCCAAGGCGCAACATACCGGCCAATCTAGCTCTAAAAAGGATAGCAAATCTACCGCTCGCTGTCAAGCACCTAGGACGGACGCTGCCGGCAAGACTTCTGGTGTTTTACCAGTTGTGAGGGGAGGTTTGACTAAGAGGGGGGAGAGTAGGGCTCAATCTGAGAGTCGCCGTCAGACTTCTGATAAAACTCTTTCTCCTATGGAAGTCGCTAAACCTATTAATCTTGACTCTGCTTCTGCCGACATCTCTGGTTCATCTCACGACAACAAAAGGAAGTTACCCACTTCTATGTCGGACCTGAAGTTTACTGATATATCTGTCGGCAAGCGCCCTGCTTTACCATCTGAAGAAAGGAATGAGATTCTTTCTAAGATACCTGACGGTATATCCTTCAAGGGCGACAATTTCATAGAACCTGGCCAAGTTATAATTCCTCCTGGTCACCCTTTCTTTAAGCACGACGGCGTACCAGCTCACTCGGTTAGCACTTGGCAACCTGTTATGAATGTCGAGACTAACGAGTCTTTGCAATTCGATTTCCCTGAGCTTGGTGGTAATCTGGGGTGGCGAATTTTACAAAATTTGCAACTCCCTTTGGATAGACCGGTGGATGTCGTCCATACCCCTGCAGCTGTTGCCTCCCATAAGCTCATGGAGGTAAGATGATACTTTGCCTGGTATCGATTTTTTTACTCTATTATCATTTTATTTATTATTTATTTTTTTTTACAACTTTCTTTTTCATATTTCCTGCAGGCCGTCAATGCTTTGAACAACTTCACTCGGTCGTACCAGTTGATGTGTGAGCAGAAAGATGCCTTTGCTAATACTTGCAACAGGCTCAAGCGCCAATTGGAGTCTCAGGACAAGGCTAAAGAGGACTATAAGCAGAAAACATATGCTGCCGCCAAGGATAAGATAAAGAGAGAAGAAGAGAAATTCAAGAAAGAGCGGGCAAAGAATGCTGAGCTGATGGCCAAACTAGCAACTGTTGAAAAGGAGCTTGCCGAGGCTAAACAGGTAGCGGTTGAGGAGTACCGAGACTCTGATGAGTTCGTGAATTATCTCATTTAACGCCATGCCGGTGGGTGGTCAGCTGCCATGCGTTGTGTTCTTAGAGAACATCCTGACTTTGATTGGGATTTAATCGAGGCAGCGTATGGTGCTGGCAAGCACAAGGGACCCTTGCCTGAGGAGAAGGAACCGGTTACTGAGTTTCACGTTGATAACGCTGATCCTCGCTATGACATGGATGTTGATGATGGTGGTGACGCCAACTCCAAAAATGATCAGATGTCGACTGATGATGTTGCCATTGGTGGCAAGTAGGAGTTTTGGCGGTTTTCACCTATTTCTTCAAACAGCTTATGACTTTTTATTTTGAACCTTTGTATGAACATGCTCAATTTTTTTTTTATTTGCCGTTAGCAGGGTATTTCTTGTTTAAAACTACTGTGTTTTGGGTGCTTGCCGCCATGAAATGACATATCCGTTTGTTAATGATACGAGTATCTTAACCCTTTTATTATAAACTTTTATCTTTCGTAAAGGTGGTGTTACCGGGCGCCGGCAACTGATTTGCACTTTGGGAATGAGTTTCGAATTATTTCGCGAGTGCTGGTTGGTAACCATAGGCACTTGTTATAACTTTTTTGCTGTAAAATGTATGATAAGTAGTCATATATACATTTCTAAGTGTTAGTTGGCAACCATATACACTTGTTGTGGCTCTTTTGTTGGAAATGTATGATTAGAAATCATATACATTTTTAAGTGTTAGTTGGCAACCATATACACTTGTTGTGGCTCCTTTGTTGGAAATGTATGATTAGAAATCACATACATTTCTAAGTGTTAGTTGGCAACCATATACACTTGTAGAGGGCCTGAATCAGGAAACATTTTGTTTTTCTGGAGATCATTGTCGGTAAAGTGCTACCTTGTAGGTGGCTAGCTCTTTTCTTTTCCATTACTATGTGTCAGCCCCCTTGTTGGTGGTGAACTTAAACACTTTACAGCCTATTTCAAAAGAAACTAGGAATAAAGTACTAGATACATAATTTTCATTTTCAGACAAAATACTTCTTAAGTACATTTACATTCCAGCTATTGGCCATTATCTTGCCGTCCATCTTGCTTAGCTTATAAGCGCCTGGTACTATTTCTTCTTGTATGACATATGGGCCCTCCCAGTTTGCGGTGAGTTTTCCCTCGGCATGGGCTTTGCCAGTCGCTGTTGTCCTTCTTAGGACTAGGTCGCCAACCTTGAGAGGTCGATGATTTACTCGCTTGTTGTAAGTTCTTTTCATCCTGTCTTTCGAGGCCGCCAACTTGACTTCTGCCGCCAACCTGACTTCCGGCAGAAAGTCCAGAGCTTCTTTTTGCAGTTGGCCATTGTTCTGCTCTTCGAAGCTCCTTACTCTGAAGTTTGGCAAACCCACTTCCACAGGGAGAACAATATCTACCCCAAATGTCAATCTGAATGGACTTTCTCCTGTTGATTCTTTTTCTGTTGTCCAGTTTGCCCATAGCACCTCTGGTATTTTTTCTGCCCACAATCCTTTTAGATCATCAAGATTCTTTTTTAGCGCGTTGAGGATTTATTTGTTGGCTGCTTCTGCTTGGCCATTACTCTGGGGGTGGCATACCGAAGAGTAAGCAAATTTAACCCGGAAGTCCGTCAAGTATTTTTGTACCGGCTTACAATCGAACTGCACACCATGGTCAAACACAATGGCGGTAGGGATGCCGAATCTGGTGATGATGTTGTGCCAAATGAACTTTATGACTTGCTGAGCCTTGATCATGGCGGTGGACTCTGCTTCTATCCATTTCGTAAAGTAGTCGATGCCGATAATTAGGAATTTCCTTCCGCCCGTTGCTGTGGTAAATGGCCCCAGAATGTCCATTCCCCATTGTGCGAATGGTATAGGGCATAGGATGGGCTGCAAGTCATTTGCCGGTAAGTTAATGATTGGCACGAACCTCTGACACTTATCACACTTTTTCACGTATTCTTGTGCATCTGCCACCATAGTTGGCCAATAAAATCCTGCCCTCAGGGCCTTGTGGGCCAATGTTCTGCCGCCAATGTGGTTCCCACAAATGCCTTCATGGATTTCTTCCAAGATCTTTACTGATTCATGTGCCGTGACACATTTGAGCAATGGCAAAGAGAATCCCTTTTTGAATAGTTCTCCTTGATATATGATGAACCAGCTGGCACCTTTCTAACCCTTGATCGCCTCTTTCTTCTCTTCCGGCAACTCTCCCGTTAATTTGAACTTGACTATGCCAGAGAACCATTCATCCTGAGTAGTGATTACGGCAGCCGACATCTTTTGCTCAATACTTTTTTCTTTTAGCACCTCTACCATGACCGTTCTTTCAATGTCGATCAGTGACGAGCTGGCTAGCTTGGACAGGGCGTCGGCTTGGCTGTTTTCTGCCATGGGAATGACTTTTATCTCAAAACTTTGCAGTTGTGAAGTCATCTCTCTTACCATCTCGAGATACTTCATCATTGCTGGCTCTCTAGCCTCATATTCTCCTTTTACCTGACTACCGACAAGCTGAGAGTCCGTTGACAGATGAACTTTCTTGGCATCAACCGCCAAACATAACCGCAAGCCCGCCAAGGTTGCTTCATACTATGCTTCGTTATTTGAGGCTTTGAATGAGAATCTGATAGCGTACTCAAATACATGCCCCTCTGGCAACGTCATGATTATGCCGGCCCTGACCCATGCTGAGAAGATGAGCCGTCAACTGACACTTTCCAAGTGCCCGTTTCTTCTACTTCTTCTTCGTACGTTGCTTCCACAATGAAATCTGCCATAGCCTGGGCTTTAATTGCCGATCTGGGCTTGAATTCTAACTCGAACTCCGACAACTCAATGGCCCATTTCAACAACCTGCCAGAAGATTCCAACTTGTGCAAGACCTTTTCTAGCGGGTGGTTTGTCAAGACCTGTATTGAGTGTGCATCGAAGTATGGTCGTAACTTTCTCGCTGCGATCAAAACGGCATATGCTAGCTTCTCAACGAGTTGATACCTCTGCTCTGTCGAGTTCAGAACATGGCTGACAAAATATACCGGCAGTTGGTCTTTGCTTTTTTCTACCAGGAGTACTGCTGCTACCGTCTTTGGAGTTGCCGACACGTATAGCTGCAGCTTGTCTTTCGGCAAAGGTCTGGCAATTGTGGGTAACCTGCTCAAGTGCTCTTTGACCATAGCGAAAGCTTTTGCCTGCTCTTCTCCCCATTCGAATTACTTGTTTCCTCTCAAAAGTTTGAAGAAGGGCAAAGCTTTGTCGGTAGACTTAGAGATAAACCGGGTTAATGCCGCCATTCTCCTCGTTAATCTCTGTATTTCCCTCACATTCCTTGGTTCTGGCAAATCGATGACGGCCTTTACCTTGTCGGGATTGGCGTCAATCCCTCTTTCGCTCACCAGAAAACCTAAGAACTTGCCTGATTTTACGCCAAAGACGCATTTTTTTGGATTCAGCTTCATCTGGAATCGCCTCAGTGTTTCAAATGTTTCTTGCAAATCTTCTAGGTGACCTTCTTCAGTTTTGCTTTTTACAATGGAATCATCCACGTATACCTCCACATTTCTTCCTTTCTGGGCCTCAAATACTTTATCAACCAGTTTCTGATACGTTGCTCCGGTATTTTTTAATCCGAAAGGCATGGCTTTGTAACAAAACACACCGGCATCTGTGTCAAATGTCGTCTTCTTTCTGTCACCCTCGAACAAACTTATCTGGTGGTAGCCTGAGTAAGCTTCCATGAAACTTAGCATGGCGTGCCCGCTAGTCGAGTCGACAAGCTAATCAATCCTTGGCAAGGGATAGCAGTCCTTTGGGCAAGCCTTGTTAAGATCTGTGAAGTCAACGCACATTCTCCATTGACCACTGGCCTTCTTTACCATGACGACGTTCGCCAACCATGAGGGGTAATCACATGGCTCGATGAAATCAGTCGCCAGGAGTTTGTCAATTTCTTCCTTAATGGCCTTATTCTTTTCTGCCGAGAAGGTTCTCTTCTTTTGCTTGACGGGTCTCACTGTGTCATCTACATTCAGATGGTGCACCATTACTTTTGGATCTATGCCCGGCATCTCATCAACGGAGAATGCGAACACATCTGCATTTTTCCTGAGCAAAGTAATTAAATTCACTTTTACTTCTTGGTCCATGTCGGCACCAATCTTGACAGTCCTTTCTTTATTGCCGTCTATCAGTTCGACTTCTTCAGTCTCGCCCCCAGGACGGCATACTTCGACTGGTCTGGGTTGCAGCTCATCACTAGTTATCTTCTTGCTATCGGGTATTTGCCGGCTGCAATGCTTTTTGGCGGTATCTCCGCTGATATTTTCTTCTGATCTTCTCTTCTACGTTGTACTCTTCAGCATTGTGTGATAGCAAGATCTTGCGGATTCTTGGCTTCCTTACACCCTTTCTGGTTGGCCAGCATTGGACATATACACCATAGTTAAATGGTATGTAGAGACCACTGCCTGTGCATCATGGATCAACGGACGACCAATGATTGCATTGAATGCCGTGGGAACATCGACTACCAAGAATTCTACCATCAAATCCCTTGCCTTCTCTTCATGACCAATCTTAACTGGCAACTTTATGGCTCCCGTAGGTATGACGGAAGCTCCACTAAAACCCGTAACGGGGTAACTTACTCCTTTCAAATGCTCGGAACCAATATTCATCTTCTTGAAAGCCGTCATGAACAAAATGTTCACGGAGCTGCCGCCATCTACTAGCACCCTATGGATGGCGCAGTTGGCGACATTCAGGGTGATAACCTGAGGATCATCATGCGGGAAGATGATACCTTCAGAATCTTTTTTAGTGAATGTGACTGTTGGCATACTTGGCGGTCTTGGCCAATAATTTGTCTCATGAAGGTTGACCTGATGACGGTATTCTTTTAGGGATGCCTTTGCTCCACTTGTTGTCCCGCCATAAACAGGGCCGCCAGATATCACGTGGATGACCGTCAATCTATCGCGCGCTTGGCCATTTCGCTGATGGTCTTCGACATTGTGTGGATCATGACTTTGCCGGCCTGAATCATGTCGACCAGCCTCTTGCCTCGACTTGTATTGGGTAAAATACCCTCTTCGGATCAAGTCCTCCAGATTGTTCTTCAAATCCTTACAATCTTCAGTGATGTGACCATGATCTTTGTGAAAGTCACACCATTTGTTCCTATCGCGACCCTTGTGGAACATTGTCCGAGGACACTGCCATTTGTCATCATCTTTATGCATGACGAAGATTTGTGCCCTGGGCTTGTTGAGGGGCGTGTAGCTCTCAAACTTTTCTTTCCTTTCCTTGCTCTTTAGCACGCTGGCATGAGCAACCTCTTTCTTGATCTCCTTCTTGCCTTGATGTCCTCGTTTCTCTTCCTTGGCGGGTTCTAGGTCACCTCTCCTTGTATTCGATGCTCAGTCAAACTCTTTACTCTTGATGAACTGGTTGGCTTTTTCTAAAACACCCGCTAAGGTTTTTAAACTCTTCCTTCCCAAATAGCTTCTGAAATCGCCATCCTTTAGGCCCGACATCAGAGCTAACACGGCAACTTCCTGTTGCAAATTTGGAATTGTCACCGCTTCACTATTAAATCTTCCCAAGAAATCCCTAAGACTTTCACTTTCTCCTTGTTTCAAAGCCATCAGCTCTCCAGTGGTTCTTTCTCGCCTCCTATTACTGACAAATTGAGTCTGGAATTCGGCCGATAGCTGATAAAAGTCTGTGATGGATGCCGAGGGTAGACTTCTGAACCATGTCTATGCTATACCCGCCAAAGTAGCCGGGAAGACCTTGCACCAGATGGCGTCTGATTGGGTGTATAAATGCATATGCCCTTCATATGCCGACAAATGATCGACCGGGTCTGATGTGCCGTCATATTTACAAGACGGCATTTTGATGCGCTGCATGGGTTCAGCTAGGATCTCTCTGATGAAGGGTGAGCCTCTAGGCGTGATAGGAGCACGTTGCCGACCTGAGTGGGCATTGAACGTCCTTCCCTACTGGCCGGTGTTACCCCTTGACTCCCTAACAGTGCTCTGTCGGTCATCGTAAATCGGCTCGGTGTACTTGTAGGTATCACCATCTTCCTCTGTCGGGAGGGTTTCCTCATCATAGCCTGCTTCCGCCATCTCTTTTTCAAGACGACGTCCTTCCTGAGAGAAAGGTTTTGTCCTCCGTAGTGGGTTGCCATCTTGATCACGACCGATGATCCTCCCAGGACGCTTACTCGGAGAGTTATTAATCTGATTTCCTGAAGCTACGGCGTCGAGTATTGCCCTGGCGGCCTGGATTTGCTCTGCAGTGTACTGCGCAAGACCAGAGGAAGGGTTTCTCGGTTGAGGACCTGTCGGTGTTGTAGGGTCAGGCTGAGGTGATTCGGGATCTTCGTCTTCTATATGAACTGGGTCATTTATGGGGCCGCCATACCTAGTCGAGATGGGATTGTCATCTGGACAGTCGTCGCCGGCAATACTGGGGTCCATCCCCTCCTTCTAGCGCCAATTGTTTCGGGTGTGAAACGGTTGCCGTCAAGGGATGACGGTCAATGTGTAATGGACAAGGCTTGGCGACGTCAGGTATGCCGGTGTATTGTAGTTTGGATTGTCGGGAGACCTGCACAATGGACAAAGGTGACTGACCTCGGGGGGTTGTCGAGGAGTTTATTGCAGTTTGGATTGTCGGGAGACCTGCACAATGGACAAAGGTGACTGACCTCGGGGGGTTGTCGAGGAAACCCACTCCGATGCCTAAGTCAGACAAGGTACGTTGGATAAGTACAGGTAAAGTGGGTAGGTGAACAGTAAAAATCGTACCTGGGAGTCAGTGCAGGTGGCTATTTATAGTACTTTATAAGTAGGTCGGTTTCCTTTAGGGGAATCCAGGTCTTACACGTGTACTAGCACATCAGATCCGTACACGTATGCGTCACGCCTTGGGCATGCTGTCAGACCGACAAGCTATCAGCTATCTGTCAGACCGGCAAGCATGGATTTTATCAATTGTGTTGACCGCGCCTTCCCGGTCAACTTCTGTGTCAGGCCGGCAAATACTTGCCGGTTCGAATTTGTCTGCCGCCAAACATGAGGGAGTTTATATACTCCCATACATTTTCCACACATGACGACACTAAAAATACTACATCACTCCAATTACAAGACCATTCTAAATTGGTTGGGCCCCTATACTGATTCATTATTTAAAATTACAATTAACTATGCATAATTATAATATATAAATATTCATCCTCATCTATAAAATTACCACATAATACTATTTTTTTTTATAAAAATGTTTAATCAATGGCAAAGCTCAAAGTTTCATTAATGCATGCCACAGTTGAAATATATACATGTCCTATAAGGAAGAAGCTACTGGAAGGAATTCTAAAGGCAAGAAACTTTCGACAATACAGAGAACTAAATATGATACAATTAAGAAATAAAATCCTGATACCTAATGAAGGAAATATATTGCTAACACCCTCAAGTTGGAGCATGCTAATCAGAATTGTCCAACTTGGAGAGGAAAAAAAAATCAAGTGGCTTCTTTCCCAATGCTTTTTGTGAAAATGTCAGCTACATGGGCATTAGTATGAACATAAGAGGGAGCAAGAAGACCCTCCTCAGTAGCATCATGAACAAAATGACAAATAACCTCAATATGCTTCGTACACATATGAAAGGTTGGATTTTGAGTAATATGAAGCGCAGACTAACTATTACAAAAGAGAGGAATAGCCGTGGGAGGATGGATCTCTAAGCTCAATAACAACCCATTAAGCCATTTCACCTCATAAGTAATGTTGGCCATGAAGTGATACTCTACTTCAGCTGAAGAACGGGCAACAATAATGTTGCCTTTTGGTTTTCCAAGAGAAAATGTGATATTGATGCATTTCTAATGTTTTTGCGCACTTTTTAATGATGCCAAACGGGGGAACATGCTTGTGAGTCAAAGCCAAATCTAGTTAGATATAGTTGAGTCTTCCTCTCGTCTTTTCTATTTAATTAGGCAATAATGTTGTTGTTTATACATGCATTGCAATTTTGCCTCCAATATGATGAACACCAATGTACTTAATCCATAAAATGTTACTGAACAAACAATCTTTCTTACCTGAAAATGACTACTGAACACTTGGCTGAACTCCCATTGTAATTTCCTTGAAACTCTTGGTGAATTGTAACTTCGACTGTCATGAACTATGATCTTCGAATAATTTTTTCTGGATCTGACATTGTTCTTTGCTTTTACTAAAATTGTTATGAGATCTGCATAAATCATGTTTTGAGGTTTGAGGGCTTTTGATGTTGATTGAATGACGTTTGTAATTAAATGATGTTAAGTAGTTGTCAGTTTTCGCTAATTTGGTTTATCGAATTAGATCGAGAGTATTAAATCTTTTGAGTGATCTTTCATTTGCTTGCTTAAATAAAAGGCATTTTTAAGCGATGTTCCATATTTTAAGTCTCTTGTTAGAGTGAGGAATGATGTCTCTAGCTGATTGCATTGAATATACACTTTGGATTTGCTTTGCTTAAACTGTATGCGAAATTTTGGTGGTATATCTCTATTATATAAGCCAAGGGAGGAGATATGGTGTCCCCCTTTGAGATGACTATTTATTAAAATAATATTTTCTTTTTATAAAAAATTAAAAGATGAGAATCAATGCAACTTGCCATATGGAATAAGTAAAAAATAGAATATGCAATTAGCATTAATAACTTGACAAAATAGATTGACACAATCAATTCAAAAAATTAATTAGAATCTTCAATCAAAAAAAGTTAGCGATATATCCTAACAACATAATACCTCGTATTTACAAAGTTCAAACAATATGGTTTATTAACATTTACAATCGTTAAAGAACTATACTAAAGCCGCTGACAAGGAATTATTAGATCATCAACCAAATTTTTCAGTGACGGTATTGAACAGTTAACAATCGGTCACCTCCAATTTACATCACTACCAAAATAATTTTAGATTATAAAAATATGTTCATTCGTACATATAGCTACATAAGGTTGTTGACGCACGTATCGCTTACATATACGACTAGTATCATATATGGAAAGAATTGAAACTCCTTTCAAGAATTTATGTGCTTTTAGTTTACCGGATGTGGTTGTACTGTAATTCTCCGACTTAGGATTACAGGTATTGAAAGTTAAATTTAATGTTCCACAAAAATGGTACCGCTTGGTGATAACCTCTGTGTTTAGTTGTAAAATGTTGTGATTGTCAACACTTTTGCCTTTTCTTTTTTTTCTTTTGGCAACTTGAGTCTCTTACTTTTGGAAACACTTCATTTCTCTTACTTTTATATATATACTTCTACGGTTCTACCATTAAATTTATTGTATAACGAACTAAAATCTTTGGCTTTTAAGATTACTATTAAGTACCCGTCAAAAAAAAAAAAAATAAAGATTACTATTAAGTACTATACAACATAATATATTTGTGTGGTTGTATTGGATTTCCAAACTCATAGATTTGATGTCTTGGGAATGTGGGATATTATTGTAGTTATCTTTGAAAATGTTAACTGCAAATGCATTTTTTTTCCTTTGCTTGAGTGAATGAAAATTCGAGTACGTGGATCAATGTAGCTATGTTGCTTTGAATTCTTTATCAGGTCAATGATGGTTGAAATTTTGATTCTTAAGCAGATCATGTGATAATTTGGGTGCAGCAAATGTGTGCTGGGAAGAGACAGAGTATTTATAGAATTGTTGATTTGATTTACCGTTAAGATTATGTAGAAACTATTGAAAATGTTGGGTAATTGTGTAAGATGCCCAAAATTTCAACCCTTAAACTTTGTGTCATTAAGAAATGGTAGACATAATGTACTAATTAGTAATAATATGTTTTATAAAAGTTAAATTCATATCTTTTTTTTTCTCTCGACGTAAGATAAGGGACCCTTCTCTTATCTTGCGCAGTAGCCATGGCAGGAAAATCCAAGGTGAAAGCGAAGAAATCTCATGGAAATTCTGGTAATAAGCAGAAGAAGAAAGGACCTACGAGTCCAATCTCAGGTCAGAAACACAAATCATTGGCTGAGCTTCATGGTGTAGCATCAATGGCGATTCAGACCCCTGTGTTTGATGAACTATTATCACCTGTAAGTTCGTTGAAAGAATTGCAAAATCAGTCTAGAGAGAAAGCACAACTTTCGGAGTGGCCGGTTAACTATCATGAAGAAGACGCAGACTTGTCTGGATTCCATTGATAGAGGTAATCTTCAAACTCGCAATCTATCGACTGAATTTGAAAAAATTCAATTGAATGATTCAATTGATAATGGAACTGTCATTAAAATTGATTTAGAGGATGTTCAAGAAGAAATTAATTACTGGAATTCATCTCTTATTTGTTATTTGTTGGGGGCTAATCCACCATTTCCGGTAATGGATGGGTTCTTGAGGCGAATTTGGGCAAAGAAAGGGGTAGATAAAGTTGTGGTTTTCCAGATTGGAATTTTCATAGTTAGATTCCATAATCTTGAACAAAGAGATGCAATCTTGAATGATGATTTCCAGTTTTTTGATAGAAAACCCCTTATAGTTAAGAAATGGAACTCTGAGTTGAATGTTCAGAAAGAAGATGTTAAAACAGTGCCAATGTGGGTTCAATTACCATCTCTTGACTTGAAATATTGGGGAGAAAAATGTCTATTCAAGTTGGTGGCTGGAATTGGGAAGCCATTAAAACTAGACCAGGCTACAAGCAAGAAATATAGGTTGCAGTTTGCTAGGATAATGGTGGAAGCTAGGATGAATCAGGATTATCCTGATTTCATCACTTTTGAGAATGAAAAGCGTATGATAATGACACAATCTGTGAAGTATATATGAAGGGAAACCCATTCAATGTGAGAGTTGCAAAGGAATTGGGCATGTAATGAAGGAGTGTAAGGTCCAACAAAAGAAGGCTGTCACTAGGCAATGGGTGCCAAAGCAAAAGAAGATTTTGGTGGATGCTGATGGGTTCCAAAGGGTGACAAATCAGGCTACTAAGGCTCAGGCTGTAAAGCAACAAGTTACAGTTGAGAATTCGTTTGCAGTGCTGGAGGAGAACATTGAAGAGAATGAAATAATGGAGGTGCAGTTAGCACAAAATGAGGTTGAACATGGTGAGGGGGTGGGGGAGCCCCCTACCATGGATGGATAATATTGTCAGTTGGAACGTAAGGGGACTAAACAACAGGAGAAAGCAAGGTGAAGTGAGGAACTTTCTCGTGACTCACAACATTGAGTTGTTTAGTTTCCTTGAAACAAAGATAAAAGCTCCGTCACTTGGAGACTTTTATCTTAATGTTTGTCCAGGATGGTGTATTACCTCAAATAATCAGTGGCATGGTAATGGCAGGCTTGTGTTAGGGTGGCATCCTAGTGCATTTCATGTGAATGTATTAGTGTGTACAAGTCAGATTATTCATACAGAAGTAGAGGTTGTAAATGGTGGAAAGAAATTCAAATGTACTTTCACCTATGGTTTTAATGAGAGAAATGGAAGGGATGAGATGTGGAGGGATCTAAGAAGACTTGCAATCAATGATGATCCCTGGATCATTCTTGGTGATTTTAATGCTCTCATGAGCATTGATGACAGACTTGGTCAACCAGTGAGAACCAGAGAGATAGTAGACATGAAGGCTTGTATGGATCATTGCAATATGATGGAGGTGAAAGTGTGTGTGCAGTTTTTCACATGGAACAACAAGCAGAAAGGAAGAGATCAGGTGTTTTGCAAGCTGGACAGGGTTCTTGGGAATGATAGTTGGATTACTGAATGGCCACACACTGAAGTAACTATTCTCCCTGAGGGAGAATTTGACCATTGTTCTTTGGTGGTCAGATCCTTTGTGAATGAATCAAAGAAGAAACCGTTTAGATTCTTTAATATGCGGTGCAAGGCTGAACAGTTTCATGACATTGTCAGTCAATGTTGGCAACAACCCATTCATGGCACCAAGATGTATAAGATAGTGGGGAAATTAAAGTTGCTGAAGAAAGAGCTTAAATGCTTAAATGCTTCCCAGTTTGGTGATGTCTTTGAGCAAAATGTGGTAAAATACAATAAAATGGTTGTAGCTCAGCATGCTTTGCATAGCAACCCTGAATATCTGATGCTTAGAACTTAGGAAAAAGAAGCTAGGGAGGAGTATATTCTGGCTCACAGGAACTATACTCAATTCTTGAGTCAAAAAGCAAAAATCAGGTGGCTTAATGAAGGTGATGATAATACAAGATTTTTTCATCAAAGTGTGAAGCTCAGGAGGATACAGAATAGAATAAACACAATTAGAAAAGAGAATGGTACATGGGCAAACAACTCAACTGAAGTGGCAACTGCTTTTCTTGATTTTTATCATGGTCTGTTGGGTAGTGAAGGTATGGTGAGAAAGGTGGAGACTGCAATTATAGCTAAAGGGAACATTCTTGATAATTCTCAACAGCAGGCTTTGTCCCTTGTTTTCAGTGCAGAGGAAATAAAAACTGCAATTTTCTATATACCCGATGACAAGTCTCCAGGGTTGGATGGATAATCAAGTTGTTTTTTTAAGCAAACTTGGGATATAGTGGGCAGGGATGTGGTAGAAGCAGTGCATGATTTCTTTAGAAATGGTAAGATGCTTAAGGAAATCAATGTTACTGCTATAACATTGATTCCTAAGACTAATTGCCCTGCTTCAGTGGGTGATTTTAGACCCATAGCTTGATGTTCAGTCTTATACAAAACCATAACAAAGCTTATTTGTTCTAGGCTAAGTGGGGTGCTACCTGGTGTTGTCTCTCAAACATAGGGAGCATTTATAACTGGCAGAAGTATAATCAGTAACATCTTGTTGTGCCAGGACTTAGTGAAAAGGTTTGGGAGAAACAACAATCAAGTCAAGGGGCTGCTAATGAAAGTAGATCTTAAAAAAGCTTACGATTCTGTGGAATGGAGTTTTGTCCAAGATCTTTTAGAAGCTTTGAACTTCCCTGGTCATTTTGTGAAGTGTGTTATGGAGTGTATCACAACACCTAAGTTTAATACTTTGCTTATAAATGGAAGCACATATGTTTTTTTGCTGCAAAGAGGGGTCTCAGGCAAGGAGACCCCATGTCCCCTTTGATTTTTGTTCTATGCATGGATTACTTAACTAGGATCCTAGCTTATATTGGTGAGTTGGATAAATTTAGGTATTTCACTGGCTGTAGAAGTTTGAAGGTGAATCATTTGAGTTTTGCAGATGATCTGCTTTTGTTCTATAAGGGAGAAGCAGCCTATCTTCTTCTGCAAGGTCTCAAGTTGTATTCTGAGACAACAGGGTTGCAAGCTAACAAACATAAATTTGCCATCTATTATACTGCTATGGAAGAGAAGGGTTGAACAGTTTTCAGGCTTCAATTGAGAACACCTCCCATTTAGGTATCTTGGTGTACCTATAAGCTCTAAGAAGTTAAGTGTTGCTGATTGTGACCTGCTCATTGACAAAATGACCAGTAGAATAAGATCATGGAGTACTAGGAGTTTGTCATATGCTGGCAGAGCTCAGTTAATAAATTCAGTTCTGCTTAGTGTCCATACCTATTGGGCACAAATTTTTCTACTTCCTGGTGCTGTAATGAGGAAGATTAAATCCATCTGTAGGAATTACTTATGGTCTGGTACTGCTAATGGTGAAAAGAATGGTAATGTCAAATGGGATGATATGTGCAGAAATAAGAAGGATGGTGGCCTGGGTTTCAGAAACATAACTACTTGGAATAAAGCTGCTGCTGGGAAGCTTATTTGGCATATAGGTTGTCAGAAAGATGACTTATGGGTGAAATGGGTGCACACTGTCTATGTAAAGCACATGAATTGGTGGGATTCCAAGCCCCACCAGGTGCTAGTTGGGTCATCAAATACCTTTGTAAGGTTAAAAATGAACTCACTCAGGTGGATATGTCTAATTGGAGTATGAATCACAAATACTCAATTAAAAAAGTTTATAATGACCTAATGGAGAATAGGCCTGCAGTAAACTGGACACAAGGGGTATGGAATAGGATGAACCTTCCAAAGCATAAGTTCATCCTTTGGTTAGGAATTCAGGGCAGATTGAGAACAAAGGACAAATTGTTTTGATACAATATCAGCTCAGACAACCTATGTTACTTATGTGGAAGTGCAGTGGAGACTCATGATCACATCTTCTTTGAATGTGAATTCAGTAAGAAGTTACTTTCCAATCTTCTTGAATGGATTGGTGTGACTTTCTAGAGGAGTTTGATGCAATGGATGAACTGGACAAGAAGAAGATATACTGGGACCAAAGTGAGAAAGCAAATTATGTACATTGTAATCTTTGCAGCAGTGTACCAGATCTGGTTGGCAAGAAACGAAGCTTTCTGGAAATATAAAGTTAGTAGACTAGATAGTGTAATTAACAATACAAAATGTATAGTTAAACATAGAATCCAATTTTGTTCTTATAGGAAATGGAGTGAAAGTGATTGTGAATGGATAGGTAGTTTGTAAAGTTTGTATAGTTTTGGCCTGTTTTGGCCTGTTTGTTTCCAGTCCTTCAAGGACTTAGGTTATCTGTGAAATTTTTTGGAGAAGCAATATACTACTTACTTACCAAAAAAAAATGGTAGACATATTAAAGAATGGAGGTAATAAAAAAAGAATTAGCTTAAACAAAAGTATGTTATTTGTGAAAACATTTTGAGCAAGACACAAACTTTTTACTCATTTCTTCTCTCATTCATTCCATTTGTGATGCTGAATACAACTTACAACCTAGTCTTTTATAGACTGAATTGCAGCTAGAAACTTCATAGAAAAGTGCTGGAAACAACAGCACAAAAGCCAGCCTTAACTAAAGGACAAAAACATAATGATTGGCACAGGTGGCCAGAGAGAATCATCCTAGGGATAGCTGCATTCAAGGTAGTGCGCACACTCCTTGTACTTTTGTACTACCTGATACAAGGAGGTTACTTTAACAATTTGTGAGCAGACAAATTATGTATCTTATTTATTCTCTACCTGTCAAGGATTCACATTCCTAACAAGATGGTAATTAAGTTTTCTTTTGCGATCCGATGATGTTGTATAGTTGGTGTTGTAGTTGGAGTGTTACTTGTCTTTTCTTGATAGTATGGATAAATTGTTACATGATAGCTTATTGGCTCTTTTGGAGTAGATGGGTGATACCGCTTTGAGTGTTTTAATTGATGCACATATATATTTCTAATCTCATATCAAAAAATGATTTTTCTTTTATATTTGCTTATGGAACTTATCTATAGTTCTTGCTGAATGGTACACTAATCCCACATGTGCTTTCCTTTTATGTGTAGGTTATTTCTTTGCTAGCGACTGGTGATAAGTGCGTTTCTAACGTACTTTACATACTCTTTTTAGCTCATTGTAATCCTCTTTTTTCCCTTTCTTCTCTCTTTCTTTTCCATTTCATCACCTTCTATTACTGGCAGGGCGCGGATGTGTCGTTGTGCACCGCACCCGGTCCAAAGATAAAATTTCTCCTACTCTCTTCTACACTAAGGTAGTATAATGGAAGTAGGGGTCGTATCCGCAGGGAAACAGGGACGAGTTTATATTCAGCGTGATTCGAAACCTAGATTAAGCTAAGGGCCGAGAAACCTAATAATAATTACAAAGGGGGGTTTCAAGTTGATTTATAACTAAACTACAACTAACTAGCATATAAACAAAATGAGAAATCAATTATAGGAAGATCTTGAATCCGATTAACATTCACTTCAACTCATTATCGATCCTTGAACCTCCACTCTAATTAATTTCATAATTATCTATTGCCGAGAATTAATCTCGTGTTCTCCTTATTCTTAGTTGAATAGCACGATCAGCGTGACTATAAAACCCTAACTAAAGGATAACCTAGTCCGATCTGCGTCTAAGTTCAATCCAATAGCAGCAATAAACACAGAGAACCAACAGACACTGCTAATGTCATACAAGCGATAAACATTCAACGGTTGATTCAATTTCCCTAAGTAATAACCAAGATGATCAGCATCTGAATTACTCCCTAGTTTGCTACAAATCGATAAAAGAATAAAACAATCCGATTCTATTCTTAAATCTAGCATTAGATTAATTACACAATCAAACTAGTAACGTTCCTAGCATAATTATGCAACAATCATAAAACACAAGCATAGAAATTGAACCATAATCAAGGAAAAGAGAAAGAGAGGAAAGATCTCACAATAACGGTTGAAGCTTCATGTTAATTGATCCAAGAACGAGTCAAGCTACAATCCGATAGCAAAAACCAAACCCATAGTTGAAATCCCTAAAAACTAAACTAAGAAATGAAAACTAAAACTAGGAAATGAAGAACAAAAACTAAGAAATGGAAATGAAGAACAAAGAGGAACGAAGAAGGAAAGATGAAAAGAGAATCATGAAGAAGGAAGGATGAGGAGAGGAGCTCTCCCCTCAAGCTTGCCACTCCAAGATCTACATTTCAGCTCTCCTCTTCAATTTTGTTCAGAAATTCCAGATCTCCCCCAAAACAAAACGTTTTTCTCATTAATAAAACCTAAGGAAAGCTGAGAATTGCCGAAGAATCGCAGCCGCGTCGAAGTGCGCGAGTCGGGCATCTATGGCGCGCGAGTCGGGCCTTCAATGCTGCCAAGAAATACTCTCCTCGCTCGAAGTGCGCGGGTCGCGCAGTCCGGGCGCGCGAGTCGGGCACCCATTACTTGTCAAGCCATTGCCTTCGCTCGCGTCGCGCGAGTCGCGCGAGTCCGGCCGCGCGAGTCGGGCACTTGGTGCCGCCTATCTTCAGCCTTCAATCGATGTGCGCGAGTCGTGGGAGTGAGGTGCCCGGCTCGGGCATTTGCTTTCTTTGCCCGAGGATATGATTTTCTCTACTAACACCGAGGCGGGCTCTTCAACGCCCATGGTGGGCCAACAATGTTGTAGAGCCACAAGATGAACTTGGATGACAACCATCAAAATCTAGACTTCAAGGAACTTTGTGAGCTTAATCCACCTGTGAATGATCAAGAGCATATAGAACCACAAAATGTCCTTAAATCTCCTCTAATATCGCAAATTCATCATAACTCCCTCTTCTCCACACTAAGGTTTAGATTAGTAAAACTCTCCTTCTTAAAGCTTAAACCTTAGTAAAATGGACTTCTCAACACCCTATAATCGCACATAACTTGGTCCCATCAAATACCCTCACACTTGAACTTTACTCGACCTCGAGTAAACTCAAAATAAAGGTCAATGAGGCACCCCTTCCAAACCATTGTTCACCTTTCACTACTCCCCTTATCTCTCCATCCTAGATCATCATCATCACATCCAAACGAAATACGCTCAAAACCTAAACGTAAAGGATAATGACTCCCCCACACTTAGCTTCAAGCTACTATCAGAAATACAGACGCGACAACAATAATCACCAAACGGCAACCAAAATGTGAGCTCAAATCCTGAAGGATCTCAAAGGAGTTGAACTCACTCCAACGCCACCATTAAAGTGACAACTCGCCTTAAACCTCAAAAGATAAACTACTACTACTACTACAACCAACCTAAATAAGCAAGCCATGGAACAAAGACAAAAAGGGATAAATTCCATGCTTACTCCAAAAAAGCAATCAACCAAAAGAAAGTAAAAGCCAAAACAAATCTCCGGCAAATGAGTCTTCAAAATACATAATTCTCTCTTAATCTCTCATTTTGCCTAGGAGCCCTTTCGGGTTTTCATCCTAGCTTCTCACATTTCTTTTTTTCATCTCACCAACTTACCCGCTCAATATAAGCCACTTTTTTTTTTGCATAGGTTGCCCTTTCGGGTTTTCAACCTATCCGGGCACCCATTTTTGCCCGAGTCGCCCGCCCTTGCGGGTTTTCAACTCAGCGGGATTCATTTCATCATTCATTTTTTTTTTAAATTTGTTTTTTCATTTTTTTTTTCATTTTTTTTTTTTTTTCAAATTGAAATAAATACAACATAAATACAACATAGATACATGAGAATGAGAAAACCCTCCCCCCTACTTAAACTACACATTGTCCTCAATGTGACGACAATGAGAAGAAAAAGGAAAATGAAAATGGGGGGGGGGAAAGAAAATCGAGCAAATCGAAGATCGAATGCTCAAGACTCATGACCAAACAATCCGTCAAACTCAAATTTCTTAACAACACCATCTCAAATCTCCGAAATCAACTCACAACCCTCTCCCTCAAATCACTCAAACAAATGGCAAATTCAAACGTTTTAAATTTTTGAGATTGACACCTAGCTCAAGAGATCGAAAAGATACAACAATCTCACTCCTCTAGTGTTACCAACTCCTAGCTATTGAACTCCTCCCAACGGGTTTTCTTTTGTGGACTTGGGCTCAAAGTGGATTAAGATTTGTTGTGGTTCTTTTGAGTGGGTGGTGAGTGGGTTGAAGAAAATTTGTTGTGGTGGTGGAAATTTGATGAGAAAATAAAGGAAAGGAAAGAAAATAAAAAGGGTCTCGGGTTGCCTCCCGAGAAGCGCTGTTGTTTAAAGTCGTTAGCTCGACTTAATACCTTAAGCTTAATCATTGGGTTGTGCTCCATGTGTGACAATGGTGGTTCCATGTCAATCTCCACTTCAAACACCTGCAAAATTGATTGAGAAGGACTCTTGCAATGCATTGTTAGTGCCTAGCTTACTACATCATGGTTGAGCATATAATATCAGATTATATCCCAAAACCTAGCATTAAGTCAACAACAAACATCAACTAGTAGTACTCCTAGCTAATCCAAGTCATGACCATTAATATCAATATTTAAAGCTAGACAATAACCAAGATATAGAGTATGAGTCAATCAACCATTCCCAAGAGAGTTAAAGCAACAAGTTCCATGCTTCTTGTCCAAAATACGAAAGTGAAATACATAGAGCTCAATGGAAGATGAAAACTAGAAACTCAAACAAAAAGGGAATTCTTCATATAAGTGGCCAACCAAAAACAAAGAGCACAAGCAATACCATCCAAAAATCACGCAAAACACAAACAAGTAACACCGTTTCCCCGGCAACGGCGCCAAAATTTGGCAGGGCGCGGATGTGTCGTTGTGCACCGCACCCGGTCCAAAGATAAAATTTCTCCTACTCTCTTCTACACTAAGGTAGTATAATGGAAGTAGGGGTCGTATCCGCAGGGAAACAGGGACGAGTTTATATTCAGCGTGATTCGAAACCTAGATTAAGCTAAGGGCCGAGAAACCTAATAATAATTACAAAGGGGGGTTTCAAGTTGATTTATAACTAAACTACAACTAACTAGCATATAAACAAAATGAGAAATCAATTATAGGAAGATCTTGAATCCGATTAACATTCACTTCAACTCATTATCGATCCTTGAACCTCCACTCTAATTAATTTCATAATTATCTATTGCCGAGAATTAATCTCGTGTTCTCCTTATTCTTAGTTGAATAGCACGATCGCCGTGACTATAAAACCCTAACTAAAGGATAACCTAGTCCGATCTGCGTCTAAGTTCAATCCAATAGCAAGCAATAAACACGAGAGAACCAACAGACCTGCTAATGTCATACAAGCGATAAACATTCAACAGTTGATTCAATTTCCCTAAGTAATAACCAAGATGATCAGCATCTGAATTACTCCCTAGTTTGCTACAAATCGATAAAAGAATAAAACAATCCGATTCTATTCTTAAATCTAGCATTAGATTAATTACACAATCAAACTAGTAACGTTCCTAGCATAATTATGCAACAATCATAAAACACAAGCATAGAAATTGAACCATAATCAAGGAAAAGAGAAAGAGAGGAAAGATCTCACAATAACGGTTGAAGCTTCATGTTAATTGATCCAAGAACAGTCAAGCTACAATCCGATAGCAAAAACCAAACCCATAGTTGAAATCCCTAAAAACTAAACTAAGAAATGAAAACTAAAACTAGGAAATGAAGAACAAAAACTAAGAAATGGAAATGAAGAACAAAGAGGAACGAAGAAGGAAAGATGAAAAGAGAATCATGAAGAAGGAAGGATGAGGAGAGGAGCTCTCCCCTCAAGCTTGCCACTCCAAGATCTACATTTCAGCTCTCCTCTTCAATTTTGTTCAGAAATTCCAGATCTCCCCCAAAACAAAACGTTTTTCTCATTAATAAAACCTAAGGAAAGCTGAGAATTGCCGAAGAATCGCAGCCGCGTCGAAGTGCGCGAGTCGGGCATCTATGGCGCGCGAGTCGGGCCTTCAATGCTGCCAAGAAATACTCTCCTCGCTCGAAGTGCGCGGGTCGCGCAGGTCCAGCGCGCGAGTCGGGCACCCATTACTGTCAAGCCATTGCCTTCGCTCGCGTCGCGCGAGTCGCGCAGGTCCAGCGCGTGAGTCGGGCACTTGGTGCTGCCTATCTTCAGCCTTCAATCGATGTGCGCGAGTCGTGGGAGTGAGGTGCCCAGCTCGGGCATTTGCTGCTGCCCAGGATATGATTTTCTCTACTAACACCGAGGCGGGCTCTTCAACGCCCATGGTGGGCCAACAATGTTGTAGAGCCACAAGATGAACTTGGATGACAACCATCAAAATCTAGACTTCAAGGAACTTTGTGAGCTTAATCCACCTGTGAATGATCAAGAGCATATAGAACCACAAAATGTCCTTAAATCTCCTCTAATATCGCAAATTCATCATAACTCCCTCTTCTCCACACTAAGGTTTAGATTAGTAAAACTCTCCTTCTTAAAGCTTAAACCTTAGTAAAATGGACTTCTCAACACCCTATAATCGCACATAACTTGGTCCCATCAATTACATTCACTTGATCATTCTTGATCATACTGAGATTTTGCTAGATTTTCGGTCATTTTTGACTGGATTTCTAGTACATTTACTTTTACCGTGTGTTTGACGTATTTTGATTGTAGATGTATCCGTTTATGATGGTTGCAAGTTGGAAGAAACGACAAAGATCAGAGTGTGTTAAGGGCCCTCAATTGAAGACATGATGCGTCCGCACCATAATATTGCTTGGCCTGCACCAAAAGAGAGAAAAAATGCAGAGTTGGGCAGTAGCTTTGGTGCGCCCGCACCAAGCTGGTGCTCCCGCACTTTTTAGCGGGCTGCTGAACAAGGGAAGCAGTAGCGTTGATGCACCCGCACCTGTTTGTGCGGTGCGCCCGCACCTTTTATGTTCCGGAAAAAGTTTGCAAGGCCTCGTGCCTAATTAAAACAATAGTTTGACTTATTTTTGGATGATGCTTTATTTCAAGTTTTATGAGAGTGTTCATTAGGGTTCCAGGTTGGAGAGAAAACACATTAAAGCTTTGTGATTTAGTTCTACATTAAAGTTTGTTGATTTTTACATATACAAGGTACTTTTGATTAATTTAATTTGCAAATTTTCAATTTTTATTCATCCTACTTATTAATATTCTCTCTTATTCCATAGTTATAGATCTTATTGTTTATAGTTTCATAATTGCTTATTCTTATTCTATTAATCATCCATTAATTATGTTTATCCCTAGTTAGTTATGAATTTCATATCTTTATGTTTAGATTCCATGATCAGTGAGTAGTCTCCTATCTAGGGTTTAGGTGAAAGTATGAATTAGGTTTTCATTGATTGTTAATATAATTGTGGTGATTTAATGATGATTATGCATTGATCTTGGTGTTTTGAGGCCTTAGGATAGATATTGATCACATTTATGCTTTGGTATTTTGATGACAAATATTCTTAATTGAATTTTGAACCCATTTATCACTCCCATGGATCAACTTAATTTCTAGGCCAAAATATTGGGTAGAAATTAAGGGGATCCTTTTATTAGGGGTTTTCCGTACTTATTGGATCTCATAATGAATTAATTAAAGGCCAGTCGAGAGAGGATTTAGTTGATTGATTTAACGATCATTCTTGAGGACCATTTGGAAGACGACTTGAGTATCTTAGAGGAAACCTTACATAATTATCACTTTTGAATCACAATTGCATTAATGATCGTTGGTCCGTTTTGATTCATACTAGTAGCTTTGATCCTAGTGTTTCCCTTATTGATATTCATTCTCATATTTTATTTGCTAGTTTGTTTGAACTTAGTTAGTGACATAGGAAAACTTGGTCGTTACTAATTAATCTCCTAAAGTCAAACTACCTAACTAACCACTAACCTAAGTAAAGTGGTAAGCAAGGGTCATTCTTCCACAAGGACTAAGGAACACCAATTTATATTGATTATAAACAATAAGCTAGGCCGTAATCAAGTCGGGAATTGTCAATAACCAACTAAGAACTACCAAACTAAGCTAAATACCAAAGATATCTAAAATTAGGAGATGGGATTAAACACCAACCAATCATGAAATAACCATATGAATGTCAAACATAGAGATAATGTATGAACACTACATGAATTAGCTATTTAATTACTTAACACACAACTCCCATCCTACTCTCATAGGCGGAGAAATTCTCAAAAACATCAAATAAGGACTCTCATCCACTACTAACATATCTTCAAAGTAATCCAAGTCAATAATATAAATCATTAGGTCACACTCTCATGCAAACCTAAATCAATCTACTCTAATCTAACACAACATTCAAGTAATCAAAGAGAATGCAATATAGATTAGAAGAGCTAAACAAGTATTGATTTAATCACACAAAACTTTAAAGCTAATATTAAATGCCCAATTCAATCATGATTGGGTTTTCACCCCAAACCCTAACTCACTAACTAGTCCATAAACATAAAAATAGGAGCTTTAGAGAAATTAACAACTAATAACATGAAGAAGTTTCCCGCTCCCCGATACTGCTGATCAACTTGTCCTCGAAGTCCTTGGTGTTGAGCACCTCTGTGATGCACTCGATCGCAAGGGCAAATGTAACTGGTATCTTGCTTGGAAAGTCAATATGCACGGTGCAACAAGTAGGATGTTAAAAATTGATCACTTGCTGAATCTTGCGATTGTCAAAGATTGAACAATCGATCACCTAACGGATGCACATAGAAGAGAACTAGCAAACTCCACCAGAACCGGAAATATGTCGAAGCTAGTTCATGTACCAAAGATGGTAGCTGATGCAGATCATCAACTATCCTGTAAAGAAAAATCTTGGCAGTTTGGAATGCATCAATCAAGAGACCGTGAAGTACAACGGGTACGTAATCTCTTAGAAAAACCTGTCAATGTACGTATGATTCATAATAAATAGATAGACTTTGCAGGAGATAGTAGATAGACTTTGCAGGAGATAGTAGTATGACTTTTAACTATTACTCAAAAGAGATACAACAAACCGATCTAAACAAAGTATAATTTCAGGATAGCTACAATAGTATAATTGAAAAGCCAAATTCATACTACATCCGTTTCAAGATAGATGACACAGTTTGACTTTTGCATTATTCACATATTCTCCTTTGCCCGTGTTTTGTTATTTTTACGTACGGAAAAATATAGTCATGTGTGATCTTGTTAGATTCGTCTTGATATATATACTTTCGCATTATCAACTTTTTATATTTTTACATTTAAGGATTTAGAGATATTAATAGTTAAAGTTATGCGTTAGCAAGCGTGCTCAGAGGAGTGTGTCAAGTATTTTGAAACAGATGAAGTATTATATAATTCAAAGCAAAAATATGTGGCATTGTCCTGACAACACACTAGTAATATATATATATATATATACAAATTGCATTTCATATTAGGATCTAGTAATTGTAAGCCTTCTATTTGTTTTAGTCCTACTACTCTGCCCATTTGCAAATCAACTTAAGGCTATTCTTCGAATGGAGCAAACCAATAATTTGGGCACCTATTCAGGAGTTCCGGTAGACCTTCAAGATAGAGATAAAAACAAAACTCTGTCGCAAGGAAATGCGACTTTTGCCAGCATGAAAATGAAAGTTATGTGCATATGTTTCGATTTTGGTCTACCTCAAAACGTGTATGCCAAGCAAGTAGACTAGGTATTTAATGTGTTTCCTAGTTGTATTAGGTTATTGGAGATCAATTGGATATATAGATCATGACCTGTGCTGCATCTGTGGTATTAGAATAAAATCATACTCACATCTCTTCCATGATTGTGAATACAATATAATAGAAGCTAGGGAACTGAAAACAATCGATCACTACTTGGTTGGGTAATAAGCTATGAAGCATGGGTACGCCTCCCAGGGGCCGTTTCCCGTACCGGGGACGGGTACGTCCTGGGTACGGTACGGATTCACCTGGGATTCGTACCCAGGACGACTCCAGTGGGTCGGGTACGCGGGGTTCTTATGGGGACGGATGGGCCGGCTTTGGGTACGGGTTGGTCACGTACCCAACCTGTTTTAATGAAATTCAAAAGCCCCGAAATTCAGATCTGGGGTTTTAGGGTTCGAAAATCACAATTCTCTCTCATCTCACTGAACTTCACAAGTGCGAAGTTACCTGCACTTCTTATCGCCGCCTCGTCGGTCACCGGAGGCTTCGCCGGTCGTCGTCTCAACTCCTTCGAAGTAAGTCTTGACTTCTTCTCTGAGTTTGAACTCTTCGAAGCAAGTCTCTCGTGCGTGTCTCGACTTCTCTCGACTTCTCTGGTTTCTTCTCGGCTTCTCGCGGTAGCTTCGCCGGTCGTTCTCTCGCCGGATTCCTTCTCTCACCTGAACGGCGGTCTGAACTAGCCTAGGTGAGTAAGATTTCTTCTCTCTGTTGAATTCTAGGGTTTTTTTTCGATTTTTTTTCTTTTTTTTCTGTTTTAATTTGTCTCTCCCTCTCTTCACTTCTTCAGTCTTCACGCATGTGTTGGGTTGTTTTCTTTTTTTTTTTTTTTCTGTTTTCTTTGGTTTCTTTATTTTGGCAGTAAATTGAAATGTTGAGTGTTGGTGTTGACTGTTGACTAATAAGTGCAGAGCTGGGAACTTGATACAGTTTTTCAGTTGGCTTAGAAGAAGCTATAAAGGATCCTGAACAAGAAGAAAGGTTTAATTAATTGCAGGGTTGGTCTACCGCATATGGAAAACTAACAACACGGATTTCTGGGACCAGTAAGTCTGCAGGATCTGAAGTGTTGTACATCACATACAATCTTAATCTTATTCTTAATATAATAATAATAATAATAATAATAATAATAATAATAATAATAATAATAATAATAATAATAATAATAATAATATATAAAGCAGAGTCCAAAGGTTAGCACAGGAGGTCGCGAGTCGCGACTAGGGGTGATAATGAGCCTAACCTGTTCGCGAACAGTTCGGGATCGGCTCGGTCAAAGCTCGGCTCGTGGTGCTCGGCTCGGATTCGAACTCGGCTCGAAACCTTAACGAGCCGAATTGAGTTAGGGAAAGCTCGGTTCGAAAGCTCGTGAACGGGCTCGATTATACTTATATATACAAAAATAATATATTTATATATATACATAAATATATTAACCTAGATATCACACTATAATAAGTTAATAGTTCCATTATCTAAAAGAAAACCTATATATCTCAAACATGAAAAAGGAAAACCAAGAAAACATGTAAAAACTAGGGGTGATAAAGAGTTAAGCTTGTTCGTGAACAGTTCGAGCTCGGCTCGTTTAACATTTGGCAAATCTCGGCTCGAACAAAGTTCGGCTTGTTAAGCTTCGAGCTCGGCTCGAGCTCGAGCTCGAATAAACTTAAACGAACACAAGCCGAGTAGACCACAGTTCGGGCTCGGCTCGATCAATAAGCAACCCTAGTCGCGACATTTGGCGTTCTTATTAGACATCATGTGTCGCACTTATTAAGTTCCACATCATTATTAGAGTTCTAAATTGATGAAAATACATATACAGAGTTTAGGATAATAAGAAATAGAATTTGGTTTACAATGAAATGCTTAACTATAGTAAATTGATTATAACTTTTGACATATATTTCGAAAAATTATAATTTTTGTACCATTGGAAAGTATTTAAAAAATACTTTAAAATAAGATGCATTGATTATATTTTTCAACTCTATATTAGAGTAACGTATACGAAGAAATACTTACTATAGTAACATATTAGAGTAACCTGCTGCAATTAGAATCAGGGATGTGTTTTCAACTCCAACTTTTCTACAAATACTATTTATGTTAGAATTAGAAAATGTATAAAAGTTTTCACAAAAAAAATGATGTATAAGGAAAAATATTTAGTATAGTAACATATTAAAGTAACATACTACAATTAGAATTAGGGTTGTATTTTCAACTCTAATTTTTCCACAATCATGAGAAATTAAAGTTGTATTAAAGTAATCTACGAAAATCCAAACCATAAACATAAAACACAACATGAGAAATTTCACTTTTAAAAGTATTCCTTCTATTAGATCTATAATCGTATAAAATGAAGGGAAAATAAATTTCAAAATTATGAATAAATAAGTTATATGAAAATTTCAAAAGACTACATCTTCTCCACTAAGAGAACGTGCATTTGCCTGGGTCCCAATACTAGTATATATATAAAGGAGGAACTTTTCGGGAGTATATGGAATTCCTCAAGATTTTGAGAGCATAGAGCACGCCACGTGGGATTGCCATGTCATTCATGTTATTTAATTTAAAAAAAATAGAGTTCTACATAGATATAAATACATATAAGAAGTTTTAGATGACGGGAACTTAGAATTTGGTTTTGAATAAACAACCTAAATTATTATTCTA
The DNA here is from genome assembly GCA_947648045.1 of Beta corolliflora. Classification (NCBI taxonomy): domain Eukaryota; kingdom Viridiplantae; phylum Streptophyta; class Magnoliopsida; order Caryophyllales; family Amaranthaceae; genus Beta; species Beta corolliflora. The sequence goes on from CANSZD010002988.1 coordinate 1,548,978, forward strand.
TGTATATATATTAAATATAACTTTTGCTACATAATTCAAATTATTATAATTTTTATACCATTGGAGAGTGCTCGAAATATGCTTCTAAATAAAATCCATTTATCATATATTTAAAAACATATAAAAATATATTTATAAAGAAAGCAACGTAAGCATGTCATGTCATTATATTTGATTTCTAATTGTTTAAAAATAGAGTTCTACATAGATATAAATACATATAAGGATCTTTGGAATAAACGAAATATTATAATTTTTATACCATTGGAGAGCGCTCGAAATATATAAAATCCATTTGTGATATAGTTTTATAACTTATGAAAATATATTTAGTTAGATGAATAATAACATATTATTTATTGTTTATTTTAGATACATATTAACATAGCTAAACATTTGAGAATCAGGTGGAGTTTATAGGATTAAACAAAATATGTCTTTCAAAATCTTAACCTTATTCAATTGAACCACAAACAAAGTAATATTGCAACAAAATTGATTAAGAAAACTTTGTTGTTACGATATTATTTATCATAGTTTTTAAAGGGTTGTCTTCTAAGACAATATTATAATTATGTTTATATTAATTATCACATAAAAAATAGATTGATAACGATTAAGATAAAAGACAATTGGAGTATGGGTATACTGAATTACCTAAGAATTTCTGACTAAAATAATTTTGCTATTTTCAATATCAATAATTAATACTTATGTTTGAAAATGTTTCAAATAGATCGCAAAATAGAGGAAATAACTTATGTATCTTATTTATTATCAAACCTAATGACATTATCATTCTACCACATTAAAAAAACTAGTATATAATAAGACCCAAAATAAACTGTAAAGTAGTTACCATAATAAGTCCCAAGAATAGTATGTGGATAGCTCTGAAGTATGTATGATTACTATTATTATTCAATATAACATTGTGAAAATACACAAAAACAACATTACACAATACAAGGAATGAAAGATGGAGGTGAACACTGTGGAAGCTCACGTGAATCATCACTCGGGAGTGGAAATATATCCTTTTTCTTATGTTCAACAAAAGCATTTAATACTAAATATTAAAGCAGATAATTATGGATAACTCACTAAATTTGATATTTTAGTTTTTCAGGCTAGGACATTGTGAAAATTAATTAGGTCAACTATTTATATAATATTTGATAATTACACGTAATTTAGCACTTTTGATGAATTGTGGAATATAATAATTAGATGTCACACGCATCACATGCACATAATGGCTAGTGCTTCTTAAATGCATTCATTTGCTAGGGTGTAAGTGGACTGCGAGAAGTTTAAAGTCCAATCTAGTCCAATTCAAACTTGTCCGACTAAAAAATGTTTGGACTGGACTCAGACTCAAATTTTCGAGCCCAAATATTTTCGGACTGGATTTGGACTCACCCCTTTGGAGTCCAATAAGTCCAATCCAGTCCAAAAAATATATAGAAAATTTATCAGAAACGACCTTTTAAATACAAGGTTTTACGAGAAACAACCTTTTAAAAAAAATCTAAGAAGAAAATATTTTGCGAGGAATAACCTCGACCCGTTTTCCGGCATTGACCAAGCATTTTCAGCGTTGACTCGTTAAAACCAAACATGTGGAGGACACGTGAACTGCATCTTTTATGTTTCAACCCTATTTTTCTCCATTTTTCGACATTGACCAAGTATTTTCTGATGTTGACTGTATCAATATATGAAGGGAAATGTGGTTGAAACATAAGAAATGTGGGTTACGTGCCTTGTCATGTTTGGTTTTAGTGAGTCGAAGCCGCAAAATACTTGGTCAATGCCGGAAAATGGATCAAGTTGTTCCTCACAAAAAATATTACTTTTAAGGTTTTATTTGGCCAGATTTTTTTTAAAAGGTTGTTTCTCGCAAAAACTTGTATATATATATATATATATATATATATATATATATATATATATATATATATATATATATATATATATATATATATATATATATATATTGGGGCAAGATCACATGAGAATGCTCCTTACATGAGAAATGAGAATGAATCTCAACCACACGATTGGAATAGAGTTACAACACTTATTCATTAGAGTTATACCCCCGAAAAAAAATTTGAGCCCAAATTTTTTTTTCTTTTTGAAGTTTTTTTTTCTAATATTATTTTTTTGGAGTTACATCACTTTTTCATTTGAGTTACATCACTTATTGATTAGAGTTATAGCGCGTAAAATCCATTCTCATTTCTCATGTAAGTATGCATTCTCATATGAACTCATATATATATAGAAGTGAGTTCATATGAGAATGCATACTTACATGAGAAATGAGAATGGATTTTACGCGCTATAACTCTAATGAACAAGTGATGTAACTCTAATGAAAAAGTGATGTAACTCCAAAAAAAATATTAGGATTTTTTTTTCCGAAACAAATACTTTTTATTTTGGGCTCGAAGTTTTTTCAGGGGTATAACTCTAATGAACAAGTGTTGTAACTCTAATCCAATCGTGTGGTTGAGATTCATTCTCATTTCTCATGTAAGGAGACATTCACATGTGATCCTGCCCCTATATATTTTGTTAACTATTTTTTATAATTTTCTCATCTAAGGGCATCATTTTACTTTTATAATATGCTTTTATATGTAATCCTAATTTTTTTTTTTGCCGAGTCTTATTTTATTGACCTTAACTTTGAATTAATAACTTTAATAATATTAGGTAGGATTCATGAAATTAAAGGACCCATAGAATATAAAAGATAAAAGGATTCGACAAATTAATGATATTATGTAGGATTTTCTTCTTTGTAAAATGAAAATTATAATATTAATTCTTTTGTTAATTTATGTATGATAATCAACTTTAGTTTATTAAAAACTAAATTCTATGTTTCTCTTTATTCTAAAACCTATTTGTGTGTATTGATTAAACTGAAAATTCTATCTAACTTTTTATTTAAATTTTAAGAAAAATTAACACTAATGGTCCCAACTTTAGCCATCTTCTATAAACAGTCTATACTATTGAAAATCCATAAACAATCCAAACTTTAGACTCAATCTTCCACTAATGGACCGGTATACCTAGTGTAAAAGCAGATAAAATTTAAATTTTTTTAAAATTCTTTTCTTTGTAATTTATGTTTTTATTAAATCTTTTTAATTTTTATTTACCTTTTCATTTTCTTATTTCTCTTTTTCTTCTCTCTCCTCTTCAATCCCACCCTCCACCCACCATCACACCCTCGTCTTCTAGGTCCTTCCTCAACCCTCCGGCCTCACTTACGCCCCCATCTCCTCCCTTTTCTTCTTCCCCCCTCTCTCTCATTCCTCCTCCTCGAATCCACATCCATCTTCTATCTTCTCCCCCCCGCCAACCAGCCCCTCCACCCACCATCTTTCGATGCCCACCAGGCCCGCCGCTTATTGTAGGCGTGTTTTTATTTCGCCTACGCAGGATGAGCGCGTATTTGTATTTGACTACCTCATTGTAAAGGTTTTGTATTGAATAATATTTTGAAGTCGCCAACAAGTCTTTAAAGGAAGACTCATAAACCTAATTGGATATTAGAAAATCGTAGGGATAAATTAGGGACTTATCCAATGTAGATTTCCCCGTCCTGACTCCATAGATGGTCAAAAAGAACCAAAGATTGAGTTCGGGGGTGAGGGTACAAACAGAGTCAGGAACCATGTTGCCCATTGTTGGGCTCTACTAAATATCGATTCATGTCAATGTTTATGCAGAAGAATAACCATAAAATATTTTTATGCACCCTAAAAATATTTAGTTTAGGTTGGTTCAGGAAACACATAAAAGACTATTTTTTAGTGATATGGTATTATGCAATCAAAATTACAGGGAACCTAGCAGGTTGTCCATGTTATCTGATTAATATTAGAACAGTTCTTTAGGTCTTGATTAACAAAAATATCATGTGGGTGATAAAAGTAATAAAGCATGACAATCATATGATATGCATATAACAATCAGGCAAGCATATAATAATGTATGAAAATATATAAAAAAAAGGAAGGAATAGAATATACAGTAGAACGATTTTATATTAAAGATCTACATCAGAAAAGAAAACAGTTAGTAACTTCAATCTAAAAATAGAAATTTATTCAAGGACCCTCAGGATTATACCGTGGCTTGGGTCTGCCAGATTGACAACCTTCGGGACGAGCAGCAATCGTGAAGCCTGAAAGTATGAATGTCTTAAAGATTTGAATGTATGTATGAAAATATGTGTTTGTATGTATGAAAGTATGAGTTTTTGTAGGGAGGTTTTGTAGAGAGGTTCGTAAATATATTCGTAGAGTTTGAAGTGTTTAAGTTTGAAAAACCGTATTTTAATTCGGAAAATCGAAGCCTATTTATAGGGAAAACTAATCTGCGATTCACACGTCATCTGCGCCAGGCGCATGATGACGTGTCACGTGCAAATCCACGTGTCAGGAGCAGATTGGCGCGCCTGACGCGGCATGCCCAGTAGAAAGCGTACACGTGGTGCGCGCTTTGAAAAAGATAAGAAAGAAAAAGATGCGTCTCACACAGAGAAGTGCGCTTGGCGCAGGACTCTGTATGACACATAAGTCTATGTGGCAGTCTTGTGCGCTTGGCACACTGCTGTGCGCTAGGCGCGCGCTTACGTGGCTGGACACGTGCGCTCGGCGTACTTCTGTGCGCTCAGCGTAGTCTGTTGCGCTCAGCACAAGTTGGTGTGCTCAGCGCACCGCCTTGCTTTTGACACGTTTTGACAACTTTTTGATAAAAACACGTTTTAAAGATTTTCTTTTATCTTTAAACTCCAGAAATCTGATTTTACGGGATACAATCCGATTTTAACTATAAAAAATATCTTTGAAAATATTTATTTTATTAAAATAAAATAATTAATTATTATTAAACAATTAATTGGGCTTTTCAATAGATTGGGCTCAAAATGCAATTAATCATCATGAATAATTAATTGAGCTTTAAAACAGGACTTTAACACTTTTTCGAAATAGTTTTGGGATGGCTCTTCGGACTGCTCTCCTCTTGGGTCGGACCAATTAAGACCACGATATGTTTCATCATCGGATCCTAAAAATGGGGAGACACGATTATGTGTCTACACCTATCATCCCCTGATGCCGCGAAGGTCAACAACCTCGACGCCCACAAGTCGCGAAGCTCAATAGCCCCAACGCCTCTGCCCCTCTTCTCTCTCGTTGGTTCCTCTTGTGGTTACCAGATCTCTCTCATCAATGCGCCTAATAGCCTCCGACGGCAAGTCCCCCGACGCCCACCTTCTTGTTTTTTAAGATTGATGATTTGGGATTAAATGGGGAATTGAATTAGAGTTTTATAAGAAATTTAATTTGGAATTTGGGGTTAATTTTTGTTTATTTGGGGATTGAATTAGTGGTGGATGGGTGGTTGAAGGTGGCCACTTTTGAAAGAGACAAGATGAGATGATGATGGTTGGTGGCTGTTGGTGGAGCAGATGAGAGAGAGCGCAACAATATGTCTATGGTGGAGGAAACTGGTGGTGGTGGAAAGTGGGTGTCAGTGGATTATTTAGGTGAGATCTCAGGTGGTTTGGTGGGGGCGGTGTTGGTGGTTTGAGGGGAGTAGTGGTGGCGGCTGTTGATGATGAAGTTTTGGTTGTTATAAGGAAGAGAGAGAGAAGATAAACATGGTGGATGGGTGTGTGGGGTTGGACATGATGAATGAGAAGAGGGAGAAGGAAATGAAAGGAAAAAAGATAAAAATAGAAAAGATAAAAAAATTATGGGAAATTCTCAATGGTTACCTCGAACTTATCGAGTTTTCCATTGGTGGCCCTAAGTTTTTTTTATTCCCACTGGTAACCCTCAATTATTGTTTTATTCCCAAATGTGACCTTATGGAGTAAAAACTCTTTAGTTTTGTTAACTATTCATTAGAATAAATGTCTCGTTTTGCATGCTTGAAAATTTTCTAGGTTTGCAGGCTGCATATATGGCTCAGTTAAAGTTTTAGGACTGATTTTAACCCTTAAGGGTCAAATTTAAAGTCTAAATTGGTTTTCATGCCTAAAAATTAGTCGGCTAAGGAATTGAGTGTCATTTTGGCCCTTAAGGGTCAAATTTGACGTCAACATTGACAAAAAATGTTCGGAAACACCTTGGTTTGTGTGCCAAGACATTAGTTCTAATGGAAAACTTTATAAGGTCACATTTAGAACTAGAATAATAATTATGGGTTACCAACGGGAATAAAAAAACCGAGGGCCATCAATGGGAAACTCGAAAAGTTCGAGGTCACTATTGGAAATTCCCCAAAAATTATTCAAACATATAAAAAAAGGAAAAATAAAATAAATTCATTAAAAGGCACATGACATAGGTTTTACCCGCTATAGCAGGTCACTAGGTAAATGGATCCATTTGCAGAATATGAGGTGCATAGTTAGGACCGACTCTAGATTTTCAAAAGTTTGGACTCTTTATTGAAGATGGCTTATAGTTTGGACCACTAGTATTAATTTTTCCTAAATTTTATAGTAAACTTTTTATTAGAAGTATATATGATCATGACATGCTTATATGGTACAAAATATTATATGTAGTATAAGTATAAGACATATAAATCTTATTTTGAAATATTTTTCATATTGATTCTAACTGTACATAAATGATAACATTTTGGATTATGTAACAAAAGTTATTGTTAATTTTATGTATGATGATTATTTTTAGTACTTTATTTAAAACTAGCTAAACTCTTTTTTAGACCAAAAAATTATAAATTTTCAAAACATAGAGAAGATTAGAAAAAGTGAGTATGTCTCGGTCTGGATCGTTGGGACATGTTTTTACTTTCTTTTTTCATTTAAAATAACTTGTGGTATTTTTAGGTTTATAATAATATATATTCTAATATTTGAAAAATATAGCAATTAATAATATGTTAACAATTTTTTGATATGTTATCCATAAAAAATACATAAAAAATTAGTAAAATTTAATTTTATATTAAAGTTATGTAAAACCCAAAAAAGAAAATTTGTCCAACCGGCTCAGACCAAAAATTGAAAGTTCAAAAAACTTGGGCCAAACAACAATCTTTTTTTTCGGTCCGGACCGCTTGGACTTAATTATAGAAATTAAAATAAACATGAAAAAAATTATTGTACATCATCCCATTCCAAAAGTTTATCTTCATTCGCCTCCCCTACATTGGAGTTTCCGTGTTCAAAAGCTCGTAGACAACCTGCATATATGATTAGCACCATTAAGTGAGATGCATGTTCAACTCTAAATTGGTTAATAATTGAACTAAAACCTAAACCTGCAATATGTTTCACCTTGCGAAAATTTTTTATCTTTCTTCTTCGCCTTGTCCAAACTTGAACTTCCGAGTTCAAAAGAACCAGGCAGAGGATATGTAAATATGCATATATAGTTCATCTAATTAAATACATTTTCCTCCTAGATATTTAAATCTTAATTTCGAACTTAAAATTGTAGGTAATTTCATGTTCGTTGCAAAGTGAGTATTTTGTCTAATTTAGACACAAAGATCGTGCGTGCGACTGTATAAAGTGGAACAGTTTCCCGCTCCCCGATACTGCTGATCAATTTCTCGTCGAAGTCCTTAGTGTTGAGCAATTATGTGATGCACTCGTTCGCAAGGGCAAATGTCACTGGTATCTTGCTTGGAATGTCAATACGCACGGTGCGACAAGTAGGATGTGAAAAACTGATCACTTACTGAATGTTATGGTTGTCAAAGATTGTACAATCACCTGACGAATGCACATAGAAGAGAACTAGCAAACTCCACCAGAACAGGTTATCTATCGAAGCTAGTTCATGTACCAAAGATCGTAGTTAAGGCAGGTCGTCAACTATCCTGTAAAGAAAAATCTTCACAGTTTGGAATGCGTCAATTAAGAGACAGTGGAGTACCCCGTGTACGTAGTCTCCTAGAAAATTCTGCCAATGTACGTATGATTCATAATAAATAGATAAACCTTGCTGTCGATAGTATGACTTTTAACTATCACTCAAAAGAGATACAACAAACCGATCTAAACAAAGTATAATTTCAGGATAGCCGGCTCAGACCAAAAATTGAAAGTTCAAAAAACTTGGGCTAAAAAATTGTCTATTTTTTCGATCCGGACCGAAAAATCGAAACTTAAAAAACTTGGACTTAGTTAAGGCAGAGGTTGCTGGAAAATTTTTAATTGAGTCAATGCCGGAAAGGTCAATTCCGGAATGACGTCATCAGGTTTCTTCTAACAAATTTTTTGTGTTTAAAGTTTCTCTTGACAAATTTTTTTATTAAATGTTGTTTCTCTCAACTAGCTACTCATAAAATGTTATTTTTGACAATTTTTCCTAAGTTTTTTTAAATGAAAAAGAAATAAAAAATGGGTCTAAACATTTTTGACTGAGATCAGACCATTTTTTTCTAACCCTTTCTATGTTTTGAAAATTTCGAGTATTTCGGTCTAGAAAAGAGTTTAGTTTTTAAATAAAGTAATAAAGATAATCAATATAGTACTACATATAATCATCATACATAAATTAACAATAACTTTTGTTATATAATCCATAATGTTATAATTTTTGTACTGTTAGAATCAATACAAAAAATGTACTTATAGTACTTATAATATTTTTGTACCATATTGGTGTGTCATGTCACATATACTTCTATTAAAAAGTGTAGAAAAAATTTAAATGAAAAGTTGGATAGAATTTTAGTTTAATCAATACAGTGATACACACACTTAGGTTTTAGAATAAAGAGACATATAGAACTTAGTTTTTAATAAACTAAAGTTGATTATCATACATAAATTAACAAAAGATTTAATATTATAATTTTCAATTTTATTAAGAAGCAAATCCTACCTAAATGTTATTAATTTGTAGAATCCTTTTATCTTTAATAGAAGCAATTCCTTTTATCTTGTTTCATGAATATTTTATTTGGATATGAGTCGTATGATTATGTTGTTGTAATACGCCTTTGATTGGGAAACTCTTGCCATTGAAGTGGTAACAACAAAAATCCATTTGCATAATTGGAAAAATATTTTTAAAAAAGCATAAATCAAGAAATTAAGGCAAATTCAATAACAAATGCAAATCGTTTCAAGCAATCTAGAATGTAAAACGCTAGAGTAGGATCTTGAGATGGACCGATTTGTAGTGATTGTACAGTAGCCCTTGCGAATTATAGGTTAGAATGAACAAACTAACCAATCAAAGAGAAGTATTCGATCTTAGGTCAAAATAAGTTGGGCAAAATCAAATTAATGAAAGAAGTGTGCTGATTCAGGTAAAAATAAAAGGGAAAATGGGGAAATTGTCGCTCAAATTCAACAAATTTCAAGAGCATCAATTCGCACAACAAATCAAAACTTGAACCGCAAAAAACAAATCCAGCAATCAACAACAAAATTCAGCCTCGTTTCAGAGATTTTAGATGCCTAAGGGCAAACCTACAATCGGGGCCTTTATTAAGTCCATGTTTTTTGATGTTTTGATTTTTCGGCCCGAAGCGAAAACATAGACTATTTTCAATTTTCAGTCTGGATCGGCTTGACAAATTTTTATTTTTTGGGTTTTACATAACCTTAATATAAAATTTAATTTTACTATTTTTTTAGGTATTTTTTATGGATAATATGTCAAAAAATAATTAACATATTATTAATAGTTTTATTTTTCAAATATTAATATAAATATGATTACAAACCTAAAAATAAGTAAGTTATGTTAAATGAAAAAAGAAAGTAAAAACAGGTCCAACCGATCCAGACCTGGACATACCAACTTTTTCTAATTCTTTCTATGTTTTGAAAAGTTCTAGTTTTTTGGTCTTGAAAAGAGTTTAGCTAGTTTTATATAAAGTACTAAAGATAATCATCATACAGAAATTAAGAATAACTTTTGTTACATAATCCAAAATGTTATAATTTTTGTACTATTAAAATTAATATGAAAAATATTGTAAAAAAAAGACTTATATGTCTTATACTTATATTGCTTATAATATTTTTGTACCATATAAGCATGTCATGTCATATATACTCCTAATATAAAGTTTAATATAAAATTTAAATAAAAAGTTATATAGAATTTTTAGTTTAATCGATACACACAATTAGGTTTTAGAATAAAGAGAAATATAGAATTTAGTTTTTAATAAACTAAAGTTGATTATCATACATAAATTAACAAAAAAATAATATTATAATTTTGAATTTATAAAAAAGAAAATCCTAAGTAATATTATTAATTTGTCGGATCCTTTTAACTTTAATATTCTATAAGTCCTTTACTTTCATGAATCCTACTTAATATTATTATATTGTTGATTTAAAGTTAATGTCAATAAAATAAGATTAGCCAAAAATAATAATATTAGGATTACATATAAAAGAATAAATTATAAAATAAAAGTGATGCCCTTGAATATTAGGATTAATATTTTTCTCATAAATATTGATTATAATCCTAAATATTCTTTTATTAGTTGTTACTTTTCATTCCTTTAGTCCGTGCACCCCACGGGCTATAATGCTAGTCCAATATAAAAGTTGCTCCATAGGATAATAGGAATCATAATTTAAATATGAATTTTGATATGATTTTTTTACTAATTTACCATGTATTACAAATAAATGTTTTATTATGTAAAATGTTGTTTGATTAATCACATTAATATTTGCATAATATAACTTTAGTATGGAGTAATACATAAAAAGCGTTATTAGTGGTCAAACTAAAGTTGTGCATTGACAAATGTGTCAATCAAACAGATATGGGTGTAAGTGGATTGGACTGGATTGGACTTTGCCGAATCCAAATCCAGTCCAAAGGTTTACCGACTCGAGAAATGGAGTCCAAATCTGACCTAAACTTTTTTTGAGTCCAGTCCAGTACAAAACTTTTTTCTTGAGTCCGAATCCAGTCCAATCATTATATAATATATGAATTTTTTTCCCTATTTAGGTTCACAACATTTTCTCATGATTGAATCATTGAAATTTGAAAATTGCACTCATTAGATTCATTCCACAAAATGCAAATTACAAAATACAAAAGGCGCCAAAAGGGTTAAAGTAACTTTTGCCTTTTCAGTTCTCACTTTAGACTTTTGGGGGGTAAGTGAAAATTCTGAAGCTAAGTAAAAGAATTTAGAGCGAAATGTTAAAAAGTCTAAAACGATCTCGACCCTTTCTTGCCACTCTGCTTAGGTTAGTGGTTAATTTGGTAGTTTGACTTTAGGATATTAGTAACGACCTAATTTTCCGTTGTCAAAATAGTGTTGTTACCGGAGAATAGCGTTTAGTAGTAAAACAGTGTGAAGTTGTGCGAGTCCAAGTCTTTTACTACTTTCACTTCATCTTGTTGCTTGTTGTTTTGTTATTGCTAACTCTTTTCTTAGCTTTGTATGCTAAGTAGGCATGCCCTTCCTTTGATTCCTTACAATCCGGAGTTGGAAAGGATTGTCAAGGCCTTAAGGCGAGGCTTAGAGCCGCACGACAAAGTCAACAATTATCATCTTCCACTTTGGTCAATATTAAGAACTTTAGACATGAAGAGGAGGAAGCAAACTCTCCAAGAGTTTCCCAAAGAAGCTCTCCTCACTCTTCTAGATTAGTGTTCACTCGATGGCGAATCCTCCTAGAGACTTGAGAAGCTCGGTGTTGCTGGCCCTTTTTGAGTCAAGGTGTGCCATAACTCAGCCCACTACCGAAGCAAATGACTTTGAGCTTCACCCCGCTTTGATCGGTTTGATAGAAATGCATCAATTAAGTGGAGCAAAGGATGAGCTGAGGATCCCCAAGCTCACTTGCAAACATTTACGGATCATTGCTCTACGGTGAAACATATAATGGAGTCTCTCAAGACTAAATCTGCCTAATCCTCTTCAGATTTTCCTTAGCAAAGCAAAGCAATGGTTGAAGAAGCTTAAGAATGACTCATTAATTGGTTACATGGCCCCAAGTCACTCAAGCTTTCATAGGCTAGTATTTTCCTCCATATAAAGCTGCTGACATGCGCTCTCAAATCATGACCTTCAAGCAAGAGTGTGATGAAACATTGCAAGAAGCTTGGGAGAGGTTTAAAGAGCTATTGAGGATATTCCCTCACCACGATTTGAATGAAGGTCGTCTCACGCTTTATTGGGATTGAAGGAGCAATTAATAATTCTTTTAGTGGCAGAGTGGTTTCCCTTAATCGTACGTTCCTGGTAGGTCTCCCCGGAACCCTATGCCTACAAAAAAAATCGATTTAAGTTTCTCCAGATGTGAATAGTGGTGTCTTGACCGGATTGAAGGAGCAATTAATAATTGGGATAATTTGGTAAGAAACTTTAGGATTTTTGTTTAACCCGATGCCTATTTTTTTCTTTTTTTATGTAAATTAATTGAGGCATTTCAAACTCTTTTCAATTTCTTCAAAAAAATTTTAAGAAAAAAAATCATGTGTTCATTGTAATGAAAATCATTCTTCAATTATGTGTTTTTCTTCAGTTGCTTGCTTTATCATCTATTAGTACCAATTTCAATATGAATTGAATGAGAAGAGAAATTTGTGAAGAAAATTACATCCATAGGATAAGATTTTCCCAGCATATAACATAAATTTCATGGCGTTTACCACCACTTAGTACATACCTTCCAAATGCAGCATTAGGGTTCAGTATATGTCACTCTTTATATATATATATATGATATTATAAATTGTGGCGGATCTAGAAAATAAATATTGGGTGGGCCAAATCAAATTTATTGGTAATAACATGTAAAGTCTTATCATACGTTATTACCTTCACTTTTTAATTAGTTGTAATGCTTTGAATTATGTACTTTTCATATACTAATCTTGATGAAAAAAATATTGAACAAAACTGTATAACAAATTCTAGAAATTAATTATTGGGTTCATCTCAATATATATTTTTCACTAAAAAATAATAAAGACATTAATGATTTAAGTTGTAACTAATAAATAATGAAGAAAGTACAAGTTCTATATGATTGTATACATTTTCAAAACAATGGAATTACCATAGTGATATTTTAATAACTGTAATAAAATTTATGTGTCATACTAATAAGGTGTATGATAAGATTGGTACTACTTAAAGCAATACATACAATTATAATATAGTGTTTATACCTAGTTATAAGTTGGATAAATGGAAGAGTATTAAAGTGTTTCTAAAGCTAGTTGATGCCCAAAACAAAACAAAAAAAATCTAAAAAAAAACCAGAAAAGCCCAAAACAAAGTAAAAAGAAGAAGTAGAAAACAAGAAAAAAGTGACAAAAGAAAGAAGACAAGAGAAAAATGAGAAAATATAATAATTAGGAAATAGAGTGGAGCACTAAGGCTGCAAGAAAATGCTACGCACAGGAATTGAACCCTAAATCCCTCATTAAGTCCAGAACACGGAGCAAAACCAACTGAGCTACTGAGCCTATTATATTTTACTGGTGAATAATTTAACATTTAAGAGGTTTAAGAGATGATGGGGAGGGCCACGACCCAGGTAGGTCCCCCTTGGATCAACATGGTTATAAGGGGGTCCATCCATTGATGAATGAATGTGATTCTAGCTGTTTAGTTGAGCAACGTAACATAAGATTTCTAGTGTTTACCGCCATTTAGTGCATCATACATGGGTGTTGCACGGAGCGCACAATTGTTGCGTGGTGCGCAACGGCTGTGCATGCGGTGCAGGCTTCGTTTTTATCTTTATGCAATTTTCGGTTCAATATTTTCCTACACATTACCTCGTTTTCACTCGGTTTTGGCACGACTTTCATAAGCCTTCACACGCAGATACCTCTAAGAAATTTCTCTCAAAATACTTTAAAGACATGTTCCAGAACACTTCAATTTCCATTCAAACTTCAATAATCTCTTCTTTAATATTATTATTCAATATACTCATGCCTATGTGTTTTGCTGCTTTAATCACCTCATATGTTTATTTTGGCTAATCAAGAGCTAAATAATTATTATATTGTTGAAGTCATATAATTTGCACAGTTGGATTAGATTCCTAGTAATTTAGATTATTTTTATTCTTTTCATTTTCTATACAGTATATTATTTTATTTTATACTCTAATTATTACTATAGACTTATCTGTTTGTTCTAATCATAAACAATACTCTGAGTACTATGTAGTCGGAGTACTTATTATGAGACAAAGTTGATCATTCATTCATGATTTACGATACTTTCACGATTTACCAAACCTGTACAAGTACAAAACAACAATAATTTATTTTTGTCCAACAACATTTTTGCACACCCAAATTAGTTACCGGTCGTAATTTAAAATTTGGACTAATGCCTCTGAATTCCGAACCCACAAGGTAAAGATCATGGATCTTCCACTGACTACTCTATTGTTGAAATCACCAATTGGACCAAGAATCTAAGAGTTGATGCACACCCTTTTCAATCTCAAACACTAGCATTTTTTGCACACATATTAACATTTTTTTCTCATAAGTTATTCATTAGTGTTACAAAAAAATTTATTCGAACAGACATTTATAATTATTTATTATTTTTTAATATTTTTTTCTTAAATTAATGTTTCGTTGGTTTTTTAGTTATTTGTCCATTATTATTCAAATATATTATTGAGAGAAGGAAGTAGAAAGCAGAAGAAATCTTGTGCTCAAATAAAGTGGAAGAATTTATGTATCAGGTTCAATCGTTGAATATTAATAAAGTGGAAGAGTTTGATTTATATAATAGAGATTACCGAATAATAATCAACTTTTGGTTTTAAAATATTATCAGTACAATTATTATTATGAAATTCAAGTTTTATTTTTTCTTCTAATTGTGTCAATCAAGTTATATTGTCAATTTAATTTGTGATCAGAGTATGTAAGAAGAGGAAATCATTCTCTTTAATTTAATATTTAATTAAAATTTTAAATTCAATTTCATTGTTAACTTGTTCAATATATTTCCTCCGTTCTTTTTCTATTGCAACAATGAGATTTTTACACTGTTCACTCACCAACCTTTCACTATCTCTTGTGATTTTTACATAAGGAAAAATATAGTCACGTGGGATCTTGTTAGATTCGTCTCGATTTATCATTTCAAAATATCAAATTTGTATAATTTTTACTAAAACATAATTAAAGATATTAATAGTTAAAGTTGTGCATTGGCAACCGTGTAAACTCTATTGTTGCAATAGAAAAAGAACGGATGTAGTATATGGCAAGTAGGAAGAAGAAAATATTATTTAATATATATGGAAATTTATAATCATTAAGGATATATCAGACTTTTTGTAAGGGGGACACTATCTTCCTCCCCCTTCACTTATATAATTGAGATAAATATCAAATTGCAACAAGCACATGTAAAATAGTATTCCATCCATGATTATTTGGAAAATGAAGACACACATATTTGAAAAACTTGTACAGATTTCATGAAAACAATACATACCTCACCTCAAATTATGACCCACATTATACAAAAGCACAGTGCATTGCACACTAAACATCCACATAGATTCTATCTGATTTTAGGTATAACTACAATAAAATTTGTATACAACCCCATTTTTAGAACGGTTGACCTTAAAATTTTTGCCTCTATTTGTTCTACGTAAGTAACAAATGCTCTCGTCGGTAGTCATATACTCACATATAGTCATAAGAGATTAAATTATGTCACTAAAGGTCCTTAATTGGAAGGACCGGGATTATTTTGTTTTTGGATTTTTGCTCATCTTTGCTCTCCCCAACCCATAGTCCACACTCGGCAGTCGGCACTCCCATAAGTCTCAAGTCTGGTCTTCAATATTGGCTTGTATTGGCTTTGTGTGGAATATGGTGCATCATTAGAGTGTCGTTATCGCCAAGTCTTATGTGGAAGTCTGACATCAAAGTTTAGGTGCTCAACTACCAAGCATAATTGAATCACTTCTCATATTCTCGTATCTAACCATGCTAATTAGAGAAATTTGTCACAAACCATCTTTTAAGTACAAGTTTTTGCAACACATATTTTTCTTACAAAAAAACTGGCAAATGAAGACATTAAAAAAAATTTACGAGGAACAACCTTGACCCATTTTCCGGCATTGACTAAGTAATTTCTGGCATTGACTCGTTAAAATCAAACATGTGCAAGCACTAGTAGAATAATTGTATATTTCTACGGTTTTTAAGAGGCCTATTGCTGCGGATTTGACACCGCCGCAAATCAAGGCGCAGCTAGGTTTACTCTATTGTTGCGGTTGTTACGCAAAACCGCAGCAATAGGTCAAGTCAATTTTTTTTTTGAGAAAAATGTTAGGCAAGAACTAATGTTATGAGTGAAAAACAGAGAAATGGAGGAAGAGTCCTGACATCACAACTCACAGCAATATAGCGAAGTAAAAACATATGTTAAAATGTAATTCATGAAGGTTAATTACATCAAACTAAGATAACTCTACATCATAATTTTCCATAGTTACAAACAATAACCAACTCTAATTACCAAAAAAAAGAACGAAAACTAAGAAAAACAAGAACAAGATGGAAGAATGCGAATAAAATTAATGATTACAAAAAAAATAAGAAATAAAAGAATCAAAGTAAGAAAATCGAGAATAAAAATAAAAATCGAGAATAAAAATCAAGGCGCAGCCAATTTCGGTGAAGAGACAAGATGTTCGCGGTTGCCAATTTCTCGTGGTTGAAACCAGATCTGGCGGTGCGGCGCCGTTAATACCAGTACCGAACTGATTTTTGGCGGTCGAGAAAACCGATCAGGAAGAGTCGTCGCGGAGTTTTAACCCGCCCTTGTACAGCGCCGGAGTTTCAGCATCTTGAGTAGCCTCCTTCTCCAACCGAACAGCAAGAGTCATCACGAGTTTAAGCATATTGAGCCTCCTTCGCACGCGCCAGAGTTAGCATCTCGTGGTTGCTCAACGGTGAAGGCGTCGGAGACTAAAATCATATGAGGGGTTAGAGGGAAGAGCGAACTGATGAATCAGTTGTGGTGCTTGCGAGGAGTGAAGAGCGAACTGATGGACTGGTTGTGGTGCTTGCGAGGAGTGAAGAGTGAACGAACTAAGGAGCCGTTTGGTTGCCATGAGGGTAAGGGAATGGAATCAAGAAAGGGGTAGAGGGGGAAAGGAAAGCAAAACCCTTAGATTAAAAATGTTGGTTGGTTGAATTTTTTTTTTCTCTTTCTTCCTCTTTTTACATCCTTCCACCACCATCCTCCTTTGCTGTGCCTCGCCGGAGCCCCGTCGGAACTCCACGCCCGGTACCCCGGTGAGTCGCCGAGCTTGCGCCCTTCCCCTCTCCTTCCCACCGCGCTGTCGGCCCTCCCCTCCCCGCATCACTGCGCCAGTGCGATCTTCCTCTCCCCTTTCGCTGCACCGTCACTCCTCTACCTCCACTGTCGTTTGGTTCTTTCGTGGTGGGTAATTGGGTTTTTGGCAGTGATTTTTGAGGTGGGTTTATGGGTTTTATGGGTGGGGGTGAATTTTCGGGGTGGATTTATGGGTTTCGTGGGGGGCGGATGGTTGCGGTGGTGGTGCGGTGGGTGCGGTGGGTGCGGTGGTGGGTCTTGTGGGTGCGGTGGTGCAGGTGGGGTGAGGGTGGTAGTGGTGGGCTGGTGGAGGGGTTGTTGAGGATATTGGGTGGTCAAAGTAAATGGTCAAGGGTTTCCAAAACCCCCATTTCTAAGTGGAGGGGGGTGTGGGGAATCAAGTTAGAGGGATTTGGGGTAATGGAGGGGAAAAAGGGAGAAACAAAACCCCCCAACCAAACAACTTTTAAGGGAATGGAATCAATCTACTCCCTTTCCCTTTCTTGTAACCCCTTAACCAAACAGCCCCTAAGAAGGAGACGAGGGGTTTGAGGAGTGAGGAGGAGGGGTTTGAGGGGAGAGCGAGAGGAGTGATGAGGGTAAAGGAGAGAAGGAGAGAATGAGTTAGGGGTGATTAATAACAGCGCCCTTAGTTTCTAAAAAGAAGATGGAAACCCTGGCAATAAAATGAACCTATTGCTGCGATTCTTAGAAAAACCGCAGCAATTGATTAATATATTAAAAAATGTAATCTATTGTTGCAGTTTCTTCTAATAACCGCAAAAATAGGTTGCGGTACACGCTTTTTTTCGTTTTCACGTAGTCTATTGCTGCGGTTGGGTAAAAGGGCAGCAATTTATTAATAGCAGCAATAAGACAATTTTCTACTAGTGAAGGCAAGTGAACCCTATTTGTTATGTTTCAACCCCAAAGTCTGATATTCACCAAATATTTTCCGACGTTGACTCTATCAGTATATCTGGGGATGATGGAAGGAAATGAAGTTGAAACATAAGAGTTGCAAATTATGTGCCCTAAACATGTTTGGTTTTACTGAGTTAATGTAGAAAAGTGCTTGATCAATGGCGGAAAATGGGCAAAGGTTGTTTCTCGTAAAAAAAATGAATCGTTTTAAGGTTTTTTTGCCAGATTTTTTTGAAAAAGTTGTTTCTCACAAAAACTTGTGTATAAAAAGGTTGTTTCTGACAATTTTTTCTAATTATTATGACATTTCCTAATATGACATTGGGGTTACAAATATTTGGCTATTATCTCTTTCTTTGCAGTCCCCATTATCGTTCTTCCAATGTAATTTTCGAATAAGTTACTCCCTCCATTTTTTAATCACTTTTAAACTTTTTGGAGGGTACTTTTAGACCCATTTAATATAAAATAAGGGAAAAAGTGAAAAATTTAACAACTACTTTTTTGTGGCCCAAGTATTCCAAATAAGGATAGTTTAAATAATGTAGCAATACCATTTAAGAAAAAGGAAAAATTGTCAAAAATAAGCCAACATTTAGCCTGTCTTATTAAAATAAGTCAGACTTTTGATTAATCTCTATTATATAAGGGAAGGGGGGAGGAAGATGGTGTCCCCCTCTGAAAAATACTAAATTACCATTTATGATCTAATGGAATGAAAAAAAAATACAAATGAAAACAATTTAAAACTCTTTTTTATTTCAACTTGCCATTTAAAACAAGTTAAAAATGGTATATGCATCAAATATTTCAATTAAAAAATTAAATAGACAAAATATCTTGACCTTTTTTTTATTAAAGAAGATGGTATACATGACGTTGACCTAAAAAGTCTAAAACACTTGTTACATTTTTTTTTGAGGGAAAAACACTTATTACCTTTGATACTCTTTAATTAAGTCACAACTCATTATGTCTATTTATTTTGTTCAAAATTCATTCACAAAAAATTAATATTAAAAATCACTCACAACCTTTGTTAGTTTTTTACATTAGCGAATTAATATATCTAAATTCATTTACCTATATTAATCTTTCACATTTTAAGTGTAATCATAACTATACTATGGATGGAGTATACAATAGAATAACAAGTTTTGAAATTAAAGCACGCATCGCGTGCACAGAAGGCTAGTATGGAATAAGCAAAGCTTGTGGGGGTATTGGCTTTTGATAGGCTCATGTGACCAGTGATCTTAACAACGAAATATTTTTGTTATTTTTTCCCTTATACTTCTCTCTCCTCAAAACTCTGCTTCTCCTCCAAAACTTGTTTCTCTTCCTCTCTCACTCCATCACCACCAAACCACCTCCTCCACCCCTCTCTCACCCCATCACCACCAAACCACCTCCTCCTCACCAAAACCACCACCCTCTCCCCAGCCACCAGCCCCACATAGCCAGACAAAAGCAAATTAAAAATCTCCTCCTCTCACCTCCCCTGACCCTTAGCTTCCTGCATTCAACTACCAAACAATAGAGGTATTAACAATTTTTAAATTCAGGAAATCAAATACTTCAAAAGTCGTTGCAGGAACCACCTTTTGGAAGATATCAGTGACGCGATTCTTTCTTCAAACGACTCCAAATTCGACCTCACTTCTCCTTGCTCGAAGAAATCCTAAAAAATCGACTTCAACGTAGAAGAGAGAGAATTTGAGTCGAAATTGAAGTCGAAACTTCTATCTCGATCTCTATTCTTCGCTCAACTCCTCCGAAGCTCAGAGTCTTCATGTTTGAAAGATTGAACAAGAAGACAAAACGCGTTGACAACAACAGCGGGGGTAAGGGAGAGGTGCGAAGAGACACTAGTGGAAAAAAACGGAAGGGCTGCGTTTTTGGCCAGCAGTCCTTTCCGTAGCAACCCTTCGGCAAAAATGAAGGGTTGCGGTTTTGGACCGCAACCCTTTTGACCCAAAAAAACAATTTTTTTTTTTTTGCATTTTTTAATCCTAAATGATCCCAAACAGTTATATACATATATAAGTATCATTTTTCATTGCAAAATCATGTTTTATACAAATATAGAGTGTTAAAAACTATGTATTTTTGAGTCCTCAACCCTCATGACTATAATAATACACTATCATATCAGTCTCCATCCAAATTAAAGGGCAAAGATGAGCTTGAACTACTACCATCTGCATTAAGATTCTCTTTCATTTGCTTCTTAGCACTCAGACTTTGTAGGTTATGCTCCCGCTCCTTCACAAAATCGGTTGCTGCTCCTATTATTGAAGCTTGGATGTTGTTTAGATGCTGCTCCTATTATTTGAATATTTACCTCTGCCAAAATATTCATCTTCAAGTTTAGATGTTGTTTCAATGCCCAAATAATGATCATAGTTTAGAAGACCTTTAAGTACATTTTACTTGCTTTCTTGAGCATGTGAGAATCATCTATTTAAGCTTTTATACCAAATTTAGTTCATCAAATAATACTGTTATAAATTACGAGAACTATAACATACAACTCCTTCAACAACAACAATAATGCAATACTATCAAGCTACGGTACATTTGGAAGGGATTGATAATTTTTGTAGAAATTAGGATTAGGAGTGTAAAAAAGGGGGGAAATTAAGGGGCTTAAGTTTACCTTTTTGAAGTTTACGGAGATCGTTTGTCTTATTCTCTAGCTCGTGCTGCAACTCTTTCATTGCTGCCGCGGAAGACGGCATCGATTTCACTGTTTTTTTTCTTTCAGTTGTGCAGTTGTGATGTGCTCCCACCAAGGCACCAATTTCTGAACTCTGAAGTTTGAACAAACTGGAACTGCATAAGTGTTAAGTTTGGCAGTCGGGAGTTTTGCAACTATCATGACCAACAAGTGAGAAGCGAACTGACAAACACATCATGAGCTAATTTATCAAATCATCCCTGAGACATCCCAAGTTTCGATATTTAATCCCCCAGCAAATCACCAGATAGCCACCCTTCATATAGTTCAGTTTTATCAGAGAATATCCACTCTACAAGTCTACACACAAAAGACTAATCTTTATCCTAGCTAATTAGTAAACCACCTAAGGAACACGAAAATTAGGCCCCCAAGTTAATGAGCTATCCAATTAGCCCTAATCTTAGCTTCAACGATGAATGTTCCTCTTGCTTCAAACTATTCATATGCTATACAAATTGCAAATCAGAAATTGCTAGCCTAGCACAATCCACCACATTCAGATCATTGTTAAAATACCACCTAAGAGCACCAGGAAGAGAGCTCTAACAACCTACATTCACTGAATCACATTTATAATTAACCTGCTCGGCTATTGCCTAAAATTCACAGGACTTTCATCTCAAAACGCCAATTGCACAACACATATCAATGACTAAGCATATTCAGATTCGATTCTAGTAAAATAAACAATAACATGTTTCATCTCCCTAAGCAATGCTCCTAGTAAAATATTTCTCTAATATCTCAATTTTCACATTAAACATCCTCCTTTTTACAGTAGATCCATCTTTTATATCCAGCTAACATCATAGCTTCGTGTAGATTCATCTCCCTAAGTAATGCTCAAAAGCTTGCCACATAAACGAATCACAGATTTACAGAGCGTAAACATTAACGTATCATACTTTTCTCCATAAATCAAAACCACAAAATAATAGAAAATATCTATTCAAGTTCGACATAGAAAATGACTACAAATAACTAACATCACATGAAAACCCTAACAACTAGTAGTAGGATAACAACTAAAAACCTGATTCCACTAGTTCGAAAACTCAAAAACCCTAATTTTAGTGGGGGTATAGTAATTAACTTACATGAAGTTTGCCGCGAACTCATCGAGGGGCAGGAAATCGAAGAACAGAGGGAAATCAACTAAGGAAGAGGAAATCGCCTCTTTTAATCTGCCACAACAACAATGAAATCAACAACAACAACAACAACAACAACAACAACGAAATCCACAACAACAACAATAAAAGCACGAAAAATTAAAATTCAAGAGCGAAAAAGAAGCAGGAAATCGAAGAAGAAACGAGGGTTAGGGTTTCAACGAGGAGAGAGAGAAAAGGAAGACAACAGAGGAGAGAGATGAGTCAACGGTGCTGGTGTTCAGCAGGGTAGTGCAGTGGCACGGTGGTGTTGCGGTGGTGGGGGATGCGGCCCAAAAACTGAGGAGAGTGGGAGAGGAGATGAGAGGAGAGAGAGATGAGGCCCAAAAACCCTAACGCGGGTAATACAAGGGAAAATGGGAGGGAGTGTAGCCAAATAGTCCCTAAGGCCCAAGGGCTGCTATTAGCCCAAAAAGCGCAGCCCTTTAGTGGTAAAGGGCTGCGGTTTTGGGCTAACCGCAGCCCTTTGTAATGCTAAGGGCTGCGGTTTTTGGGCTAACCGCAGCCCTTCACTATTAAGGGCTGCGTTTTTCAATAAACGCAGCCCTTGCATAGCAGCCCTTGCGTTTTTTTTCCACTAGTGAGAGAAAGGAAAGGTGCGAGTGAGAGAGAAAGAGGGCGATGAGGTGAGACAGAGAGAGATGAGAATGTGGGTTTTAGGGAGGGTTGGTTAGGGGTGAAAGTTCGGTGTACGATTTGGATTTAGGCCTAATTAATCCAATCTGATCCGAACAAATTTTGGATTTTAATTTTCCAAACCAATTAGAGTTTGAGTCCAAACCAATCGAATTCGAATTTTCAGACACTAGATTGGATCCGATCCAAATTATCCAATTTTTTTAAACTCTATTTTTTCGATGAAATAAATTTGGCACGAGTGTAAAAAAAATGTTTTAGAATAGAAGTAATTCATACAATCCCGTAAAAATTCATTAATAAACTAATAAGTGATAACAACTAATAATTCATAAGAAATTCATAATTCATTACCCCTCAAAAAAAATTCATAATTCGTTATAACCGAAGGTTCAACAACAGCATAACAACATGTTCAACTACATAGCATGTTGCAGCAAATTAGGGGTTTAACTTTTAGGGGAAGGGAAGGGTTGCTGGAACATTTGAGCTTTTTTTAAAATCAGTTAAGCCTAATTGAAATAAACAATACATGACCTATTTACTATTCGGTTATTTTGGATTTTTGGATCCAATCACCCTGAATCCAATCCAATCAAAAAATCTGATTTAAAAAAAAAATTAATCTAAATCCAATCCTAACATAGTTCGAGTCCAATCTGAATTATTAATTTGGTTTTGATTTGATTGGATTTTGGATTTTGTCCGAATAACTTTCACCTCTCAGGTTGGTGCTCGGGAGGAAGTGATGGTGGGGGGGGGGGTAGAGGAAGGCAAGTGAAAGAGAAGGAAGTGAAGGGAGAGGGAAGGTGTTTTTTTAATGGTTTTCTAATTAATATTTAGAAGTAAATTAAAATTAAAAAATTAAACCAATAAAAAAAGACACATGGATCAGTTACCTATTATAAGAGGTTCTTTACCTCTTAAACCTATTAAATGGTAATGCCCTCACAAGCTTTGCTTATTCTGAAATAATCAAAAGTTTGACTCATTTTAAGTAGACCGGCCAAAGATTGACTTATTTTTGACAATTTTTTCCGAAAAAATGTAGCAAATTGAAAAAAACAAAGGAAGTACTCTATAACATTCCATTATCTCTTATCATATCTAATACTTTATTTCAATAATAGCCAAAAAAAAATGCTCAAACGCTAGCTCTCCTACAATTTTAAATATAGGTTAGTGCTGCAATTAGTCCGAACGCATGAGGTCCTACTAGTGGTGTCAGAAACAGATCTGACCGCTGGGTCAACCTGATACTGACCTGACTTGAACCTGGTTCGACCTGTGAGGGTCAGTCCTCAGACCTGACCGAAACCTGACCTGGGATTACCCAGACCTGACCGGCACCCGGCAAGATTATATCCTGACCTGACCAGACAGACCTGCATTCAAACCCGACCCCAACCGTACTCAACCAGATATTGCTAAAATTCAATTATTTTTTTATATCTACAAAATCATTTAAATATGTTAATTTATAAAATTGCTTACATTTAATAATTAACTAAATAAAAAATTAAATTACATTCAATTTAAGGGTTAAA
Organism: Beta corolliflora; assembly: GCA_947648045.1. Taxonomy (NCBI): domain Eukaryota; kingdom Viridiplantae; phylum Streptophyta; class Magnoliopsida; order Caryophyllales; family Amaranthaceae; genus Beta; species Beta corolliflora. The sequence continues at coordinate 1,573,364 of CANSZD010002988.1, forward strand.
CTTTGAATATCATGTACTTGTTTATATTTTTATTTTCATTTATTTTTGAATTATTTGTGTACATTGCTCTCTTGTTTTGATTTGACATCTATTGATGTATATATCATAGAGGCTAGCTCACAAGTCACAACGTGTATATATATACGTAGTATATTAACAATTTTCTAGCTTATCTAAATTTTTGATGTAATTTTAGTACATGTCATAAGTGTTTTAACTGTTGATGAGATTATTTGGTCGCTTTTTAGCTGTTAGTCTCTTAGTGCTTACTATTAAATGCCGTCTTATTAATTTTCTTGTTGCTTTGCATAATGCAAATGCTTCCACAAAATACAATAGTTTAATTTTTGCACAACATATAATTAAGATCTTAGCTTGTTTGACTGAAGAACAAAGTTAGGTAATTGGGTCGAGTTAATATAATATCATAAATTAATTCAAAATACAACATCTGTGTCAATGTCAAACGAATTTACAAAAATCAAATTGCTAAATTTACAAGCAGCAAGCGAGCAACAGCAACAGCATCCAACAAGCTCAGCAGCAGGCCACAAGCAGCAGCAGCATCCAACAAGCAACAGCAGCACAGGACGAAAAACCTCTAACAGAAAACATGAAAACAGAAAATTAAATGCTAAACAAGATTGATGAACAGAAAAAGTGTAAGTATAACAGAAAACATGACGAAAAACCTCTAACAGAAAATATGAAAACAGAAAATAGAAAATTAAATGCACGAAGAACAACAAATTAGTGAGAAATTACATAGATCACAACTTTGGCATCAAAAAGAACGATTCGCAGAATAAATTAAATGACGAAAAACCCAGTTATCTTGCAGAAAAAGTGCAAGTATAACAGAAAACATGACAAAAAACCTCTAACAGAAAACATGAAAACAGAAAACAGAAAATTAAATGCACGAAGAACAACTAATTAGTGAGCTAGAAATTACATAGATCACAACTTTGGCATAAAAAACAACGATTCGCCAATGTTATTAGGATCGGGATCCCACTTTGGATCGGTAAGGGGGGGTAGGATCGAATCGGTAGAATCGAATCATAGGATCGTAAGATCCTACCAAATTGCAAACAAGAGTAACAAAAATGCTTCCAAATGAATAAATACACATCTTTCAAACAATATGGATGCTACATACCTAGTTTTTCTCACATAATATTGATATTTCAAAGTTAATATGGCTTTGCAAGAGTCATAAAAGATTAAAGAAGAGAAATATTTGCGTGTATGAAGTTGGGTTATCATTTATTGGGATTAAAGAAAAAGTTAGTTGCTTTAGGGATCATTTTAATAAGTAAAGAAGTAGGATCTTCCGATCCTGACCGATCCTGACCGATCATAACCGATCGCAATCGATCCTACTTCGATCCTGATCGATCCCGCAATAATCTAAGTGAAAAACAGGATCGTCTGATCCTACTCCGATCCTACCGATCCAATACGATCCTACCGATCCTGCTACGATCCTGACCGATCCTACTGCGATTCTACCAGCCTTGCGATTCTGCTTACGATTTGGATCGTTTGCTAAAATCGGATCGTAGGATCGTACGATCCTACGATCCGGATCGCGATTCTAACAACAATGCGATTCGCAGAACAAATTAAATGACGAAAAACCCAGATCTTTTGCAGAAAAACCCAGATCTAACAGAAAATGCACGAAGAACAAATCAAAAATTTAAAAAACGTACAAAACAAAGCAAAGTTGCGATGAACCAAAAAAAAGGGGAAAAATTAGAGAATACCTGCGAAAATACTTGTTCCGGCGACTGAGAGAGATGAGATAATCGATTTCCGGCGAGAGAGACAGATTAGAGAATCGATTTCCAGCGAGAGAGACAGATTAGAGTATGAGGAATCGACGCCGCAGAGAGGAGAAAGATGAGAGTATGAGAGATTCAAGTATGTTTGTATGTGTTTGAGAGGTAGATTTAGGGTTTCATTTAAGGGTTTACTTTTATAGGGGGGTTTTTGCCGTTAGATTAATTTTAACGGTCAGGATAGGAGGAGAGGAGAGATGAGGGTTTCTGAAAAGAAGGGAAGATTATATTCATTTTGGGCCGTTGGATCTTTGCTCTTTTACAAATCAAAGGCTAAAATTGAGGATCCATGTGTTTGTTTTTTGGCCAATGAAATTTGAGAGATGATAATTGTTATGGAATATGGCAAAAAATTATTGAATAACCAATTAACAATTTATTGTTATTATTATTATTATTGTTGTTGTTGTTATTGTTGTTATTGTTATTGTTATTATGTTATTTTATGATTATTATTATTATTATTATTATTATTATTATTATTATTATTATTTCGAATCATAATGCTTACCATAATTGAGTCATTTATATAAATCCAGTAATTGATCGTATATTCGTAGTTAATATATAATACTCATTATTATTATCGTTAGTTATACTATTAGAGCATATTAAGAGTCGAAACTCATTAATAATCAATCGCGTATTAGCTAGAATGACTACCCACTTATATTAACTAATCTATACACTAATCCATTCATATTACTTTGTGTTTATACTAATATATACTATAAATGCAATACATTGATCTATACACTATCTATACATTGACATAGAGTCGAAATGCAATACATTGATCTATATACTAATCTAGTTTAGCCTAATGATTATCCCCTTACATTGGCTTCTGTCATGTTATACTCGTATTAGCTTGTGTTGATCGACTTTAATCATCATCATCACCAATTATGATCACATTAAACTCGTATTGTTTTTTGGTCAATGAGATTTGAGAAATAATAATACTTATGGGAAGGGAGTAACCGAGTAACTGACTAAGTGTTAAGTTACTATATGGTTGTTAACAAGTTACTATCTGGTAACTAGTAAGTACTTGTTAATTAACTAATTTACTTATGGTTGTTACTTGTTAACATTTAACTTATTGATTTTATATGGGAGAATGATTTGGGGGTATAATTTATTGTTATCACTATTATTATTGTGCAACATATGAACCCTCGTTATAATCACTTAGGCCTCATATGAAACGTCGTTGTAAACATATGAATGTATGATTGTCATTTGTTATAGTATTATAACATATCAATAGTCGTTATACTAATTTATAATCAAAAGAGTATTAGATTGGTTTTACTATTATTTTGATACCAATTTTATACTAAAATGATTAAACATATTGATAAAATAGTTTGTTTGTACTTTATCATATATAGTCACACCATAATACATATATACCGTGTTATGTTTGTTATTGTTATTGCTATTATATATTAGCATTGTTGCTACTATTACTATTAGTATTTATATTGTTATTGTCATTGTTATTGTTAGTATTCATATTCTTATTTGTATTATTATTGCTATTGCTAGCATTGTTACTATTATGGTTATTATTTGTATTATTATTATTATTAGTATTATTATCATCATCACTTTATGTTTATTATTATTATTATTCTCATTATCATCATAGCTATTTACAAACTTATATATCAATCATAATGCTTATAATAATAAATCATTTATATAAAGCTTGGAATTGATCGTCTACTCGTTATTATTTTCGTTGGTTATAATATATAATATTAGAACAAGAGTCGTTCTACTCCTTTACTCATTAGAGTGGTTTTACGCAGTTGATTAGTCGAATAAGAGTTGACTAAGAGAATACACTGAACATGACGGTAAACAAATATAGTGTTTTTATTAGTTTTTCGTTATCATCCATATATTTATCGCACAAACATATAGTATATATATATGTCGATCTTAATACTTTTAATAATATGATTCGTTTACAAAATCCATAACAAAATCAAAATGATCCGACCAGGAGCCAACCGAAGTTGAATTGACGTCCAATAGCGAATGGACCCGACGCTTCATAATGATCGAACTAAGGTCATTAGTGATTCAACCCGAGTACACTTGACTCTACTCAAGCGTACATGAAACCCAAATACGAGCTGCGCAAACCCGGTTAAAAATTGTCCACATGCGATCATACCCGGTAATGGATCGACTTGTAAATGGAACGTTCAGACCTGTCCGGTACCCGGCAATCCCATAATTCAAATGTGATCGACCCAATTGAACAAAACCTGACCAATCACGACCTGGGGCACTGACTGTCTGAATCCTGACCTGTCCGGGTGTGACCTGGTTCACCATGGGTATACCCAGAACCTGTTTGAGAACCTGTTTTGACACCACTAGGTCCTACAGTCCTCAATTCTTCATATAGTTATTTATCAAGTATGTCACTCGCCACATTTTATTTGGTCAGTGGAACATTATATATATTTAATACTTCCACGTTTTTAATTAGTTGTACAATAGTTTTGACAATATTCACCTATGCCTTTTTGATGACCTTGTTTCATTAGTTAATACACTGGTTTAGCTTATATACACAAAATGCGTGCGAAAACATATAAAGTTATGCATAAAAATATAATAACAGTTATTAGAAGGACGAAGAGGAAGAAGATTATGGAAGGAAGAAAACGAAGAACCTATACTTTGTTTCTTGGTGATTTTTTTTAATTATAAACTATAATAATGCTGTTTGTCAATAGTGAGGCAGTTGTACCATTAAATTATGATTTTTTATTAAAATAAATTAAAGTTGATGATATGGATTTGAAAGTTAATGTTCTCAAGTTGAGTAGTCAATTTGTTTGTGGTTTCATGTTTTTCTTATTATAATTTTTTTGGAAAATTTGTTGGAATACACCTTTTATATACTTTATGTTTTCCGATAAACAACCTTTTATGATATTTCTAGCAACATAACACCTTTTTTTTCCTGTGCGAAACGACCTCACCCTATTTTCCGGCGTTGACCCACCAAATTCCGGTGCTGGCCCACTTAAATTCCCCATGTGCTCTACACATTCTTCACGTTATTACACTCTTTTGAGGAGAAAATTGAGGGAAAAAGGGTGGAAAAAGGAAAAACTCGATGTAAATGAGACATCGATAGCAAAAATGGTATATAAAAACCTGAAAATCGGTGTAGTCAATGCCGGAAACCGGTGGTTGAAAAATAGGGTGAGGTTGTATCTTGCAAAAAATAGAATTTTATGGTTTTACGTTGTTAGAAAAAATAAAAAAGTGTTAACGTGTTCCTTTCTTCTTTCCTTATTGAATTGAAATAAGGAAAAAAAATAGTTATATGAGATCTAATTAATTCGTCTCGTATGATTTCATAATATCAACTTTTTATAATTTTTACATATACTCAAGGTATTAATTTTCAAAGTTGTACGTTGACAAACATGTTAAATGTTAATGCCTTTTGATACAACAAAAAAAATGAGTGAAAAACTTTGTCTATCCACTAGAGATATACATCAACAATTAGTGGAGTCCAACTGAGTAGAATTAATTAATTTTTAATTGTCCATTTCTAATAGGTAGTCTACTCAGAACCGAGTTGGTAGATGTAGCAATATGAGGTGGTTCCAAAACATTTTACTTCCTCCGTTCCATAATAAGTGAAACATAGGGTTTGGGCACAAGATTTAATAAACATCACTTTCAAAAGCCAAAAAGTCATAAAATACCCTTAAAAGGAGGAGAGAGAAAAGCAAACCACACAAGTTTGTGATGGATACTCTTGTCATTTTGTCACTTTCTTTTTTTTCCATTTAAGGTATGTTTCACTTATTTTGAAACGTTCTAAAATAGTAAGTGTTTCACTTATTATGGAACGGATGAAGTATATAATAAGTTCAGTTAATTAACGACGAACCATAATGGACCCGTATATAACAAAACTTCTGTCGTTTCATATTCCTTGAACAAGTCAAACTAATAACTCCAATCATTGCATAAAATGATAAAATGACTGGCCAAAGTCAAATGTCAACCCGACATAAGAAAAAAAATCGAGTCAAATGTCAACATTTTAAAAGTATCAAACAATATTTTCATTCACACAACACTATACAACTAGTAGCTATACTTGTAACCTATCTTTGATTTTCTATATAAACTCATCTTCAAGTGTCTAGTTTCCTCATCCCACGCATTGCTTTAACAATTCCTCTACTATCATTGTACTCCTCGAAAATGTCTTCTCTTGGACCTTTTTTTGCTATACTCATGGCAGTTGCCTGTACGTCTAGCGCCCTAGTTGTGGGTCAAAACTGTGGCTGTGCCTCTGGTTTATGCTGTAGCAGATATGGTTACTGCGGCACCACAGCTGCCTACTGCGGCACTGGGTGCCAACAAGGTCCTTGTTCCTCGACGCCGTCCACCCCGAGTGGTGGAGTTTCAGTCACAAGTCTGGTGACAGATGCGTTCTTTAATGGAATCATTAACCAAGCAAGCTCTAGCTGTGCTGGTAAGAGCTTCTACACTAGGTCTGCTTTCTTGAGTGCTCTCAGTTCCTATCCTCAATTTGGCAGTGGATCCTCCGATGAGGTTAAGCGTGAAGTTGCTGCCTTCTTTGCTCATGCGACGCATGAAACTGGACGTAAGTGTTAACGTTATTAATGCCTTCTTTGGTAGAATTGAAATGGAATAAGATCTTCCTTTCCGCTTATTTGTACACTTAGATGTGCCACTCAATCTTATTGTTTTATATCAATTATTCTTTGCCTTATTTATTTTTCGTAATTGAGAATTTTGTTTAAATCAATTATGTGGATTATGGACCAATAATATTGAGCGACGCATAATGGTAGAGAAAGGTGAGACACAAGATTTAAACTTAATTGAAACTAGTTTTTGCTGGTTAAAACTGATTTATTAAATTTATTTTAATATTTTAAATTCTATTAGACGGGACCTAAATCAAAGGGAATGCATTGAATTATAGAAAAATATATACTCAACTGATTAATTGAACTTGTGTGTTGTAGATTTTTGCTACATAGAGGAGATTGCCAAATCAACCTATTGTCAGTCGAGCACAACATGGCCATGCAGCACAAATAAGCAGTACTACGGACGTGGGCCTCTCCAAATCACATGGAACTACAACTACGGACCAGCAGGTCGAAGCATTGGATTTGATGGTTTGAATGCACCCGAAACAGTTGCCAACGATGCTGTTATCGCCTTTAAGACAGCCTTCTGGTTTTGGATGAACAATGTCCACTCTCGAATCATCTCCGGCAAAGGGTTTGGGTCCACCATTCGAGCTATCAATGGAGGTGAATGTGGCGGCGGGAACACACCGGCTGTCAAGGCTCGTGTTAGGTACTATACTCAGTATTGCAATCAGCTTGGTGTTTCACCTGGGAATAACATCTCATGCTAGTCACATGAAGGGTTTCCTTGGTCACAATTTACAAGTCTTAGTATAAGGAAAATAAAGATAATCGAGGGAACAGACTTGTTTTCTTAGCCGTATAGGAAATATGCATTACTCTATGTTATTTATATTTCATGTCTGTGCTTTTAATGAGAAAAATTGACTAAAACAATCCCAACTATATATGGGCGTTCCATAATTTTTAATCTCGACTTTTGATTATTCCTCAATGGTCCCAAAATTGGAGTATTGTTTACAAAAATGATCTCAACAGATTAATAACTTGCTACAACAACTTAAACCGCTCAACCTCCTTTCTTGCCCTCACCAGCGCGCCCGGCGCCACCAATAATTATTCATGACAAATTGAAAACTACGGCAGACAATGAAGCCCCATTAAACTCATAAATTCAAATTCTTCATTGCGTTTGGTGGACAACAAAAGAGGCATTTTGCTCTTAAACTTCATAATTAATGGAGGAGAGAGATTTTTCAATTGGATGGAATATGAACTGATGTGGAACTAAAGATCATAAAGTTGAAAATTGGAAATTTTTTTCTTCCCCGTAGATTTAACAATGGCGGGATTCATTATACTTAGGAGAAAAACAATACTTGCGCTTAGAAATTCTAATCTCAAATACATGATTTTCCACTTTAAAAGGTGATTTGTTAACAAAACGAAGCAGGTTTCTCTGAAATAAGATTTCGAGTAAAAATGGGAGATGGGTTGTTGTATTTGACATGTACATACCACAAGTCCATTTTTTGGCGATGAAAACAGATCAATTTTTTTGGGTTTTCATGGGTAGTTTGGACGAGGGTGGGGCTGGGGTAAGGTGAAGGTGGTGCTGGGTGTGGTGATGGTTGGGCGAGGGTGGGGGGGTTCGAGGTTTGGGAGAGGGTGGTGGCTGGGCAAGGTTACGAAGGTCGACATCAGACTCAATGGCGACAACGGAGAAGCCGTGGCGGGCGAGAGCGATGCCGATGTTGGCGGTGGTGGTGGTTTTGCTGACTCCGTCTTTGCCGGAGGTCATGACGACGACTCTTGGGATGCAGTGCCGGCTCAATGAATTAGGGGGCCCTGAGCTATTAAGCTAAAATGGGGCCCTCAAGTATAACCTACAAATAAAAACTGACCACATAAAAATACCAAAATTTATTATATTTGAATAAAGAAATTAACAATTTCAATCTTTTTATAGAATTATAAGATAATCAGCAAAGAAGTTATACATAGAATCTTTTCTTCATTTTATCATCCTGTAATATTAGATTTACAAACTTTTCTCTCTTTAAAAAGAACAAAAACATTTCTGGAGTTATCTCCTCTTCTCAAAGGTCTCTGTAATGACCAAACTTGATATTAATGGAGGTTGAAGATCTTTAATAGGGGGAAGAAAATAAAAGTAATTGCTTAATTAAGAGATTTTGAGAACAGCAATAGTTAACTTTTGAAAAGGGGGAAGAGGGGAGAAGAATATGGACAGTTTTGGGCAGTTGGGACTTGGGCCCTTGACATCCACAACGCATTAATGGGAAAACAAGAAAAATGTTGGAAGTTTAAAAAACCATTTACAAGATTCGAACCTTACACTACTACAAGAGTTAAAACTTTGCAAACTATCAACTACCATTACTCCAAGTATCCAACAATGGCTGTTTCCTTTGCAACAACTACATATACCTTGATAAGAAAACCGGGGCCCCATTGAAAATGGGGCCCGGAACCGTCGCTCCGCCTGCTCATGCTAAGAGCCGGCACTGTTGGGATGGGGCCGACAAGTTGGGGTTTTCGATTGTATTGGAGGATTGATTTGATGGAGGGGGAGTTAGGTTTATGGAGGTAGGGTTCAAGGAGGGGTTTGAAATTAAAGAGAGTAATGGGTTGGAAATGAAAGGAGAGAGAGACAAAGTGGGAAAGGGAGGTTTGAGGGATAGCATTGCTACAGAAGTCAGAAGAAGGGGTTGGGGAGTTAGGTTTAAGGTCGTGGGTTGGGTCACTTGGGTGGTGGGTGAATTGGTTGGTTATGATGGAAGGTTCTAATTGGTGGTTTGTGGGTGGTAATGCTAGTGGTTTGGGTGTTGATTGTTAGAGGGAGGTGGTGGGTGAGAATTAAAATACAAAATAAGAATTAAAAAAATTAAATCAAAACATAAAAAAAAAAAAAAAAAAAAAAAACATGTTGTTCAAGTTGTAAGTATTTTGACTCATTAGAAAAGAATAGCCCTACAAGCTTAACTCAATCAGGTTTAATCAAAAGGTAGACTTAAAATGGAGAGACCGTCCAAAAGTTGACTTATTTAAAACAATTTTTCCTTGAAAATTTTGGAAAGAAGAATTGACAGCAGTGAAGGTTAAGATGTTTTGGCAGAAATTTGTTAAAGAAAATAAAAAAAAAAGTCTTTACAAAAATTTGTATAATAAAATCTGTGCCTTTTGATTCAATTTTGATTTTGATTGTAGTGAATTGTGAAGTTGAATTTCGTTCATTTTTAGTTACACTGTAATTAGGGATGGCAATTGGGCGGGGCGGGTGCGGAGGATAGTACCTCCACACCCGCATCCGCATAAATTTCCCATCCCCATCCCCGCCCCACCACCCATTGCGGGGGAAAATTCCAGACCCATCCCCGCCCCACCAAGTACGTATTTATACCCATCCCCGCTCCACCACCCGCATGGGTACCCGCACCCGCTTCGTACCCGCGTCGTACCCACTTCATCCCCACCCCACTACCCGCATGGGTATTCACACCCGCGTCGTACTCGTGTCATACCCAGATATTTATATTTTGCAAGATAAAATTATTAATAATATAAGTATATAAATAGAATTTTAATAATAAATATGCGGGGCGGGTGGGGGTGGGGCGGGGCGGACGGGGATAAGGCGGGTATAGCATAAAATCCACACCCGCTCCACCATCCATTGCGGGTATCGTTTTTAATCCCCATCCCCGCCCCATCCCCGCCAAACCTAGACCCATCCCCGCCCCACTTGGGCGGGGATGGGGCGGGTCTCCTACTTGACCCGCCCCACTGCCATCCCTAACTGTAATGGAGATTTTCGTTTCAAGCAAAACATTCTACTTGATTTGGCTGTTGATTTGTGTTCCACTATGTTTTGAGTCTAATGGGACCACTTTGGTAAATAATACCCCAAAGTTGAGACCATTGAAGAATAATGAAAAATTGGGACACAAAATGATGGAACCCACATATAGTTGGCACCGTTCTAGTCAATATTTCCCATTTAATACTTTAATGAACTATTTTTATATGTTCCTATTAGTCGTCCATCTTTTTACATGCTTTTATCAAAGTATGAAAACTATCATCAATAAATAGTTAAATACTTTACCAGCATAGCATAAAATCATCCCTGAACGTAGAAAATTTTGTAAAGCCTCTAATAAACAGTATGTACGCAAACTGAATTCTACTCCCTCAATCTCAAAAAGATCTGAACACTTTTTGGGACATGTAGTTTAAGGTGATAAGTTTTAGTGTGGTTATCAAATATTATTTTATTAAAATAGTAGATGTGATAGGAGTTGGTGGGGTATTTTTTATTAGCAAAGAGAAAAAATTTCGTAACATTTTATTGATAAGGGTAGAGCGTCGGTCAAATGAGTACTTTAAAATAAATAAGGAAAATTTGTCAGAAACCACCTTTTATAATCACTTTTTTGTGAGAAACCACCTTTTAAATTTTTTTGGTTAATTAGCCACCATTTCGACTTTTTTTGTTGTTGAAAGCCACCTGCTGACGGAAAATGGGCATTGACTAACGATTTCCGGCGTTGACCATCACGTGCATGGCACGTGATGTCAAAACACCCTTCTTTCTTCATTTTTTCCCCGAATTTTCCCCCCAAAACCCATTCCATTCATCTCTCTCTTTCTCTCTCTCTCTCTTCCTTCGATTCATCTGCTTGCTCTGTGAATTGCAAAGGGATTCATCTCCATTTTCTTTAATCTTGTGAATTTTGCATTTTTAGTCTTCCAAAATACTCGGTGCAAGTTTCCACAATTCTCAAAATACTTACAAATATGTATATAAAAATCAAAAAAGAGAAGAAAAGTAAATCAAAACCCAAACAAACAGTAGTACTTGACAGGATATAAAAGAAAGCAATTTATGAATTCATTGCTCTCTTGAATTGTCATTAGAATGAGACTTGATGTTGGTGCACAGGCTCAGCAGTAGCAGCACTACCTGAATCACTTTGTTCATGGGATTGATGTGGATGATGTTGTTCTTGTTGTTGTTGTTGCTGCTGATATATTTGGCCTATAACCCCGCCATGTCCGTCTTGCGAAAGCCCGAGTTACAGGGCTAAGCTGAGCACCCCTGGCTAAAATCGGCGTAAAACTAAGAAGACCCATGTTAGCAGTGGGTAATCCAACTCCTTGGAGCTGAAAATTGGTGACATAGCCTGAACTTTGACTGACCAAATTGGAGGCAATATCAAAAACTTGAGCATACCCACCTCCAATTGAAGGCCAAATTGATTGAGATCTTCCCAAATTATCCCCAAAATTACCCCAAGTCGATCGATTACCAACTCTGCACCTGCTCTCAAGTCGTTAATCTTATAATGTAATCCCAAGGAAACAGAAGCCCCCTGAGAGGAAGCCACGGAAGCGGAGGCAGCGAGGAATGATGCTGGAATTGTTCAGGTTCCGGTTGCGGCTAAAATGGATGGTTCGTCTTGTTGGAGGAGCCACTGGATGGTTTCTCCAACAGTTTTGTGGCCTAATTCTCTGGTTAGTTGGAAAACTCTTGCAGCACAAAGTGCAGGCATTCTGATTCTTCCGCTTCTTCCATCAACTTTTGTGTGTCTATCTTTGTTGGAACTTCTTTTTGGTGCTAATTGTTGCTGTATTTGGTGCTTTTTTTGGAGGTCGTCTTTGGTGCATGATGAATTGGTGGTTGCTGTGGTGGGTGGTGGTGATACTGACTAGGTGTTTTTCTTCTGCGTTTCTGTTGTCATCCATGTCTGCTTGTGTGGATGTGGGGGTGAGTGTGAAGAGAGAGAGAGAGAGAAAGAGAGAGATGAATGGAATGGGTTTTGGGGGGGGGAAAATCGGGGAAAAAAGGAAGAAAGAAGGGTGTTATGACATCACGTACCATGCACGTGATGGTCAACGCCGGAAATCGTTAGTCAATGCCCATTTTCCGTCAACAGGTGGCTTTCAACAAAAAAAAAGTCGAAAAGGTGGTTAATTAACCAAAAAATTTAAAAGGTGGTTTCTCACAAAAAAGTGATTATAAAAGGTGGTTTCTGACAAATTTTCCAATAAATAAATATAGTAATAATGGGACCACCCGATAAATGAAAGTGTTCAAACAGTTTTAGGACAAACATAAATGGAAAGTGTTCAGACCATTCTGGATGGAGGGAGTAACTTATCTTCACAGTTTAAATAATTTGATAACATTCATACAGTTTACTTCCGGTCATGAACCGGTGGAGTTAACAAAAAATGATCTGGTTCAAGTGGCCCGAATCAGTTAATTGATCCACAAGTTGGCCCAAAAATTACGAAATATAAAGCTCACATATGAGGAAGGAACCATAAACCAACTCTCTCTCCTTATTTTATCTTTCCTCTCGACTCACTCGTCTTTCCTCTCAAACCCTAAACTAACCACCACCACCATCTCTCGCCCTTTCTCACACCCACTCACCTCTCACTGTCGAACCCTAACCTAACCACCACCACTAGATATTCCATTCTTCTCTCTCACCACCATATCTCGTCCCTCCTCACCCACGAATACCAACCACCACCTGGCTCGTCTCTCCTTAGCCACGAACACCAATCACCACCTCCTGGTTGCTCCTCACCCACAAACACGAACCTCTCTTTAATTCATCCCCGTCGCTCGTAGCCGTCGCGAAATATTAGGGTTTGTATCCTTCACGAGCCTCTCCTCTTTTCCTATTCATCTTTGGTAATATTATTGTAATTTCTTTTGTAATGTTCTCGTAATTTTTTGGTAATTTTTTTGTAATTTCTTTGGTGATATTTTTGTAATTTCGTTGGTGATATTATTTTGAATTTAGAGAATTTTTATTATTATATTTTCGTAATTTCCTGAATTTTATTTCGTTTGTTATATTTCGTTGGTGAATTTGTTTTTCTTTTTTCACTAGTAGAAAAACGTTGATTTGCATCTCTTGAATTGCGTCGCGCAACTGGAAAATCGACGCAAATGTCAATGGGCGCATCATTTGCGTCGGACACTAAGGGGGTCCGACGCAAATCATAATCATGTGCGTCGGATTTATGGTGCATTCGACGCAAAACAGTAAAGCAAATGGGTGTGATTTGCGTCGAAGGTACACGATATGCGATGCAAATTGTTGTATACTACGATTTGCGTCGGACTTACTTGGCCCACTCGACGCAAATACTCGGCTCAGATTTAAAAAGGAACAACTATATGCGTCGGACTTACCTGGCCCATCCGACGCACGTTCCTCACCTTCCCCTTTTAATTTTCGAGTTGTCTCAAACCCTCAAACCCTAACCTCTCATTCTTATCAGCATCGCACACACACTTTCTCTCTCTCTCCTCTTCTTCCTCATTCGGCTTCTACTCCCAACTCATAGAAATGGTGATTTTTCTTTCTCTATCTCTCTTCCTAACTCTCCTCTCACTCTCCTAACGGTGATTTTAATGGATTCTAAGGTTTTGAAATTCTCTCTCCACTTAAATGCAGGCGGCGGTGAAGAAGCTTTCAAATCCTATGAGGGACATCAAGGTCGAGAAACTTGTTCTGGGTATTTGAATCTGGTGAAAGTGGAGATCGTATCACCATAGCTGCAAAGGTTGATTTTATTGGATTTTAGGGTTTAGATTTTTCAAGAATTTTTGTTCTGGGTATTTGAATCTGGTGTTGTAACACAAAATCAAAAACCCTTTCTTTTTGGGTTTTTAGCTTCTAATTTTCAAAATCCCAGATCTTTCTTCTTCCTTAAAATGCAACAAATTACTCTACTCTTCAAAACCAACTGAAATTTCACCATTTTCTTATTTTCCTACCATGTTTTTCTTTGCCTTTTTCTGGGTTTCCTCTGCTCCTCTTAAAAAAACCTAAGAAAATCTGAAAAATTAATCCTTTTTTCATTGGTTTTTTCTTCAAGAATTCCAAGAACACCATGAAAGATAAGCAAGAGAAGGTCTTCAATGTCAGAGCAGTAAAAGGGCATGCCAGAGGTCATATTCTACACCTAAATTCATCTAAGAAGTCAAATAATATGCAAAAAATCAACTGGTATTGAAGATAATGAGCATATGAGTGATAAATTGCGAGAAATTCCAAGAAATTGCTTCTGGTTTCTTCCAAAGCGAAGCAAAAGGGTAAAAGTCTCGTCTGCAAACAATGTGAGAAAGGGTTGAATTTGGTGAAATTTCGTCTGAATTTGTACTCCCTAATGTCGCAAAACAATTCTAAATCGAAGAAATTCCGAAGAAATCAAAGTGTTCGGTTCGTCGATCGTCGGTGAAAGTCGGTGCTCGTTCTCCATCTCCTGTATTCACCTTCCGATGAAATTCTTCTTGTCTTTGTCTGCTCGGTTTTTACATTTTTTTTACATATTTGTTCAATACAATTGAGGTAAGTTCATATATTTCATATATTTTCAGTTTTAGATCTCGGAAATTAGGAATTTTTTTCCTTTTTTTCTCTCATTGTAAATTACAAGTATTAGATAAGTCAGTTTAGTTGGTGATAGACAAAGAACACCTGATGTAGGCTTCATCGTTGTATCAGAGTATTGTATTTTTCCATTTTTTCATCGTTGTATTTTCATTATACATACTTTATTGAATTTAATTTTTATTTTGTAATTGATTTACTTGTGAAACTTGGTGTGAAAACTGGGGCAGTTGTCAGATCTAATTTGATGTACTTTTTTGTTGTTTGATTTAAATTTTTTTAAATACAAATTAGCTAATTTGTGTCGGATTGTGTAACTTCATCCCACGCATATCAAGCTTTTCCTTCCCAGCGTTGGGGCCATTAATTTGCTTGCTGTGAGGCATGTGCCTCGGATCCTGCGGCATGTCCGACGCAAATGGTGGGCCAATTGCGTCGCACCGTACCTAGTATCTTACGCAAATGGTTGTGCGCACAATATCTAGTGTGGGCTATTTGCGTCGCACGTAGCTGTGGGTGCGACGTAAATAGCACTAGATCTGCGTCGTTCCTTATGCGACGCAGATCATGTCTCTGTCATTTGAGTCGAGACCTGTGCCGTCGGACCGATGTCCGACGCAAATAGTGGTCCCAGGTCCGACGCAAATCAATGATTTTGTACTAGTGTTTGTAATTTAGTTGGTAATATTTTCTTTGGTAACCTTGAACCCCCTTTTTTATTTCTGTTGTTGATGTTAAGTATTTTATCTTAATTTCGTCCATGTACAAGAGTCTCAATTGTATGGTTTGTTGAGTATTTTTATTACGATTTGGGCTATTTTCCTATTTCGTCCTTTTTTTCATCTTTCAGTTTTAGTGAAGCATTTTTTTTAATTACAATTTGGGCTCTTTTTTTTTGTCCTATTTTCCTATTTATATTTTAGTGAAGCATTTTTTTAGTTACAATTTAGCCTAACTGATCCGATGAAGTGGTGAAAACGGGACCAATTATCATAATAACTGATTTTCACCAGTTCAACGGATCAGTATTGTTAACTGATCCGGTAGTGAACCAGATCAGTTTACTTTCCTCAACCGCTCCGCCTCTAATTGATCCGGTTTATTTTTGGATTAGTTAATCCCAATTTGACCAGAAAATTTAGGGTTTTTTTCACTACTGTGGCTAAATACCTATGCAAAGGTCAATTCTGCTACAACCATAAACACCCGCAATAATATTGCCTCAAATGTTTCAGAGATGCTTGAACTGCGGCATAAACAGGCTTAGCTATACCTCTTTGACTAAACTCTAACATATAACATGTGTTAAACCATTCACAAACCATGGTAACAAGGTCTGTATCACTTCATCCCTGTCCATGTTTACAAATTTCTCATTGAGCAAGTATTATGCTTCTGAGCCTTTTGAACTCATTCACATGGACATTTAGGGTCCTTAAAAGACACGCACAAAAAGAAAGTACATGCACTCCCTAACCATTATAGAGTGGATGATGACTACACAAGAAACACACGGGTTTATCTTCTTGAATATGATCGAGTCTGAGTCCTTGAACACCCTTCAAACTTTCCCGAATTATGCCCAAGCACATTTCAAAACCAAATAAAGTTCATCAGATGAAATAACGTGTTAAAATTTAATGATGCTCCATGCAAGACCTTCTTTGTAACATGCTAGGGTTGAAAGAAAGCACAGGCACATCCTAGAAATTGGCAAAGCATTGAGGTTCCAAGCAGGTTTAATTTACCTTGTCTTTCAGGGAGATTGTGACTTAACTCCAGTTCACCTAATTAATAGTTTACCTACCAAGTCATTCATAACCAAATCCCATATGAAACGCTTCACAAAAAATCACCCACCTACGATCACCTGAGGACTTTTGGCTGCCTTGCTTTTACCTACAATCCTATAATTAATGCTAGGTGACAAACTATCTACTAGAGGTGTTCCTTGTGAGTTGTGTCTTCTTAGGCTACCCTCCCTACAAACAGGGTCCAATCTCCTTAATCTGCTCACTAAGTTACACTTTGTCTCAAGAGATGTATTGTTCCATGAAACTATCTTTCCATTCTACTCACGGTCCCAACCTTCCCATATGCATCCTATTCTCGCCACTGCTCCTACTAACCCTCATTGCTTGATGGCCTACCATACATTACTGATCCAACACATCCTACTGCTCCTACCCCGTCTCCACCCACTACACCTTCTACTCACTCTTGAAAAACATCAAGACCACATGCTTTACCAATCAGAAAAAATCCACCACAACACATCTCTCACCAACTTCACACAAAGAATACACCATTGATTCAACCCATCATATTTTCAACCTTGCAATTTCACCTCTACACAACTAGAGTTCGTCCTTGCCACCCTTCATCACAACCCTGATCCTATTCATTACAAAGAAGTAGTAACTTAGTCCCGCTGGGTTTAGGTTATGAATGACGAGCTCCATGCTCTTGAACTCAATGATACGTGGGAAATAACCTCTTTGCCATCTGCAAAACTGCCACTGGGTGAAAATGGTTATAAACACCAAGTATAAATCCAATGACCCCATGGACATACTTAAATGAAGATTGGTAATCCTAGGTGCCAGGACAAATATGGTGAGGATTATGCTGAAACATTTGCACCATTAGCCAAAATGACCACTATAAGAACTCTTCTTGTCGTTGCTACTTTAGCTGATTGGCGCACCACACAAATGGATGTCACCAATACTTTTCCCTTGGTGGCCTCCCTGAAACAGTTTACATGAAAATTCCCCAAGGCTACACTCACCTAGGCTGCAATATTACTCAAACTAATACAGATAACTCCACTTCTTCTCCTACAACAAACCTTGTTTGCGAGCTCAAAAATCCCTCTATGACCTCAAACAGACCCCCAGACAATGGAATTCATAACTTTCCACCACCCTAACAAATGTCCGCTACACTCAGTCAAAGTCTGATTATACTCTCTTTGAGAAACATTCATCCTCGACTGCGACTGTCTTCCTTTTGTATGTTGATGACCAATTGATATATGACAACTCTATATCAGATATTACTCACTTGAAAAACATGCTTCCCTAATCCTTTCACATGAAAGATCTTGATCCATTAACATATTTTTTAGGCCTTGATGTAGTCACAACTCATGATGGCATCTTCCTCTTACAACAAAAATACACAACAAAGTACACTTAGAACATGGCCTTCTTAACTCCAAACCACTCAAATTACCTATGGATTTCCACCTCAAGCTTACACCTGACAAAGGAAATCCACTTCTAGATCCCTCTTTCTATGAAAGGCTATTGGGTAATAACTATACCTGCCATCTCATTCACAATCCATCTTTGAACTCAATATATGCACCAACCCATATATGTGCATCTCCAAGCAGTTAAGCAACCACTTGTGAGAAAATCCCTAAATGACACCTGACTACTGATTCGGTTTATCCTAAACCGGACCGGATCAGGTAAATTGATCTAGTGGGCCGACATGACCATATCAGTTAACTTGGTTAGGCTTTTAATAAGCATTGGACCTTTATTCTCTAAATCATGCATCCTCTCTCTCCTTTCTTCTCCTCATACCCGCATTTAAGGTTTCCTCCCTCTCACTCATCCTCTCCCCTCCTCACCCCACGAACACCAACCACTAACACAACCCACAAACTCCTCTCCCCTCTCCTCTCCTTACCCACAAACACCAACCACCACCCAACTTCGTTCACTCAACAATTCGCCGTCGCCTATCTTCGATCCTTTCGTCGCCGTTGTTAAAAAATTTGTTCCAGTTTCTAGCTAGTAAAAGTAGGTGTTTTAATTCGTCACTCAGCAATTCGTCGTCGCCTCTCTTGTCTCGTCGCTCAACAATTTGTTGCAGATCCAGGGTTCTTTTTTAGTTTAATTTGTTAATTTTTATTTTGATTGATTTTCATTGGATTTTTTTTTGTGTAATTTCATTTAATTTCGTCCTCAGTATTTATTTCTTATTGTGTAATTTCATGCAATTCCTGATTTTTTTCGTTTTTTAGTTTAATTTTTTTCGTTTTTACGTTTGGCGATTAATTTTCATTTTTTTGGTTGTAATTTTTATCTGATTTTTCTTATTTATTTTATTTTTTGTTTGATTTATTTTCAGTAATTTTACAACTTCAAATTCATGTTTATTCTGGATTGATTTTTTCATAAAAATTGTGTAAGTTGGAATATTTGGCTCATTCAAGTTCACGAGTTTCTTATAGAGGCCTGATTTTTGTTCTATGATATTTTGACTTAACTGATCTGGTGAAGTGGTGGAAACACAATAATTGATACGACTGGTTTTCACGACTTCACCGGATCAGTTGTTTTTCCTCAACCATTTCGCCCTTAACTGATCCGCTTTATTGTTGGATTAATTAAGCCCATTTTGACCGGATCAATTAGGGTTTTTCCACTAGTACTTTTAAGATACCTAGTAGACACTATTTCTTAGAAAATTCTCCTTGCCGCATCATCAGGTTAGCTCATAGCTTACTGCATGTGACAATAATCGGGCTAGCTGTCCTACATTAAGGAAATCCACCACTGATTATTGTATCTTTCTTTATGTTTCTCATGTGTCCTTAAAAGCAGAAAAACAACCTTTGGTTGCTTGATCTTGAGTTTAAGTTTAATATAGAGCAATGGCGCTTAACACATGTGAAGTAACTTGGCTAACATATTTTCTTCAAGAATTGGGTCTCAAGCACTTACCTACTATTATCCTCAAATGTGATAACCAAGTTGCACTTGCTTTAACAGCCACAACCCGATTCTTCATTACGTAACAAAACATGTGGATTGTGGAGGTTGAGTGGCACTATGTTAGTTAGAGATCAAGTCAAACAAGGCTCTATCATTCCTACTCACACAACCTCCAATGAGAAAACTACCGATATTCTAACCAAGATGCTTCCAAAGGAAACCGCATCAACACCACAATGCCAACCTCGGGAGCTCGTTCGATAGCCGCTTCAAAGTAGTGGAAATGTGAGATCCTAAACTATCTAGTGTAGTTGCTAGTTGCTACTGTTTAGTAATCACGTGGGTCTATTGTTGTGCTTTCAAAGTATGCTTAATGTTTATTAGTTAGTGGGTCATGTTTGTTACTTGGTAAAAGTTGTTAGTGGGATTTAGTCAACCATGAGTTTACGAGGTATTGGCTTTATTTGAGCATTATTTGTTTTGGTTCCAGTCAATTTAATTGGCACTGATGTAGTTTATTTGCTTTGAAGTAAATACAAGATATCACCTTTTCTATCTTATTATTTCCCGTCTCTCATCTCTATTATAATTTCAACATGGTATCAGCGTCGGATTAGATCCCAGAGAGAGAGCTCTAGAGAGAGAGTGTGTGTGTGTGTCGAAAAAGAAAGAATGCATGAGTGAAGGAAACAAGCAACGTAGCTTGGTTTCAAATTTGTTTGTGAGCAATTCGATGTTGAAATTTTAAACCATGGCAAGTATAGTTTGTGTTTGATGGGTTCCCTTTTAGCCCATGAGAATAAGATTTCATATTATGTGAAAAAAGAGGGCAAAGAAAATAATTTGGGGGTGAAGGATCAGCCTTCACAAGTATGGAAGTTGTAATCAACGTGAAGACGATTTTCAAGTTTGTAGCAATTATGAACAATTCGATGTGGTCAATTGCATCACTATGTCAAAGAGTATTGATGGAGAGTTGTGCACCATTGAATAGAGGTTGGTGTAATATGCATCAAATTTTTTTTTAAAACAAGGAAAAAATTTGTGTAGAGGATGAGATGTGCATCACAGATTACCGAAGAGAAGTACTTCGTAAATACCGAGAAGAAGAGAGCATGCACTTCTAAAACACGTTGGTGTGTTTGCTTCCAAGTTAAGTGTGTTTGGTTAATTAAAAAAGTGTCGAGTTCATGTCTGAGTTCAAGTTCATCACAATATGAAAGTCAGTGTCCAGCAAGAATGTAACTTTGAAGCAAGGGGGTGTGTTGGATATAGTGCTTCAAAGTAGAGGGAATATGGGTTCCTAAATTATATAGTGCAGTTGCTAGTTGCTACTGTTTAGTAATCATGTGGGTCTATTGTTATGCTTTCAAAGTATGCTTAATGTTTATTAGTTAGTGAGTCATGTTTGTTAATTGGTAAAAGTTGTTAGTATCTCAGGTTGTTAGTGGGATTTAGTCAACCATGAGTTAAGGACGTAGTGACTTTATTCCAGCATTATTTGTTTTGGTTCTAGCCTACTTAATTGGCATTGATGTAGTTCATTTGCTTTGAAGTAATACAAGATATCGCCTTTTTTATCTTATTATTTCGCCTCTCTCATCTCTATTATAATTTCAACAAGCTCATCCTACACTTCCTCAAAAGCTGAGGGGGGAGTACTAAGGCCAGTGGCGGAGCCAGCTAGTGGCATGGGGGTGCACGTGCACTCCTAATATTTTTTAAAAATAAAGTTTTTCGTGTAAAAATAGTTATGTGCTTAACAGTGTGTCGTGTGCTTCACGCAAAGAAAATACACCGAGCGCAACGTTCTGAAGAAACAAACATTATAATAATTTCCGGAACGTATTAGATGAATAGAAACTGTCTGGGTTAGTGGTTTTGTTGGGCCGCGTATAAATCTTATTCAACCCTTGATGCTGCGGTTTCAAGGCCTACAAACAACATTTTGTTTCCTTTTCTCTCTTTTTTTCTCCTTTATTTTGTTTGGTTCCAATCCTTTTTTTCCTTTGTTTTTTAATGGCAATTCTCTCAAGAGTTAAAATGATTAGCTTTTCTTTTTTTATTTTATTTTCTTGTTGTAAAAATCTACTTCTTCAATTAACATACTCCTCTACTCTTCACATTTTTGTGGATAAAAAGTTATTTTAAGAATTTCATAATTTTAATTGTGCTTATGTACATGTATATTTTTTAATGCTTAAACAAGTGTACACAAATTTTTTTTTTGGTAAGCAAAAAAAAAAAACAAAACAAGTGTACACAATTGTTATTATTAATGTTTTTAATCAATTTATCTCGGTTTTTTTAACGACTTCGAATCAACGTGGGTCAGATACTGGATCCGTAACTGTGCACCACCAAATTTAAATACTGTCTCCGCCTGTGATTAAGGCACCTAAGATAAAATAAGACCTTTTATATTTTCTCTATATTATTTCTGAACTTTTTGTTGGGAAAGACCTATTAAAATAGCTATTTTGTTGGGAAAGACCTAATAAAAACTTTTTTGTTAAAAAAGACCTATTATAATACTTCCCTTTGTTACTTAAGACCACCTCAATGTTTTCCGGCTAAAAAGATAATTTTTCTGACATGGACTTTCTTCCCCTCCCTTTCTCATTAAATGAGACCAACCTATTTTTTTTTCTAGTTTAATCCCTTAAAATGGAAAGCCAGGGGAAAGGGTTTTCATGGTAGGGTTAAGGGATTAGGATAGAAAAAAATAGGTTGGTCCCATTGACGAGAAAGGGAGGGAAAGAATGTGTATTTACAGTAGCTGTGAGCTATAGCTGGCTCTTTTGTTTCTTGTCTTGTAGCGTTGTTTTTGGTTGTACAAAGCCTGGACTAAGATCCTCCTTGGGATCAGATGAGCAATATATTAAACCTAATCAATTCTGGCGCAATCTTTCTCTCATTCTCTTCTTTCTTTCCTGTTCTCACTGCACTGTGATCAAACTCAAATATTTGCTCATTAATTATTAGAGCTTAGAAAACATGTGGTGAATGGATACATCCTACATCTCTTGCATTGCCTTCCTCCAGCTCAACACAAGTACACAACCACGCAATTCAAGGTCCTTATTGGTCGCACAAAATAATATTTGCGGGCACCCTCAAAACCATGGATTAATGAAGCTTAATTTTGAAGGATGACTCTAGAATAACATTTTCCAGCTGGTATTATCGACATTCGTAACAGTCAGGGACTTTGTTTCGTCGCCCAAACTCATAATCTTGGTCACATTTCGCGCGTTCTAATCGAAGCCATTTTCCTTCGCCACACTCACCTTTTAGCTATCAAAAATAAGAATGTCAATCTGCTTATTGAGGATAAAAATTTACCTATTGTTGTGTGGTAAAATCCGGGTTGTACTTAACCAGTTTTGGCGACGTGTCCAGGGATAGGACGTCGAGATTTCGTCTACATGACCGCCAAGCACGTGTTTATGTTTCACGTTGAATAAAGTCAGCATCTGTTGGGCAGTTGAGATAATAAAGGGTAAAGCTCGCCACAATATAATATCCAGCATAAATATCTATCATCTCGAACAACCAATAACGGTGACTTAGTTAGGGTTGTTTTATTATAAATAGAGATATATGTAGCCATTTATAAGGCATCAGCTTACGAAATATACTTCTCTTCTCTTTCTTCTCAATACTCTTGTGTTTTCATAGCTACACTTGTAATAATACCACGATTAAGTATTCTTATTCATCCATCACATAGCACTTAGATTGATTGCCTAACTATTCCTGATAGATTGATCCATCGTGGTTAAATTTATCCAAAACAAATTGGCGCCCACCGTGGGGCATTCAGTCTAAAAAGTACTGTTACAAATCTCTTTATTCCGAAAATCACCATGGCCGGTAACATCCCTTCTTCAGTGGAAGAAATCTGGAAGCGTCTTAATGAGAAAATCGATATTCTCCAGAAAGAAAATGATGTCCTGCATGGCCAAGTCCAATTCGCTGTTTCTATGGCGACATCATCTTCTCGCCACCAGGCACGTCGCAACCTCGAAGGTGCGACAACTCGACTGGATATGGATACCAGTATTCCTCCCCGGAGCCAACCTATGCCACAACACTCTCGGATCTTCACCCCAATTATCTCACAAATTATGACACCTCAAGTGTCACGCCCAGCTCCAATCCCTCTGACCAGTGACTTTAGAATGGTAGAGGATGAGACTCACCTACTCGGTTCTAACCCTTAGCAAACACCATCAACCTTTCCAACCTTCAGTTCGTCATCTCGACCAGTACCAAATGCTCCTCCTCGCGCAAATTCCTCCAGAAACGTCACCGTGTCCAACACTCCCAACCGAGCCTGTGTCACTCTCCCCGATATCTTGTCGCCTCCTCCTCCCATAGCACCTTTTGTTACTTTTACCCAGCATGTGCCTCCTATGAGTCAACCTGTTAGTGTACCTGTCTCCCAATGATTGGTCGGCTAATCCTCACATGTCCAGTGGAACCCGAATCAGCCGCCGGGACTGGACTTCATCCAACCTGTCCTTGGTAGCATGAATGGAGCTATGGAACACAAATTTGCCATCTTACAAGAAATGATTAATAAAATCCCAGGGATGACTCCCACCATAGCAGAAGCCAAACCAAATAGTTACGTCGATCCACCTTATGCAAATCATATCGATAATATTGACATCCCCAAGAGGTTCAGTGCGCAAAACATCCAGCTATATATATGGCGACACCACTAACCCTAGTGAGCATATCAAGTAGTACAAGCAAAGGATGATGACCATCCCTATTCCTCGCGACATGAGGGAAGCCAACCTGTGCAAAGGGTTCAGGTCCACTCCGTCTGGTCCTGCCCTAGACTGACTGACCAATTTACCAAATGGATGCATTAGCTCGTTCGCAGAGCTACAAAACATGTTCAATCAGCAGTTCGCCAGTAGGTAAAAGTTCAAAAGCAAACAAGTGACCTGTATCGTGTCGTGTAGTGCTATGGAGAAAGTCTCTGAGAATACATCCATTGTTTCAATAGAGAGAAAGTGTACATTCCTAATTGCGACATCCCTACTGCCATCGAAGCATTCAGACAAGGATTGTATGGAGACTCTGACTTATACAAAAATTTGACCAAGTACCCATGCACGAAGTTCAAGGATGTGCTAAACAAGGCCATCTCCCAAGTTCTCCTAGAAGAAGATACGGATGCCAGGAAAGAGCCATACGAGCCTGAGCGGTCCAACATAAAGTATACTTGGAATCGGCTACGCGACAGCAGACCAAAGCCATGTGACCGACCAAGCAATGACCAGTATGTTGCCGTAGTGGAAGATGACGAGTCAGAATAAAGAGACGAGTACAAGCACCAACCAAAGATTGAAGAATACAAATTCTACGTGAGCACATGAAGGCTCATTAATCATCTGACAAAGCTGGGAGATGCGGTCAAGTAGCCACCCAATTCGTCCCGTCCAGGGGACAGAAAAGATCCATCCAAATGGTGCGACTACCATGGATGGTCTTGTCACTGACGATTGCGTTGCTCTCCATAGAGAAGTCTCCTACCTCTTGAAGAACGGACATCTTAAGGAGATCATGTCCGAGAAAGCAAAGAATACCAAATCAAAAGAGAAGCCCACATCCGCTCCTCAAAAACCTCCTAACCCTCCTTCTAATGTCAAAGTAATTAATGTTATTACAGGTGGATCTGACGTTTGTGGTTTGACCTATTCTACAGCCAAGTGACATGCCAAGGGATGTAGCACGACAAGCCCGTATCCAGACGAGTCGTCCAACCCAGGTCTGCTATCACTTTTGATGATGTAGATGCCATGGACACGTCGGAATTTCTTTATGATGGTCTGGTCATCTCTCTCTCTGTTGGCAACTGCCTGATCAAGAGAATCCTGGTGGGCAATGGAAGTTCAGCCAACATAATAATGCTAGACACACTTGTCCAAATGGGGCTGAGCGAAAATGATGTGATAAAAAATCTACAGTTCTCGTTGGCTTCAGTGGCGAAGCAAAAAACACCATAGGAGAAATCCTACTACCTGTCTATGCAAGGAGCATCAACCTCCAGGTAAAGTTCTTAGTCTTAGAATGTGTCTCTACTTATAACATTATTCTTGGTTGCCCATGGATCCACGAAACGAGGGCTATACCCTCAACATACCATCAAACGGTGAAATTTCCCATTCCTGGGGAATCTAAGAAATCAAAGGTGACCAAGGAGTTGCTAAGGAGTGCTACAAGATCTCCCTCAAACCTTCCAGCACTACTAGAAAGGAGGTCGCATAGCAATTACAGGTGCTGACCTGCCCGACAAGGTAAGGACTAAAATCGTTACATTCTTACATGCTAACCGTGATTGCTTTGCGTGGAAAAACGACGACATGACGGGAATAAGCCCAGAAGTCATCGCTCATAAGCTACGCGTAGACCCTGACCATCCACCGGCCAGGGCAGAAACGACGGAAGTTCGCACCAGAATGCAACCAAGCTATAATTGAAGAGGTCGAAAAATTGCTCGAGACAGGTAATATCAGAGAGGTACATTAGACTGACTGGCTAGCCAATGTTGTAGTTGTCAAAAGAAAGAATGGTAAGTGGAGATATGTAATGATTTCACTGATTTGAATAAAGCATGCCCTAAAGACCATTTCCTTGTCCCTCACATTGATGCCATGACTGATGCCATTGCTGACCATGAAACATTGACTATGCTGGATGCCATTAGCGGTTATAATCAAATCATAATGCATCCATAAGATCAAGAGAAAACCG
Organism: Beta corolliflora; assembly: GCA_947648045.1. Classification (NCBI taxonomy): domain Eukaryota; kingdom Viridiplantae; phylum Streptophyta; class Magnoliopsida; order Caryophyllales; family Amaranthaceae; genus Beta; species Beta corolliflora. The sequence goes on from CANSZD010002988.1 coordinate 1,599,844, forward strand.
CGTTCATGACCGACAAAGGTATCTATTGTTAAAAGGTTATGCCTTTTGTATTGAAAAATGCAGGAGCAACATATCAAAGGCTGGTCAACAAAATGTTCGAGAAGCAAATAGGGCGAACTATGGAAGTCTACATAGACGACATGTTCGTCAAGTCTGTGAAAGTGACTGACCATGTCGGACATCTAGAGGAAACTTCCAAGTCCTCAAGAAGTACAACATGAAGCTGAATCCCTCTAAATGTTCCTTCGGCTTCTCATCAGGTAAGTTTCTAGGTTACATAGGAACCCAAAAAGGGATTGAAGCAAGTCTAGAGCAAATCCGAGCAGTCCTAAATCTTCAGTCACCACGATGTCCCAAGGACGACATCATGAAACTGACCGGACTAGTCGCCGCCCTAAGCAGGTTCATTTCTAAATCCTCAGATAAATGCCACCTCTTTTATGATATTCTCAGGAAAAATACAAAATTCGAGTGGACCACAAAACATGAGCAAGCACTGCATGACCTAAAACCATACTTGACTCACCCTCCCTTGCTGTCCAAACCAAAGCCGAAAGAGAAGTTGCAACTCTACCATTCAGTCTCGAAAACAACAGCAGTGTGGATACTTACATTAGTAATGTCCTGGAAGACTTTACTAAATCCTTTCAGTCTCGGAAACAGCAGCTTTATGTTACTAAATCCTTACTTGACACTGAGACAAGGTACGCTTATCTAGAAAAATTAATACTTGCATTAGTAATGTCCTCTACAAAATTACGTCCTTACTTCGAGTCTCATCCCATAGTCATGAAAACTAACTATACAGTTAAGACGGTATTGCAAAAGCCAAAATTAACAGGACGAGTGACAAAGTGGTCCATGCAACTTAGCGCCTAGGACATCCAATATGAACCAAGGACAACTATCAAGTCACAGGCCTTGACTGATTTCGTGTCTGGCTTCACACCTGGACTTCAACCCCTTGCTGACAAAGAGGTCAATATGCTGCAAGAAGTCGACTTTGACAGAACCTGGATGCTTTACACTAATAGGGCATCCAACGTCCGGGGCATTTGACTGAGCATTATGCTCGTGTCCCCAGAAGGTGACGAAATCGCGCAGGTTGTCCAGTGTGATTTTCGAGCCACCAATAATGAATATGAATACGAAGCACTACTTGTCGGACTCATGGCAACCAGGGACCTAAAGGTAAGACGTCTCGAGGTAAGATGCGACTCTCTACTTATTGTTAGTTAGATTAACTGCGATTACGCCGCTAAAGATGCAAAATAAGCGCCTATTTAGATGTTGTTCATCGACTCACAAAAGTTTTTCAATATTGTAACATAAGACAGGTACCCAGAGATCATAATTCACAAACTGAAGCTTTGGCTTGCTTAGGATCTTCCGTCAAAGGATCGAACCTAACTAGCGTGCCTATTGTTCACCTCACTTACCCAGCTATTGAACAGGATGTCTTCACAATTCAAAGTGGACATGACGGAGCCTCGTCATCAGCAGCACCCATGCATGCCGAAGGATGGACCTCACCATTCATTGACTAGCTCAAACATGGCACCATCCCTCATGGAGAAGACGCCAGGACGTTTCGCATGAAAGCATCACGTTATGTACTAATTCATAATATTCTATTTGAAGTATCTGTTTTAGGTGTTTATCTCAGATGTTTGGACACGGAGGAAGCACGACAAGTTCTCGAAGAAACTTATCGTGGCACTGGGGGAAACCATTCCGCAGGAAGAAGCCTCTCCACAAAAGTCCACCTAATGGGTTACTACTGGCTCACAATGCGTCAAGATGTCGTAGACGTCACCAAGAAATGCGACGCATATCAACGACACTCACATGTCCAGCTTCAGCCATCTGAAAAATCTTGCATCCCACTTTAACGCCATGGCCATTCATGAAGTGGGGCATGGACATAGTAGGCAAGCTACCTCAGGCACATGGCCAAAAAGTCTTAATCATGACGGATTACTTCTCAAAGTGGATAGAAGCTGAAGCTTTCAAACAATAAATAGACAGAGAAGTTATTTCATTTATAAAACGTAACATATTGTGCAGGTATGGTGTACCCTCGGACATAGTATGTGATAATGGCTCCCAATTAATAAGTGATAAGACGAAAGCTTTCTGCGCCAAATGGAAGATTGGGCTGCATATGTCCACTCCTAGATACCCTCAAGCAAATGGTCAAGCAGAATCCAACAATAAAATCATGGTGAACCAGCTAAAACGTTGCCTAGAAGCCGCTGAAGGGAAGTGGGCAGAGCAACTTCCACTTATCCTATGGGCAGATCGAACCAGTTCCAAAAACGCCATTGGTCATACCCCTTTCTCCATCATTTATGGATGCGAAGTTATCATCCAACATAAATCCAAGTGCCCTCTGCCAGGTATGGTTTAATGACTGAGGATAGAAATAATGACGAACTAACCCATGATATAAATATTGTTGATGAAGTAAGGAAAGGGCCAATATTAGAATGGCAGCCTATCAACAAGGCGTGGCGCGCAGCTACAACAAAAATGTAAGGATCAAGGTATTTCAGGTAGGTGACTGTGTCCTCAAGAAAGTCTTCCAGAACACGAAGGTTCCCAATGACGTAAGTTAGGCCCTACTTGGGAAGGACCTTACCAGATAAGCAAGATAGTCGGACAAGGGGCATACTCCCTTGTCAAGCAGGATGGGACACTTATCCCAAGAAGCTGGAATGCCACGCATCTGAAAAGGTATTACTTCTAACTATATGCTCTATTGTCACTTGACCATCAAAGGTGACTCGTCAGGTAGGTACGTCTTCTTAACCCTAAACTTTGTCCATTACAATTATTTCTAATAAAAACCATTACTGACCACTAGTAGAAAACACGTGAATTGCTGCGGTTTTAAAATAGCCTATTGCAGCGGATTTTTGTGCGCAGTAAATCAAGGCGCAACAATAGGGTACTAATCTATTGCTGCGGTTTTTTTCCGCAGCAATAGACTATCCTATTGCTGCGATTTTTCCAAAAAACCGCAGCAATAAAATACCCTATTGTAGCAATAGGTGGGTAGGGAGTTTTTTTTAATTGCTTAAAACCATTATATCCAACAGTTGATTACAAAAAAAACAAAGTAGATTGCAAAAGGCTTAATAATATTAACCACATGATAGATCAATAGAATAAATTACAACATAAATCCAACACCTCAAGAACATAAATCCGAGAAGCCCTAATTCCATAAAAACGCTAAATAAATCCAACAAATCAAATCAACACTAAATAAAACCAACAAATAATCAACTACTAATTAACTAAAATGCTAAAAACAGGCGAAAAATCGGAAAAACTAGATCGGAGAAAACAAGAACGACACAAAGAAAAATGAAAAAATCCTAGATCTATCCTCTGACTTAGAAAAAATAAAAAATAAAAACCTAATTACAGAAAAAAAAATAGAAACACAGTAACGATGTCCACCACGGCCTGAATTCCGCCGTGCCAATTCCAGCTTCGTCGACTGAGTCCCGCCACGACAAGTGTCTTCATCGCCTGAATTCCGCCGAGAAAAGTGTCGCTTCGTCGCCTGAATTCTGCTTCACCACCGCATGAAGTTCGCCTAAATTTCGAGGATGGAAGATGCGGCAAGTGATGACGGCAGACTCAACCGGGAAGCTCGAGAGATGAGAGAGACGCGTGGGAGTTAGAGAGAGAATTTGAGAGGCGAGGTTAGAGAGGGTGAGAGAGACTTGTCGAGAAGAATTTGAGAGGCTAGGTTAGAGAGGCGAGTGCACATAGGCCATCAACGGTAGGGAATGATAATTTGAGAGATGAGGGATATAGAGAGAATTTGATAGATGAGGGATATAGAGAGAATTTGAGAGATGAGGATTTGGGGACAGAGATGGAGGGAATTTGAGAGAGATGCGACTGGGATGAGGGACGCGCGGCTTATAAAGCAAACCCTAGGTAGTTCTGATATTTTTTTCAAAGGGTCTATTGCCGCGGTTCCTTCTAAAACCAGCAGCAATAGGTTGATTTGAACGCTTTTTTTTCCTGACACGATATATTGCTACGTATTGCTAAAATCGCAGCACTTTGATAGCAGCAATTTAATGTTATTTTACTAGGGGACTTAGGCATCGGAGAGACGTTGGCCGCGCCAACGGCCAACACTTCTAACCCCTTAATCTGCAGCATTATTGCGTGGACAACTAGGTGGGTAGCAAAGCAATTTTCATTTTTCCAAGAGACAACAACAATAATCTTCCTATGTCAGGTATCTAGAACCTGACAATTTTTTACCATTCCTCACATTGAGCAAGGTCTGAGTGACAACTCTACAAATATACAACTTGACAACCACCGCAAATCTACAACTTGACAATTATACATTTCTGACAAATATGCAACTTTACAAATTGACAACTCTACAACTTTACAAATCTGACAATTTTGCAAATTGACGAGCCAACAAAGTTGTACCAACTACAAATTGAGCAATTAGCACAAACATCAAAGATTGATCAATGAATACAAAGCAAATGGATTAAAATCCCCATCAAAGGAACATGGAACAAAGAAAATATTCAAATTACATTCAAACCTACCGGTTCTCATGAACAGGACAGTAAATCCATTGTTCAAACATGATAAAAACAAGAAAGGTAAATATTATATATTTTAAGAACAATTTAAATGACAATCATATTTTCTGTCTTCTTCTCTGGGTAAGCTTCAGTCGCTGCCTGGTCCGCCACCGGAGTTTCTTGGTCACCTTCACCAGCAGGATGACCACTCTAGTTGACCTGTTCCTCGTTGGTTTTCTTGGAGGTGACCTCTCCTTCTTCAGGGTAGCAGTGGGCGAAGTCTTCTATGCCTGGTCAGGTTCCCAGGTTGCAGTTTTGCCATCCTTAGCAGTGGTCTTTATGATGTAGTAGGCTGCGATGTCCTCTAGCTCCTCCTCCTTCTTCTTCAGTTCCTCCTCTTTGGCAGTCAAGGATTGGTTGACCTTCTTAAGCTCCTTTATCTTCTCCTGCTTATCCTTCTCCAGGGCAGCAATGTCAACTTCCAGACACGTCTTGTCATCCTTCTATACCTTCTCCTAGTCCTTCAGCTTGTTCTGGACACTGGTCAGCTCCCCAATCATCCTCTCCAATTCCTGGTGGTAAGCAAGGATGTTCTTGACATTTGCCAGGGTGGCTTGGAGGGTCTGTCCCAAATAACTAGACGACAGGTAAGAAATATTGAGAATGGTGTTATTTAACTATATTTGCTACATGACTATATAGATTAGTACCTGAAAAGCGCACTGGACAGTTTCCCCAGCCGTGTTCTCACGCTTAGCCTTGAGGTGACACGCCCTGTTCACAGGGAACCAGAGTTGGTCTATATAAGGCCACAAGGCGGTGACGTTCTTGGGCTCACTGCCATAGTCTCCTGGGAACGTCATGTTGAGCACCGGGAGTCTCTGACTAGTAGCAGCAGTAGAAGTCTGAGGAGTAGGTGTCGAAGAACTTGATGGTGGAGGCATGCTCTTGGGAGTCAACCCAAAATCAGCAGACATGTTGTCCTTGAGAGCTGGAGCAACCCGGAGGCTCTTGGCCCTCTTAGCAACCCGGAGTTGAATTATCTCTCGAGTAGAGAGCTCCTTGAGGCTCTTGACACTTTTGGAGGTATATGTTCAAAGAAATTCTAGAAGTCGGTCTATATATGAATCCCTCGTTTCTAGGACAAGTACCAAGGACAATTACCTGAAGACATGTTGGCAGTGGACGGATCGATGTTCTGGGTGTCCTCTGTTTCAATCGGAATATTTGGTGTTAGAGGGCATTCTCTTACTTCTTCACCAAGATCCAGGATAACCTTGGTCTTCTTCTTGGCCGATTCTTCGTCAATCTTGACGTCCTCTAGAGAAATCCATGCAGAACAACAAGTAGTGAGAAGTTAATCAAACATCGAAACGCAAAATTACAATTCTTACCCTTGACTTTCCAGTCAGAAAGAAGCCCTACACTTTCTTCACCCAAAGAAGCTATCTCCACAAAAAAAAAACCTAGTCATCCACCCTCTATATCCTGCGTGTCTGCTTTCAAGATGAAAGGATGAGATTTTGTCTTAGTTGACACGCTAATCATGCCTTTTCCCCATTTTATCACAGCATATGTGTAGGCTTATTCCCCTAAATTGAATTCAAACCCCAGTCTTTCGGCCAAAATATCGGCATAAATCAAAACCCTCCAAACCATGGGCATTAATTGGCAAGGAGCAACCTCTAAATGGGAAAGGAATGCCTTGATTAAAGGAGAGAAAGGAATGGAATCCCCATTCAAGAATGGGTATTCATAAAAGCAAGACCACCTTGATTTGGTCCAGTCATCCCTTTCAGTTTCGCTGGGTACCAAAAAGATAGTAGAAGAAGGGAGAATTTCATATTGGACCAGTTTTTCGACATCGGAAATTGTGAGTGAATTTGGTTTAGAGTTCGAAGGATCAAGAATGTAAGAGGGAAGGAAGTTATGTTCGCTATTATCAGAGGAAGAAGTGGAGGAAACATAAACCTCCTAGTCTCTCTTTTTGGAAGCAGTACTTTTCTTCCCCATTTTCAAAAAGATCGAAAAAAGGACGGCTAAAGAAGAACTGTAAAAATTGAAGAAGGTGAAATGGAAAAATTACAGAGAGAACTCTTACCTGGAGAATTCGGAAGGTGGAATGGTAAAGATGTGTCTGGGAAAGATGGCGTGTGCAAGTTAATTAATACCTTGGAAAAATGAGCGGTTGGGGAGAGGTGTAATGATGGAAGATGATTACTTTTTGAAAGAAAAGACGTGCAACTGTTATTTCGCATATTTCAAGGATCGGTAATTAATCATGTGGGTAGTGGGGAGTTGTAGTATTCCTTTTTGAATTTTTGGCGCAATTGTTGTGTGCTAAAATCCGTGATGTACTTGACCAGTTTTGGCGACGTGTTCAGAGATAGGACACGTCCAGATTTCGTCTACATGATCGTCAAGCACGTGGTTATGTTCCGCGTTGAATAAAGTCAGCATCTGTTGGGCAATTGAGATGATAAAGGGTAAAGCTCACCACAATATAAGGGATGTCCAGCAGAAATATCTATCATCTCCAACAACCAATAATGGTAACTTAGTTAGGGTTGTTTTATCATAAATAGAGATATATGTAGCCATTTATACGGCATCAGCTTACGAAATATACTTCTCTTCTCTTTCTTCTCAATTCTCTTGTCTTTTGATACCTACACTTGCAATAATACGACGATTATATAGCTCTTAGATTGATTGCCTAACTATTCTTGATAGATTGATCCATCTTGGTGAAATTTATCCAAAACGACTATCATGGAAATTTTGCAAGGTAAGTACCATTTTCCATGACCGCAGCAACTCTTGTTTGATTACATCTGGATTCTCCGTAAATATTTCTTCTTTTAGACTTTCAAACAATTTTATTGTGAAAATAATTGTGCTGCATCATAATCTCTTTATCTTAGTAGTTTAGATCAATGCAGCACTGTTATGAGAGCACTTTTCTTTGTTAACTTTTTCTTGTCAAAAAAATAATGCTCCTTTCATCAAGATATGGAAAAGGGTAGGCACACATTGAAAAAATGACACAAAATTTGATAAAATAGTACGTGTAACTCCAAATATGACGCTGATTATTCAAAGGGACCGTGCATTACACACTAACATCCTACTCAAAGTTTATCTTAATTTAGGTATAATCAACCTATAACTTATACACCACCAAATTCTAGATCGGTGGGTGTTGAAAGTCTTGCCTCTTCGTTTTTACATCATTAATAAAGGTTCTTCGAGAAAAGATTTAATAATATCACCATTCACTATGGTCTTTGAAGGGGTATATTTAACAAATGCTTGTATTAACTTGTGGAGAATTGGTCCAACAGAGTTTGTTTTTTTAAAACATTAACAAAAGAAAAACAAATATATAGCTTCACAACTATAGAAAAAGATAGTATTAGTTTATAACAAGCTCAGTAATTTATGTTTTTGGTACTAAGCATTATATATAATTTATCTGTGGGTAGTACCCAAGTCTGATAGCGGACACATGTCATATATGTCCTCCCGTATTAACCAAGCTTGCTTGGTGGAGGTGGTGGGGAACTCACCTTGTGACTTTGAGGTCACAAGTTCGAGCCCCACTACCTACTTGTGCTTGGGAGTAGGGATTCCCTTAACCCCCCTCCTCCTACTCTCAAGCGTTAACCTGTGTAGCTGGGCTAGCTGACCTACGATAGGTACTGGTCCAGTAGGGTCCTTCTTATTTTTTTTTTGCTAAATAAGTAAGATTTCATTCAAGCAAATACCATACATCCTAGCCAAGCTCAAGCCAAACAAACCAACTAGGTTGGACTCTTTGGATAGGAGCAGGCAAACAGTGAGCTATACATCACTTATAAAGTCATAAACCATTGCTGATCTCTACTAGTTATCTTTTGAGGCATAACAGCATTGATTCTAAGTCTAACTTCACTTTTGATTCTTTTGATACTACTACTAATAGTAGCAACATTATGATTCCAGTAACAATCATTTCTGGATCTCCAAACACGATAAAGAACAGCTGCTACCCCAACCAAAATCACCTGCTTCTGGAACTTTGATTTGGAGCTTCTTCTAACCCATCTACAGAGCTGTTGTAGATCCAGAGCAGCATTATTAACTCCCAAGTAGGGTCCTTCTTCTTACCAAGGGGTTCCCAGTGAGGGCCCCAAAAAAAGAAAAAAATATCCGCTTGTATTATACAAAGACGCAACTGTTATAAGACGATTGAGATTAGATTCTTGGGCAATCCGACAGCATTAGCATTGCTGCTTGCTAGCGGCCACCTAATAGGACAACATAAATAGGGGAATCTTCCCTGAGTCACGCTCATCAGAACCATACATGTGGAGAAGGATTATACACCCAGTTAGAGCCACAGTACTACTATAACTTGATCGTCGGAGGGAGTTTCCTTGCATCTCCCCGAAGGGTAATTTACGTTTGCTTCTTGCAGCTATTGACTAGCGGTCGTCCACTCCACTCTTGGTGAACTTACTTGAAGCCCAACAGTTGTTTCATTACCGGAACAATTTGTTTATACTAGATATCAAGTATTATATAGCAGGCTACTTGGTAGTTGTGAGTTGTCACATTTTATTTGGTCCGTGAAACATTATATTGTAATAGCTACATTAGTTGCCAATAGAGTGGCTGAGTTGGTAGTATTATTCACTTCAAATATCTCAAATCCGGTGTTCAGTTTCAAGGTTGACGTAGGCACTTGGGTATGAGATTCTTTACCCTTCCCCGCCCTCATATGGCTTAGGACTTAATTCACTGGGTCAAGATTACCCTAGCACTCGCAGTAGGGCTCTAGGCTAGTCCTACTATCATACGTTACCTTTAAAAACAAAAGTATATTACACATCAATTTTTATGCATAAATAGTAACTAGCAAGCTTATAAGTCCGTATAATTTTACATAACAAGTGAACGAAGAAGATAATGATCCATATATATCACAAATGTTCCTTCCTTTTATTTTCCTTGAACAAGTCAAACTATTTTCCCCAAATCATTGCATATATTAAAATGGCTGGCTAAGTCAAATTTCAACACTTCTAAAGTATCTAAAATATCTCCATCCCTATCATAATTAGTATACAAGTAAGCAAGTAGCCAAACCAGTAAACATCTTCCCCAAATGACATCCCTCATAATTTTCTATATAAACCCATATACAAGTGTCTAATTTCCTCATCCCATACATTATAGGCATTGCTTGCTTTAACATACTCCAAATTAAAATGTCTTCTTTTGGACCAATCTTTGCTATACTCATGGCACTAGCTTGTATGTCAAGCACCCTAGTTGTTGCTCAAAACTGCGGCTGTGCCTCTAATTTATGTTGTAGCCAATTTGGTTTCTGCGGTTCCACAGACGCCTACTGCGGCGAGAAGTGCAGACAAGGTCCTTGTAAATCATCGACGCCGGGTGGGTTAAAATTAGCAATTAAACTTGACAATACAATGCTTGATAGGGAGAAAATCAAGGAATGTCATTAATATGTTAGAATGACGAGAGAAGAATAAGAAGTAACATTCATTAATTAGTTTACAATACCTTTATATAAATGCATTATGTGATTCTTTTTGTAACACACATATAAGAAATATAAGAGTTATTATTTAGTGCATTTTGTCTTCTTTTCTATATACCAAAATATTGTGTGTGTCCATCACGCTTCCAACAAAGTGGTATCCAGAGCTAGTGTTTATATTATGGCGTCAAAAACTAATGTTGTAGCTTTCCAATATCCCAAACTTACAAAAGAAAATTATGATAAGTGGTCGCTACGTATGAGAATAATTCTTGGAGCCCAAGGTGTTTGGGAGATTGTTGAGAAAGGTTATACACAACCGGAAGATGAAACAAAGTTAAACCAAACAGAGAAAGAAGCTTTGGATAATGAGAGGAAAAAGGATCAGAATGCACTTACAATCATCCATCAAGGTTTGGTTGATGACATGTTTGAAAAAGTTGCTAATGCAACAAGTTCAAAAGAAGCATGGTATTCCCTTCAAAATTCCTTTGAAGGTGTAAGTCGAGTAAAGAAGGTTCGACTTCAAACTCTAAGAGGAGAGTTTGAAAAACTTGAGATGATGGAGAAAGAATTCATCTCAGATTATTTCACAAAAGTTCTAAACATTGTGAATCAAATGAAGAGGCTTGGAGAATCGATGGAAGATTCTCGAGTAGTAGAAAAAATATTGCGTTCGCTCAATTCTAATTTCAACCACGTAGTGGTTGCTATCGAAGACTCAAATAAGAACTCGGATTCAATGACAATCGATGAATTGAATGGGTCACTTCGAGCCCATGAACAGCGAATGGTTAAGAAAGGAAAGAAGGAAGATGAGCAGGTGCTGTAAGCCAGGACATCCTTTAACAATAAAGGATTTACACGTGATAAGCAACATTATCAATCACGTGGTAGAGGCGGCCAACGAGGACGTGGTCGTAGCAATGGTCGTGGTCAAGGAAGAGGGGGTGATGATCGAAACTCCCAAAATTATTATAGAGGTGAAACCTCTACCAGAGGTCGTGGACGTGGTAGAGGAATGAATCAATACCAGAGAAGTAATGATAAGGCTAATATTCAATGTTACAATTGTAACAAATATGGCCACTTTGCATGGGAATGCTATTCAAAAAAGGTGCATGAAGAAACAAATCTTATTGAAAATAAGGATGATACAGAAGAATCAACTATGTTGTTAGCTCTTAAAATAGAAGATAAGAGGGATGATAATTTAACGTGGTATCTTGACAATGGAGCGAGTAACCACATGACAGGAGACAAGAACAAATTTGTTGATCTAGACACAAGTGTGACAGGCAACGTTACTTTTGGCGATGGCTCAAAAGTAAAAATTGAGGGAAAAGGTACGATTATGATTGAATTAAAAGATTCAAGTCATAAATTAATTCCAGATGTTTACTACATTCCAAACTTTAGAAGTAATATCTTAAGTGTGGGTCAACTCTTAGAAGTCAATGGATGCAAAATTATGATGGAAGGACAAAAGTTATGGCTTCGTGATAGAAACTCTAATCTAATAACTACTGTTTCTATGACGAAGAATAGAATGTTCTTGATTAATCTACAAACAATTGGTCCAATGTGTTTGAAGACTTGTGCTGAAGATCCTTCTTGGAAGTGGCACATGAGATTTGGTCACCTTAATTTTGAAAGTCTTAAAGAGATGGGACACAAGAAAATGGTAAGAGGATTGCCTTGTATTGATCATCCTAATCAACTTTGTGAGGCATGTTTACTTGGTAAGCAACCAAGAAAGGCATTTCCAAAACAATCTATTTCAAGAGCGACGAAGCCACTTGAAGTGGTGCATTCAGATATATGCGGACCACTCAAACCCCCATCACTTGGTAAAAGTTCATACTTTATTCTTTTCATTGATGATTATAGCAGAAAAACATGGGTTTATTTCTTGAAAAATAAATCAGAAGCATTTGACACCTTCAAGAAGTTCAAAGCAATGGTTGAGAAAGAGAGTGGTTATGAGATTAAAGCATTGAGAACAGATAGAGGTGGTGAGTTCACATCCAACGAATTCAACAAATACTGTGAGGACCATGGAATACGCAGACCACTTACTGTTCCAAGAATGCCACAACAAACTGGTGTAGCGGAAAGAAAGAATAGGACTATTCTCAACATGGCTAGATCTATGCTGAAAAACAAGAAGATGCCTAAAGAATTTTGGGCAGAAGCAGTTTCATGTGCAGTTTACTTGTCAAATCGTCCCCCTACAAAAAGCTTAGAGAATGTTACGCCTCAAGAAGCTTGGAGTGGATGGAAGCCATGTGTATCACATCTTCGAATATTTGGTTCCATTGCTTATGCACAAGTTCCCAAGCAACTCAGGTCCAAGCTTGATGATCGAAGTGAGAAATTACTTTTCATTGGATATGATGAAAAGTCTAAGGGTTACAAGCTGTTCAATCCAAGCACTAGCAAGTTAGTGATCAGTAGAGATGTAGAATTTGATGAAGAGGCAATATGGGATTGGAACATCACCGAAGAGGAAGAATCTTACAACTTTCTTCCTTATTTTGATGAAGAAAATTCGACACATCATGTTCCGGAGGCTACACCCACTACTCCACCAACATCTCCTCATAGGACATCACCTACATTGCAATCAAGTGGAGAGTCTTCTAGTTCAAGTGAAGGACCGAAGAAGTTTAGAAGTCTTTCTGATCTTTATGAAGTCACCGAAAGGCTTGAAGACAATACTTCATTATTTTGCTTATTTTCTGATATTGAACCAATGAGCTTCAATGAAGCAAAGAAACAAAAGGAATGGATTCGTGCAATGAATGAAGAGATACAGTCTATTCAAAAGAATGAAATTTGGGAATTGACACCACTCCCAAAAGGAAAGAAGGCGATAGGAGTCAAATGGGTATTCAAAATCAAGAGGAATGCCAATGGTGATGTTGAAAGATACAAAGCGAGGCTTGTTGCTAAAGGTTATAAGCAAAAACAAGGAATTGACTATGAAGAGGTATTTGCCCCAGTTACCCGATTAGAGACAGTGAGGTTGCTAATTTCAATAGCAGCGCAATTTCAATGGAAGATTCATCAGATAGATGTAAAATCAGCTTTTCTAAATGGATTTTTAGAAGAAGAGGTGTACATTGAACAACCAGAAGGTTATGTTGTCAAAGGATAAGAAAATAAAGTATTAAGATTGAAAAAGGCTTTATATGGGTTGAAGCAAGCACCTCGAGCATGGAATAGTCGGCTTGATAAATACTTGCAAGAAAATGGATTTGCCAGATGTCTTCATGAATATGCACTCTATGTCAAGAAAAAAAACAACGATGTGTTCTATGTTTGCATCTATGTAGATGATCTAATTTTCATAGGAAGTAGTATCGAAATGTTTGAAGAGTTTAAGAAAAGAATGGCACGCGAATTTGAGATGACAGATATGGGACTCATGTCCTATTATCTAGGAATTGAAGTTACTCAGAGTGATGAAGGAATTTTTATCTCACAAGAAGCTTATACGAAAGGAGTATTGAAGAAATTCAATATGTTAAATGTTAATCCAGTGAGCACTCCAATGGAATGTGGGCTGAAATTATCGAAAAATGATCCTTATGGAGAAAAGGTGAATCCAACCTTATATAAGAGTTTGGTCGGAAGTCTACGATATTTGACATGTACTCGGCCAGACATCTTATTTTCTGTTGGACTAGTAAGTCGCTTTATGGAGAATCCATCTACTTCTCATCTGAAGGCTGCAAAGAGAATTCTCCGTTATTTGAAAGGCACATTAGATCATGGGTTGTTATACTCTACTTCAGATGATTTCAAACTTAAGGGATATTGTGATAGTGATTTTACTGGAGATGTTGATGATCGCAAAAGTACAACTGGTTTTGTATTTTTACTTGGTAATAATGTTGTTTCATGGAGTTCAAAGAAACAACCAATTGTTACACTCTCTACATGTGAATCAGAATATATTGCTGCAACCTCGTGTGCATGTCACTCAATATGGCTACGAAGATTATTGAAGGAACTCCAACTACCACAAATGGAGCCGACTAAGATTATGACCGATAATAAGTCAGCTCTTGCTTTGGTCAAAAATCCAGTTTTTCATGACCGAAGCAAACATATTGACACGAGGTTTCATTTCATAGGACAATGCATTGAACAGAAGGAAATTGAATTGAAGTTTGTAAAGTCGATGGACCAAATTGCTGATATCTTTACAAAGCCACTAAAGTTTGATGACTTCATTCGAATGCAAAAATTAATCGGGATTGTGAGAAGGTCAAGTTTAAGGGGGAGTGTTAAAATTAGCAATTAAACTTGACAATACAATGCTTGATAGGGAGAAAATCAAGGAATGTCATTAATATGTTAGAATGACGAGAGAAGAATAAGGAGTAACATTCATTAATTAGTTTACAATACCTTTATATAAATGCATTATGTGATTCTTTTTGTAACACACATATAAGAAATATAAGAGTTATTATTTAGTGCATTTTGTCTTCTTTTCTATATACCAAAATATTGTGTGTGTCCATCATGCTTCCAACAGGGTGGTGGTGTTTCAGTCTCGAGTTTGGTGACCGATGCGTTCTTTAATAGGATCATTAACCAAGCAAGCGCTAGTTGTGCTGGTAAGAGAGTCTACACCAGGGCTGCTTTTTTGAGTGCTCTCAGATTTTATCCTCAGTTTGGCAGTGGATCCTCCGACGTCGTTAAGCGTGAAGTTGCTGCATTATTTGCCCATGTCACCCATGAAACTGGACGTAAGTGTTATCTTTATATGTTGTTGCCTGCTTTTGAGTTATACTTTCTATTTATTGAATGAGTTTTATTGCCAATTAAATAGTACTTTCATCTTAAATTGATTGTGACATTATAGTTATTAGACCCATGCTATGCCACGGGTAAGGAAAATTTTCATTTATTAATATTATACTTTGAAATGATAACATTAAATATCACTTAGTCTAGTGGTTAAGACTTAAGTATATAAACTTAAAGTCAAGGGATCGAACCCTACACTATGCGATTTATTACATGGAGTGAAATGCCCTTGGTTAGAGAGCCACGTGGCACCGTTCCTTGTTTGGGAACACCTTTTAATATATTAGTATAGATTCGGCATGCTTGCCCCCACATAGTGTTTAACTAGGACCATCTCAAATATTTAAGAGGTCCCATATTTTTTCTTTGGTACCAATGGGAAATGTAACCATATAAATTATGATATAATATATAAAGTATACATTTAAACAATACTTGTGAGATAATTTATGGTAAAGATACAATCTATGATTTCAAAATATCGAGGAATTTGTCAAGAAAGATAAATTTGTGGTTAAGATTGTCTGTTTCACAAGTTCGAGATAAAGAACAAAAGTCAAGAAAGATAAATTTATGGTGAAGCTTGTCTGTTTCACAAATTCGAGAACAATAATTAGAGAATATTTTTTCTG
Organism: Beta corolliflora; assembly: GCA_947648045.1. Lineage (NCBI taxonomy): Eukaryota > Viridiplantae > Streptophyta > Magnoliopsida > Caryophyllales > Amaranthaceae > Beta > Beta corolliflora. The sequence continues at coordinate 1,615,422 of CANSZD010002988.1, forward strand.
TGTGAGAAAGTTTAAATACTTGATATTAATTATTATATATACATATACTTCATCTGTTATGATTTAATTGCAACATGGGGTGAGGAACAATAATTTAGGTGAGGAGAAAGAGAGATAAAATGGAGACCCATATAATATGAAGAGAGAAAGAATTAAAAAAAAAAAGGTAATGTTGCAACTAAATTGGAACACGCAAAAATAGAAAGTGTTGTAAGTAAAGGAGGACAGAGGGAGTATATATATATAGATGTATAGGAAACTTGTCTTTTATAAGATTAATGGCTGGTTTGGTAGTCGTTAATATATGGTGGTAATAAGAATGAATTTTAAGTGTACAATAGAAGCACCCTTAGAACCTCCATAGGGAGGCAATTTTAGTCCCCAAGTTTGTGTTTTTTTTTTCTCCATGGGGAAGCATTCTCACCTTGTGTTTTTTTTCTCCAAGGGGAAGCAATTTTCATTACCACCATTACCACCTACAAGGTGGTACTAGACGATGGGAATGAAAATTTAAGAAGAAAAGTGGATACTTTAGGATAAATTAGCATTACGATGAGAATGAATAATCATTTTCTTCACAAATTTACGTACAAATTCATTCTCATTACCACTATTTATAACCAACTACTAAATGGGCCGTAAAAGTAATAAATAGTTGAGAAACATACACGAGTCAAACTCGACTTGTTGACTCGATTCAGAGGTCTATAGGATATCTAGTTACAGATAAATCATACTAATGCGAAGATAGTGCACTTCTTTACTCTCGTATTTAGAAAAACAATAAACTGCAAGAATGCTGCTTCATAGTGCACAAGATTTTCTTAGCTCATTTGAAACATTATAATTACTTTATTAGTTACAGAATAGTAAAAGATTAATATTGATTGAACTCGCTTCTTGTAGATTTTTGCTACATAGAGGAGATTGCAAAATCAATCTATTGTCAGTCGAGTGCAGCATTTCTATGCAACCCAAATAAGCAATACTACGGCAGGGGGCCTCTTCAGATCACATGGAACTACAACTACATACCAGCTGGTCGAAGCATTGGATTTGATGGTCTGAATGCACCAGAAACAGTTGCCAACAATGCCGTGACTGCATTCCGGACAGCCTTCAGGTTTTGGATGAACAATGTCCACTCTCTTATCGTCTCCGGCCAAGGGTTCGGGTCCACCATTCGAGCTATCAATGGAATCGAATGTAATGGTGGTAACTCTCCTGCTGTTAATGCTCGTATTGGGTACTATACTCAGTACTGTAATCAGCTTGGTGTTTCACCGGGGAATAGCCTCTCTTGCTAGTCAAATGGCTTGTTTTCATGGTCATATATAATTCTCAAAAGAAAAGAAAGAGAATCGTGTAAACTGAGGAGTTCAGTTCAATTCTCATGTAACTTGCTACTTTGGACAAGCAATAAGTTTAAAGTTGGCTAGCAGGCTTTGTTTTCTTAGCCATAAAGGAATGAAAAATGTTATTTATATTTTGTCTCAATTAATTGGTTTGCTTACATCTTTCTATGACAGTATGTACTCCTACTACATTTATAATACTTCCTCCGTTCCAAAATAAGTGAAACACTTGTCTCAAAAAGCTCTCACATAAATGAGAGAAGTGTTTCACTTATTTTGGAACGGAGGAAGTATGAATTATCCCATCTACATCACTGCACTTAGTCGCTCATCTATATAAACCCAAAAAATATACGGCTTCTAATAAAAAGGATGGCTACAAATTGAACTATAACAGTTTTACAGTGTGTCAATAATATAATAACATATATTTTATATATACGGCCAAAATTGTAAAAAAATAAATAAACATCATATATTATTGTCATGTTCTTTGTACATGTACAACATCAAAAAGAACATCGCACGTCAAAATTGTTAATTACAACAAATATTAAAAAGAACACGTGCAAATGCCAAAAGAACATCCTTCTTTTTTAACACAAAAGCAAAAACATTGAAAACTTTTTTGTTAAAAAAAATAATAATTCAAAAGAAAAAAATTTGATAACTGTCAGTCTGTCATTGAGTCTGTCCTTGCGTGAGTTTATGATTTTTTTTTTGGAAACTGGAGGTTGTTGTTTTAACTAATCTATGCGTGATATCAGCACCAATTTAATCAGGATTTCAAGACAAACCGGGCACCACGGTGATACGTGAAAACACTGATATATACTATTGGAGAAACCATGAGAATTCTATAGAATCTAATACGATCTTTCGAAATCAACTCTAATTGTAACTTACTTTAAGATATAACAATATCTCCCACTTCTACAATTCAATGTAATAATCTTTAATAAATCCAAGTATGTATAACACCGCTAACTCCTTTCGTAAATTCCTAACAAGTTTCTTAGTAAATTATTCCCATAATCAGCGTATGAATTCCATAGAGTAAAACATTACTTCCCAAATAGAGTTTGAAATAACTTTCCACGAAACCAATTACATATTTAAATACGTACATATTCTAAGAAATCATATCATACTGGGGGAAGAGAACACGAGTAGAGTTGCCAACCAGGCGAATTCTCTAAACTTTTACAAGGGACATCTCCCTCTTCCGTTATGTACTGCTTGCAAGACTTTTTAGGAAATGTCCCCAGAATATACAGATTACAGAGAATTACATATACAGAATGTTGTTCATGACTGCTCTTGCAGCTTCTTCCCCACACAAAACAAAAATCAAAATACTTAATTTATAACTCAATAAATTTATATATAAATACTCTCTAAAAATCAAATCAAGATCCACAAACTCATAATCGGACATATCCAAATTAAAATATAGTATCATAATCAGAATTTTGAAAGTCATATCTTCCAAAACTAAGTCCATAATTTTCAAAGTTAAAATCTCATATGATACATCATATTTTTTTTTTTGATAGGATATGATACATCATATTTCTAAATTCACAAACAATACTTGAATTAGAAACCACAATATACTCAAATTCTTAATAACTTGAATAAATCAACCGCTTTTCATATACTCAAAACAATATATGTACGAATTTTAGTGAAAACATAAGAAAATTCATAAGCTTATAAATTCCTTCAACATAGCTGATAACTTATTGCAAAACATGCGAAGTCGTTCCTTTCAGAAAATCGTACTAATAACACATTGAGAAGTATATATGAGTAACTTTTATAATCAAATATCCATAACTTTCATATAATATCTTAGGGTCATTGATTAACTTATACTATTAGGTCTCAGAAACCAAAATACTTGAATACGAAACAAGATCGACTTAGTGTAGCATAAGTTGATATTAGTGGAAAACTTTTATTTGGTTACTTCTAAATATTAGAATAAAACAATCTTTTTATAAATATATCTCAAATCGTAATTAGGAAATCAATGCTAAACTCAATATAATCAAACACTTGGCATTAAATCATATACTCCGGAAGTGGAATTTTGAAGTTGAGTTTCCATGCTAAGGAACAAATAGAAGAATAAGGAATTCTCAAGAATTTCCTTAGGAAAAATTGACAATAGGGGTCTCAACTTTAAGCGATAATTTTTGAAAGGTCTAAACTATTGATTAACCTGTGTAGGTCCTAACTTTAAGGGGTCTTCACTTTTAGCGGGCCTTAGTGACTTGAAAGTGCTTAAAATATAATCAATCTCATAAGTAAAGCTGCTTAAAATTCGTGCTATACACTAAGGCTGCAAGAAAATATCAGGCACGGGAATTGAACCCTCAATCCCTCATCCTCCAAATTTCACAACATGGAGAAAAGCCAACTAAGCTACGGAATATATTACGTTTTTATTGGTAAACCATTTAACTGTTATGAGGTTTAAGAGATGATGAGGAGGGCCACGGTCCGAGTATGCCATCCCCTTTGGATCCACCACTGGCTATAAGGGGGGTCCATCCATTGATGAATTAACGTGATCCTGGTTGTTTAGTTGAACAATGTAATTTAAGATTTCATGGTGTTTAGCACCATTTAGTACATCGTACCTGCCTACCAAATAGAGCATTATGGCTCAGTACGGTCTTTCCATCCATTGGTGCATGGGATCCTAATTGGACATTTATTTGAACATGGGAATTTATATCCCCTACAAGATTTTTGCTCGGGTACGTAGTAGCAATTTCTAGGAAATGTAAAATCAATTATTTGGTTGAACTTAAGAAGTAAAACCTATGTGAAAAATTCTACTCCCTCCGTCCCATAATATAATGCTCACTTCTCATTTTTCACGAGAATTAAGGAAAATGGAAGGAATAAGTGCTTTCTTGGTACATTTGTCTTGGAACTAACTCTTTCCTTTCTTTTTCCTTTAAATTAAAATTAAAAAGCAATAAATGATTATTGGAATGGTGTAAAATAATAAATAATGACACATATTTTAAAAGAAATGTAGGGGTATTTTGAAAAGTTTATGTAGAAATGAAGGATAATTTAGTCCAAATAAATTGATAAAAAAGAAAATAAGCACAATATTTTGGGATACCCAAAAAAGAATGCGAGCACTATATTATGGGACGGAGGGAGTATTTACCAAGGATGGCCTAGCTTCACATTATTAAAAAAAAAAAGCAATTTCTAGTATCTATATACACATAATCGTGTCTCTCCAATTTAGTACTTAATGATGAAACATATCATCATCCTAATTGGTCCGGTCCAAAGGAAAGCAATCTAACAAGCTAATCCCAAAATCATTTTAAGAACCTAAGATCTATTTATTTATTCCAAGCCCGGTTTTAAAAGCTCAATTAATTATTCATGACAATTAATTGTATTTTTAAGCCCATTTTCAAAAACACAATTAATTATTCGTGATAATTAATTGTATTTTTAGTAAATATTTTCTAAATTGAAAGATATTATGAAAAATAAGATTTGTTTTCCTTTCGGTAATTGATTTTCGAATTCAAATGATATTATTTAACGCAAGATAAAAACAATCTTTTAATTTGAAATAACAAATAAAACCAAGTCAGATCTGCGGTTGCGTGACAAGCAACCTGATGCATCCTTGCACCAGGGTGCACATGCGCTTCATCGAGACATTCAACGAAATAGAGCTTGGCTAGGCGCAAGGTGGTGAGATAGCCACTAAGCACATGGGTGTTGCGCGGAGTGCACGATCGTTGCGTGGTGCGCAATGGTCGTGCATGTGGTGCACGCTCTGTTTTTATCTTTATGAGGTTTTTGGATCCATATTTTCCTATAAATAGCCTCGTTTTCACTCGGTTTTGGCGCGATTTTTTTACGCCTTCACATGCAAATACCTCTCAAAAACTCTATGAAAATACTTCAAATACATATTCGAAAACACTTCAATTTCCATTCATGCTCCAAGATTGCTCCTCCTGCATATCGTTATTCTAGACCCACGCGACAAAGATATAATTATGTAGGATCCATAATATTTAAATTATTATTTTAATTTATTGAAGTTACTAACAAGTTTTTCATGTTGTAAATCCTTAAAAACTTCATGTCTTTTATATTCTAAATCTCTAGTATTTTCTTTTATATTATTATTCAATTTAGTACTCATGCATATGTGTTTTATTGCTTTCATTACCTCATATGTTCATTTTTGCTAATCAATAGCTAAATAAAATGTTCTAATATTAAAGTTAGATAATTTGGATAATTGGATTATAGGTTCCTAGTAATTTTGATTGCTTAAAGAACATATCACAAAAATTATTCTTTTGTTTGTTCAATAAACCAACATAGATTAATTTTTAGAATGTTTAAACATATTGCTTGGTTGTTTAATTAAATAAACTTAATTCATTGACAATTTATGAAGTCATGACGAGGAATTCTACATTGGATAAGTCCCTAATACGTCCCTATGGTTTCTCAAATATCCAATTAGGTTCATAAATCTTTCTCTAAATACTTATTGGTGACTTCTCTTTTTTTTAAACGAATTTCAAAATCAAAACCTTTACAATATGCACTCATCCCGTGTAGGCAATAAAAATATGCCTATAGTTCCCACTTATTTTTTTTATATCAAAAAACAAGCTTTAATTTAATGTTGTTTTTAAAGTCTAATTTTCGACCGAGTCCAATCTTTTATCTCACTTTTTTGTACTAAATGTTATACGTGCTTGCCAACATTATTGATCCATTTTTAAAAAAAATAAAGCAAAGAAAAATCTACATGAACTAATAAGCTTGAGTGCACACATAATGATATAAATGAGTGGAACGGAAGAATTTTTCTATTTTGGATCCCCTCAACTATTTTTTTTTTATTTGGTTGGGGGGAACGACTCAACTCAGCGGCAGATCTACTATGGGTTCATTAGGTTTAGTTGAACCCATAGTGGATCCTGATAAAATCAGTAAAGTTTCATCAAACTGGAAAAAAACATCTAAAATAAAATAGCGTGCCCAAGGAAACATAAGGAGCTTAGACAACTAATTTTCTTGGCCTCCTTGGCCGGAAATAGTCTAATTTGTTAGACTATTTCCAACCCTTTTCCTTAGATTTTAGTGTTTTTTTAGTGTTATTATCTTCTTTATTGCTTTGTTCTGTTCAGTTCTCTCCATCTGTGAGAGTTTTTGTCCCCCTTTTTTGTGGTTGTTTCTCAGCTTTGTATGAGTTTTCTTATTTTCATGGTGTCAATAATTTGGAAGATGGTTTGGATCCATAAGGGTTTAGGTTTTTTCAGCAATTCGTCACTGGGAATAATTATATCACAGAATCAGATTGTGAAGGTCTCTACTTGGAAAGATGCAAAGACATCGAAGTACACTGCTCGCGTCAAGCTTGAAGCGGTGGAGTTGGAGCTGTGCTCGAGTATGCTTAAAATTAATTGGTTCCATTGTGAAAATTGTTGCAATTTGCTAAATCTGTATTTTTCAGATCTTAATTATCATTGTATGTGTCGTTTGGCTTATTATTAATGATATATTTTCTTCCCGTCAAAAAAAGGAGCTTAGACAACTTAATGGTTTTGTTGCCAGTACTACTGCCTTTGGTCATGGGTTCGAATATGCTTTGCTCCCGTCAATCTTTTCTAATTTCTTCCTTTTTGCTGCTTCAATCTATTCCTCCATCTTCTCTTTTTCTTTTAAGAAATACATACAACATGATGTTTTTCTTACTTTCTTTTTGTCAAACTTCTATATTTTTATTATTATTTTCCTTTTCTATACAGTATATTATTTGATTTTATAATCTAATTACTATTGTAGGCTTACTTGGGTGTTCTAATCGTAAACAATACTCGGAGTAGTATGTAGTCGGAGTACTTTTTATGAGACAAAGTTGATTATTCTTTCATGATTTACAATACTTTCATGATTTACCATACATGTACAATGTACAAAACAACAATAATTTAATTTTTCTAATAGCATTTTTCCACACCCAAATTAGTTATTAGTTGTAATTTAAACTTTGGACTAGTAATTCCGATCCCACAAATTAAGTAATGATTTGGGATCCGACACTGACTCAACTATATTGAAATCACAATATGCACCAAGAAGCTGAGAGTTGACGCACACACTTTTTAATCTGAAACATAAATATCAAATTGCAACAAGCACGCGTAAAATACTACTCCATCCATGACGATTTGGAAAACAAAGACACACATTGAAAAACGGATAATTTTACCATAACTTGTGTATTTTAGACCATTTATTTTTAATCTTAGATTCACACTATTCATTAAATTGACTTCATAATTAAACTATAATTAAAATTTATACATTGATAGATTTGTATGTTAAAATTTGTATATGTTAATTGACTTTATATTCCACAAATTTTGTTAATGGTGATAAAAAAAATCTAAAAAAAGTAAGGAGCAATAATTCTAAAGGAAGAAGATGATTGAGTAATTGAAATTTATATTTTCATTTTCTGATTGAAACTAACCTTTTCTCCATTTTTCTATATTTTCAAGGTTCAATTAAATCAATAAGCAAAATTAGTCTATAAAACAAGAATTAAGTTATAGTGGCTACAATATTGAACTATCATCCTTGAAAAATTTGCATAGATTTTATGAAAGCAGTACATACTTCACCTCAATTATGACGCACATTATAGAGAAGCACAGTGCATTGAACACAAAACATCCACATAGATTCTATCTAATTTTAGGTATAACTACAATATAATTTGTATACAACCCCATTTTTAGAACGGTTAACCTTGAAATTCTTGCCTCTATTTGTTTTACGTAATCAATAAATGCTCTAGTCAGTAGTCATATAATCATATTGACATATAGTCATATGACAGTTGTCACTAAAGGTCCTTGGAGGGGCCGGGATTTTTTGTTTTCGGATTTTTGCGTATCTTTGCTCTCCCCAACCCCATTCGGCACTCCCACAAGTCTAAAGTCTGGTCTTCAATATTGGTTTGTATTGGCTTTGTGTGGAATATGGTGCATCATTAGAGTGTTGTTATCGCTAGTCCTATGAGGAAGTCTGACATCAAAGTTTAGGTGATCAATTTGTTACCATGTTACCAAGCATCTGACAGAATAGGTTACTCTATAATATAATTGAAACACTTCTCATATTCTCTTATCTAACAATTGTTATGGTCAAATTTTACAGGTTTAGACGCTGACATTGTGCACATCGATGTGAAGTTGAGCTGGACTGAAGGTGTAACCGCCCAACGAGAATCAAGGGAGACTTGGTTGTTGTTAGCTGCGGAAAATATATGTTGAACCTTGTTCAAAATACAGTCAAAGAACGTGCGTGGCTAGAAAATAGGAGGAATGTGGTCATTTGTTGGGGAAAGTTGTTGACAACAACCACCGAGTTACAAGGTAATGAGCGAGGAGGAGATAACATATAACGAAGGAAGCAAGAGTGCAAAGAACAAACATTCAGTTACTACTATTGTCTCTGCATACAAGCTTACAAAATACTTCATTGAATTATATTGATCATTGATAGTTCTATTTTTACTTACAATAAATTGTACTTAGACACATTAACTAGTTTGTATTGACTGTCGTTCATCCTGAGCGTCAGTTGCATATAGTGGATAGGTGGACTCACTACCACTAGCGGTTTTTTACCCATCTTCATTGGGGTTTTTCTGCGTCACCAACTCCTTGTGTCGTTTCCCTTTTATCCCCTTGTCATTTTAATTCATCGCATAGCATTAATCTGGTTGTTGACGTCCCAACATCAACTTTTGTCTTTAGGGCAAAAAATCTGCATAAACAATTTAGCACTCACCGTGGGGCCTACAACCAAATCTCACATCTTTCTCAAATAGCGACAAATCGTTAAAATCCCGTCCACACTAATGGATTCCAAGGAGATGCAAGCTGCCTTCAGAAGTTACAAGAGGAGTTAGTATCAACAAAAGCGTCCAAACAACGACACCCACGGAATGTCGACGACATCCCCACCATGCATCCTCTCTCTAACGAAGAGAGCACTTAATCTGACGACAAGGACAATGCTAGTGACTCTAAAGACGAAGAAGATAAGAGAGAAGCTATGCCTAAGAACGTTCCGCCGAACGAAGGATACCTCGTGGCTAAACGGATGGCTATGATCGACAAGCAGAACCGTGGAATGATGAGGCTACTGTCCCAACTTCCAGGAGCTCCAACCCCGAGTGTCGTCGAGCATCGAGATGGTTACGCAGCATCACCGTTCCTCGACAAGATCGCTAAGGCAGCTCTACCAAAGAAGCTCAATCTTCACATCCTGACTGCCACTTATGACGGATCCACTAACCCAACCGAGTATGTCGCTCAGTATAAGCAGCGAATGTGGCAATCGTCCATACCATGGCATTTAGTTGAAGCATGCATGTGCAAGTCTTTTGGAGCAACGTTGACCGGGACAACCCTCAAATGGCTCGGATCTCTCAAGCCATGAAGCATCAACAACTTCTCGTCCCTGGTCAACAAATTCTACGACAAATTTGAAGGAAGTCGCAGCCTTGAAAAACATACCAGCGATCTATATAGCGTCGTTCAGAGGCCAGGAGAACCCCTTCGCGATTATTATAATCGCATTAACAAAGAAATGATCGGAATTAAAGATTTAGATACTAAAATTGCTATTGAATGTTTTAGGAAAGGGCTCGTCCTTAGTCAAAGCTCTACAACCATCTCACCAAATATCCATGTAGGACGTTTGAAAAGGTTAAGTCTAGAGTGTTAGCCCAGATGCGACTAGAAGAAGATGATGCCATTCTCAACACCATCTTAACACGCCATGTGTCTGAAGGATCGAGCGACCGCAAAGCATTCACGCCCAAAAAGACACAACAGGAGATCTCACCCTTACAACCGTCTTAATCAGGTAAATAACGTTAATGACGTGACAGAATGTGCAGGTACAGATGCAAAGACTAATTACAACGCACATCCTGACGTTGAATCATATGGTTTCTCGGTCGACGTCGGAGGTATGGTAAACGCCCTAATGAAGATCGGTTCTCCCGTCCGTTGGCCAAGAAAGATAGACCGACCAGATGCTCAGAATGATCAAACAAAGTGGTGCCAATTCCATCACGACCATGGCCACAGGACAGAGGATTGCATAGCTCTAAGAAGAGAGATTGCATTCATGTTGAACAAAGGGCATCTACAGGATCTCCTCAATGACAAAGGAAAAACGTCATTAGAAAAGAATCCACCAAAGCAGAATCCGTCTGCATCTCCTTCGCACGTAAAGTAATTAATGTAATTTCTGGTGGATCTGACGTTTGTGGACTAACATATTCAACAGCCAAAAGGCTAGCAAGAGAGGGGTCTCCCTCGTCCAAAGTTCCTAAGAATTGCAGGTCAGAAGACGAAAGAAAATTGGAAGCAATGTCCATCACATTTGATGACGATGATGTCTGAGAGGAGGAGCATCATGACGCACTAGACATTTCCTTGAGGGTCAGTAATTGCTAGTTGCGTCGAGTATTGGTTGACGGTGGTGGCTCTGCAATCATTCTCTTCAGAGTCGCCTTAGAAGATATTGGTCTTGATGACAGGGACATGACAAAGAAGTCAACAGTCCTAGTAGGATTCGGCGGCGACAGACAACAAACAGTTGGAGATATCGTTCAGCCAACCTACACTAAATGTGTCAACTTGCAAACCAAATGCAACGTTCTTAATTGTCCACCAGCTTACAGCGTCATCCTTGACACGCCGTGGATCCATAAGATGAAAGCAGTACCATCAACGTACCATCAAACACTCAAGTTCCCAACCAAATGGCGTGTTCATAAAATCAAAGGAGAACAGAAGACTGCTAGAGTATGCTATAGAAGGTCGCTTAAACCACCAAAGGCGTATGTCTAGCAATTAACGAGTGGATCGACACTAGACGAACCAGATGAGCAACAGATTGATGAAGTGGTGCTTGATCGAGCATCCACAAATTGCGTCGTTCGTATTGGAACGACCATGTCGCCTGAACTAGGGAGCCAGATAATCGAATTTTTAAAGGGTAACCAAATTGCTTTGCATAGTCCCATGAAGATTTGACAAGTATCAGCCCAGACGTGATCACCCATAAGTTAAACGTCGACCCGGAGTACAAGCCGGTCAAATAGAATCGTCGCAAGTTCGCACCTGAGCAAAATCAGATCATAAACGACGAAGTTCAGAAACTGATCAACACAAATAAAGCCAGGGAAGTCAAGTACCCGAATTGGTTGGCTAATGTCGTCGTCGTTAGCGAGAAGCACGTCAAGTGGATAGTATGCATTGATTTTACGGACCTGAATAAAGCATGTCCAATGGATCCATTCCCACTACTGTACATAGACGCAATGGTAGATGCAACGGCAGGACACGAGCTCTTGATGTTCAGGGACGCTTACTCCGAATACAATCAGATCCTTCTACATCCCGAAGATCAAGAAATGACCGCATTCATCACCGACAAAGTTATTTATTGTTATAAAGTCATGCCTTTTGGACTTATAAATGCAGGTACCACGTACCCGAGGTTAGTCAACCAAATGTTCAAAGAGCCACCTAGGGACACCATGAAAGTCTACATCGACGATATGTTGGTAAAGTCAAAGAAAGCAAACGACCACATTCAGCACATGACACAAGCCTTCGACGTCCTCGGACAAAATGGTATGAAACTTAACCCCACTAAGTGTACTTTTGGAGTTGTTGCAGGGAAATTCTTGGGATACGTTGTGACACAACGAGGAATTGAGGCAAGCCTTGACCAGATCAAAGTGTTGATACATATCCAATCCCCTCGGAACGTCAAACAAGTGCAGAAGCTAACATGACGTATCGCAACACTTAACTGATTCATATCATAGTCGTCCGACAAATGCCATCTGTTATATAATGTCTTAAGGAAGAATAAAGTATATGAATGGACAAACGAACATGAAGAAGCTCTACAAGCACTCAATCAATACTTAGCCACCCCTCCACTACTATCCAAGTCGAGCGACAGAGAGATATCGTAGCTCTACCTCACCGTCACCAACTCGTCAGTAAGTGGTGTCCTGACCAGAATAGCAGAAAATCAACAACTTCCTATCAACTAAGTCAATAAATCTTTGCTAGATACATAGACAAGGTATTCTTCCCTTGAAAAACTTGTATTAGCTTTGGTTATTGCAGTGAAGAAGTTAAGGCACTATTTTGAAACCCATATTGTCGTTGTCATTACTAACTATCCAATAGAAAGTGTTTTGCATAGACCAGAGCTATCCGGTTGCATGGGAAAGTGGCTAATCACGTTGAGTGGTTACGACGTTAAGTACCTGCCTTGGATAAAAATAAAAACATAAGCATTGGCCGATTTTGTGGGGAACTTCAGTCCAGAACTAGAGAAGTTGGAAGATGAAGAGATCGCTCGCATCAATCACGTCGATAATGACACTTGGACTCTATTTGTTGATGGCTCATCTAACTTTCGTAGTGCAGATCTAGGTGTTGTACTGAAGTCCACCACAAGGGTACAAGATAGTACAAGCAATATGTTGTGACTTCAAAGCGACCAATAACGAAGCTGAGTACGAAGCGCTAATTTCAGGGATGACATTAGCCAACGATCTAGGGGAAAAATCGCTCAAAGTATACAGTGACTCACTCCTCAAAGTCAGTTAACTCAAAAGAGAATTTGCTGCAAAAGATTAAAAAATGGCATCATACTTGGAGGTCGCAAAGGATAAGTGTAAGCAATTTAACCCCTTCTGTATAACGCAGGTACTAAGAGATCAAAATACCCAGGTAGACGCACTTGCTAATTTGGGATCATCCTTGAGAGATTCATCGTTCACATCTGTCCTAATAGTCCATTATCTCATGACGCCAGCAATAACCAAACCACCAAAAGTAGTAGATGTCACTACCATCGCAATAGAAGATGAGGAAGTTGACGTTCAAGACATGAACAACAACAACGATGAGGTAAGTGTCGACTGGACTAAACCTATCCTTGACTACTAAAATAATGACATTTTGCCAGATAACAAAGCAGAATAAAGAAAGTTGCATTTCATAGCGTCCCGATACTTAGTCATTCAGGGAGTGTTGTTCAAAAACTCCGTAGCTGGACTATATTTGCGATGCTTGGAGCAACATCAATGGACCCAAGTCCTACAAGACCTACATGAAGGAACATGTGGTAATCATTCCGGAGGACGCAACTTGTCGAATCGTGAGTTAAGAATGGGCTAATACTGGCCGACAATGAAACAAGACGCAATCAGGTACGTTATGGAGTGCGACAGTTGTCAACGACATGCAGATATGACACACAAACCTTCTGAACTATTACATCCTTCTTTAACTCGGCCTTTCATGACATGGGGAATGGACATAGTTTGTAAGGTACCTCCAGCCCTGAGACAAAAGGTGTTTATGTTGGCATAAACTGATAAAGAGGTAATATATTTTATACACAATAAGATTATATACAGGCTTGGCGTACCGTTAGAAATTATATGCGACAATGGTTCGCAGTTTATAAGCGACAAAACCAAACATTTTTGTGATGAATGGAACATCACGTTGTTGATGTCGACGCCAAGGTACCCTTAAGCCAATGGACATGCTGAGTCCAGTAATAAAGCTGTCATAGATTCATTGAAGAAGTGTCTAAAAGCGAGGAAATGGAAATGGGCATACCATCCATCTTATGGGCTAATCACCCGATGCCACATACTGCGACAAAGAAAACACCTTTCTCATTGGTATACAGTTGTGAAGCGGTTCTACCGTCTGAGATTAGCATCCCAACTGCCATTTATGACCTAATGACAGCAACAAAATCATGAGAAGTTGGCTAACGACCTGGATACTATAGTAGAGCTGAGAGATGCAACGCTAATACGGATGGCAGCACCACAACAAATTGTCGTAAAGAGTTTAACAAAATTGTACGAGCCAAAGTCTTTATTGAGGGTGATTGGGTATTGAGGAAAGTTTTCCAAAATACACAAGAACCAAGCGCATGTAAGTTAGGTCCTAAATGGGAAGGTACTTACCAAATCAGTAAAGTCATTGGCAATGGTGCGTACCAATTGCAACGATGTGACAGAACCATAATCCCGCAAAGTTGGAATGTTGTCCATCTCAAAAAATATCATTTTTAGCTAAGTATTATTGCATCATTAGTTAGTTTGTTTTACTTTTGTACATGAAAAAATGATGATTATGGCATCGCAACGTCATTGAAATTGTAACGACGCATAATTACTTTTCATTCGTTTTCCAGGAACTCTAGCATAACAAACCAATAACAATTGCGTTTAGACGCATAAGTCAGCGACAACGTCGCCCAGTATACTAGCAATTTGCAAAATAAATTAATAAAGTCGGCATACTAGTGCGACTGTGGGTTTGACATTTGTTCAAGTTGTTTCTCCAATAGCAAATGGAATAAGTTTAAGACGACAACATTTAGCTATCACAAGCAAGAAATACTACAATGATCAAGTAAGTGAACCCCTATTATCTTATATGCATTCCTTTGACTAAAGCGCAAATGTTAATGAGTTGTGACACTTGATTTAAGCAAATAACGCCAGAAAAACGGCAGGATTAAAACTTAAGGAAACACATGCATACAATTAACAAATGTTATGACCATTCCCTTGAATGGCCCAAAAGGACAACGAAACATAAGTTTTAGTCATTCCCATGAGTGAACCAAAAGTTAACAAAGCAAAAGACATAAAAAACGATTGTTCCAAGGACAAATAAATAAAACTAAGCGACTAAACATCAGTCGCGTCAGCAGTCTTCTCCGGCACCGATGTCTCGAGGGCGCTCCCCTTTCACAAATTGTCAGCGTCATGGGCATCGGATGCAAAGAAGCCGCGCTAGAAATTGTCGCATCACCTTCATGTTGACCAACGACTTACGACGACTTGCGATTGTTTTAGTTCCGTCGTAAGCGTCGATAAGATCCTTCATGAAACCAACCCACTCCAGGTAAAGGTTGATTTCTTTCTTAGGATCCCAAGAAGATGTTTGTCCCATCAGGCACTGGTACATGAGCTTTACGCGCACACCCGAGCCGTCACCTTTGCTTCAAGTCCATCCATCTTACTCTTCATGCTGGCAATCTATGCTTGGTTGCTTGCAGTGTCTCCATCTCTTAATCGCGATCACTGAGAGCCTCTTCATCATCCAGAGCTTTCTTCTTTGTGAGTTGTAACTCCTCCTTTTTCTTCAAAGATTCCTCCATATTAGTCATCTTCTGATTAAATTTTTGAATCTCCAATTCCTTGTCCTTCCGTGTCGCTTCACTCTTCTCCATTCTCACTTTCATAGTCTGATGACTCCTGAAGAGCGACGACATCTCCTTTTTTGCCATCAGAAAGTTATGTGATGCCTGGAGCAGAAAACGCTAGTAAGGTACGACATATTTTAAAGGTAGTTAAAATTATTAAAAACCAATCGACACACATGGAACAATAACTCAATACCATCTAACATCAGCCCTGGCATGGGACGCCCCGCAGACATTTTGGAGCACAAGGAAAGAGAAAATTTTCATCCTCAGCCCAGATTGACCTGTTCAACGACTTAAAGTCGCCAGGCGCAACAACAGTGTATGAGGGCCCTTCCTTGTTATGAGGGGTAGATAATTCTGACTTCTGCATTTTTGCGTAGGGAGCATCCACTTCGTCGTTGTCTATGAGGAGGACATCCCGTCTCTTCTGTTTTTTAAGACACCGTCAGTGAGGACAGCGACACATTCATGGCTGCCGATCATTCGGCACGTTCTTTTTCTCTCTTTCTCTTCTTGAACACCTCAGTTATAGCTTGATCGTCCTTTGAATCTCTTTGTCTTGATTGAGTAGTTTCTGTCGCGAAACATCAGAGGTATAGTATTAAAGGCAACAAGCAATGAGGTAAAGTAAAGATCGTACCTGATGCGATTGATGAACAACTTCCTTGATCAGTAGCGACCACCTTCTTGTATGTTCGTTCGTCTGAGTCTGCTTGTAAGAATTCTTTTGAATGTCGGTTAGAACCTTCGTGAAAATCCAGTAGTTTGAGATTAATGTCTGTAAAAAATAAGACGTAAGCACCGAGTTAATGACAGACGGTTAAGGAAAAACAAAAAAAAATTACAGACCTTCTACGTTCCAGCCTCCCTTTAGAAAGCGTCCTAAGTTGCCCAAAGAAGATTTTTTTATGAAGACGTATCAATTTTCTAGCCCTTATCGTTTGATTGCGTCCCTTCATCCAAAGCGTTTTTTTTTTGCCCTGACGTGAAGTGCCAGCCTGTTTCTACTCTTGACTTTAGCCTCATAGCAGTACATTAGGTCTTGAAGGGTGAATGGATCATCCCACGATGGTGTCACTCTCTCGACAACGCTCAGAACTCTCCTGACCTGGGAAATAAGATGTCCAGGACTTGCATCGTAAATCTGAAGGAGATCCCTAATTAAGGGGGGAAAAGGTAATCTAATTCCAATTTTGAAAGGGTACTCATAGAGAACCACCCAATCGCCAGGACAGTCTTCCGGACATTCGTCTGATTCAGCGTTCCTTAAAACCTTATCAGTTGGTAAATTCCCTAAATCTAAGAACCTCATCAAATCTTCCTCAGACATGTTCGATAGTTCATCGTCAATTTCATTCTTTTCCTCTATTACTTTCTCTTTGTTCTTAACTTTCTTATGTGCTTTAGTTATATTCCTAATACTACGCCTACTTGGACCCATGAGTATAGAATGAAGAAAACTAAAAAACACGAATGAAAAAGAGTTAGAATTACCTGACTGATGGCTCACTTCCGATGAAAAGTTCCGGCGAGTTCTAGAGAAAACGAAGATTAGATAGTTGAAGGAGAAAAAAGATTTTTTGCGTGCGTTGGTGAATTATAATGGACAAGTTGGCACAACTTTGTATACGCCTGTTTTAGTCATTGATGGGCAACAGATAGAAATTTATTGCTAAGCTCCATTGTCGTTATTTAATTTTTATCTTTTTGGCTGACCTTTGGTTTATCCCTTGTGATTATTATCTGATTTTTATCATTGTGTGTTCTCTTTTTTAACAAGTGTTATAAACTGCACATGTTTCTTAAGATAAGTGTTTCAATTGTCTCATGACTCTTCTGATCTCCTCATTTCAACAATTGGGGGCAAACTGTTAGAGTCAAATTTTTCAGGTTTAGACGCTGACGCTATGCATAACGATGTGACGTTGAGTTGGACTGATGGTGCAACCGCCCAACGAGAATCAAGGGAGACTTGGTCATTGTTAGTCGCGGAAAAAAATCTGTTGAACGTTATTCAAAATACAGTCAAAGAACGTGACTAGAAACTAGGAGGAACGTTGTTATCTGTTGAGGAAAGTTGTTGCCAACAACCACCGAGTTTTACAAGGGAATGAGCGAGGAGGACATAATATATAACGAAGGAAGCAAGAGTGCAAAGAACACACATTCAGCTACTACTATTCTCTCTGCATACAGGCTTACGAAATACTTCATTGAATTCTATTGATCATTGATAGTTCTATTTTTACTTACAATAAATTGTACTTTGATACATTAACTAGTTTGTATTGACTGTTGTTCATCCTGAGCATTAGTTGCATATAGTGGATTGGTTGACTCATGCCACCCGCGGGTTTGTACCCACCTTCATTGGGGTTTTTCAGTGTCACCATCTCCTTGTGTCGTTTCCAATTTATCCCCTTATCATTTTAATTCATCGCATAGCATTAATCTGGTTGTTGACGTCCCAACATCGACCATTGTCTTTAAGGCAAAAAATATGCATAAACAACAATAATAATTAGAAAAAAATTGTAAAAAACAACCTTTGGGTACAAGTTTTTGCAAGACACAACTTTTTTTAAAAAAAAACTGGCAAATGAAGACTTCAAAAAAAATTACGACGAACAACCTTGACCCATTTTCCGGCATTGACTGAGAAATTTTTGGCATTGACTCATTAAAATCAAAGACATGTAGAGCACGTGATCCCCATGTGTTATGTTTCAACCCCACAATCCGACATTGACCTAATATTTTCCGACATTGACTCCATCAGTATATGAGGATAATGAAGGAAATGAGGTTGAAACATAAGAGTTGCAGATTATGTGTCCTAAACATGTTTTGTTTCACCGAGTCAATGCAGGAAAAGTGCTTGGTCAATGCCGGAAAATGAGTTAAGGTTGTTTGTCGTAAAAAAATGAATCTTTTTAAGGTTTTCTTTTGCCTTTTTTTTTTGAAATTAAAGTTATTTCTTACAAAAACTTGTGGTTTGAAGATTAATTCTAACAAAATATTCTAATTATTATGACATTTCCTAATATGACACTCGTGTTACAAATATTTGGTTATTATCTCTCCTTTTGCAGTCCCAGTATCGTTCTTCCAATGTAAATTTCTAATAAGTTACTCTATAAAGTTCTATTATCTTTAGGAAAAATTAATAGGAACAGTCCCAACTATGGGCATTCCGTCATTTTCAGTCCCAACTAAGGATTATTTCTGAGCGGTCCTAACTATGCATCATTTTTGCGAAAATTCGTCCCAGCTGACTGATTACCTGTTTAACCGGTTAATTTTTTAAAAAAATTTCTTAAGTCAATTTCCCTCCTCCTTTTTCTCTCTCATATCTCCCCCTCCCCTGCCACCTTTCACCCTCCCACCCCCTCCCATGCCACCCCTCCCCCAGCCACCCCTGAAACCCTCCCCCCTCCCCAGCCACCCCATCTGGGTCTATACGAACCACCAACACACAGCGGGGAATGCCAGCAGGCAGCACAACCTAATGCCGACAACAACACCTAAGAGTAGCAACGACAGACACATGTGAATAGAGGAGAGAGAAAAGCGGAATGGACAGGGAAGCAATATCCCAACAGCAACACAACAACAACAGCAACACAACAACAACAACAACAACAACAACAACAACAACAACAACAACAATAACAACAACAACATCAACAACAACAACCACCACCATCAAGAGGAGAGATGAGAAGTGATGAGAAGTACCGAGCGGAAGAACCACCACTAGTAAATTATGGCGACGGAAACACGAAGAGAAGTGGTGTAGAGCAGCATCGACGAATAATAGTTGAAGCCACAAACCAAGAGAGAAAGGAGAAGGCTCCGACGAGCTTAAGGGGGTAGCGGTGGAGCAGTAGGCGAAGTTGCGAGGAGAGAGAAATTAGGGCAGAAGCAGCATTGCAGACTCCGTCATTAGGAGGAGGGAGAAGAGGAAGGACATGGCGGAGGGAGGGTGCAGGAGAGAGAAGGACATGGTGGAGGGAGGAGTGAGAAAGAGGTGGAGGAAGAAGAAAAAGGTTGTGGCGAAAAAAATAAAGAAAAAAACGTATTTTACCTGTTGTAGCAGGTCATTAACCTGTTGGGACCAATTTAGGCAAAAATGATGCATAGTTGGGACCGCTCAGAAATAATCCTTAGTTGGGACTGAAAATGGTGAAACGTCCATAATTGGGACTTTTCCTATCAATTTTTCCTTATCTTTATTATCATATCTAATTTTACAGTAATGGCCAAAAAAAATTAAGCTCAAACGCTAGCTCTCCTACAACTTTGTATATAGGTTAGTGCTGCAATTATTCCAAACGCATGTGGTATTGCAGTCTTCATATATTATAGTGATTTATCAAGTATGCCACTCGCCACATTCTATTTGGTCAGTGGAACAATAGATATATGTAGTACTCCCTCGTTTTATTTAGTTGTACTACATTTAGTTTTGAATATATTCATCTATTCCAATTTTAATAGAGTATAAAACTATTCTTGGGACTCCAACCATCAGTTTAAACTTTTGATTGAGTTGATCCGTTATAAACTTATGGGATATTGTAGACACATAATCGTGTCTCCCCATTTAGTATCCTATGATGACTAATACCCCGCTCTAATTTGTCCGGATCGAAGAAAGAATAAAGAACGAGTCTAAAATAAAATATTTTAAGCCCAAATCCATTTTCTAACTCTTTTTTATTAAACCATTTCCAAAAACCTTTTTATAAATAGTTTAACTAAGTCCACTTTGTAAAACTTTTTAAAATAACTTTTTAAAAGCCCATCTTCGAAAACCTTTTAAAAAAATAGTTTTATTTAAGCCCAATTTTATAAAACCCATTTTCTAAGCCCAATTTAATTAATAGAATTAGTTAATTATATTGATTACATTTATTAATAAAAATATCTTTTATCTAACTCTTTTCTAAAAACTTTTTTAAATAAAAATCTCATAGAGGTCTACTCTCTTTTAAAACCTATTGCATCTCAACTACCTAAACCTACCTCCACTATATAATATAACCATCTCACAAATAATCCCTCATCTCACAACTCTCATCTCACGGCACAACAACAATTCACATATCAGAACACACACACTCGGCCTCATAATCTCACATCTCTCAAAATTTCTCACGGCTACCTACATCACTAATCACAACATCACTCACATACAAACGCCTAACACCATTCATCACCCAATCTCACGTCATACACAACATCTCCTTCCATCGACCTACACCTTTATGCGCCACATCACTCGGCATCTTCATCATCGCCTGATCATCATCAAACCCCTAAGTCAACGCCTAATCCTACTAAACATCCTTCATTCCACAACACATCTCCACCGATTTAATACCCTGCTACACCAAGATCATCAACCCATCTTTTCTCACGCCTAATACAAATAACGCAAACAACAGACAAATAATTTTCTAAGATTAGTACAACTTTCGATCCAAGATCCGTACAAATTAACGACCTCAGACGGTAGTATAATTCATGAGGGTCAACTAAATTAACAAACTTTATTTTATTTCTTTATTTATTTTTATTATTTTATTGAAGTTACTAACATGCTATTCATGATGTAGATTGTTAACGTATTCCTGTGACTGTAAGTATTGTATATTATACTAACTCCCTGCAATATTTTCTTTTCTTATTTTTATTTGGTAGGCGTGTCGCGCACCTAACAAAAATAATTTCCTAACTAATCCTCCTAACTATGTAGCAGGGTAAGTCAAGGTCGAATCCACAGGGACAAACGGTATCAAACACTAGAAATCTCGACTCAATTTAACTAAACAAGTGACAAACAATGGTGAAAAGGTGTTGAACTAATAATAATGCTAAATTATGACAACTATTAAGAACACACGAGGTAAAATCAATCAATAAAGACATCTAGAATTAAGTATTCCCTCTACCACGAATAATACATGAATAATTCCCATCCCAATAAACATAATCAATGATTCAAAAGGAGTAATGCACTCTATAACTACCAAAGATCTCTCCCGAGTACCTATGGCTACTCTAAACAAGCAATCAAACCTATTCCCATGGAATCATGCAAGAAAGAGACATTAAGCATGGCATCACAAATAAATTCCTAGTAATCATATCTACTTATTCCCATAGAGATATTCATACTCTTGATTAAATTAACAAATCCATCTAGATTCAATTCCCATTGAAAACAAGACATAAGAAATCAATTCAAAATCACCTATCCCTAGTATGATAATGAAAATAAGCACAATTCAATCAAACAAGAACAATTAATCACATCAAATTGGAATTATGGGAGGGATTCATGCATTAATCATTGCTAGGGTTCAACTTAACCCTAGATTATAAAACTACTCACTCATAATTGAAATAACAAAGCAATTGATAAATAAATTGAAAGACATAATAATAATAAAGGAAAAGAGGAAATTAGAAAAAATTAGTCTTTACTTGAATGAATCAAACTTGTAGAATTCAAGGTTTAATAATGGAGTTTCCTCTCAAAAGCTCTCTCCAAAGTAATACTCTCATCTTTTCCCCTCCAAACTACCCAAAAGTATCTTTAATAAAACCTAATGTCGTTTACAAAAACTAATAAAAGGAAATAATTAAAGTCGTGGATCATAGTCGAGTAGCAGCTTGCACGGGCAAGCAGAAAACCGCACGGGCGTGCGCTATGGCGCACGGGCAAGCGAGATCTCGCTTGGGCGTGCACGCGAGACAGAAGGTTTTGTTGATTTCGTTCACAGATCTGCACGGGCAAGCGGGATCTCGCTTGGGCGTGCGCCTTGGTGCATGGGTAAGCGAAATCTTGCGTGGTCCCGCGAAGACAAAATTCTTCAATATCATCATTCCTTCAATCCCAAAGCATTCAAACTCATCCTCTTGCATCCGGGAGTCATCAACTAGACCATCTATGAGCCAACTTATCCTCTCTTGGTCACAATCGCCCATAAAACCTGAAATTTACAAATAAGAGGTAAAAGTATCTCCAAACAACACAATGGTTCAAAAGAATGCTCAGATCATGCATTTAGACCTAAGATGCACTAAAGACTACATGGAAATGAGACTTAAGACCTACTTAAATGCAACTAAAAACCGACTTATCAAACTCCCCCAAGCTAAACTATTGCTTGTCCTCAAGCAATCCAAACTAAGAAACCAACGAAGGAGTTCAATAGCCGCCTCAAGCAAAGGATTCATGTCAATTTTCAAAACCAATTCAAACATATTTCAAAGTTATCAAGGTAGAAAACAATCAAACTTCATAGTATAACACAAGGAAGAGCAACCATCTTACCACAAGTTCTCCCCTAAGCTTGACTCAATCATGAATATAGTAGCCCTCACTTTAGTCGTGCACAATATCTCTCATGTGTATAAAAAGGGTCAAATGATCGCTCAAGGCTCCATTCCATTGACTATATCCTACCATTAGCTTGCACATCTTCTCACTCTCCACCGCTACGGGACTACGTTACATGCAAAGAATCATGAGGACTTCATATGGGTTGTAATGAAGGCTTAAGGTATGGGTATGGAAAGTTTTTAGGAAAGTGGTGCTCAAAGGGGAAAGTGAAGCTTTTGAAACACCTTTGACAACAATTATAAAACTCCAGACACAAATAGTCCAATTGCACTTCATTTTTTTTTTTCATTAACTGAATCATAACTCCTCACAGAAAAACTCCAATTTCCTTTTATTGAATACTAAAAACATAAATCACAATCTTCTTTTTTTTTCATTTTGTTTGTTTGTTTTTTTTTCTATTTTTTTTTCGAAGGATTTAACCAAAATCATCTATAGAGGAAATTAATAGGAGTATTAAAAGTAACTCTGAGGAAATGAACTCAACACATATCATGAGTTTTAACTAAGCAATATATCACATCAAACACCACAATAAATCTCCAATGTCACAACTTAACTTCATCAAAATAGCTTCACAATCCCCTAGGTAGGACAAGGTAAAAGGGCTAAAGATGTAGTTAACAAAATGAAAAGGCTAGGCTCACAGAGGTGACAAAAAGGAGTAATCAATGTAGGTGGCATTTGGCTATGTAGCTCAGAAATCAACAATTGCCTCAATCATATTCAATGCATAAACAAGTCAATGCGGTCTCAAGGAGTATCAATGCAAGTTTTAGAGAATAGTCGCCAAGGAAGAGCATCACACACAAAAGAAAGAAGACTGAAAAGATGTCAGTCTATAAGGCATAACAACATCCTCACTAGGTTGTAGCTACCAACACTGATCTAATCGCACATAGGAGAGACCAATCTTACCACAAACCAATCAATTCCTTGTTAACTATGAGATTCTCAAAAACAATTTTTTCTAGTTTCACAAGCACATGCATGAATCTTTTCCATCATCGGGGGACTACTCCTAAATGCAACCTAAATGCACAAGTTACTATGCAAATGATATGCAAGATGCATCCTAATAATGAAACTATATGCAAAAAAAAGGGAAATAAGGAATGCCTAAATGATGACTAATATGTACACATGGTGTGATATATATCCCTCCCCCCAAGCTAAATGGCACAATGTGCTCAATGTGCAATAAAAAGCATGCAAAGAGAAGGGATAAAGGAAACTCAAGGATCTGGAGGAGCATCATGCATGGGATGATCGCTGGAGCTGCCGGCGTCCATCCTTGCGATATGTGCCATGCGCGAAGATCGCGTAGCAACTCGGGAACATCACCAAAGGTGGGCTGGAAAGCCTGGTACTGAGAGGTCATCACATCCACAGAACACTGCATAGCGGCAACAGAATCGGTGTGAGACTGATGGAGCAGTTGAACCTCTGTACGAAGGCTCCCAATATCTCCTCTGAGCACATCAAGGTGGTCAACATAAGGGGGTACTGGAGGCTCGTCAGCCTGAGTAGACGACCCTGGAGCATGGCTTGGCTCGCCGCTCTGTTCCTCAATAGGAACCCAAGGAAAGTCAGGAGTAAAGAGCCAGTTCTGCGGGTCGTAGATGACGGTGCGCTCCGGGTTTGGAAGGTAAGCATATGGACGTTGCCCAACCTTCCAAACATACCCATCTGCAGTAACCTCATTGGCTATCAAAGCCTTCAAATCAAGTCTCGTGCTGCCAGGTATGACCTGCTGACATGTCAAATCAACACCAAAGGAAAGAGCAATCACAGAAATCATTCCACCTATAGCAATTTCACCCCGAGACTTGGAAACCTCATCAAAATGATCCATGAGCCAAACAGCGGGGTTCAAGAAACTAGCTCCATCTACAAGGCACCACAATATAAAAAGCTCACGGGAGGTGACAACCCCGTCACTATCTCCCCTAGCAAAAAGAGTCAAAGAAATAAATCTATGTGTTGTGCGGAGGCCGGGGCTAACAATCCCAGAAACCTTAACACGCTGGGGATAATAGACAGCTTGACCCGTGATCAAGTTCCAAAATGTATTATCATCATAGCGCTCAGGTCGATTAGAATGGGGGCCATATGAACCCTCGGTAGGCCAACCAAAAATGGCATTTAACTGGTTTCTGTTCAATTGCCTAGACTCGTTCATGAGTTGAAAGGAGATGGAACGAGGATTCTTAGTGGTAGAACGAACGACCTCTAAGGTAGAGAGAAATTCCAATGTAATGCGTTTGTAAGAGAGGGCATGCATGTTGAGGAATTGTTGCCAACCGACAGAGTAGAACAATTGTTGGAGGTCGCCATCTATTCCTAGTTTAATTGCTATTTCAGGATCATAGAAGCGAGTGGCGCGAAGGCGACAACCACTAAGGACACGAAAGCGCTCTAGGTGAGCCGCACAAGTGAATTGAATTCCTAGGGTGTCCAAAGGAGGTGGTTCAATGGCGGGTGGAGGAGGTGGATTGGAGGGGACATTGGTGGAGGGAGTGCGGGTGTTTCGGAGATGGGAAGAGGAAGTGCGTCGGGCAGGGTTCGCTCTAGAAGATGGCTTAGGAGGCATGATGACTCACGAAGGAGGCAACAAATAAGGGAAGACACAACCAACAAATTCACAATAGAAACACCCAATGATAAATTCCCAACCAAAGAGCACCAACTAACTCTTCAATGCAATGAATCCAATGACAAGAAGAACAATAGCACTAACAATTCAACTCCACAAGTGATCAATTCACCACTAAGAACTTCGCAAAGTTTTAGGCACTAGCCAACACAAAAGATGTTCAAAATTGAGCAAGAAATTACATCCAACAAGCAAGTAATCAACCCACAAATTAATGTCAAGCAAATAGTGCAATGAAATTCAAAGAGAAAAATCAAAAACACTAAAAGAGAGAAAAGAGAGTGGAAAGAGTATACCAAACTTGAGGTGGGTGTTTAATACCCGCAATGGATCCGTTCTTCACTTCCAAAAGGATTAGAGATGCTTCCTTGCTACCCAAATTTCTTCAATTTCGAACCACAAACAAATCCCCAAATTGATTTCAAAGTTAGGGTTTTCAGAATTTTTGAATGAGAGAAGGGAGAAAGAAGGATGGAAGGAGGAGAAGAGGAGGCGTGAAGGTCGCCGGTGGGGCGGCGAATTTTCTCCGGTGGTGGGCCGAAAAATGTGGGGCGGCGAGGATTGGTGGTTGTGGTAGGGTGAGAGAGGGAGTAAGGAGAAGTGAGGATGAGAGTGTTTTGAAAAGAAGGATGGAGGCTCGAAATATTTGAAAAGGAAGGAGAGAGAAAAACCCGTGAAAGGGTTTAATGAAGCTGTACGCCAGGTCGCACGGGCGTGCAACATTTCGCTCGGGCGTGCGACCTTCGGATTGGGCGTGCGCTAGTTCGCTCGGGCGTGCAACTCTGCAGGGTTGCGTCCCAAACTCTCTGCCTCGACTGCACGGTCGAGCAGGATTTCGCTCGGGCGTGCGACCTGCAGTCAAACGCCAATAAATACCTTTTTTTTTTGTATGAGATTAAACTAGAGGATTAGCAAATAAAACTATAAAGCAATAAAAATCTAAAAATAAAAAAGAAAAAGAACTAAAGGAAAAAGAAAAAGAAAAGAGAAGAGAAAAAGATAGAAAATTGGGTTGCCTCCCAATAAGCACTAGTTTTTAAGGTCATTAGCTCGACCTCCTCATTGATCAATCACATAAAGGAATAGAGAGTATGATGTCAACTCTCTCAGCAATGGGATCTCCAACTCGGTAGTGCTTCAATCTGTGGCCATTTACCTTAAAAGTTCCATCTTGGCGGTTCCATAATTCCACCGAACCATAAGGAAAGACCTTATAAACCTTGAATGGACCCGACCACCGCGAACGGAGTTTACCAGGAAATAGCTTCAGACGGGAATTAAAAAGAAGAACTAAGTCTCCTTCCTTGAACTCTTTTCGCACAATACCTTTGTCATGTCATCTCTTGGTTTTCTCCTTGTACAACTTTGAACTCTCATAAGCATCAAGCCGAATTTCATCAAGCTCATTAAGTTGAAGGAGTCTCTTCTCACCCGCTGTTTGAGAATCAAAATTGAGGCTCTTAATAGCCTAAAATGCACGATGCTCTAACTCAACAGGAAGATGACATGCTTTCCCATAAACAAGGCGATAGGGGGTGGTACCTATAGGGGTTTTGAATACCGTTCTGTAAGCCCATAGTGCATCATCAAGTTTTGCTGCCCAATCTTTCCTCGTACTCGCAACCGGTTTCTCTAAGATGGTTTTGATCTCGCGATTAGAAATCTCCACTTGACCACTAGTTTGTGGGTGATATGAAAGACCCACTCTATGGTGCACACCATATTTCTTGAGCATAGCTTCAAACTTTTTCTCCAAAAAATGCTTGCCTCCATCACTAATCAAAACCCGTGGAATGCCAAATCGAGGAAAAATAGTTTTCTTGAAGAATCTACTAACCACACGAGCATCATTAGTAGGAGAAGCAAGAGCCTCCACCCATTTGGAGACATAATCCACAGCAACCAAAATGTACTTGTTCCCATAAGAAGAAGGGAACGGCCCCATGAAATCCACACCCCACACATCGAATAACTCAACCTCAAGGATGGTGTTGAGTGGCATCTCATTCCGACGGGAAAGATTTCCCGTCCTTTGACAACGATCACAAGAATGTACATAATGATGAACATCCTTAAACAATGTAGGCCAATAGAAACCACATTGAAGAATTTTCGCTGCAGTTTTATTAGTACTAGCATGGCCTCCACAAGGTAAATCATGACAATGAGATATAATAGGTGATACCTCATTTCCAGGATTACACCTTCTAATCACCCCATCTGCACAAGACTTGTAAAGAAAGGGATCATCCTAAAAATATCTCCTCACCTCCTTAAAGAATTTCTTCTTTTGTTGTGATGAGTAGCCATGAGGAATAGTGTCACTAGCCAAATAGTTGGCTATATCAGCAAACCATGAGATCTCCGTAGTGGCTAGAGCTAGGAGTTGCTCATCAGGAAATGTATCAGCAATTGGAAGATCCTCATCACCTTCAATATCAAGGACAAGTCGAGAAAGGTGATCAGCAACAACATTTTCGGCTCCTTTCTTGTCCCGAATCTCCAAGTCAAATTCTTGTAGCAACAAGATCCACCGAATCAAGCGGGGCTTAGCATCTTTCTTGCTCATCAAATACCTTAATGCCGCATGATCAGTGTGAATTATCACCTTCGACCCTACCAGATAAGATCGAAACTTCTCCATCGCATACACCACTGCTAATAATTCCTTCTCAGTTGTAGCATAGTTCATCTGGGCTGGATTAAGAGTCTTGCTTGTATAGTAGATGGCATGAAGCTTGCCATCTTTCCTCTGACCCAGTACAGCCCCCACTGCATAGTCACTAGCATCGCACATAATCTCAAAAGGGAGATTCCAGTCAGGCGATTGAATTATAGGGGCAGAGATAAGAGCTTTCTTTAACCTGTGAAAAGCCTCAGTACAAGCATCAGTAAACACAAAAGGGACATCTTTGCCTAAAAGTTCAGTTAGAGGTCGAGCAATTTTAGAAAAATCCTTTATAAAACGGCGGTAAAATCCCACATGACCAAGAAAACTCCTTACTCCTTTGACAGAGTTAGGAGGTGGTAGACGCTCAATGACCTCTATCTTTGCTTTGTCGACTTCGATGCCACGATGAGAAACAACATGACCCAAAACAATTCCTTGTTGCACCATGAAATGACATTGTTCACAATTGAGAATCAAATTAACTTCTTGACATCTATGGAGCACCTTTTTGTAAATTAGCAAGGCAAACATCAAAGGATGTTCCATAGACGGAAAAGTCATCCATAAACACTTCCATAGAGTTCTCAATAAGACTTGAGAAAATTGCCATCATGCAACGCTGAAAAGTGGCAGGAGCATTACATAATCCAAATGGCATCCTTCGATATGCAAAGGTGCCATAAGGACATGTAAAAGTAGTATTTTCCTGATCACTTGGATGAATAGGGATTTGAAAAAAACCTGAATATCCATCCAACAAACAGAAAAAAGAATGTTTTGTCAACCTTTCCAACATCTGATCAATGAAGGGGAGGGGAAAATGATCTTTTCGGGTGGCCTTATTCAATCTCCTATAATCAATACACATGCGCCACTCTGTCACAATTCTAGTTGGAATTTGCTCACCCTTGTCATTCTTGACAACGGTCATGCCTCCTTTCTTTGGGACTACTTGGACAGGGCTAACCCACTTACTATCAGAGATAGGGTAGATTATACCTGCATCAAGCAATTTAAGAACCTCTTTCTTGACTACTTCCATCATATTTGGATTAAGTCGTCGTTGACATTCTATAGAAGAAGCATGTTCGTCCTCAAGAATGATCTTATGCATGCAAAATGAAGGATTAATGCCCTTAATATCATCAATGGTGTACCCAATGACATTCTTATATTTTCTCAAAACAACAAGTAGCTTTTCAATTTGAATGTCATCAAGCTCAGCATAACAATAATAGGGTAAGTATCATTGGGACCCATGAATACATATTTCAAAGTAGAGGGGAGAGGTTTCAGTTCTACCTTAGGAGGCGTTGTACTCTCCTTAGTTTCTCCCGAGCTCAATATCTCCTTGATAGGCTTTTCAGATTCAATGGCTCGTGTCTCCTCTAGAAGTCTCTTGTATTCCTTGGTTTCCCAATCTTCCTCATCAGCACTACCCATCAAGACAGTTTGTAGTGAGTCATCAAGTTGCAAACTGAAAGCATTGGCTTCTATCACCTCATCAAGAGCATCCACTCTATAAACAGTTTCTCCCATTGAAGGAGAATTCATGGAGTTTGTGAGAGTGTACTCCATCTTCTCATCACCTACTTCAAAGGTGATCTTACCCTTCTTCATGTCAATAATGGCTCCAGCAGTGGCCAAAAAGGGTCTCCCAAGGATGATGGGAACCTGTGCATCTTCTTCCATCTCCATGACAACAAAATCACATGGAATGAAAAATTTACCAACTCTAAGAGGAACATCTTCAAGGATACCAAGCGGAAACTTGACTTGCTCGTCGCTAGTTGGAGAGAGATGCGCGTGGGTTTCAGTTCACCCATGTTGAGTTTCTTGCAGATAGACAAAGGCATGAGGCTAACACTAGCCCCAAGATCACACAAAGCATTCTTGATAGCAATATCACCAAGTTTGACTGGAATAGAATAGCTGCCTGGATCGCCTAGCTTCTCTGGGAAGCTTGTTTGGAAAAATAGCACTACACTCACTGTTAGTGAAACAGTGACATTCTCTTCAATTTTTCTTTTGTTAGAGAGCATGTCTTTCAAAAACTTAGCATAAGAAGGCATCTCAGAAATAGCATCCAAGAAAGGGATGTTGATGTGCAGCTTCTTCAAAATATCAAGGAACTTTCCGTATTTCTTCTCAAGTTTTGCCTGTGCCAATCTTTGAGGGAATGGAACAGGTGGCTTGTATGGTTGAATAGGGATGACAGTGGGTTCCTTTTGCTCAGTCTCCTTAGCTTCATCTTCCAAAACCTTCTCACCTTGATCTTCTTCACTCAACCTTATAACCTCTTCTACACTTTTCTTCTGCTCAGTCACCTTCTTTGTTGGCTCTTGCAATTCCTTACCGCTCCTCAATGAGATGGCATGGATATGCCCCTTAGGATTTGGTTCAGTTTGCCCAGGAAGTTGGCCTGAAGGTTTAGAAAGATGACTAATTTATTGGGCAAGTTGGGTCATCTGATTCTCCATCAACTTATTATGAGCATTGATTTGTTGGAGAGAGTTGTTGAAGAATTCATTTTTGCTTGGCTTGATATTCAACTTACTTTGCTTGAGAAGAAGCTAGATTCTCCGTGATACTCTCAAGGTTGGATCTAGAGGATGAGGAGGAAGAGTTGAAAGGTGGTCTTTGTTGGAAACCGGGTGGTTGGGAGTAGTTTGTGTGTGGAGGTTGAGGTTGGTTATTTTTGTAGGAGAAATTTGGATGATTATTCTTCCAACCTTGGTTATATGTGTTTGAGTATGGGTTGTTTTGTGGTCTTGTGTTTGTGTTTAGGAGGGCATTGGCTTGCTCAGATATCATGCCCATGGTGTTGTATTGACACTCATTCAATGAGTGACCCTGCACTTCACAAATCTCACAAATAGGTGCTATTGGTCCGCTACTCAATTGATCAACCTTGGCCGCCAAAACCTGCACAGTGTTAGTCAAAGTAGCAATAGCATCAACCTCATACTTACCTCCCCTTTTAGGGGCTCCACGAGACACACTCCAGTCATTCAAATAGTTGTTGGCAGCCATATCATCGAACAATGTCTTAGCAGCTTCCGGAGTTTTGGCCATGAAAGTACCGCCAGATGCGGCATCAATAGAACTTCTAACCTCATGCTTCAGACCATTGTAGAATGTCTGAATCAATAGCCACTCAGGAATGCCATGGTGTGGGCATTATCTTTGCAAAGCCTTGTACCGCTGCCATGCCTCATAGAGAGACTCCAATTCGTGTTATTGAAAACCAGATATTTCATTTCTGAACTTTGAAGTTCTCATAGGAGGGAAGAATTTATAGAGAAAAGCCTTCTTCAGTTCTGGTCATGTGGCGATCTTTCTCACTTCTTCTTCTTTTAACCATTCCTTTGCTTCGTCCCTGAGAGAAAAAGGAAAAGCACAATATCGAATCCGATCATCAGAAACATTTGTTAGTTTCAAATTATTACACTTCTCTAGAAAGCTAGCCAAATGATCAGTAGGGCTCTCTTTTGGTGTTCCTGCATAAGAGTCCTGTGAAATAAACTGAATAAATTGTGGCTTAAGCTCGAAGTGTGTTGCATTGGTGGTTGGCCTGGTGATGGTGGTGGTGGTCTCATCGGGCATAGCATATTCTCGTAGAGACTTTGGTGGTGTTTCATCTCCCATTGTTGATCTTTGTTGTTGTCTTCTTCGTTGACCTCCTAATCTCCTTGTTGTAGCTTCAATCTCGCGATCAAGAGTAGCTAGATCTTCTGGACCCTTGCTACGAGTGCGCATGCAACAAAGAAGACTGAAAGAAAAGAGATCAACCAACAAACAGAGTAACAATAATCGAACAAAAATAAGTTTAGCTAACTAAATCAAAGATAAACTAATCTAATACCGTTAGTCCCCGGCAACGGCGCCAAAATTTGGTAGGCGTGTCGCGCACCTAACAAAAATAATTTCCTAACTAATCCTCCTAACTAGGTAGTAGGGTAAGTCAAGGTCGAATCCACAGGGACAAACGGTATCAAACACTAGAAATCTCGACTCAATTTAACTAAACAAGTGACAAACAATGGTGCAAAGGTGTTGAACTAATAATAATGCTAAATTATGACAACTATTAAGAACACACGAGGTAAAATCAATCAATAATGACATCTAGAATTAAGTATCCCCTCTACCACGAATAATACATGAATAATTCCCATCCCAATAAACATAATCAATGATTCAAAAGGAGTAATGCACTCTATAACTACCAAAGATATCTCCCGAGTACCTATGGCTACTCTAAACAAGCAATCAAACCTATTCCCATGGAATCATGCAAGAAAGAGACATTAAGCATGGCATCACAAATAAATTCCTAGTAATCATATCTACTTATTCCCATAGAGATATTCATACTCTTGATTAAATCAATAAATCCATCTAGATTCAATTCCCATTGAAAACAAGACATAAGAAATCAATTCAAAATCACCTATCCCTAGTATGATAATGAAAATAAGCACAATTCAATCAAACAAGAACAATTAATCACATCAAATTGGAATTATGGGAGGGATTCATGCATTAATCATTGCTAGGGTTCAACTTAACCCTAGATTATAAAACTACTCACTCATAATTGAAATAACAAAGCAATTGATAAATAAATTGAAAGACATAATAATAATAAAGGAAAAGAGGAAATTAGAAAAAATTAGTCTTTACTTGAATGAATCAAACTTGTAGAATTCAAGGTTTAATAATGGAGTTTCCTCTCAAAAGCTCTCTCCAAAGTAATACTCTCATCTTTTCCCCTCCAAACTACCCAAAAGTATCTTTAATAAAACCTAATGTCGTTTACAAAAACTAAAAAAAGGAAATAATTAAAGTCACGGATCATAGTCGAGTAGCAGCTTGCACGGGCAAGCAGAAAACCGCACGGGCGTGCGCTATGGCGCACGGGCAAGCGAGATCTCGCTTGGGCGTGCACGCGAGACAGAAGGTTTTGTTGATTTCGTTCACAGATCTGCACGGGCAAGCGGGATCTCGCTTGGGCTTGCGCCTTGGTGCATGGGCAAGCGAAATCTTGCGTGGTCCCGCGAAGACAAAATTCTTCAATATCATCATTCCTTCAATCCCAAAGCATTCAAACTCATCCTCTTGCTTCCGGGAGTCATCAACTAGACCATCTATGAGCCAACTTATCCTCTCTTGGTCACAATCGCCCATAAAACCTGAAATTCACAAACAAGAGGTAAAAGTATCTCCAAACAACACAATGGTTCAAAATAATGCTCAGATCATGCAATTAGACCTAAGATGCACTAAAGACTACATTGAAATGAGACTTAAGACCTACTTAAATGCAACTAAAAACCGGCTTATCATTATTTCTTTTCATGGATATTATTATTTTTATCCCTGATTGCAATATTTATCACATTATATTTATTATTAATCAATGACATAAGGAACTGTTCTAACTAAATTAGATAATTTGGACAACCTGTTAGGTACCTTGAAATTCTTTTATGTGTTTCCTAAACCAACCTAGACTAAAATATTTTTAGGTGCATGAAAATATTATTTGGTTATTCTATTGCATAAAATCTGCAATGAATTGATATTTAGTAGAGGCCAGCAATAGGCAACATGGTTCATGGCTGTGTTGTACACTCACCCCAAACTCAATCTTTGGCTCATTTTGACCATCTATGGAGTCAGGACGGGGAAATCTACATTGGATAAGTCCCTAAGATGTCCCTACAGTTCAATTTCCAATTAGGTTTATAAGTTTTCCTCTAAAATTTGTTGGCGACTTCAAAAACATATTTTTAATAAAACCTTAACAATGGGGTAGTCAATAAACGCGCTCACACTGCGGTAGGCGAAAAGTAAAAATCCACGCCTACATATATTATCTCAGATGACCCTGATATATAGGGGTGTTCAGAAAAATCCGACCCGCTTGCCCCGACCCGCCGGCCCGGTGACCCGCTTGGAAAAAACCGGGTATTTTTTCAAAAATATCTGATTTTGTCGGGCCGGGTACCCGACCCGAAAAAAGCGGGTCGGGTCATGGGCCGCTTGTCTTTACCACTCGGGTACCCGGATACCCGAGAAATTTCTTTTTTTTTGCTTTCAGCCTGCTGGGCGTGCCCCATTCTCAGTCTATTTCCGAATTTGAGTTCACTGGTTGTTCTCACTTCAATTTTCTGTCCTCTTACTGTATTCCATTTTCACGTCTTCTATTTTTTTTTAATTTTGCTTGACATAGCAGGCTTCGATTACAGTTGCAAGTGAATGGCAAGGGACCTTATGTATGCTTGCCCTCGTGTCATTATGTTCCTTGTATAATATGTAATTGTTTAGTGCGTCTTCTGATTACAATCTGTTTTACTTGTCTTAGATTGGTGTTCGGAGGACATTTCATGAAATTCTGCATGTGATGTCTCTGGTATATCTTTCTATGCTTCATAAATTTCTTTGAAGATATTCGAATTTCAACTTTCAACCATAAAATATGTCCCTCTAAATTTGCAAGATGGCAACTTTGGATTTTGAAAGGTAGTGAGCATTTAGGCAGTGGCACTCTGCCATTGTTTTTGTTGCATAATGCAAGTCTTCAAGTTGTAGTTGTAGTGGCAGTGGACAGTGGCAGTAACTAATAGGTGTTATATTCCCGGGTACCCTATGACCCGACCCGGAAAATCCGGGTACCCGACTCTCGGGTACCCGGATTTTCCGGGCCGGATCACGGTCCGGATTTTCAACTACCCGACTTTGCGGGTACCCGAAAAATCGGGTACCCGGTTATGAACACCCCTACTGATATATAGATCTTTTTTCCAAATAATCCCGACATTTTCACCCCTATCACGGATAACCCTAAACTGTGTTAACTTTATATTAAAAACAAAAATAATTCTCTTTCTCTCCATTGTTTCATCTCTTTCGCTCTCTTGTTCTTCATCTCTACATTACCACCGATCCACCATCACCACCACCACAACAGTCCCTACATGCTCAGTAGATCGACCGCCCAATTTAACCCAGCCACCCAGCCATCTCTCCCTCCCAAAATTACAGTTCGACTAACGCAACAACAAGTCCAGGGAACATCTCATGCCCAATTTAGCCCAGCCACCCTCCTTCTCTCCCTCTGAATTCCAGCGCCAACCTCAATGTTTTGCTGTCTCGCGGCTTCATCCGGCTTCCCATTCAGGTGCGCCTTCTCCCATTCACGTGTCTTTTGGCGCTGAGCCCGACTAACCCTAACCTATAATTTTTGGTGAAGAAATCTGAAATTTGACAAAAATATGAACCTAGAAAGTGAATAATTGAGGTTTGGGTCACTTGGAAGAAAAAAAGAAAAATCTGGAGGCGTGGTGGTTTTGGGCTGAATGGGTTTTCGGCTGGTACAATCCACAAACAAGTGGTTGAAGGTTTGGATTACGCCATGGCGGGGAATGGTTTGACGAGAATGTGCTTTTCGACGAATCTTGAGTTGCTGGGCATGGTTTGATAAAGAGGGAGGAAGGAGCGGAAGAGGCATCGCAACATCCTTTCATCTTCGTTGATCCGCTACCTTGAAATTCCACCATTTTCATTGAACCCAATTACCAGGATGAAGATTATGGCTGTATTATGGTTTAGACTTTATAAATTTAAACTATGTTGATAAATATGTGTTGTTTTTTTTGTTTTTCTTCACCGAATTCAAGAACAAGAAAGAGAAAGAGATGAAGAAGAAGAAAGAGATGATTTGGGCTTTTATTTTATTTTTGAAAATTATTAATTTGTTTTGTTTTAAAATAGTTAACACCGTTAGACATTTTGTTAAGCTTAATGA
This sequence comes from Beta corolliflora, assembly GCA_947648045.1. Lineage (NCBI taxonomy): Eukaryota > Viridiplantae > Streptophyta > Magnoliopsida > Caryophyllales > Amaranthaceae > Beta > Beta corolliflora. The sequence continues at coordinate 1,651,707 of CANSZD010002988.1, forward strand.
CAAATTACAAGTTTAGGGTTATCCGCGGTAGGGGTAAATAAGTCGGGGTTATTTGGGAAAAAAGACATATATGTCAGGGTCATCTAAGATAATATCCCTAAAATTATTATTGGGACTCCAACCACCAGCTTAAGTTGATGGTTGGAGTCCTAGGAAAACTTTGATACTCTATCAAATTTGACCTTGTTTCATTATTTAATACACTAGCCTTAGTTTATACACACGCTATACGTGCGAAAACATAGAAAGTTATGCAAAAAAATACAATAACAATTTTTAGAAGGGAGAAGAGGAAGAAAATTATAGAAGGAAGAACCTGTAGTTTGTTTCTGGTGTTTTTTTTTTCAATTATTAAGTGTAATATTGTGTGTAACAATTAATCATAGAGAGGGAGTTGTGCCATTAAATTATGATTTTTTTATTATTAAAAAAGATTTAAGTTGTTAATCTTGATTTGAAAGTTAATGTTCTCAGGTTGAGTAGTCAGTTTGTTTGTGGTTTTATGTTCTTCTTATTACTATTTTTTGGAAAAATTTTGTTAGATTATACCTTTTATATACTACTTTTTTTTTCCAAAAATTAGCTTTTATAATATATTTCTAGCAACATATACCCTATTTTCCGGCGTTGACCCAACAAAATCCGGTATTGTCCAACTTAAATCCCCCAAGTGCTCTACACGTTCTTCAGATTATAATTACAATCTTTAAAGCAGAAAATGGAGGGGAAGGGTTGGAAAGAGGAAAAAGCTGATGCACATGCGACATCGATTGAAAAAGAGAATTCCCAATGGCAGATTCAACTTCTTTTTTTATTTCCCATTGCTAGGCTTAGCTTCATTTTTCCTAATTTACCAAAAGCATTAATGAGGCTTAAACATTAATTTCATGTTTAGTTTTAATACTTCTGTTAACTTTTACCTAGAGGTGTCAAAAACTAGGTCGATCCACGGGTGAACCCGCATGCGACCCAGACCCAACCTGTTCCGAGCCGAGAGTGGTCGGTTGGAAAGCCGATCCATTCCGACCCAGTGTCCACCCATGCCCAGTTGAACCCGTGGAATTGGTAACCCAACCTGAACTGGGCCGACCCAGGTGGACCCGTGGCCAGTTGCACCCGTGAACAACGACCCAGACCCAACCTGTTTCCGACCCAAAACTAACCCACACCCAACTTCACCCGCCAATGACCCAATTAAACCCACCCAGTTATCACCCAACCCAGTTGTGACCCAACCCAGTTAGACCCCGACCCAGTTGTGACCCAACCTAGTTATCACCGACCCAGTTACCACCCAACCCAGTTACCACCCGACCCAGTTACCACCCGACCCAACTAAACCCGACCCGAAACCATTCCGACCCAATACAACCCGACCCAGTTTTCTTCCTCTTAGCACATGCTATGGCCTATGACCTATGACCAAACATTTTCAATAGGCCCAGTTCAGCTTGGGGGCCCAAATGTTCAAAAACCCAAATGTTCTAAGCATTCAATACTGTACTTCTTTTCCCCTCTATTAATACTCTTATACTTTCCCCTAAAAAAATAATCTTATACTTGTGCAATGTTTTGTGTGGAAAGGGATTTTCCATTAATGTCTGTGCTTACATGGTTTTGTAATACTTTGTTATTAGGATCTGAGATTATTATGATCGTAATTTGTGTGCTAACATTATATTGTGAATTTGTGTCTTTTGTTGATTTACTTAGTTATTAAGTAATTATGTAGGCGTGTCAATTACAACAGCATAAGATATTGAACTGAAAAGTATATTGAATTTGAAGGAATATTGGAGAGAATAAGACAAGTAAATTAGGAAACAAAAGAAAAGATCAAGTACACTTACAAATGAATAATGTAAATAACAAAATGAGTAAGTCTAAACTCTAAAATAACAAAATATATACAAGTATTGAACTAATTAGAGTATTGAACTAATACTCTAATTATTAGACGTGTCAACAACAGCAGCAACAACAGACCGCCAGCAGCAGCAACAACAACAGACCACCAGCAGCAGCAGTAGACCACCAGCAATAGCATCAGAAACAGAACAGGTGCAGCAACAACAGAACAACAGCAGAAGCAACAATAGCATATGGTAGAAAACACCAAAAAAAAACTCCCAAAGAAAAAGAAAAGTAGCAGAAACAGCATAAGTGTCAATTTTAAACAAGTAAATAATGCAAAGATAACAAAATTAAATTTACTTTTAAAATCAGTAATGGCTCTCAGGTACACAAGTTGACCTCATCATCGAGCACTCTACTCTAATTAACAACACAACTTCACAACACAAGAAAGCCAGCAAAAGTGACTAGAGCATCACAATTCTTTGTCTTTTAAACAATACCAAACCAATTTTACCAATCAAGTGCATATCATGTCCAATAAGACAAAATAAAAGTAGCTCCACATTGTGACACTAAGGGCAAAACATGTGTGTAAAATAAAATGTAGCCAAAAAGAGTCGCAAACAAGTCAACAACCAATGATCTTTGCGCAAGGGACATTTATTAAGCAAAAGGATATAGAACTAAACCAAACCCAACAATTCTGTTTAGGGTTTGGGTCTAGGGTTTGGGTCTAGGGTTAGGGTTTGGATCTAGGGTTAGGGTTTGGGTTTAGGGAAACCCACAACACATCAAACCAACCCAGAACACAACAAACCCAACCCAGAACACAACAAATTAAACCAAACCCAGAACACAAACAAACCCCAAACACAAACAAACCCCAAACACAACCAAACCCCAGCACACAACCAACCCACAAACACAAACCCAAAAACAAACACAAACCCAAAACACAAGACAAACCCAGAACACAACCATCAAACATTTTCAATAGGCCACAACACAAGGCCAGAACAACAACCATCAAACAACCACCATCAAACAACAACCATCAAACAACAACAACAGCACAGATTAAGGAATTGAATCATAATCAATATCAGTAGGCTCGGTCTCTTTAACAACTTTAAGAGACTCCTCATCCTCAATCTCAGAATAAGCAAAGATCCAATTTTGGCAAGTCACAAGAGCCTCAACATTTTTGGGCAGTAAACGCGTGCGAAACTTTATTAAAATTCTGCCCCCATACTAAATGAAGACTCGGAAGCCACAAATGTAATAGGGTTAGGGTTAGGGTTAGGGTTTAGGGTTTAAGGTTTAGGAAACATTAACCCTAAATAGAAACCCTAAACATTAACCCTAAACAAAAACCCTAAACAGTAACCCCTAAACACAAAACCCAGAAACACAAACCCAAAACACAAACCCATAAACACAAACCCAGAACACAAACCCAGAAACACAAACCCAGAACACAAGCCCAGAAACACAAACCCAGAACACAAACCCAGAACACAAACCCAGATCAAAACCCAGAAACACAAACCAAAATACAAATCCAAATACAACAAATGAAACCCTAAACACAAACCTAGGCAATAAACCCTAACACAAACCCATAATTCCATAAACAACAAATTTAACCCGAATACAAACCCAGACACAAAACCTGAATACAAACCCAGACACAAAACCCTAACACAAACCCAGAAACTTAAACACAAACTGACAAACATGAACAAACAGCAAAATAAACCTAAATCCTAAATAATTAAGATATAATTTTAGATCTCAAAATAAACTTCACAGACGTATTATTATTAACATGATGTAATTACAAAATAATATACATTATAGATTATACAAGATAATTAAAAACAAATATACAAGATAATTAAAAACGAACACATAATTTCAGATCGCAAAATAAACATATATTAAAATCAAAAAACTAAATAATTCATGCATAAATTTTTTAGCACAAACCCTAAAATTCCAGATCTGACATGACAAAAAAACAAAAAAAAAACATGATATTCTAGTAGATCTGCAAATCTGGACCAGCACATATCCCACAATCACAATCAAGCAGATCTTCACCTAATTCTAAAAAAAATGAAAATTAAAAGACTTAACTGGTTGTGACATAACATTTTTAAAAATTAAAATTTTACTTTTTTGCTTCTTTTCCCCCAGATCTTCAATTTGTTACCTTTTTTCTTCAGATCCACGCCTTTTTTCTTCAGACCGTCGCCTCTTTCGTCAGTTTCTTGCCTTTTTCCTCAGATCTTCACCACAAACCTCAACGTTCTTCGGAAAAATTGATAGAGAAAGTGAGAAACTGAGAATTTTAGGGTTTTTTTTTGGGTTTTGATCAGAAATTGAGAGAAGGGCTGAGAATTTGAGGATTTTTTTTGCTTTTGATCGGAAAATGAGAGAAGGGATGAGATTTTAGGGTTTTTTTGATCGGAAAATGAGAGAAGGGTGGTTGAATTTTAGGTTTTTTGGGGTTTTTTTGAATCGGAAAATGAGAGAATGAGAGAAGACTGAGAGAAGAAACTGAGATTAGGTTCCGTTCAGAAAGAGGTAAATGAGGGAGGGGGGGCATTAAAAACGGGGTTTATATAGTAGGGAATTTTAGGGTTAATGACTTAATCTAAACCGTTGGATTTTAGAATGAATGGCTGAGATGTTAGATAGTAAAGAAATGAAGGGCTCAGATTTTATATTGGCTAATCAATGGTCTCAAACCATGATCCTTGATATATTTTTTTGACCAATGAACATCAAGAGTGACCAAGCACATGGATTTCAAAATATCAATGGTTGGATTTTATCTTTCTCAAATCAATGGTTAAGGTTAAGTTAAGTATTCTATTTTCTAATTTCAAAATTTATAATTGTAGACAACTAATCTAGACTTGTAGTATTGATTTGTTTAGTAATTAGTAATCTACTTAAATTCCTAAACTATTATTAATATTATAAATTAATAAAAATTATAAACTTTAGAAGTTTAATTAGTATTTTTAATTTTAAACAAGTTGATTCATGTAAAGATAATTATGAATGACGTTAAACTGTTAAGCCAACATTGTAATAGCGTAATTACCGTAATACCGATACGACGATACATACATCAACTCAAAGAGACGGATAATCAAATAGACTCGAGAATCCTAAGTCCTAAGTAGGCTTCACTATCTTAGTATCTCTTAAGATCCACAACTGAAACATCAACGATGAAAGTCGATCAATCTAATGATGCTTCGATTATTGTTAACCGTGTAATAACATCGATGATCGAGCCCTATCTTGTATAAAGAACCCCGTAACAGTTAACACAAAAGATGAAAGACGATCAATCTTTTGATGGTTTTGATTAATGTCAAAGACAATCAATCTTATGATAATTTGATTTATGTGAACCTTAACTTAACGAAAGCCGATCAATCTAATCTAATGATGCTTCGATTATTATGAATCGTGTGATAAAATCGAGCCCTATTTTGTAAGATTAATGTTTCATCCTCTACTGATATGATTATGTATCATCTTGATCACAGTTATTATCTTCATATTCGATTAACGTTGATAATTGTTACTTGTTCAGTTGTTCCATGAACAATGAAAGTCGAACAAATTTATAATTACGATGCTTTCATTAATGTCAACCTAACTCTTTAATTCTAACTCTTTTTGTTGCTATATAGTGACTCAGTGAGAGTGAGTAAGTCACTAACTAACTAAATGTTTAAGTTTAATAGTTTATTGACTTTCATCAATAATCGGTATGGACTTATGCCTTAGCCCTTATGGTTGTTACTTGAATGCAATCATGAATAAGAATAACCCAATGGGCAATAGCCAATAATATAACTATATAAGTTATAAGTCTTAGTTTAGTAACTTTTTAAATTAGTAATATAAGTATCAATGTATTACCACAAAATTCACAATGACTCAATCACAATTTACAATATCAGTATATCACATGTTAATTATTATAACTTTCCACTTCGTAACTTAATATACTATATAATTCCGACCCAAGTCGTTCCGAGAGCCGCTTTGTTCCGACCCAAGTCAATACGCCGCCGGTTTGAGGCTTCAACCGACCCAAGTCCGATCGAGAGCCGATTTATTCCGACCCAAGTCATTCCGAAAGCCGATTTATTTCGACCCAAGTCATTCCGAAAGTCGATTTATTCCGACCCAAGTCATTCCGAAAGCCGATTTCTTCCGACCCAAGTCATTCCGAAAGCCGATTTATTCCGACCCAAGTCATTCCGATACCGATTTCTACCGACCCAAGTCATTCCGAAAGCCGATTTATTCCGACCCAAGTTATTCCGATATCGATTTCTTCCGACCCAAGTCATTCCGAAAGCCGATTTCTTCCGACCCATGTCATTCCGAAAGCCGATTTCTTCCGACCCAAGTCATTCCGAAAGCCGATTTCTTCCGACCCAAGTCATTCCGAAAGCCGATTTCTTCAGACCCAAGTCATTCCGAAAGCCGATTTATTCCGACCCAAGTTATTCCGAAAGTCGATTTGGGCCGACTTCACCTTATTCCATTCCGACCCAAATTCACCCAACCCAGATACCGGTGGACCCAGTCCAAGCCGACCCAGTTCCGAGAGCCCTTCACCCAGTTAAACCCGACCCAAGTCCACCCGACCCACCCAGTTCCGACCCATGGCACACTCTCACCCAGATTATTCCGACCCAAATCATTCCGACCCAGGTTGGGTCAACCCAAACCCAGCCAGTGACCCAGATTGACACCACTAGTTTTACCTAACCCCTACGAATAATGCATGATTATTTTGGTCTAGACCCCTTACTGACTAAAAAAAGTTTTAATAAATCTATACGAATGGTAGTTAAAAGTCATGGAAGTATATATTACTACTATATTAGTAGTGTAAATTGAACTGTGATAACTACAAATCTATATGGATGGTAGTTGACAAAGAAAGAAGATCCAGATTTTTTTCATTTACAGATTCATCTATAAGTGAGTGAGTAGCTCAAGAATATATATGGTCACAAGCATGACAGTTTCTGTAGTTTCATAGTTATGAGATGATTAGATATAGTTTAAGTGCTGATTGTTGAATATGATTTAAGGGCTTCATATAATCACATCCTTATGCATCGTGAGACTCTAGAGTCCTTATCTGTGACGACAAACGACCTCGCATCATCAAGGGCTCGTTGAAGTGCCACACTGTGGAGGTCATTGGAAAAATTTGAGATCAAATTTGGCGTCTGTTAGGAGACTAGGCCTAAATAAACCATGGTTAGTAGGGGTTAAGTGTAACACCCCAAATTACTCACTTTAAAATAAATAATTAATAAGAGTATTACATTAGGCAAAACTTAAGAGAAGTATTAAAACTAAACATGAAATTAACGTTTAAGCCTCATTAATGCTACTTTTGAATAAGTTAGGAAAAATGAGGCCTAACAATGGGAAAAAAAGAGTTGAATCTACCATTAGAAATTCTAAAAAATAAGAGCCTACCCTTGGGAATTTCCCTTGAAAAATGGTATATAAGAACGAGAAAGTCAGTGCAGTTAATGTCGGAAGCTGGTAGGTTGAGAACAAGATAAGATCGTGTCTCACCAAAATTAAATTATAAGCTTTTAAGTTGTGGAAAACTAATAAGTGTTGTTCTTCACAAGAAGTTGTATATAAAAAATCTATGTTGACAAATTATCCCTATTTTGTTTTTAGTAAAATTTAGAGGTTGCTTTTTTATGGGGGTTTGGTGTCCCTCCCCTCTTTCCTTATAGAATAGAAATAAGGATAAACATAGTTATGTGAGATCTAATTAATTCGTCTTGTATGATTTCATAATATGAACTTTTTATAAATTTCTTTGTCCACAATTAGAGATATTAATTTTTAAAGTTGTACGTTGACAAATGTGTTAATGCTTTTTGATACAACTAAAAAAAGGAGGTGGTTCCAAACCATTTTACATAAGTTCACTGAGTTGCTAAATGTTGCCCTAAAATTTCTTAATAACGCCACAAATACGTATTTTTATACTATATTGTATATCCTCTTTCTACCGTTTCCTCACTTCCCCTTCCCCTTCCCCTTTTTCTTCTACCAAATAAATTGCACCATTGGAGCCACCACCACCACCAATTTTTCGGCGACCGTGCCCCTCCAACGAGCTTGACATTATCGCCAACAATCCAAAAATTGATGTTTTTTATAAATATGGCGAGGATTCCATGGTAGGAGCCCCTCCACAGGTGCAGGCGTCCATGGTAGGCCGAGGGAGAATGAAAAAAGTCCCACACGAAAATAATCCATTATAATTCTAGAAAATTAAGCTAGGAACGGTTTGATTGGGGTTGTTGTTGTTGTTGGGCCTAAAGCTACTTAAATGGAGAATTTTAGAGGGCGATCTCGTGGGTTTGGTTTCAGAGGGAGAAAATTGAGGGATTTTGAGGTTTTGTGTTTTTGGGTTGGGAAGTTCAACTTTTATAGAGGGTAATTTTACAAATACCTCGCCGTTCTGAAGTTCAAGGTTTCAGTAACTGGAGATTGGGGATGAAGATTTTGAGTTCATTTGGATGAGTATGACATACAACTGTTTGACAATTCCTGAAATCTGGAAAAATAAAGAATGGGGAAGAAAAGGAGAAGAAAAGAGATGTGTATAAATGTATAAAATATAGGGTGTTAGGAGGAAAAATTAGGATGTCATTTAGCAAAACCCTAAGTTCGGTTAACGAAGAACCATTATGGACCCATATTTAACAAAACTTCTGTCGTTTCATTTTCCTTGAACAAGTCAAACTAATAACTCTAATCATTGCATAAAATGAGTGGCCAAATTCAAATGTCAACCCGACATAGGAAAAAAAAAGCGAGTCAAATGTCAACATTTTAAACGTATCAAATAATATTTCTGTTTCGGTTGAGAAACAGTTGACGGTCTTGAAGAGAGTCCGTTAAGGTTTGGAGTTGGCGTCCGCTGGTGAATAACTGCACAAGAAGCAAACGTGAACTACCCTCGGGGGGGATGCGAGGAAACCCACTCCGATGCTCAAGTCAGCACGTGTCCAAATAGGATTTAGAGAGAGAAAGTAGAGAGAGAGATAAGAGTTCTGAGTGTGAGAGAATGTACCTGTAGAATAGTACCATTTGGCTATTTATAGAAGTACTATTCCTCTGACAGGATGCGTAATCCTTTTACACGTGTACGGTGATGGTGCGTTTGACAGTTAGGAAGATTCCCTTATTTTGTCTTGTTGGGCGACCGTCAACGTTGTCGGACCACGTTGATACGCTGACTTGTTAGAGCTGTAGGGGACATTTACAATGTTCGCATCCGTAATGGCGTTCGCGGACTCATCACAGAGGTCCGCTAACATACTTGGGTTATACCCATACAACTAGCCCCCCCCAGCATCTTTTAGGGTCTTGACCGCTAAGGATGTTGTCGGTGGACGCGAGTCATTGTTGCCAGGTTTAATTTTTTTGGAGAAGTTAATTCGTTGGGTGCCACGTGTCGTTGTAGGGAGTTGAATAATTTTGAAAAGGTAATGATTACTTTTCCGAAAATCCCGCCCATTACTTTATTAGGGTTTACCTATGTTTCAACACTTGGCAGAGATCTGGAGGGAAGTTGAGGAGTTTTTTTAATCCCAGCCGTTCGTTCACTGCACATATATGGCAACAGTTGTCCTTTTTCCGGATTTTTCTATCACATTCTCTCTCTTCTTCAGTTTTCTCTGCCGAAAAACCTCGATACCCAAAACCTTAACTTACTTAGACACCGGACTTCTTGTACTCAAATTGCTCTGAAAAGTTTCTAGGAATTTTCGCCTTCACTTTCCGGTTCCGGTGTACCAAAAATTTCGTATTTTCTGGACAAACTTCTTCTGGGTTTTTTCTGGGTTCGAAGGTTTTGTGTTTCGTCGGTGCTTCTCTCCACACTTCCGGTGGTTCCTTGGCTCAAGCTCGAGTTTTTCTGTGCCATTTCACTGTTTGGGAGCTTTGTTCATCTTTTCCGGCGACTTTCACTCCCTACCTTTACTTTTCTCCGGCGACCCTTCGTTTCCAGGTATTTCTTCACCATGACCACATTGGCCAACCATTCTGGGTAATCATACGGCTCAATGAAATCAGCTGCTAATAGTTTATCAACTTCCTCTTTGATGGCCTTGTTCTTCTCAGCAGAAAAATTTCGCTTCTTTTGGTTGATAGGGCGGACAGTGCTATCAACATTTAGACAATGTACCATCACGACCGGGTCTATTCCCGGCATCTCATCCGCCGAGAACACGAAGACATCAGCGTTTTCTCTTAGCAGAGTCACCAGGTTGACCCTGACCTTTGGGTCCATGTCTGTTCCGACAGCGACCGTCCTTGCCGGATCTTCCGCCAGCATCTTCTGCTTTGTTTCTCCATCTGGCTTGGGTCTTGGCGTATCGTCGGGCCTAGACTCTAGCTCTTCCATTGAAATTTCCATCTCCTCATCCCCTTTCTCGGATTCTGTTTCATTTGCCAGAGCTTTCCTCTGAGCTCGTCTCTGCTTCCGAGTTGGCGGATTCAGATCTTCTACCGAAATTCTCCTTGCCGGCTGCTTTAATGCTGTTAGATAGCATGATTTGGCCATTTCTTGATTCCCTCTCAAATTCGATGTCGTCCCAAGATTGGAAACGTACAGCATAGTAAGATGGTAAGTTGACACAACCCCTTGGACGTCATGAATGAAAGGACGTCCGATAATTGCATTGTAAGCCCCTGGTACGTCAACTACCAGAAATTCCGCCATTACATCCCTGACGTTCTCATCGTCTCCTACCCTGACCGGTAGGGTTATCAAACCTTCTGGGATCACTGACGCCCCCGTGAAACCTATCACCGGGTAGCGGACAGGCTTCAAATGTTCCCGGCTAATCATCAGCTTCTCAAAAGTTGAGAAGTACAGTATATTTGCAGAACTTCCTCCGTCTACCAGGATTCTATGAATTAGACAGTTTGACACCTTCAGTGTAACCACCTGAGGGTCGTCATGGGGGTAGACGACGTGCTTCGCGTCCGCCACAGTGAAAGACATGGCGGGCATTACTGGCGGCCTTCTCCATTGCATGCTTTCGTTGAAATTGCCCTGATGCCTGAATTCTTTTAGGCTGGCCTTTGCTCCACTCATGCTACCGCCATGAATCGGACCGCCACTTATGACGTGAATTTCCGAGATCTGCGATTGCACATTCTTGTTATTTGGCTTTACCAAGCCTCCTGCCTTTGACTGAGCCTTGTACTGAGTGAAGTATCCCCGTCTTATCAGATCCTCCAGATTATCCTTCAAATGTCTGCAGTTCTCAGTAGTATGACCGTGATCCTCATGAAAGTCGCACCACTTGCTCTTATCACGGCTTTTGTGAAACATTTGCTTTGGGCGCTGCCATTTATCATTGTACTTGTTCATCTGGTATATTTGCGCTCTCGGGGTCGTGAGCTGCGTATACGCATCGAACTTATCTTTGTACTCAAATCTTTCGCGGTCATTCTTCTCGCGGTCATTCCCTTTCTTGACCATATTTGACTCTTGCTTCCTTTCATCTCGGCCGCGATCATTTTCGCGACCTTTTTCCTTCTTCTGCTTATCATCCTTCTTCTTTTCGGGCTCGCGGCTTTGGCTGCTCGCGGCCTTGTCAAACTCCTCACCTCTAATGAAGTCGTTCGCCTTTCTTAAGACTGGCTCTAGGGACGTGAAGGTTTTACGGCCCAGGTAACTCCTGAACGCGGACCCCTCTCTCAGCCCAGTCATCAAAGCTAAGACAGCCACATCCTGCTGGAGACGGGGAATGGTGACCGCCTCAGCGTTAAAACGACCAACGAAATCTCGCAGGCTCTCGTTTTCCCACTGCTTGATAGATAACAACTCGCCAGTTGTGCGCTCACGGCGCCTATTACTCACGAAGTGAGTGCTGAACGTAGATGAAAGCTGAGAAAAACTTGAAACATTACCAGCCTTGATGCTCTTAAACCATTTCTGGGCAATCCCAGTCAGAGTGGACGGGAAGACTTTACACCAGATGGCGTCCACCTGGGTGTATAAATACATGTGCCCCACATAAGCGGCCACATGGTCATCCGGGTCTGAGGTGCCGTCATACTTGCAGGACGACATCTTGATTCACGGCATGGGGTGGTTTAAGATTTCTGGAATGAAGGGAAACAGCTTAGGCTTAATCAATAGGTGCCCGCCAGCAGAATAATTGCTTGCACAACTGATACTGTGTTCTCGGTGAGAACGGCTTTGATTCTCATCTTCAGAATTGTTGAGATCCTCGGTCTCTAGGATTGCTTCTTCATACTCTGGGTCCTCAATTTGCCTTTCCATCTGGCGTCCCTCTTGAGTGAAAGTCCGCATTCTCCTTACGGGGGTGCCATCGACATTGCAACCATTTACGGTCGACATCCGCCTACGAACTTGGCCAACCCTTGCATTAGGAGTGGGGGTGTTGTTTGACTGAGGAGTACCCGCTTGTAACATTTGGATGAAAGACGCTACAGTTTGTAGCTGCTCAGGAGAGAATTGACTTAATTGAGCCAGGTTAAATGATCCGCTACCAATGTTTACCTGAGACACATTGTTCCCAGGAGTTTACTGTTCATTGACGTTCTCGGCCATCCTGATGTTGAACTGAGGTGCACCGAGTGGTACGGTGATGATGGGTGTAGATCCCTGACCGGTTTCAAACTCTGATGGATCACGGCTGTCATTGTTTGCTCTTTCCATGATAGCTTTCACAAAGATGGGAGCCCCCTCCTTCTAGCGCCAAGTTGTTTCGGTTGAGAAATGGTTGACGGTCTTGAAGAGAGTCCGTCAAGGTTTGGAGTTGGCGTCCGCTGGTGAATAACTGCACAGGAAGCAAACGTGAACTACCCTCGGGGGGATGCCAGGAATCCCCTCCGACGCTCAAGTCAGTACGTGTCCAAATAGGATTTAGAGAGAGAATGTAGAGAGAGAGATAAGAGTTCTGAGTGTGAGAGAATGTACCTGCAGAATAGTACCATTTGGCTATTTATAGAAGTACTATTCCTCTGACAGGATGCGTAATCCTTTTACACGTGTACGACGATGGTGCATTTGACATTTGGGAAGATTCCCTTATTTTGTCTTGTTGGGCGACCGTCAACGTTGTCGGACCACGTTGATACGCTGACTTGTTAGAGCTGTAGGCGACATTTACAATGTTCACGTCCGTAATGGCATTCGCGGACTCATCACAGAGGTCCGCTAACATACTTGGGTTATACCCATACAACTTCCATTCACATCACTATACAACTAGCTATTAGCTATAAGCCTATATTCGTAAGCTTCTTCCCTAGATCACCTATCTTTGATTTTCTATATAAACTCATCTTCAAGTGTCTAGTTTCCTCATCCCACGCATTGCTTTAACATTTCCTCTACTATCATTGTACTCCTCGAAAATGTCTTCTCTTGGACCTTTTTTTGCTATACTCATGGCAGTTACCTGTACGTCTAGCGCCCTAGTTGTGGGTCAAAACTGTGACTGTGCCTCTGGTTTATGCTGTAGCAGATATGGTTACTGCGGCACCACAGCTGCCTACTGCGGCACTGGGTGCCAACAAGGTCCTTGTTCCTCGACGTCGTCCACCCCGAGTGGTGGAGTTTCAGTCACAAGTCTGATGACAGATGCGTTCTTTAATGGAATCATTAACCAAGCAAGCTCTAGTTGTGCTGGTAAGAGCTTCTACACTATGTCTGCTTTCTTGAGTGCTCTCAGTTCCTATCCTCAATTTGGCAGTGGATCCTCCGATGAGGTTAAGCGTGAAGTTGCTGCCTTCTTTGCTCATGCAACGCATGAAACTGGACGTAAGTGTTAACGTTATTAATGCCTTCTTTGGTAGAATTGAAATGGAATAAGATCTTCCTTTCCGCTTATTTGTACACTTAGATGTCCCACTCAATATTATTGTTTTATATCAATTATTCTTTGCCTTATTTATTTTTCGTAATTGAGAATTTTGTTTAAATCAATTATGTGGATTATGGACCAATAATATTGAGCGACGCATAATGGTAGAGAAAGGTGAGACATAAGATTTAAACTTAATTGAAACTAGTTTTCGCTGGTTAAAACTGATTTATTAAATTTATTTTTATATTTTAAATTCTATTAGACGGGACCTAAATCAAAGGGAATGCATTGAATTATAGAAAAATATATACTCAACTGATTAATTGAACTTATGTGTTGTAGATTTTTGCTACATAGAGGAGATTACCAAATCAACCTATTGTCAGTCGAGCACAACATGGCCATGCAGCACAAATAAGCAGTACTACGGACGTGGGCCTCTCCAAATCACATGGAACTACAACTACGGACCAGCAGGTCGAAGCATTGGATTTGATGGTTTGAATGCACCCGAAACAGTTGCCAACGATGCTGTTATCGCCTTTAAGACAGCCTTTTGGTTTTGGATGAACAATGTCCATTCTCGAATCATCTCCGACAAAGGGTTTGGGTCCACCATTCGAGCTATCAATGGAGGTGAATGTGGCGGCGGGAACACACCGGCTGGCAAGGCTCGTGTTAGGTACTATACTCAGTATTGCAATCAGCTTGGTGTTTCATCTGTGAATAACCTCTCTTGCTAGTTACATGAAGGGTTTCCATGGTCACAATTTACATGTCTTAGTATATGGAAAATAAAGATAATCGAGGAACTGACTTGTTTTCTTAGCCGTAAAGGAAATATGCATTACTCTATGTTATTTATATTTCATGTCTGCACTTTTAATATGTAGAATTGACAAAAACAATCCCAACTATATATGGGCGTTTCATAATTTTTAGTCCCAACTTTTGATTATTCCTCAATGGTCCCAACATTAGAGTATTGTTTACAAAAATGATCCCAACATATTAATGACCGGCCTGCTATAACAACAAAAACCGTCCAACCTCCTTTCTTGCCCTCACCAGCACGCCACCAATAATTGTTCATGACAAATTGAAAACTACTACAGACAATGAAGCCCCATTAAACTCATCAACCCAATATTCTTCAATGCGTTTGGTGGGCAACAAAAGAGGCATTTTCCTCTGAAACTTCAAAATTAATGGAGGAGGAGAGAGATTATTCAATTGGATGGAATATGAATTGATGTGGAAGTAAAGATCATAAAGTTGAAAATTTTGGAAAGAAGAATAGGCAGCAGTGAAGGTTAAGATGTTTTGGCGGAAATTTGTTAAAGAAAATAAAAAAAGTTTTTTAAAAAATTTGTATAGTAAAATCTGTGCCTTTTGATTCAATTTTGATTTTGATTTTGATTTTGATTGTAGTGAATTGTGATGTTGAATTTCGTTCATTTTTAGTTACATTGTAATGAAGATTTTCGTTTCAAGCAAAAAATTCTACTTGATTTGGTTGTTGATTTGTGTTCCATTATGTTTTGAGTATGTCTAATTAATGACAATATTTACAGCGGGGGAGGTTTGAAGAGGAGGGGTGGAAGGGGAGGGGGAAGAGGAGGGGTCGCAGGGGAGGAAGGAGGGAGGAGAGAGAAAGAGTAGGAAGAAGAGGGAAAATTGGGTAAAAAAAATTTAATAAAAAAATAATTTTAACTTGTTAAACCGGTAACCAGTCTAATGGGACCAATTTGGTAAACAATACCCCAAAATTGAGACCATTGAGAATTAATTAAAAGTTGGGAGACAAAATGATGGAACTCACATATAGTTGGCACCGTTCGAGACAATATTTCCCATTCCTCCAGTTTACATCCGGTCATGAACCGGTGGAGTTAACAAAAAATGATCTGGTTCAAGTGGCTCGAATCAGTTAATTGATCCACAAGTTGGCCCAAAAATTGCGCAATATAAAGCTCACATATGAGGAGGGAACCATAAACCAACCCTCTCTCCTCACTCCTCACTCCTCATTTTCTCTTTCCTCTCGACTCACTCGTCTTTCCTCTCAAACCCTAAACCAACCACCACAACCATCTTTCACCCTTTCTCACCCTCACTCACCTCTCATTGTCGAACCCTAACCCAACCACCACCACCACCACCACCATATGTTCTCTCTTTCTTTCTCACCACCATATCTCATCCCTCCTCACCCACGAATACTAACTACCACCTGGCTCGTCTCTTCTCTGCCACGAACACCAATAACCACCTCCTTGTCGCTCCTCACACACAAACACAACATCTCTTTAAATCATCCTCCGTTGCTCGTAGCCGTCACGGAAGTTTATGGTTTGTAGCCTTCATGAACCTCTCCTCTTTTCCTATTTATGTTTGGTAATATTTTTGTAATTTTTTTTGTAATGTTTTTGTAATTTTTTTGGTAATATTTTTTTAATATCTTTGTAATTTCATTGGTAATATTTTTTTAATATTTTTGTAATTTCATTGGTGATATTATTTTGAGATTAGAGAATTTTGTTTGTTATATTTTTGTAATTTCCTGTATTTCATTTGGTTGGTGATATTTTTTTGTAATTCGTATGTTATATTTCGCTCACTAGTGGAAAAATATTGAATTACGGCGGTCATTAAGTGGCCTATTGCTGCGGTTTTAGACCTATTGCTGCGGTTCCTACCCAAAACCGCAACAGTAGTTTTTTTTAATAAAAAAATGAAACCTATTGTTGCGGTTTTGGGTAGGAACCGCAGCAATAAGTACAGCTCAAAAAAAATTAAAAAAATTTAGAACTTCGATATTCATATACAATGAGGGAGAGTGCCAAAAAGACTTAGCTAAAACACGAACTTACAGCATTACATTCATATATTATATAGAACGATATTCTTCCAGAACCTATAACTAAATTTTACAATTAACTTTTTCTGTGAAAATCACAGATACAAAAAATCAGATCTAAAAAAAACAAATAAGTATAACAGTAACCTAAAAAACAGATGGGTATTGAATTAGAAATTAATAGAACTTCCTAAAAAACAGAAAACCAGATCTACCTTCACAGAAAAACAGATCTACAAATTTCCTAAAAGAATTTTCTTGTGCGACATCGACAATGTTGATTGCCTGCTGCACCGTTGAATCATGGCGGTGGCGAGGTGCAACGATGAGAAACGAGCGGAGAGCAACGATGAGATAAACGAGTGGAGAGCGACGTTTTATCCTTCGCGCGTTTCCAGATCGTCGTAATTCTTGCTTCAATGGCGTCCCGCTCCGGCGAGATATTCGGTCAGCGATCTCCAGCGAGATATCACCAAACTCCGACGAGTATTTCGCGGTTTACCTACAGCTTGTTTGAAACCGAAGTGAGAGGAGTGAGAGAGGGTGAAGAGTAGTTTTTGAATCCGGAGTGAAGAATGTGTGACTAGTGAGTTGCAAAGGAGTGATAGAGGGTGAAGGAGGACGAAATAGAGGTGAGGTGTCGGAGATTGTTTGAAGAGTGATGGAGGTGGGAGGATGAATAAGTGAGAGGAGTGAGAGAAGGAGAATCAGTGGAGTGAGAATGAGAGAATGAGAGGAGTGAAAGGGAGAACGTGTGAACTGAGGAGTGAGAACGGCGCCCAACTAAGGATGAATAAGTGAGAGGAGTAAAATTGAGGAATGAAGTTAGAACGACGCCCAACTAAAGAATGAAACCATAATAATTAAATGAACATATTGCTGCGGTTTTTCCTAGGTGCCGCAACAATAGATTAAAATATTAAAAAAATTAATCTATTGCTGCGGTTAGGAACCGCAACAATAGGTTGTTTTATACGCTTTTTTTTAGTTCTCACACAGTTTATTCCAGCGTATGGGTAAAACCGCAACAATTTAATAGCAGCAATAAGGTTATTTTCTACTAGTGGCTGGTGAGTTTCTATTTCTTTTTTGTAATTTAGTTGGTAATATTTTTCTTTGATAACCTTGAAACCCCCTTTTATTTCCATTGTTGATGTCAAGTTGTTTTTCTTAATTTCGTCCATGTACAAGAGTCTCAATTGTATAGTTTGTTGAGTATATTCGTTACGATTTGGCTATTTTCCTATTTTGTCCTTTTTTCCTCATTCTGTTCTAGTGAAGCATATTTCGGTTTTTTTCACCAAGTACCCCTGTGATATTTCAAAATTCATGTGGTACCCCTGTTGTTTCAAAAATGCACCAGGTAACCTTACTTTGGGGGTGAAATGCACGAAATGCCTTTAATGACTAACGGTGTCAAGTTTCCGTTAGTCATTAGAGTTAAATAACCCCTCTGACCCTAATTAAATCCTAATTAGCCCTAATTAACTAACTAAACCCTAACTTCAAATCCTACCATAACCCTAACCCCCTATCTTCAAACCCTAACCTAACCTTAACCCCCTAACTTCAAACCCTAACCCAACCACCATCACCCCACCACCACCCAACCACCACCCAACCACCACCACCTCCCTTCCCCCTCCCCCACCTCGTAGCCCCGCAGCGACCCCCCTCCCCCACCCCCCGCAACACCCCCCCTCGCCTTCCCCCGCATCACCCCCCTCTCCCCACCGGCACGACAACAACATCGACAACAAGAGGAGCAGCACAACGCCACCAACGACAGCACAACACCAACAAGAGGAGCAGTACAACCCCACCGACAACCACAACCCCACCGATGGGACACTGCGCAGAAGAGAGAGAAGAAAGAAAAGAGCGAGAGATCCGTCGCGGGTGGGTGTGGGGGGGTGCTGCGGGGGAGGGGAGTGGGGTGGGGGATGCGCAAGCGATGATTCCTGATTGTTCGACGAAGCTTCTAAAAGATTATGGAATTTACATCTTCATCTGAAATTCTTCTTTCAAGAAGAAATCTCTGCATACGCTGATTCAAATTAAAATTCTTAGTCGATTGTTGCTGGTTCATCTTCTTCAATTTGTTTGAACTAGTCTTTTGCGCCTGTTCTTGCAATTAAGATAAATGGGGTGGGGGGAAAATCTGGAAAAATGGGGTGATGGAGAAGTTGACGGAGGAGAGAGAAGATGGAGTCACTAGTGGAAAAAGTTCAACCGGTCCGGTTTTGGGCCGTATCGGTTGGACTCGCAGCAGTCCCCAAATATTAACTGATCCGGTCCTAAATCGGATCAGTTAATCATTTACCGTTACGATTTTGGGTGAAAACCGTAGCAGTTAAGCAAGTTAACTGATGCGGTTTTGACCCAAAAACGCAGCGGTTGACCATCACAAAAACCAATTTTTTTTTTTTTTGCATTTTTTCATTATTAATCAATACAAAATCAATAATATATATCAATACTCATTTTATTAAGCACATTATGCTCAATTGAAGCACAAGAATCCTATACAACGTCTATCAATGTAGCTCAACTTAGCATCCTAATAAAGAATCCTTTATAATGTCTATCAATGTAGCTCAACCAACGAACCAAACGTCCTCCTCAAGCTTGGAGTCTTTGACTGTAACAAGAGACCAAACATAAATCACTTTTATAACAAGGGGTGGACTATGTTCAGATTTCTCCACATATTAAGTAAACAGTTTAATCAGTTAACTCCAATACAGAACAAACACAAGATCTAGTATGTTCCAACATCGTACCTCTTAGTGTCGCAATGGAGACTTCTTCCTGTTTGTCACAGGCTTTACAGCATCGGAAACTGATTCGGAAGCAAATATCTCCTTTAAATACAGCTGCTCTGAATGCCGGAGATTAGAAACATATTCTCTACATGTTGATCTCGATACTCTAATCTGCGAAGTGAAGTAGGATACATTAATGATGTATGTAATTAACACGCAAATGGATAATGGACACAAGTATACAGTTTTGACTAATCTCAAAGTTGGCACATAGCTCTAGGTGTTGACAATGAATGGCCTCAATGCAAAAAATTCCTTCTCTTAAAGGAAGAATAATTGTCGGAATGACACATCTCCCCAGTTTTGACAAATACACCTTCAAGTTCTTTATATGAGAAAGCACAACACCATTAGACGTTAACTGGATTTCTATCTCTGGTATACTCTTGAAAGAAATTATGTTGTCATATTCATCATAACAGGCAACTGTCAATGGTGGGAAACAAGAACCTGCACTATAGACAAGATATGGCTGGCATTAGCTGATGTTACTGTGGTTGTAGATAAATCCAAGAAATTCACTCTTGGTTCAGAAAGACTAGAGAAAGAAGCAACTTCAGCAACTAAAGTAAAAACATCAAGAACGATACATCTACTCATAGAAAACAAATGACAAATTTGTATGGCTTAGTGTATTAAAGGCTTTAGGCATATGTGCATCAGAATAGGATGAGAATTAAAGCCTTATTTCTGCAAACTCCAGATCTTGCAAACTCTTCTCTTTCTCCCATTTCAGAGAAAGAAGAAAGAAAAGATTTCATATATAGCACCCGAACAATTAAAAACTGAGAAGAAAATATATTACTCCCAAGTTAATATGTATAGATAATACTCATCCTTCTAGATCTAAGCAGTCTAATTCCATACAAAAATGCAGGAGTAAAAGCAACCTACTAACTTACTTAGAGGTAGATGAAAAGATAATACTTATCCTTCCGTATACAGGCAATCTAAATGCACCAAAAATGCACGACCATATGCAACTTACGATCTTACTTAACCTACATCACAAGAGGAAAACTAGTTTATCTATAAGTTGCTGCATAGCTGACTTAGGAAATTACCATCTTCTGTACAAGTCAAAAATCTTAACTATAGTAATCTGTATATTGCAGTACATAGTTGAAAGCTTATAAAGAAACTCTTACAATACACCTCCTTAGTTTGTCAGTCACTTTCAGATAACCAAACAAGACCTCTAAACTTCACCAGATTCCCTCTGCATCATCAATCAATTTTATTGGAATACTGAACTTCAGTTTTCGAGCTTATAACAAGCAAAAGGTGCACAACCATAAAATGGAACCAGAATTTTACATGATCTTAACATATGTAGTTTACACCACAAAGAAAATATCAAAATAATACATATATATCTTGGATCACTCTATAGAATGCTGATTTGGAACCCGTATGTAAAATGCTCAAAAGCAGATATAAGTGACTACATTACCTGCATCATTAATTCATCATTAATGCAGCTTTCTGTATAGCCGAGGGCAGATTCAGGTTTAGATTCAGAAAGACTGGATGATACCAAAAGTTCATGCAATATAAACATGGAAGAATGTGATTAAAGAGGAAAAAGAAAAATACATGCATCTGATAGGAAACGCAATCAAAGTTATTCATTAAATCGAAATTACTCTGCAAAATGATGATGTAACTTGTGAAAATAGCAGAAAAGTGAATGTTACTGCTATGTGTTTAAGTTATAGAACCATCAAGTCATACAATTTACAAACCTGATGCAGAATGAACTAGAACAAAAAATCTAGTATCAAATATCCTATACATGAAGCATCAGTTATGCCACTAATTTTTTTCATTAAGTAATTAATTATAACATATTCAATGTATTAGTATTGCAACACAAAAGGGCTTCAAATACATGAAAAAATTTCCAATAATTCTTAGCCACAACCTTGCACAGATTACTAACATTACATTCTCCACATCATGATGTAGAGGATTCGACTGTCAATTACATCCCTCTAACTAACTATGTAGGAGCATATATCCTTATGCAAAAGATTGGTACATTTCCTGATTTTGCTTACCTTCTCGCTGAATTGCATTACTTGTTTCAAGAGAATTTATCAGTACAGAGCCATCATTGTGGCCTAACATTGTTACATGCATATATAAACCGAAGTAGAGACATACAAGTTTCTCAAGTTCTTTGAGAGCCAACAAAAATATCAGGCTCAAAGAACTTCCCTTAGAATGACAACCTTAACTGTTCAAACACTTGCAGCCATATTTGGAATATTAGGTAACTTTTCTTATCGCGCTTGCTCAGAATTTTCCGCATTGCTTCCCCTTCCCCAATCATTCTAGTGTATAAAGCTGTAACTATGCATAATTTTCGTTGATGGATCTCAGGAAATATTATTTCAGTTGGGGTGTTCCTTTCGCCAGTGTAAGATAACTTTATGAATCTACAATCCTTGAATTATTTAAGCAATCCTATAATAAGATCCTTTACCATTAGAACCACAAAATAATAGGAAAAATCATTTCAAGTTCGACATTAAAACGACTACAAACAACTAACATCACATGAAAACCCTAACAACAAGTAGTAGGATAACGGCCAATCACCTAATTCCAGCAATTCGAAAATTTCAAAAACCCTAATTCTAGTAATTCGAAAAAATCAAAAACCCTAAATAAGAAACCTTCATTACAAACTAATTTAAAAACGAAATAACCAAGTTGAGCTGGCAGAGGTTCGTGGTTGGTGACCTGGGTTGTCTTGGCGAAGATGCGGCGACCTCAACCGGATCAAGAGCAGAAAAAACGCAGAAATCAGAAAGCATAAATGAGGATTAATCAAGAGGAGAACTGATTACAATGAACAAACCCTAAAATTTGGGGATTTTTGATCGAGTCACCGACGAATGAAGAAAAAACGCAAAAATGGAGGAAGAAGTTGATATTTTTAATTTTCTTTTTGTATTGGATGTCGAAGTTGAAGTTATTGGTGGTGAGTACGAATCGATAGCAGAAGAAGATGAAATGGAGGTTGAGAGTGAGGGGAGGTGAGCTCAGGAGAGGAGAATTTCGCCCTAGAGGATTTCGAACTAAGGAAGCAGAGGGAGAAATGAGAATTGGTGTGAGGGAAAACGCGAATTAGTCAAAATGAAATTGGGCAACATTAATCGCTGCGGTTAATAGAACCGGAGCGGTTTTCTTTTAACCGATCCGGTTCTCTTAAGGACCGCAGCGGTTGTGTTCCTAGGTTTCCCACCCAAAATTTCGAGCATTTACCGATTCGGTTCTCTCAAGGACCGCAGCGGTTGTGGTGTGACATATAGCATTTTTTCCACTAGTGAGTGGATGTTACTGGTTGGGGGGGGTGCTACGGGGGAGGGCGGGGGGCTGGGGGGGGGGGGGGGAGGAGGGGTGGGCTGCGGTGATGGGGGAAGGGTGGTGGTGCTCGTGGGGAGGGCGGAGGGAGGCCGTGGTGGTTGGGTGGTTAGGGTTAAGGGTGGGGGTTAGGTGTTAGGGGGTTAGGGGTTAGGGCTTTGGGGTTAGGGTTAGAGGGTTTAATTAGGGTTAAAGGGGTTATTTAGGGTTAATGACTAACGGAAACTTGACACCGTTAGTCATTAAGGGCATTTCATGCATTTTATTAAAATAGTAAGGTTACCTGGTGCATTTTTGAAACAACAGGGGTACCCCATGAATTTTGAAATACCACAGGGGTACCTGGTGAAAAAACCATTTTTTTTTTTTACAATTTGCGCTCTTTTTTTTGTTCTCTTTTCCTATTTATGTTTTAGTGAAGCATTTTTTAGTTATAATTTGGGCTAACTGATCTGATGAGGTTGTGACCACCGGATCAATTATCATAAAAACTGATCCGATTTTCACCAGTTCACGGGTCAGTTGATTGTTAACTGATCCGGTAGTGAACCAGATCAGTTGACTTTCCTCAACCACTCCGCCTCTAACTGATCCGGTTTATTTTCGGATTAATTAATCCCAATTTGACCAGATTATTTAGGGTTTTTTTCACTAGTGTGGCTAAATAAAAGGTGAATTCTGCTAAAACCATGAACCAACAACAATATTGCCTCAAATGATTCAGAGATGCTTGAACTGCGGTGTAATAGGCTTAGTTATGCCTCTTTGACTAAACTTAAACATATAACATGTGTTAAACCATTCACAAACCATGGTCACAAGGTCTGTATCACTTCGTCCCTGTCCAAGTTACAAATTTCTCATTGAGCAAGTATCATTCTTCTGAGCCTTTTGAACTCATTCACATGGACATTTTGGGTCCTTAAAAGAAATGCACAAAAAGAAAGTACATGTACTCCCTAACCATTATAGTGTAGATGATGACTACACAAAAAACACGGGTTTATCTTCTTGAATATGATCGAGTTTGAGTCCCTGAACACCCTTCAATCTTTCCTGAATTATGCCCAAACACATTTCAAAACCAAATAAAGTTCATCAGATCAAATAACGCGTTGAAATTTAATGATGATCCATGCAAGACCTTCTTTGGAAAATGCTAGGGTTGAAAGGAAGCACATGCACATCCTAGAAATTAGCAGAGCATTGAGGTTCCAAGCAGGTTTTATTTACCCTTATCTTTCAGGGAGAGTGTGACTTGACTTCAGTACACTCAATCAATAGTTTACCTACCAAGTCATTCATAACTGAACCCCATATGAAACGATTCCCAAAAAATCACCCACCTACAATCACCTTAGGACTTTTGGCTGCCTTGCTTTTACCTACAATCCTACAATTAATGCCAGGTGACAAACTATCTGCTAGAGGTGTTCCTTGTGTCTTCTTAGGCTACTCCTCCCTACAAACAGGGTACAATCTCCTTAATCTGCTCACTAAGTTACACTTTGTCTCAAGAAATGTATTGTTCCATAAAACCATCTTTCTATTCTACTCACAATCCCAAACTTCCCATATGCATCCTATTCCCGCCACTGCTCCTTCTAATCCTAATTGTTTGATGACCTACCATAAATTACTGATCCAACACCTCCTACTACTACTAATCCCCTCTCCACCTACTACACCTTCTACTCACTCTTGACAAACATGAGAATCACCTGCTTTACCAATCAGAAAATCCACCAGAGCACATCTCTCACCAACTTGACACAAAGACTACAACATTGATTCAACCCATCATATTTTCAACTTTGCCATTGCACCTCTACACAACCAGAGTTCAGTTCCATCCTTGCCACCCTACATCACAACCCTGATCCTATTCAATACAAAGAAGTAGTAACTTAGTCCCACTGGGTTTAGGTTGTGAATCAAGAGCTCCATGCTCTTGAACTCAATGAACTCAAGACTACACTCACCTAGGCTGCAATATTATTCAAACTCATACAGCCAACTCCACTTCTTCTCCTACAACAAACCTAGTTTGCAAGCTCAAAAATCCCTCTATGGCCTCAAATAAACAGGCCCCCATACAATGGATTTCAAAACTTTCCACCACCCTGACAAATGTCTGCTACACTCAGTCAAAATCTGACTATACTCTCTCTAAGAAACATTCATCCTCGAATGCGACTGTCATCCTTGTGTATGTTGATGACCTATGAATATGTGGGAGCTCTATGTCAAATATTGCTCACTTGAAAAACATGCTTCCCTAATACTTTCACATGAAAGATCTTGATCCATTTATGTATTTTTTAGGCCTTGAAGTAGACAAAACTCATGCTGGCATCTTCCTCATACAACAAAAATACACAACAACGTACACTTAGAACATGACCTTCTGAACTCCAAACCTCCAAAATTACCTATGGATTCCCACCTCAAGCTTACACCTGACAAAGGAAATCCACTTCTAGATCCCTCTCTCTATGAAAGGTTATTGGGTAAACTAATTTACCTCACTATAACCAGACCTACCATCTCATTCACAGTCCCTCTTTGAACTCAATATATGCACCAACCCACATCTGCGCCTCTCCAAGCAGTTAAGCAACCACTACTGAAAAAATCCCTAAATGACACATGATGACTGATCTGGTTTATCCAAAACTGGACCAAATCAGGTTAATTGATCTAGTGGGCGGACATGACCGTGCGTATCAGTTAACTTGGTTAGGCTTTTAATAATAAGTGTTGGACCTTTTTTCTCTAACTCATCCTCTATCTCATCTCTTCTCCTCATACCCATATTTAAGGTTTCCTCCCTCTCTTACTCATCTTCTCCCCTCCTCTCTTCTCCTCACCCCCACGAACACCAACCACTAACACAACCCATGAACTACTCTCCCCTCTCCTCTCCTTACCCACAAACAATAATCACCACCCAACGTCGTTCACTCAACAATTCGTCGTCGCCTATCTGGATCCCCTCGTCGTCGTCGCTTAAAATTTCATTCCGGTATCTAGCTAATAAACGTTGGTGTTCCAACTCGTCATTTAACAATTTACCGTCAGCTCTCTTGTCTCCTCGCTCAACAATTCGTTCCAGGTCTAGAGTTCATTTTTAGTTTAATTTGTTAATTTTTGTTTGGGTTTTTCTATGGGATACCCCTGTGTTTTTTGAAATAGTACGTTATATCCCTTATGTTTTTTTGTTCTACATAGTACCTTTCAACTTTTTAAGTTTTCTCTATGGTACCCCTGTTATTTCTTAGTTATCACGGACGTTAATGTGAACATGAAATAGCCCGCCAAATCCGTCATTATTTGAAACCTCAAGAACTTGTGTCCTCTAACTACAAACTTATAGTTCCAGATCCTTTTGATTTTCTCATGAAATATTGAATATTTCAGATTTAAAGAAGCAACAATGAACCTATAAATCGAGTTTTCATAGGAAATTTTCCCTCCAAATGTTGGGAAATAAAAAACTAACGGTCAACTTAATGTTGACCTTAACGGAGGGGTACCACAGAGAAAATTTAAAGAGTTGAAGGGTACTACATAGAACAAAAAAACCATAAGGGGTACATCGTAGAATTTTGAAAAACACAGGGGTATATCATAGAAAAACCCTTTTTGTTTTGATTGATATTTAATTTTTTTTGTGTAATTTTATTAACTTTTGTCCTCAAGATTTATTTCTTATTGTGTAATTTCATGCAATCCTGTTTTTTTTCATTTTCTTGTCTAATTTTTTCCGTTTTTAAATTTAGCGATTAATTTTCATTTTTTTTAGATATCAATGGTTGTAATTTTTATCTACAAAAAGGCCTAGGAAACCGGTTGAAAACGGCCTAGGAAACCAGACTACAACAGGTCTCCATCTCACAGGTGTCCTAGGTTAGGAGACCGGTTATGATGCCTGGTTTCTTTGTTTATTTGGGAGACCAATTGAGAACTAAAACCAGTCTCTTAGGTAAGTATACATATCATATGTAAAGAGGTTAGGAGACCAGTTAACATTCAAAACCAGTCTCCTTACCTTGCTTTTGAAACCACTTATTGACCACAACCGGTTTCTTAGGTTTATTACACATTTTTTTTAAAATTAGAATAAAATACGGTATACAAACATTATCATGTAACTGCTCCTGTATTTACGTCTTCTCGTATATACGTTTTTTTTTTCTATAAACCAATATATAAATAACTACACCAATATTATTAAACATAAAATCATTGCTTGCTCTATTCATCTTGTCAAAAAAAATATTTGCTACATTTAATTTATATCCAAAAGCAATTTCTCTCAAAGCATCAATTTCTTCCAATAATGTCTTAAAAATAAAGTTTCTATAATGATCTAATGCTAACTACTAAAACTAAAATTCTAAAAAGAATCAAATAATATGTACAATTCGAACTTGACCGTCGTTGTCTTCAATCTCCATCGTCATGTGTTGGGTTGTTCAAATATGCCGCCACATATCTCTTAGCTCGTCAATCATCTCTTGCGAATAAGTGTTAGCAATTCCAGAAAAAAGTCCTACAAAATAATTTCAGATAATTATAGTTAGAGTGCTCGTCAATTAATAGAGAAAGAGTACGATAACAGACAACAATCAACTATAAATGCAAAATTAGTTCTAGAACGCCAGCATCTTGACCATATTTCACATCATTAATACTGTAGTTTCACCAGCCTGCAGATTTATATATATTTTATGTTGAATGTCAGAGTATACTTCAGTCCGTGTTTTATACTACCTATATGACACCTTCAAACACATTGCATTTCACCATGTACAATAAGCATGTAGAATACAATTCTCTCACAGTGCACTAGCCACTTAACACAGAGAAAGAAGCACGTGTAGAAAGGGAAAATCTAAATTAACAAACGGTCATACACATACCTCTAGCAGGGTAAAGCTGCTCTTGCAATCCACCATTTGTTATAAACTCATATACCAGCAACCTATGATTAGTATCCGAACAGTAGCCAACCAAACCAAGCAAGATCGGATAGCGGAGACGACTCAACAATTCCACCTATACACAAGTTCAAAAATCAACCATCAAATAAGGAGCATAAAAAAAATTAAAAAACATAAAAATTAAAGAACGTTGGCTATGGTTAAATTTCATACAGATCAAACCTCCATTTTGAATTCCTCTTCCCCCTGCTTTCCACTATGGTCCATCAACTTTATAGCAACTTTCCTCCCATCATTAAGCACTCCACGAAAAACTGAACCAAATGCACCTTGCCCAATGATATTTAACTTGCTAAAACCACTAGTCACTTAATTGAGCTGTTTGAATGTAAACACTTGTAATCCTTTCTCACATGCAACGTGAAGAGTTGAATTCGATAGCCCACTTTTGTCATCATTGTCAAGTCCTTCAAATACACAATTGAAAGACATATGGAAATGCCCCATTTAGGTAAAAGAATAAGATGTCAAGCTGAAGAAAGAAAAATTTCTACCAAAATAAATGTCATCAATACAAAAATGTATGCACCAAGGTTTTCACTCCTACCTTTCTTTCCAACAGCAAGTCAAGAGCAGAAATAACCAAAGCACATAACAATACTTTAAGAACGGACTGATAAGAGAGTCTTGAACCCTTTTTCTTTGGGATAGGAGACTCATGAATCGAACTAAAAATTTGTATAAAAAAGCAGGTGCTGCTTAATGTTTTCCCATCTCATCATGCTAACATAAAAATCTTGTTCCAGATTCTGAAAGGAAGTATAGTCCTCTAAAGTCTAAACTATCCATATCTTCGAACTTATATGATGGATTAAATTAGGTTTACTAAATTATCCTTCTCATAGAAAACACATTCAAATTTTATTCCTGCTATATTGTTGTATCTTTACATGTTAGTTTCCCAATAAGCCACGACAACATTAACCATTTTAAAAAACCGCTACATTACTACCATCTTTAGTTCCAATTGCATCATTGCCTAAACAGTGACAGGAAATCACAAATGTGATGCATATTTCTAATAAACTAATCAAGTTCAAAACCTTCTTAGCAAACCAAAAATTCTCGCTGTTTGTGCAACAACTAATCAAACTCTCGAATCACAACCCATCAATTTCCACAAGTATATCGTTTTTCACATTACCAAAAGAGACACATACCCCTATAAGGCTTGTACCACTATCACCTCAAGCAAGCATCGCTCCAAAGCCAAAATCAGTGACTTATGCCCACGAAATTCTTCCAAACAATTATTTTTCAACATTCAATACACCCTAACCTTTCCCCATATATCCCAAGAACGTCTCAAACACCCCAAATCTATTTCTTTTACCAATAAATTAGACAAGGAAACACTCCCTCAGACTAAACTATGCAGCACAAGCAAAGCAGCGCGGCAGCACCAATGTCAACTCCTCTACATTCTCTCACTTCAACTAAACATAGAGCAACATTCTACGCCATTCAACACATTCTTTCTCACATACAAAACAGACAAACAGAGTGTCCTATATCTTTTTCTTCTAGTAAGTAACAAGGCAGAAAGAGCACGCATAGATGTACTGTGGAAATTTCGAACGAAATTCGTATTAAAAGTATGACAAACTGTGAAAAGATTATCATTCTCACTAATCAATGCAGGGACAACAGAGTTTAAATGCGACGAAATTTCAAAAAGAACGACCCGATCAAACAGAAATGATCAATTTAACTAGATTCCCCTCAAATTGGGAACGAATTTGATCGAATTGGAGACAAAATTGATAAAAGCGAAAAACTTTGAAGTTCAGGAAAGACTAAAAATGGAGGAGAAGTAGAGAAATTACCAGCACTGCATGAAGTCGGAGGATCTTTCTGAAGATCCTTCAGTTCCTTGAGGATACGCTTTGACGCCATGAAAGAATCTTCGAAGCTCTACAAAACCCTAGAATTCGGCAAAAACAAAAATTCACTTCGTAAAAGAGGAGAGAGAGAGCGCGTAGGAAGGTGGAGAGAGGAAAGAGAGGTAAAAGAGGAGAGTACACCTGAGATTTGAGAGTACACCTGCAGTTAATGGAGTTGGAGAATTTGGATTATCGGGAGTGGTGGTTACTGGTTTGAGGTTTTAGTGATGGTGGCTTCAGAGTAAGTGGTGGGATTGAGGAAAAAAAATGAGAAACTCCCAGCAACCAACCGTCTGAGTCCAAAAGGGACTCAAACAGGCCAAAAAAAAAAATTAAAATAATGTGGGGCCACACCAAAAAAAAGTCAGCAGTGAGGAAAAGCAAGAGAGCGTGAGGTTTCATCTCCAAAAAACATGAGAGTGGGAGTAGAGTGTGAAGAGATAGAAAATCATTTGTTTTATCTCTCAAAGGAGTGTGAAGAGAGAGAGAAAAGCAAAACTCAACACTTTACTGAAAAAATAGGGGGAAAATACAGAGAAGGAGGGAGAAAGGATTTGGCGGGAATAGGAGGATTTTTGGCAGGAGAAATTTGCAACACCATTGTAGCACCTCCCCAACATCATAGAAGAGAAAGAACTGAAGCAAATGGAAAACCTACTAGATCTGAATCAACCAATCTCCATGGATGAGAGCTCGAACAACAACCCTTTTTTCGACAAAAATCAGGTACGCCATTAATATTCGAAATTAGAGGTGGGGGGAAGATGTTGTTACACAATTTATGAGTATAGGATTGGGGTTTTATGAAATTAGATTAAAGTATCAGCCAAATTGTAAATATAGGATTGGGGTTTTATGAAATTAGATGCATTGAACAAGTATGGAAATTTATTGAGGGTGTAGTATTGGTAAAACATAAATTTGGTGAATTGGTAAAATTTGGAAACACTTGAATAATTATTACTATAGTGATATTTGCATGAATGAATACACATCAATTTTAATGTTTAATTGAATAGTGATATTTGCATGAATGTAGTGAATACAAAATA